>OX463226.1:92243809-92883451 GCA_949820135.1 Sylvilagus floridanus | reverse complement strand
CTTCTAATAATGGTCTTATTCATTCCTTCTTTTGTACTCTGGTCTAATCCACATTAACTACTGATAAGTCCACAAAAGTACCATTATTGTTTCTGCATTGGGACTTTCTTAGTCCCTAGACTTGGGAATCTCTTATTCCCCAAACACCCAACTTGAACATTTAATACTGTCATTCAGATTAAGCTTCTTTCCTTCAAGATGCTCAAAACCCACTAAAATGGTGGTAAAGGTCACCATAGTACCCTGTGCTGGCCACTGTCACTCATGTGCCATTTTCTTTTAACTTTTTTCTATTACCTCAATTGACAACTAGTTCCTCTATTTATTGTAACCCCAACTTATACTCCCATGGCCTGAGTTCCAGTGGTGTCACTCTATAAAGATAAAATGTCTGATAAGGGCCAGTCACCATGCTGGGGAACAGGTACAACAGTGAACCAGAAAAAAAGAAGTTATGCAGTAACTTAAGCTTACTCTGTACTGGAGGAGACATAAATTAAACATAGAAACAACACAGTAACATGACTTCAGAAAGCTATCAATGCTTAAAAATAAATAAGGTCAAGCAATGGGGCAGCATTATTGGAGATGGGCAAGAAATCTTTGGGGCAGATGACTCAGCAAGGTATCTCAGTGAAGGCAATATTTATGCTAGGACATGAAAACATCCAGGAGGAGAACTTGGAGGAACACCTTCTAGATAGAGGAAACCATACATGTGCAAGTACTTGAAGGCAGGAGGATGGCATGTGTTGGGACATACTGAATGAAGGGAGACTGGCATGTTTGGGTGCACACAGTGCATCATGTAGGGCTTGTAGGCCATGGTGAGAAGTAGGAAAAGCTTTAAGTGGCACCAAAATGTATTCTGGAGGAGTTAAACTTTCCTTTGACTATCTTTTCAAATATGGGTTGGTGGGGGATGGGGTAGAAACATTTATCGAGCCTATACAATATGCTAGGAACCATGTTTACTATGTTTCATATACTAGCACATTTAATTCTGTTATTAAGTACAAGAAGTAGAAATTCATCAATGAGTAAATTGAATTCAGCACTGGAAGTAAAAGTAACTCACCAGGAGTTCATGTCAAGGAAGTATACAGCCAGGTTTTGGAGCCTGGTAATCTGACTCCAGAATCTATATGCTTAGCCACTATGAAAATATTTTCTCAAGTATCTTGCAAAAGCCCACACCAGAGCAAAACTAAATTTGGAAATAATATCTTGGTCTGTGGAATTGCACTTTGATGAGCTCATTATAATGGACTCTGTGGTCGCCAGTGACAGCTTATGGAATGTCATTATCACAATCATCAAGACTAAATATTTAATGAACATCTGCCACCTGAAGCATTTGCAGCTAAGTACAGTGAGGATTACAAGAAGGACAAAATGTGGTTTCTGTTCGGCTCTCCCACAGTTTGGCTGGTGAGACAAAGCAAGTGTAGGTGGCTCCGGGTATCTACAGATTCTCAATTTACTGCCTTTTTTCCTCTCCATTATTTCCTAAGCAAGGCAGTATAACAGGTGCTAAATGGCATTTTCCTTATACTAGGTATCATAAGTAATCCATAGGTGACCTAAGGTATATGGGAAGATCTATGCAGTGTATATCAAGTAGCACGCCATTTCTACACACACACATGGACACACACATATGTATAAGGGACATTAGCACCCTTAGATTTTGGTGTCTGTGCTGGGGTACTGGAAACAATCCCCTCTGGACACTGAGGAATGACTGCAAATTGAAACTCCCCTATGGATGATAAATTGTACAACCAAGCAGATGTAACCAAGCTTACCATAGATAATGTTGGTCTGTGAAGTCTTGAATAGGTGTGCAAGGAGCAGGGAGAGAAAAACAAAGTGTGGAGTGGAGAGGTAAGCAGTATTTAAAGGCACAAGCAAGGAAGGTTTGTGTGAAGGAGCAGTAAATACAAAACCATGCTGCCTTTTACTTTCTATCCTCACCTTTCCCCAGTTCCCTCCTTTACCAATCTAAGAACCCAGATTGGAATCTGGGAATCTAGAAACCAAGACAAGGAAGGTTGTTTGTATTCCCTACCACAGAGAAGGGAAGGAGACAAAAACGTTAGAGGGACCTGCTACAAAAGGACTGATACCTCTTCTCCAGTTGAGCTACTGTTTCAGGAGCAGACTTGTTTGGTCAACCAGAAAGCGAGCTGGAGAAAAACATCCAGGCTGAGGAAACATGTGGGGCATGCCACCTGGACATGTACTCTGAACTGTCAAGAGTGTTTCCCATGTGTCTTGACTGCAGTTGAGAACAGCACATCTTGCCAGTGCTTGACTTCATTAGCTTTACCCTGTAAGGAGTTTTAGATGGCATCTAAACACTGACCTTTAAATGGAAAATGACTTCTTGCGAACAAAAACCACTCTAGATGGAATAAATAAATAAATCAAATCAACAAAAGCATTTTCATTAATCAAAGAAACTGATAAGGCAACTTGAATTGTTAAAATATCAAAACCAATTATATGTATAAAAATGAAAATGGAACATTCTAATTTTAAACTGCTTTCCCTTCAAATTAACAAATAAGATGCATAAGTCTCAAATTTCCCAGGAAATTAGGATTTCTGCTAACTTAATGATGTAGGCAATATAATGAAAATTAATAGGTCCGTAGGTAGGAGGTGAGCAAAACACAGACAAAGAGATATTAGAAATCATAAAGCAATCCCAAAGAGTTTGTTCAGCACACTAAACATTTTAAGAGTGCCTGGTAGGTGTAACCAGATATATAACTTGCTTGCGAAATTCTGCTAGAAGAGCAAGACCCATCTTTCTTGCAATCCCTCTCACTCAGTGTTAGCAATTAGAGCAGAGTAGTATCAGAATTTCCTTTTCTGCTATTAAGAATTATATAGCTTAAAAGGCATATGTGTAAGTTCACTAATTATTTAATTTACTCAAACTGAGCTCAGGTAAAAGATAAAAGTATGCAAAAGCCCAAGAAGCTCCTGGGGTCAGCGATTGTTGGGACTGGAACTCTTAATTGGCCTTGGTGGAGCTGTTTCCCACTAGCAGCTGGTCCTGGTCTGGAAGAGGCTTTGCTTGCCCTCATGCCCCAGTAGTCTCATCAACCCTCTGTGCAGCTGTGACTATTCTAATGCCTCCTCTGGCAGATGGGAAATGGGAATTCAGGGAGCACCTAGCATATTACATGCTCATCTTCCTCGGTGAAAAAGGTCATATATATTAAAAACATAGCCCCCTTGGGTTATTGAAATTTTCTATTACTTGTATGGAATATTTTTATTCCTTTTTCTTTTCTGTCATTGCTTTCTAAGGCCTCCAGGTGGCTCATTAAATCACAAACTTCCCTTTTTTGTAATTGAGAAGAACTGTGGTATAATGCTCTATACACCAATTGCTCCCCATCCCCAAAATAATCTTCTAATAATATTTATTCTCTCACTCTTGTGTCTCTGTATTTATATAAATTTTTATTTTTACATGAATATAATAGAAATATTCATTGCCATTTATTTACTACTTAAGAATAATTTTAAATTCTAAAGCCTCACACCATTATGACCAACTAAATAAATATAAGAGAAGTAGTTGGAATGATTCCATAAGAAATAGTGATAAGGACTGGAAACAATACTTGATGGAAAAGAGAAGAACTTGATGGCTGTTTTTCTTAATTAGATGTCTGTCCTTGAACTATTTCCTGACCATTGCTCAGCCTTTCTGGGTCTAAAGCTATACATTTGGAAAATAGGAAATTTTAATTCTCTTCTTTCATACTTCCTTCTTTGTAGCTATTTTGATATGTGGATGAACATAGGTGACTTAAATATGTTTCATTTTACTTGTGATTTGAATAGGCAAAATATAATTTATCAGAAGAGTACATTAATTACCCTCTTTTTGGATCTCAATAAGGAAGATGTTCTGCAAATCTGAATTTGGTTATGGATTTTACCTTTTATTACAGGGTGGGTACAGACATTGAATAAGGTTTAAATAATACACTACAAATATATGTGATCATCAGTCATATTCAAAATCAAAATCATTGAATATTGAAGAATACCTGGTAACAGCTAACAGATGTGATTGATTAAACAGGTCTGCTGAATTCACACACACACACATACACAATATATGCATGGAGAAGCCAATGGAGTTGTTAATTCCTATTCCAACAATGGACCTAAAACTTTATTTTTAAAGATTTATTTATTTATTTGAAGGTCAGAGTTACAGAGACACAGAAAAAGAGAGACATATTCCATCTTCTGGTTCACTCCCCAAATGGCCACAATGACTGGGGCTGGGCCAGGCTGAAGCTAGGAGTCAGGAGCTTCACCTGGGTCTCCCACATGGATGCAGGGGCCCAAGGATTTCAGCCATTTTCTGCTGCTTTCCCAGACCACTAGCAGGGAGCTGGATTGGAACTGGAGCAACCGTCAATTGAATGGGTGCCCAAATGGGATGCTGGCACTGCAGGCATAGCTTAACCTGCTGTGCCACAGTGCTGGCCCCTGGACCTAAAACTTAAGGCTCATTCTTTATTAAGGTTTGATAGATGCTGCCTTGCTCATCTTGATGTTTCCTGGTTATAGCAGAGGTTTGTTGAAAGGTCATGCTAAATGAGAACAAGCTGCAGGATGTCTTCACAGCAGGGGGCAATATCCCTGCTGACTTAGGCATTTGCAGTTACTATTTCACTCTTAAGTCCATGAATGTTTTGTCAGTTAGCATGAGATCAGTTTTGAAAAACGTTCCATGCTTACTTGAAGAGAATGCGATTTTTACTTGTTGGGTACTGCATCTCACATATAATTGATAAGTGAGATCAATTATGTATATTATTTTGTTCAAATCTTCTAAATCCTTATTGATTTTTTCCTATGTATTACTTAACAGCTGAGAGAGAGATGTTAAATTTTTCACTACATTTTTGGATATTTAGCTATGTCATTTCTTTCCTCATATAAACCAAGACTACAGTTCTGAATAAATGCAAATTCATAAGTATAACATCTTCTAGGTAGACTTATATTTTTATAATTATAAAACATATTTCTCTTTACCTCTGAATGCTCTTTCTACTTATGGTCTACTTTTAATGATATCTACATCTCTGTACCAGCTTTCTTTTTGAATATATATACATTCAAATATTATTATTGTATATCCTCACATGTAAAGCAATATTTGAAAGACTTTTTGAAAATTTTGGTCTGGGAATCTGTCTTTTTACATCGCAAATTGTACTATATTCATGTATACTTAATTATGATGAGTTCTATTATTTGCTTGCAATGGTTTGTTTCCTCTGCACTCTTGCCATGCTTCAATGTCTAAAGCCTGTCTGATTGTCGTAGGCTTTTCCATGTGTATTTTGACCTTTGAGATGTTGGTAAAATTGTCTCTGCCATTTGTGCATATGCCTTCTCTCTTGGTAACATCATACCTTAGGTCAGATTGCTCTTTCAATCTGAGTCTCAGAATAAGGGAAGAGGAGGAGCAAATTAGAATCTAACAAACAGCATAGAGCCAAGGTTCCAGTCTATTCACAGCTACAAAGGAGCAGTGAGAATTAAAATAAACATTTTTGCAAGTAACAGTTATTTTAATTATTTTGGTATACATTTATCCAAATAAAAACCAATCTTGGGGCAGCACTGTGGCATTGCGGGATAGGCAGCCGCCTGCAGTGCCAGCATCCCATATGAGTGCCAGCTCAAGGCTCAGCTGCTCCACTTTTGATCCAGCTTTATGCTAAGGCCTGGAAAGCAGTAGAAGATGGCCCAAGTCCTTGGGCCCCTGCATCCACATGAGAGACCTGGAAGAAGCTCCTGACTCCTGGTTTTGGATTGGTGCAGCTCCAGCCATTGTGGCCAATTGGGGAATGAACCATCGGATGGGAGACCTCTCTCTCTCTGCCTCTCCTTCTCTCTGAGTGTAACTTTGACTTTCAAATAAATAAATAAATCTTTTTTAAAAATCTTAATATAAATTCACAAAAAAGGTAGTGTTGCCGTGAAAAAATGTAGAATATATGTCATTGACTTCTCAGTCGGGAAAATCCTTATGGGTGACTAAAAAATAAATGGAAATTCAAATTAGGTAGGGTCAAAATATATGGTAAAATTTTTGCTTGTGATAACTTAAAAATCAAGTAAATTAGTTAATAAACTTGTAATGTTGCTCAATTGCTGCTAAGATAGAATGTTAATAGCTACAGTAGATTGCTTTTAGCTTCACTTCTTTTTTTAAAACAAAGATTGACAATACTGATAGACACAGGCATTTCTCCCACTTATAGGAGTGTCCAGCTTAGTTCTCATGATGTCAACCAGTTAGTTGCATTTCTTAAGTTACTATAAGTTAGAAATGAGCTCAAAAAAAGATTGGTGTGTGTGCCCTCAGGAATGAAAAAGAGAATCCAGACATTCTGTGTCTTACAGGGTTAAAACATGACAGTTATTCATTTCTATTTAATATCCCTTGGTGAGATCAATCTATCACAGACTATAGTGAAGGACCTGACTTTGGAATCAGATCACCAAATCTATTTCCCACCCCATTCAGCTACTTCCTAGCCAGAGAGTGTGGTATATCACTAAGAAAGCTGGTTTCTGCCATGATTATGAACAACACACAATCTCAGCTGATTATAAAAACATTATTTCTCAGTTGTTTGTCCTACTCATCCAATGTGGGTAGCTGAGAGATATTGTAGTTCTAGTTCTAGTCACTCAGGGTTTCCAACTGATAATCTGGGTGGGCTTTATGAGAACACTAAATTTTGAACAGAACTGCTTAACACCAGCTATAGTGATATATGGTCCAATATTCAAATATTTGTGCATAATTTGTATTTTTGACTTAGTTAATACTTACTAACACCTGGGTAATTCTATTACTTATTCTTTTAATTGCTGTAATACTTTTAATGGTGACTTAGGCACCCACAACTGAAACAGACACTAAAGAGATAGTAAAGGAGGCACAGACAGCATGTGGCATGGGTATGTGTGTCACAAAGACTTGTGAAGCTGTAAGGCCACTGTTAAATGCTCAACTAGAAAAATGCTTATTTATCAATGACAATGACATTTTGCTTTTTGTTACCTTTCATCAGAAGATTTCATGTAACTATCATAGAATTTTTGAAGTAGGTGTTATTATGTTATTATCTTGTGAAGTAGGTGTTATTATCTTATGAAATGGCACAGATAAGAAAATTAAGGCCAAAAGGTTGAGAATTTACTTAACTTTGCAAAGCTAGAAGACAGCTTAGCTAGGATTCAAAATTAAGTAGTTTTAATCTAAAACCAACTATGCTATGTTGCTTCTCTGGAAGTCTGGAAGGCTGTACTCTATAAAATGAGTTTCCATTACTTATACTTTCAGAAATTCTAATTTCTGATTTCTTCTTCAATTCAGAAATTCTGGTAATATTTCTTAAAATAAATTCTCACATTTTACTGTTTTCTCATATAACTGAGGCTCTCAGCTCTAGTAGAGGGTCTATTTTTTTATGCAAAGATCTCTCCCTTCTCTTTTTAATATCATTTATTTTCCTCTTAGGTCTCTACAGAGGAAGGCTTGAATCTGGCCCGAGAATATAACTGTGCTTTTTTTGAGACCTCTGCAGCCCTCAGATTCTGTATTGATGATGCCTTTCATGGCTTAGTGAGGGAAATCCGCAAAAAGGAATCCACACCATCCTTGATGGAGAAGAAACTGAAGAGAAAGGACAGCCTCTGGAAGAAGCTAAAAGGCTCCTTAAAGAAGAAAAAAGAAAACATGACATGAGATCCCTGTTTTTAAATCTCTCTCTGAATTTCATCAGTCAGAAAATTCCAGGTGTAGCATTTTGTTTTCATATTCTCTGTCTCTGTCTCTCTTTAAATGTCTGCCTGTAGGTAAAAGCAAGATCTGCATAACTGTACCTCTTGAGATAGTTTTGTTTTGCCTTTAACAGTTGGATGGATTTTGTCAATCAGCCGGATATGCTGTTTAGTTTTTACAATATATTGCTAAATAAAATTGACATTCCAATTGCCTCATTTCCTTTTAAAGAGTCTAGCTTCATTTGGTATGCTGTCTGGTTATAAAGGAAATATGCAAAATTGCAGCCAGAATGATAAAAGGCTCAAGGGATCTGCCTTTGCCTGATAACACTCTGGTTGTTTGTATTTCAGGAATCTCAGTAAATAATGAAGGAGTTCAGGAAATAATTCAGAACAGAAAATTGCAGCCTAAATGTAGAAGTTGTATTGCTTCTTAAATGTTGCAGACATGAACTTTAGAGAAATTATTAACAATGGGAACTTGTTGCAGGTCTCTGCAGAGTTGAAATTAAATATTCCCATATTTACAGTGTTCTGGTCCCTGTTAAGGGTTGGCAAAATTATCACAGTGAAGTCACTCTGCTATGGCAAAAAGATATCATCTCTGCAGGGGTAAGAGGGCCACTCCTATGCATCTGGCAATTTATATAGTCATGAAGGGACACTTCTCTCTTTCCCACTGAGGCGTCCCTCGTAGACATCTGCATCTGCTAGAACCACCCGCAGGGCCAGAGGCTCAAACACTCCAGACACCCTATGCTCCCCTTGGATTTCCAGAATCTCTTGACACTTCTTACATGAAACGCCACCCATTAGAAGGTTTTCTCCTGTTTGTTATATACTGAGTCATCATGTAAAGTGAAATTGTCCATTCACTCATCTTCACCATTGTGTAAAATGGTTTATTTAAATTCAAGCTCAGAAAGAGCATTATCACAGACAGTTCTGAATCTTAAATAGACAAGTGGTGAGAGAAAAACCATAATGCCAAGCATGAGATGGAATCCATCAAGCCAATCTTCATGGGTTGGGTAGCTTTTATCATTAACTAGGGAGTGGGAGGGCTGCAGGATCTTCTTCATTCGATATTCTGTCACTTTTTCTTTTACGCAGGATGAGTTTGGCACTTGATAAGCTCTGCAAATGCAGAAATGGATGACTTAAACCCTGACTTCCTGTTGCTTAACCATTTCAATGGAGATACATTCCACTGGAAGAATAGTAGCATTATGAATTCTTAGATGACATATAAACAGTTTACATAGTTTTATGTAACTAAAATAAATTTAGAGATTTTAACTGTTTTAGTCATTCCACTAAAATATTTTTTCAGGATATTGTAGATGCTTTTACTGCTTGGGATCACAGCCCTTTCTCAAACAGACACATCTCTGTTCTTTCTTCTAGGCCCTGAGAGCTACAACCTTATCTTACATACATGTTTTGTTTGTAATTGCTTCCACTCTGCACCTGACCATAATTCTCAGACCATGTCTTCCATGTAGTGGGACACAAACTAGCCAGTTTTCCCATTCTATATTGCCTCTAGAATAAAATCCACTATCCTTTTCATTCTAAAGCATTCATACTTGAGAAAAGAAAAGAAAAGAAAAGAAAAGAAAAGAAAAGAAAAGAAAAGAAAAGAAAAGAAAAGAAAAGAAAAGAAAAGAAAAGAAAAAGAACAAACACGGTGGCGATATAAAGTTAGCAAGACTCTTAAAATCAGACCTTGGGTTACTTCCTACTTTCTTTGCATTGTCTCATGAAATGGACACATTTACCTCCAGCAAATGCTTTGTTGCCTGGAATCTTGGGCCCTGGAACTCTCTCACACCTGAAAAGGTCTTATAAATCATGCCCGTCATCAAATTATGTCTCTTGTGTTTCTAAGAAATTGCAAGCCAGTAAGCACAGTCATTATCACTTACTTTTCCATGATGAGCATGCATTTTTTGAAAATCTGAAGATTGCTCTATCCATAAATAGTAGTGTGTGGTACATTTTCTAACACAATGAAATCTTTGAGAATTTTCTTTATGTTTTAATATTTATGTTAATATAAGTAGAACAGATTTCATGTACTTCAAAGACTGAAGTCTATGAACATAAGGATCCTTATTTTCTTCCTCCCTTACTCCCTTCCACTGTCCTCCTTCCTTTCTTTTGTCATTTAATTTTAAGGTAACATACTTTCCCCTTACTTCATAATCATAGGAGTTTAATACTTCACTAAATAGAGTGTTCAACAAGTGAAAACTAGGAAGAACACTGTTTCACAGAAATATAGCCAAGGTTTATAATTGATAATCAAAATATAATGCTAATTTCACTCTTTTACATTCAGTTAGTGTTTTTTTTTTTACACTATATATTATCTAAAACAAATTAGAGAAAACATGATATTTATCTTTTGAGGTCTGGCTTATTTCACTAAGCATAATGGTCTCCAGTTGCATTCATTTTTTTGCAAAAGACAAGATTTCATACTTTTTATGGCTGAGTAGTATTCCATCATGTATACATATGACATTTTTGCTACTCAGTCATCATTTGATGGAAATTAGATCTTATTCCTCTTTTTTTCCAAAAAGTCAGCTCTTCATTTCATTATTTTTTTCTGCTTTTATTTAAATTTTGTTTGTTCCTTCAACTTTTATTAAATTTCAAACTACTAATTTTGGATTTGGTTTGTTTTTGTTGTTCTAGGTCCTTGAGATACACTGTTAAATAATTTATTTGATATGCTTTCAGTTTTTTGATGTAGACACTAATTTCTATAAACATTCCTCTTAACACGCTTTCACTATATTCCATAAGATCTGATATGCTGTATCATCATCTACATTTGTTTCAAGGACTTTTTTTGATTTCCCTTTTGATTTAATCTATGACCCACTGTACATCCAAGAGTGTGTTGTTCAGTTTCCATATGTTTACATATTTTCTAGAGTGTCTTAGGTTGTTAATATCCATTTTCATTCCATTGTTGTCAGAACAGATACATGGTACAATTTCAATTTTTTTTAGATTTGTTAAGACTTGCATCATGGCTCATCATATGGTTTATCATAGAGATTATTCCATGCACTCCTGAAAAGAATTTGTATTCTGCATCTGTGGGATGAAATGTTTGTAGATATTAGTAAGCTCCATTTGGTCCACAGTTCAGATTAGTTCTGTTGTTTGTTGAATTTCTGCCTAGTTGATCTGTCCGTGGATGAAAGTGGGGTGTTGAAGTCCCCTATTACTATTGTATTGGAGTCTGTGTCCCCCTTTAGAACCATTAATATTTGTTTTAAATAGCCAGCAGCCCTGGCATTGAGTATATAAACATTTACTAAGGTCACAACCTCCTGTTGAGCTGATTCCTTAATCATTACATAATGCTTTTGTCTCTTCTAACAGTTTTTGATTAAAGTCTATTTTTTTTTCTGATATTAGGATGGCTACATCTGTTTGTTCTTGCTTTCCATTAGCATATAATATATTTTTTCAATCCTTTCACTTTCAGTCCGTGTGTATCTTTGTTGGTGAAGTGTGTTCATTGTAGGCAGCAAATAAATGGGTCTTGTTTTTTAATCCATTCAGTCTATGTCTTTTAATTGGGGAATTTATGCCACAGTTACAGGGTGCAGGGGGATCCACTCTCTGTCTTACAAGCTTATCTCTGATTGAAGTGTGTCACTCCATCTTGTGAGCTAGCCAACTGTCTGCTTGGGGTCAGCTGGTGCTCCACCTCGGCAAGCTGTGTCTGGCACTTTGGTGGGGGAAATGTAGAACAGTAATGTGCATTCCTATGGAGCTGAATGAGAGTCCTGCCCCCTGCCCCAACAATGCAGCCCAAACTCAAAGTTAGTGGGGAATATAGAGTTCTCCCTCAGGCAAAATCCACCAGTGGTACCCAGATCATAGCAGCCTCCACTCGCCTTGTTCTAGGAACACAGCATTTCTCCCAGCATACCACTGGGCATTCTGGTGCAGGTGGAGGAGAAGAATACAATGTGCCCTCGCTGCATGGATTTAAGTGGGTTCTCTGACTCCCACCAGTTCTCCAGGCCAGCCTCAAAGTTAGAGGCAACTGCAGGGTTCTCCCTCATTCAAGATTGTCTGTCGTGTTTGGGCTTTTACAGGCTCCTCTCACCTCACTCTGAGAAGATGGCATCCCATCAGCTTCTGTGCACAGGAGTTGCTGGTGGCCTCCTGCAACCTTGTAGTTTGCTGGTTCACAAATTCGTTCTTATGTTCTGTAGGCTTTCCACTTTTTCTACAACTGAACCCTGAGGACATGGTCCCTTTCTTGTTCTTCTTGTATCTTCCCATGGTCACAATCAGTGTGTCTTTTCTGTATCATATCTTTTCATACATTTTTAATTTTGAGAATGTTATTTTTTATCTTTAAATGTCAACTTGCCAATCTTTGGTTCCAGAGTTTCATATCACATTTGTTTCTCACTCTTCTTTCTTTAAACTCATCAAGTCCTGGTTGAAAGAATTTACGTACTGTGAAAATCCTCTGTGAGGTTGAGAATGGGGAACAATTAGCAAGTCCAACATTTCATTCTATATTAGGAAAGAAGTCACTCTTAAAATAATTTGTCACAAGGTAAGGCATTGTGGTACAGCCAGTTAGGACAATGCTAGGAACACCAACATCCCTTATCAAAGTGTTGGTTCCAATCTCAGCTATCCCATATCTGACCCAGCTTCTTGTTAAATGCACCTAGGAAAACTCTAAATGATGGCCCTTTTTGACTCCCTATCACCAATGGGGAGACCTGGATAGAATTCCAGGCTCATGGCTTTGGCCTAGCCTATGGTCAGCTGTTGAGGTTATTTTGAGTATTTTGGGTGTGGACCAGCAGATAGAAGATCTCTCTCTCTCTCTCTCTCCCTCTCTCTCTTTCTTTCACCACTCACCTACCCACCATCACTCTGCCTTTTAAATAAATAAACAAATACATCTTTAAAAAAGAAGTTTAGATAGTAATAAACAGAGGTAGAAAACAGAGGCAGACTTCACTCATTATTTATTTTTTTAAAGATTTATTTATTTATTTGAAAGTCCGAGTTACACAGAGAGAGAAGAGACAGAGAGAGAGGTCTTCCATCCAATGGTTCACTCCTCAATTGGCTGCAACAGCCGGAGCTGTGTTGATCCAAATCCGAAGCCGGGAGCTAGGAGAGTCCTCTGGGTCTCCCACAAGGGTACAGGGGCCCAAGGACTTGGGTCATCCTCCACTGCTTTCCCAGGACATAGCAGAGAGCTGGATTGAAAGAGGAGCAGCTGGGACTAGAACTGGCGCCCATATGGGATGCTGGCACTTCAGGCCATGGCGTTAACCTGCTGTGTACAGTGCAGGAACCTCAATCATTATTTTAAGCAGTCTTTCTAGAAGACTAGATAGAAAGAAATGTTCTGTATTAAAATCTAACTATTTCTGCCTAAGGGATATTGTATTAAATATCAAAATATCAAGATTTTTTTTTATGATCCTATCCTTGAAAACTTCTAACCAGACCTAGGATATCTAATTCATTCCCAAAAGCTCAGAGAACTACAATGTGAATAGGTCTCCACTGCAGAGTAAATGCTAAGAAACTTTTGGCCATTATACATCATTGCCCATTGTAGACTAATTTGCAGTCCTCAACAAAGTTCAACAAATAGTGACAAATTCCCACTATGCTTAAAATGTCTTTTGAAGTGTATGTGTACACACATGTGTGTATGTAGGGAGGCACTAGCCAATTCTGAATGCTGTTCCTTTCTTTGAGGAATATATCATCTACCTGCTTTAGGATATTTTACATTTATTCATTCTGTGGTTCCACACGATAAAATAATTTGTTGGATCAGAGAAATGGCAGTCTAAAATGCCATTTTTGTTGCTGTTGTTGTTCAATAGGTACTAGTTAAGCCTGGAAACTTCTGTAGAAAATACCAGTCCCAAAAAAGCATGGGCAGTTGGGCTAAACATCATTCACATCTTGCTCAATGAGCAACGAGCAGACAGCTGCTTTACTTCTCTATAACTCATCTGTTCTATCTCATGAGTCCACGAGTAATTGATAGTAGTGTGTGTGTGTGTGTGTGTGTGGTGGCAGGGAGAGGGGAGATTGAACTTTGATTCAGCCCAGTAATTTAGTGCTAATCTGAGGCAATAATTTAAGAAATCTCTCTCTTTAAATAACACATCTTCAGCTTGTTGCATGTTGTACAGTGTTTGATCACTCAAAGTTCTTCCCTGCTTAGTCTCCTTTTCAAAACTGCATCTGGGCCTGGAGGGGGGAAGGTGTGACTTATGTGGCCTTAGGGAAGCTGTTTCCTCCTCTCATCTTCTAAGCACTACAGTATCCTCTGTATCCTCTTTCATCTTTCTTACTGGGCATCTGGTGTGGGGCATGTCAAGTAGGCAATTGGACTGTGGTGAATAGGCACTAATTACTGGAGTCCTAAAATTTGCCCCTGAAGATCTTTCCCAACACAATGTCTTTATTCTGACTCCGGAGCCTTCTAATCCACCTTTTCCAGAAGACATGGGGTTCCTGAGCACTGCCTCAGTGAAGCTGCTCCAGCTTTGAGCCCCAACTCTGTCGGCCTCATGTGGGGATTCTTAGTACTCCTTGCCAAATGATACACATAAACATACAACAATCAGAATGGAGATTTGCTGTAAACAACAAATGTGCCCACAGCCAACAAAAAGTTATCAGTCACTCCCATGTCTATAAATTTTCTGTGATTATTTATAAGCAACCTCCTGCCAATATTCAGCCTGAATGGACACAGGTAGGAGATTAGAGAGAAGATAATGGTAATGAATACACTGGCTATTACTCTTTCCTCCACAGCCATCTGCCAGGATAGGAGCATACTATGTGTTTTTCCTTTTAAGTAAGCATACAAAAACATGCTGGTACCTAAAACAAACAACAAAACAGAATTTGATAGTCAAAGATATTAAATGGCTTCATTTATGGGACATCTGTTCTTCCACACAAGCACCAAATCATATTGCGTCAATAGAATTAAACACCATCTCAATAAAGATGCTATTTGGTTAAAAAAAAAAAAAAACATGGCCAGCGCAGTGGCTCACTTGGCTAATCCTCTGCCTGCAGCACCAGCACCCCAGGTTCTAGTCCCAGTTGGGGCGCTGGGTACTAGTCACGGTTGCTCCTCTTCCTGTCCAGCTCTCTGCTGTGGCCCGGGAGGGAAGTGGAGGATGGCCTAAGTGCCTGGGTCCCTGCACCCACATGGCAGACGAGGAGGAGGCACCCAGCTCCTGGCTTTGGATCGCACAGCGCCAGCCATAGCGGCCATTAGGGGAGTGAACTAACGGAAGGAAGACCTTTCTCTCTGTCTCTCTCTCACTGTCAATAACTCTACCTGTCAAATAAAAAAAAATTAAAACAAAAGATCAAGAAAAATTTCAGGATATGAAAATACAACTAGGAATATTTCAGAATGTGTTGATTTCTATAAACGTACAATATCTAAACTAAGCCTTCTGACGACCTTTTTACAAAGTGAGCTCTTTTGCACTGGCTCAAAACATGGTTGAAGAAAGGGCCCTAAAACCAATGTGACCTAAATTCTCTCTACATTTAGCTTGTAGTTAAGCCCTTCTACTGGCCAGAACTTTCCTCATTGGAGTTCTACGTGGAGTTAGAAGACAAAAATGCATTCTTTAAGACAACCCATCCAATATTAAAATATAAATGTAAGAAAGTAGAAAGTTGGCCGGCTCCGTGGCTCACTAGGCTAATCCTCCACCTGCGGCGCCAGCACACCAGGTTCTAGTCTCAGTAGGGACACCAGATTCTGTTCCAGTTGCCCCTCTTCCAGGCCAGCTCTCTGCTGAGGCCTGGGAGTGCAGTGGAGGATGGCCCAAGTGCTTGGGCCATGCACCCTCATGGGAGACCAGGAGAAGCACCTGGCTCCTGGCTTCGGATCAGCACAGTGCACCAGCTGCAACACGCCGGGCTGTAGCGGCCACTTGGGGGGTAAACCAATGGAAAAAGGAAGACCTTTCTCTCTGTCTCTCTCTCTCTCACTGTCCTCTCTGTCTGTCGAAAAAAAAGAAAAAAAAAAGTGGAAAGTTTAGCTATCTCATTTAAATACCATCAACACAAATCTATCTTTCATGTGCTATAGTTGCTACTTCTAAAAGCCAAAGAAAGGGAAAATAACACAGAACAAGTGAATTTTCATAATGAAAATGGGCCCTTGAATATGCATGATTTGGGTGGAAATAGATCTGAGTGCACTACTGTATCTAAGCACACGGGACATATAGGATAGAACAAAGTAACCAGAGGATACTGGATGAAACAGTTATGTAGGGGAATAAAGGAATGCTGACCACTAAAATAAGCTAAGAAGTAAGACATTAAAGGCAAACTCACATGAATATACTATATCTTGCTTCATTCATCTTTAAGCATGTCTTACTCTGCGGGGAAATTAGGTACATGAGGTAATTCAAAGATGGCGCCCAAAGGAAGTAAGGTGGGCGGAATCCAAAATTGTTTACCACTAAAACTAATTGGCTACACAACATCAGGAGAAGTGGCAACAACTGATAACGAGGGTGTAGACATATGGCTAATCATTTGAAAATTGCCCTGTAAAATGATCTTTTAAGTGATGGCTGGTCCTTATGCCCTGCACCAATGACTCTGCAGTTTTGTGCTTTAAAAGGCTTTGTTATGTGTGAAATAAATGGGTTCTTGTTGACTTGACTCCCCGCTGCGTCTGACAGTCACCAGGGACAAGGGAGGCTGGGGATCGGGCAAGTAGCGCACTTACCTTTCCTCGGGCCCAGTTCATCCTGAACGGGTGGACTAAGACCCTGCATTACTCTGCCTCTAATTCCTCACTTCACATATAATAAAAATTCTTAAAATTCATGGAAAAAAATAAAAATAAATTACCTTTGGTGTAAAAATCTATGCCTAGTTTCCATAATATGCATTTTTGATGAGATTTTTGAAGGACCCTCATCTAGAGCTTGCTGTATCTGCACCCCTTCAAAAGAACGGATGCCCCTTGAATTACTGTGAGTTTATATCCTCATGAAGTTACAACCCAACATGCCCATCATAAGTTGAAAATATTCCACATAAAATGTATTTAATGCACCTAACTTATGCAACAACATGGCTCAGCAACATACTATACAGAGCATCAGTTGTTACTGCTCATGACTGCCAGACTAACTAAAAGCTGTGTCTGCTACCACTGCACAGGATATCAAAGAGGATCTCACCACATACACTAGTCCTGGAAAATATCAAAAAATAAAATTTAAAGTATAGTCTACTGGGTGTAGATCACTTTCATGACATCATATGTCAAACAATTGTTAGTAGAACTATTAAGTCTGTGACCACACTGTTTATACCAGCATGTCATTAATTTTTATAGAAAGTAAATAGCATCAATAAATCATCGTTTCAACCCTATAAAATACTGGTGCAAAGTGTTAATGATAATTTCATTATGATTTTTAAAAGTTAAATACAATAATAAATAAATAGATCATGCTTCAAGAAATCATATAAGTTATGAAGTTCCTGTCTCTTTCTATAGATAAACAAACTGCAGACCAGAGGACATTAAAGCCTCTAGGCATACAAAGCCAGTAAGACCTCCTCACCTTCACCATTCTGATTATCCTTCCAGTACTTATTACTGCCCTTTCAAGTCTTAATAGGCCCTAAAACCCAACATGAAAATAGCTATGTGCTACAGTCCATGTGATGTTTTATTGTCTCTCAAGAAGAGGCAGAATGAGAGAGGGTAGATAACTTTTGGCTTGCTAGACATTAGGAACTCCAAAAAAATTGTGCTAGAAAGATTTTCAGTTATCATATTTTCATTTTTTGGTAGATATGATTTTAAAAGAAAGAAACAAATTTGTATTTCTGGTGCACTATGATCCCAACAATAATTTCTTTGGATGGTCTGTCTTACAATTTGGGCATCATTAACCCTTCCCTAGAGGTGTAAATAAAACAAGCTAATAAATAAGATGAAAATATGTTTGCTGGAAGAGATTCATAGTGTCTCCTTAAATTTTAAAGTATATAAAATATAAGGACTTTTACTTCCCTTTCCAGCTTAAATAAATACAATACTGAAAATAATGCTTTTCGAAGTCATTCCTCCTAGTGCAATGCATTATACTGGGGCAAAATATCAAATAAGGGAAATTTGCTAAAGATTTTAAATTTATCACTGGCTAGAAATACTGAACTTACCAGCAATTAGACTTCATGCTTATGTGTAGAAGAGGGGAAGGGAGAAGTAAAAGCACTGTCAGCATGCCACTCCCTGGAGATGTCTGGCACGCTGAGAACAAGCATGAATTATACAGATTCTAAGAGCTTTCAGTTCACATTGTGCCTGAATCTCAGACAGACTCTGCATCACTGGGTCAGCCAAGTCCCTCGGCTCTCTGAACACTAAGACATTTCTCTATCAAATGGGAATGGGATCAGGACACAGAAAAATGTTCTTTGAACGGTTTAGAATGGCCTTTGGCACACATTGTATTATTTATTTGCTGCATATGTTCTGAGTTTATTAGGCTTTTTATACGTTAATAATAGATATTATTTGCATCCTGTCAGCTATCAGTGAAAGGAAGTGGAAACTCTATAGCTGTGTGTATATATATATATATATATATACACACACATGTATATATATATATAACTCCAAAAGTCAAACTAAAATGATAGATGACCCACAAACTCACACATGGTTAATTTGCTCACAGATAATTTAGCATTCATTTATTCATGTATTCATTTACTTACTCACTTAGTATTTTTGAACTCCTGTTGTGATCAACACATACTACTTGGTATTTTTTTAATCTCTCAGTAATCAATACAGTGAACCACGTCATTTGTGCCATCATTAAAAAAACAATTTATGAGCAACTAATCTGTGTTACATACTGCATTAAGCTATGGATATACAATTGTATTAAAATAGCTATGATTCTTGCTCTCTTGCAGCTTGCATTATAATCACAGAGAAAGATAATTGCAAAGGAGTTAGACTGTAATTTTAAAACTGGGTCTGTAATTATTGCTATAAAAGAGAATTATAGAGTGTAAATATTGTCCATGATAGTGGGATTTGACCTGGATGAGGTCAAGGACTTCTCAGAAGACATGAAGATCGAGTTGGAATATGAAATATGAGCATCAATTATTCAGGCCAAGAGGGGAAGGTGTTAAGGTATTACTGGGCATCAAGATGAGGCTGGGCATCAGCACTGTGGCGTGTGAGTGTGTGGTGATTTTGAGGGACCTGTGTTACAGAGAAGCAGAAGAGAAAAAAGAGTCTCTGACATGCTGAAGCAGCAGGAGAAAGTTGGGAACAAGATCATTTGGGTTTATTTGGGTTAGGATTATGAGTTTGGTCTCTATCCTGAGAGAAATAAGAGGCTGTTAAAGGGATTTACACAGTGGGATAAAGGGACAATTATCTGCCTTTTTAAAATGGTAATTCTAGCTCTAGAGAATAGATTGGAAGGAGAAGAGAGTGAAGTACAATGATTCTATTTTATTATATTAGCAATTATGTAATTTAATACCTATAATTTACTTGGACTGAATAAAAATTTAAAAGAATTGGTCATTCTCTGGAGAAATGGGATGGTGTCATTGTCACAATAATGATCATATACTCTCCTTTCCTTTTTGAAAGATAATTTTACAAAGCCTTTTTCCAAATATGCCAAGCAGTTTATGTACAGCAAGGATTTCTTCAGCTTGCTTTAACCTATATATAGGAAAGTATGTCTACTGCCTAAAACAATTTGAGCTCTTTTACAGTGTTTCCTAACATGCTGACTTTCCAAAGATCAACCTTTGCCTATTATGACATTGTTATTTCTGTCACCCACTGCAGTTCATTAAAACCATATTCTAGAAGGATTATTACAATGGCAGAAACTGATGCGGATGTGATGATTTTTCTGTGTTGTGTGTGTTGTGTGATGTTATGCTTCACCATAATTGAGAAACCAATCAAGCTTGTAAAGACAAGGGAAGGAGAAGAGCAGATGAAGGCAATCAAACCTCATTAACAGAATACAGAATGAGGTGTGCAGCATTGTCACATAGTAGGTTAAGCTGCTGTTTATGATCTAGCATCCTATACCAGAGCTCCAGTTCAAGTCTCAACAGCTCCACTTCTTATCCAACTCCCAGCTAATGAATGTGGGAAGACATCAGAAGATAGGTCCAGTGGTTGGATCTCTATTACCCATGTATAATAGGGACCTGTATGGATCTCCTAGCTCTTGATTTTGGCCTATACAACTCCTAGCCATTGCAGTTGCAATTCATTAGCCCACATGAGGTCACGTGTAAAAGAAATGAAAGGGGTGAGGATACCCCACCCTGTGAGCACCATGACATTGCATCATTTTAATTATCCTCTCAGTTTTTCTGAGCCTCTACATTAATCCTGTTTCTTATTTAAGCAGCAAGAAGATAATGAATACATATTTTTAACTTTTAAAATAAATATTTTAATTTAATTTTCATAGTGTGTCCTTTCTATTTCTTTCTAGTTCACTAAATTTTTGAAGGATTATTTTATTTGAAAGGCAGAGTTTCAGAGAGGCTGAGGCAGACAGAGAGAAGTCTTCCATCTGTTGGATCACTTCCCAGGTGGCCATAACTGTTGGAGCTGCGCAGATCCAAAACCAGGAGCCAGGGGCTTTTTCCGGGTCTCCCACATGGGTGCAGGGCCCCAAGGACTTGGGCCATCTTTTACTGCTTTCCCAGGCCATTAGCAGAGGATTGGAAGTGGAGCAGCCGGGACTCGAACTGGGACCCATATGGGGTGCTGGCACTGCAGACAGTGGCTTTATCTACTACGGTGGCCCCTCACCAATTTAATTTTTCTGAAAAAAAAAACTTCCTCCCTTTAGAATTCTGATTGAGATACAAAATGAAACAAAATACATAATAAATCCAGGCTAAAGAGCACAGTGGTTCTCACCAAGAAAAGGTTACTCATCCTAGGAAACTAAAACTAATTCTTTACTATATGTATAGTAAGCATTCCTTTTTGCAATAGGTTTGAGGAATGACACTTGGAATCCTAAGCTCCTTCTATTTCCCATAACCATTTCCTTTGTAACCCATTCTTATCCTGAAAAAGAGACTAACTAAAAGAAAAGAAACAGAAACAGGAAGAAGGTCAGTGTGACTTATCAGCTGTTGTTGACCTGTACAACCTAAATGAATAATTATAGAAATTGTAAATAAAAAGCCAAATTTCTCAGTAGACATATGTTGATTTCAAACTATTTGGTGGAGATTTCTGTTCCATGACAACATAGCATAGATTCACTATTCCCTGATTGTCCTCTCAAAATACAAAACGTTCTGAAAATTCTTTAAGAGACTGACAAATGGAATGAGGAGGCTGATTAGGAAACCCAGGTACCAGGTACCAGGTACTTACCCAGGTAAGTCTGAGTCTTTTGAATGTCTTTAATGTCACTCATATATCCAACTCTGGGTGTTGAAAACATCTAGATTCTAGAGCAGGAATAGGGAGAAAGAAAAAAAGAAGAAAAGAAAAAATAGAGAAAAAAGAAGGAAGAAAAAGAAAGAAGGAAAGAAAGAAAGGGAGGGAGGAAGGAAGGAAGGGAGGGAGGGAGGTAGGAAGAGAGGGAGGGAGGGAGAGAGGGAGGGAGGGAGAGAGGGAGGTAAAAGAAAGGAAAAAAACACAGGGAGAGGGTAGCTGTCTATAAGCCAAGGAGAGGTGTCTCAGAAGAAACCAAACCTGTTGGCACATTGATTTGATATTGCTAATCTCCAGAACTATAAAAAAATAAACTTCTGTTTGCTAAGGCATTTAGGCTGAAGTATTTTGTTATGGCAGCCTCAACATACTAATAAAATTATTTAAATGTCCATAGTCTATATCAATTAAAAACAGATTATCAGAATGATTTAAAAATAAAAACACTACATCTTTGAGAAATTTCAGTGTTGGCTTTGGGACCAGCACGGGCATCTGAGGAGTGGTACTGCAAATGGGACTCTGACTCTCTATATCCATATCCTTAGCTTTTTAACTCTCAGATAATTACTTTAAAATGTATATTAAAGCCACAAAGAGATTATTGTACCTTTCAGAATAGCTAAACTGAAAAATAATGGTAATATCAAATGCCAGAAATGATATAGAGAAATGTGGTCACTCATATATGGCTTGAGTGGAAGTAAAATGGTTCAGTCACTCTAGAAAATTCTTCAGTGTTTTCTTTCAGAATTAAAAATAGACATATCAGATGGCTCTGCAATTACAGTTTTGGGTATTTATCACAGAGAATAAAGATTTATTTTCACACAAGATCTTGTACATGAGTGTTATTCACAGCAACTTCATTCATTATAACAGAAACCTGGAAACAACTCAAATGTCCTTCAAAGGGTGAATGGTTAAATAAACTGTGATGCATCCATCCCATGACTAGTACTTGGCAATCTAAGGAACAGACTATTGATATATGCAACAACTTAGATGAACTTTCAGCAAATTATGCTGCATAGAAAGCAATAATTTTAAAAGGATACATATTGCATGATTCCATTTATGTAATTTTCATGAAATCACATAATTATAGAGAGAGAGAATAGGCTTGTGGTTGCCAAGGTAGCATTAGAAATGGTGAGAGTCAGAGGTGAGTGTGGCTATGGAGTAGTGCAAGGAATTCTTACACTTATGGCACAGTTGATTAATTTGATTTTGGTGTTTTCATAAGACTTCATGTGCAATAAAATTGCATAGAAATCTATACATAGACACAAATAAGTGCACATATAACTTTAAAAGTCTGACTAAACTCGACTGAGTGTAAAAGTAAGAAAAGGTTATGAATATGATGTATATGTGTGAGAAAGATGTTTACTGTGCACTAGTTGCCAACTGATGTGAGTCTGGTGAGACATAACACTCTGTATGGAGTAGATTTATTATGGACTAATAGGCAACAAGAAATAGAAGCCATGCATTTCCTCTGAGTTGGCCCTTCAAGGATTAGGAAATCCTAGGGTGGCTAGATATCATCTGTGTGTGCACCACTTGTACCACAACTGAAAGACCCTAAAAAGCAATCCAAGCCAAATTTTATGTGCTGAGCATTCAGGACATGCTGAGAAACCTTGAAGGACATTTTAATTCAACAGGCACTGGAACAAAGTGCAGAACGTCCCAGCCACTTTCTTCCTATCCTAGGATGTTACATCCTGGCACATCACTTTCACAAGTTATTCTGGAGATCTACAAATTAGAAAGGTGTAAGAACTGGATTGGTCCAAGGACACTCAGAGAATTATTCTGTAATGTAATGGGAGTGTTTATACACTGATTATGCAAAAAATGTGAGTGGCGATGTTTTACTACAGAAACACATATTCTTATGTGATTTGGTGAGGAAGAGCACAAAGACCTTGAGGAAATTTACCAAGAAGTAGATTCTGAACTAACAAAGCGATCATTGAGTAAGAACTTGTGTCAAAATGACACCACAATTTCTGATCAGTATTCAGGAAAAGTGAAAATCCGTGAACCTATAATAAAGTAACACTGTTTCTGTGCCTGGGAACAGAATTCAGGGAAGAGAATTTGAAACAGGCAATATGTGAACTCAGTGGAATAGGCAGCATCCCAGAAGTTTGATCTGGAATGTATTTGGCAATGAAATGCAAGATGGATTGAAATAAGAAAAAAAAAAATGAAAACAAGAATAAAATAAAAATAATTTATCAGGTACCAGATATAATGTGGTACATACCTGGACAAATATGGTCTAAGGTGGTAACATGTCAGTGGTAAAATCTCACATTAAGATGGGAATAATGAAGTTTTATGAGGACATAAGTTACACCTATATCCATTGAAAGGCAGGTAATTGATTTCTAAGTCTCATTTTTAAAAATTCTTTTTATTTACATCCCACAAGAGTATGACATATTTTGGTGAGCATGTACTAATTATTCATATTTATGGAGTACATTTATATAAAAGTGCATTGATCAAATCATTGTAATTAGTATTTCTCTCTTTATCACTTCTTTATGTTTAAAGTCTTATAGATACTCTTTTAGTTCTTCATAAAATACATAATAGATTATTGTGAACTATAGTCACTCCATTATGATGTGTAACATTAGAACACACATTTCCTGCATGTCACTGTGGTTTGCAATATATTGTCCAACCTCCCTCTATATCATCCCTACTTCAGCCTTTCCAGCCTCTATTAATCACAGTTCTACATTTAGATCAACTTTTCTTTTAAGTTTCACATACAATAGAACATAAGATATTTGTATTTCTGCTCTTGGTTTACTTAACTAACACAATTTCTTCCAGTTCCATACATTTGCTTCAAACGACAGGATGACATTTTTCTTTATGGCTATCTAATATTCCACTTGTATTTATGCTCCATTGTCTTTACCCACTTGTCTGTTGATGGGCACCTTTGCTGTGTTCATATCTTGGCTAATCTGAATAGTGCTGCAATTAACATTAATCAAGTCATGACCTTTAAGTAAATCAAAGTCTTACCAAGAAGGAAGTTCATTCTCACTGACATTATGACATTAGCAAACATATTAAATATTCTATAATTAAACTTACATTCACCAATGCAATTTCACCAATGTTGTAGAAGAGCTATCAAGTTTGAAGCCAATACTCTTGTGATAGAGACAGTCCTATTTTAATTACCCAAATAAATGGAATCTAAAAGGTCTCTGATGAATATTGTTTAAAAGTTTAAGCAGCATTATTTCAGAAGATATACATTGTAATATAACACAACTGAAAAGGTAAGTGCATCTTGATTTTAAATACATTGCTTTATACCTTAGCTTCAAATTCCACTCAATGTAAGAGTAACAATCTTTATAGAAAAATAATGGTTCTACAACATAAAAAAGAGAAAAATGCTACTCAAAATGAGAAACAACTGATTAATTTGTAAGTGACCTTCCTAAAAGTCAATCCTTTTTTGTGAAGATTTATTTATTTATTTGAAAGAGTTACAGAGAGGGAGAAGCACAGGTAGATAGACAGATGGAGAGAAAGGGCTTCCATCTGCTGGTTCACTCCCAAATGGCCACAACATCCAGGGCTGGGCTAGGCTGAAGCCAAGCACTGGGAGCTTAATCTGGGGTGCAGGGGTCCAAGGACTTGGGCCATCTTCTGCTGCTTTACCAGGTGCATTAGCATAGCAGGGAGCTAGATTGGAAGTGAAGCAGCTAGGACTCCAACTTGTGTTCATATGGGATGCTAGCACTAGGCAGTAGTTTTATCCACTATGCCATGGCACTGGCCCCCTAAAATTGAATCCTAAGTATAGAAATTCAATTTAAAGATAAATTAATTCAAGATTAGTTATTTACTTTGAAAAAGGAATTTTCAGTTATGTTCATTCTCATTTTGGTATATTCAGCTCTCACCTTCATCCCATGCAGCTAAGAGTTTTGTATCTGGAAAAAAGTAAATGCCTTGAAAAGTATACCAAAACCAAGGGAAAGTAGAAGAACAAAAATAATAAGATCGAAAGTTTAGAGTTGGATTAATAGCATTAGTATAAGATTGGAAAACTTGCAAAAGATCAGTAAGAATACAAATGGCTAAGGAAAAAAGAAAAAAAGCAAACAGCTTTATTATATTTGAAGAATTAACTCCAAGTGGGCAAGAGAAAACAATTTTAGAGGTACAACATAAACTAAAGTAAAAATAGCAAGATGAAATCTTATCACTCCTTTGCTCAAAACGCTAAAGCCTTCCTATCTTTGAAAAGCTTCACTGCAGATCCTAAATTCCTATATGAATAGTCCCCTATCTCATTTAATTTGTCCTCCAGTCCTTTGTGTCTACTTGTGGGATGCAGACCCCACTTGACACTTCTAATTTAACTCAGCAACAATTTTCTTTACCGTCTATATCAGTTGAAATGATTTCAGCTTTGGGTAACAGAAAATACAGCTCAATAAAAGGGCTTTGTTACCTCAAATAATAAGGAATACAAGGTAGACAACCTCCAAGCTGGCTTCTGGTTGGTTAACTCACTATCTCAAAAGTGTCTTGAAGGACTCACATACTTTGAGCTTTTACTCTGCCACCCTTATGTCTGACTTGCTTATTCCCGATTGTATGTTCTGCCTTAACCCTCCTTGCATGTATATCCATAAGGGGAAAAAAAGGGGGGACTAAGTGCTTTTGCTACTTTAAAATCTCAGAAACTTCACCCAGAAGGAACATCTACATATTTATTCTCAGTTCTCAGTGATCAGAATTAGGTTGCATAGAATTTGTGAGGGGAATGTTACTACAATGATTAATTCTAGCCAATCTGAATTTGCCTTCCGGTTCAGTCTTTCTTGATGTGGATGTGACATAGAGGGAGAGAGTGTTATTTGACAAAATCAGAGTTCTCTTAGCAGGCAGAAGCTGCTGAGGGAAATGAAAATAATATGGCTTTTGAGTAGTCCACCGACAATGGTTGTAATGGACTCTGTATCCCAGATATTTCTAGCCTAGCAGACAGATACTTGAGAAGGTAAAGACAGAAGTAATTCGAAATGCAGGGAATAGTAATGCTGTTCTTCTTGACGTAAACCTTTCCCATTTTACTTCGTGCAGGAGTGTCAAGACATGCCTCTAAAAATCTAGAGTACTTTAGAGTTTTATAGCTTGTCTCTTCTTGTATCCAGAACTATAAAGGACACCCAGAACATTCAAAGAATTAACCTGTAGATAATCATTTGCCAATAGTAAATGTGCAGTGGGTTACCAAAACACAGAGAAAGCAAGTGAATTCTATCTGTATATAACATTTTTAAAATACTGTTTTGGTGTTATCTCCTCTCCATTTTTCCAATTAATCTGTACTTTATATTAAAAAATGAACTTTTAATGAGAAAAAGTAATATCTATTACCTTGCAAAGAGGAAGATGCATATGAAAATGTTGATATATTTTACTATACAGTAGATATGTTTTTGAAAAGTGACATGTGTAACTTTTTATAATTTTAAATGATGAAAGATACCCTTCAAAGTATTTGTATATATACATAAATATGTATGTTTATAAATTATTTACAGTTATTTACAGTTAATGTGATATTTTATGTACAATTTAATATCTTGCCTTTTCCACTAAATTCTTAATAAATATGATTCTTAAAGACTGCAGAATAGTTGATCATATGTAAGCATCATATATTACTTAATCATTTACCTATTTTTGGACATTTAACTTGTTTGTGGGTTTTCAATGTTATGAATATTAGAGGGATGACATGTTTATACACAATTTTGTCTGCTTCTCAAATTATAAGATTTCAGAACAAATTATTCAGGGTGCAAAATCATTTCCCAGGAGGTTTGTATCAATTAAAAACTCCCTGAAAGATGCTATGAAAAAAGATTTTTTCAGCTTTAAGTTCAGCTAGAACTTGCTGTAGGAGTAATATATACAACAACAGAAGTCTGTTAAAAGGTTTGTTTTCCATATCTTCATACTCTCAGGTTGGATTATTTTTTATTCTTTGTTCTCTCTTGTTCAAATGCCAATTCTCACTGAAAAATTAATCTCACTAAATTTTAAGACCAGTGGAGAAGTATAAGGAAGGAATGAAATTTTTACAAACACCAACAAAGATTGCTGCTAACCTTTGTTTCTTGCCTGAATTCTCTCTTGTTCTCAGGTCAAACCACTCCAACTCTTCACTCCTCTTACCAGGCATTTCTTCCCTAGTAAGCCAGACTTTAGTAGACACCAATCTTAACAGAAACCTTATCTCTATGTTTTTTTTAATCTGTACTGTTTGAATACTCCACCAATTGCCTGGTCTGAGATTTGACTTAGAGAACAACTTTGGGTCTTCAAAGTGATCTGTTAGAATTAATAATAGCTACAGTGGGGGGGGGGGCTGTCTAGCAATTAAGATGCCCACATCTAATATCACAGAGCCTGGATTTAATTCTCAACTTTTGTTCTTCTTGACTACAACTTCCAAACAATGCAGACACTGAGAGATAGCAATGATGATTCAGATAAATGGGTCCTCCCACCTATGGTGGAGATCTGGATTGTGTTTCTAGCTCTCAGCTTTGTCTTAGCCCAGCACTGGTCATTGGAGGCATTTGGGGAGTGAAGCAGTGCATGGACACATTCTTTCTTGATCCCTCTCAAATAATTTTTAAATGGTAATACAAATAATAAAATATAGGTGAATAAGTAGAAAGATATCCAAGGTTCATATTTTAAAAGATTTATTTTATTTATTTGAGAGGCAGAGTTATAAACAGAGAGAGGGAAACACACACACACACACACACACACAGAGAGAGAGAGAGAGAGAGAGAGAGAGAGTGAGAGAGAGAGAGAGAGAGAGATCTTGCATCTGCTGGTTCATTCCCCAGATGGCTGCAAAGGCCAGGGGCTGGGCTGATCCAAAGCTAGGAGCCAGAAGTTTCTTCTGCGTCTTCCATATGGCTGCATGGGCCCAAGTGCTTAGGCTATCTTCCAGTGGTTTTCAAGGCCATTAGCAAGGAACTGTATCAGAAGTGGAGCAGCCAGGTCTAGGAAATGTGCCATATCAAATGCTGGTGGTGAAGACTTAGCCTACTGTACCACAGTCCCAGCCCCCCAAAGGTTCATTCTTAATCTCACTATCTTCTAGCCAGTATGTCAACACTTCTTTTCTTCCACTTTCCAGCCATACTTATTATTTATTCTCATTTCTTTAGAGTCCACTTGTACTGTACCTCCTGCCTGCAACAGCCATGAATCCCAGCTCCCAACCTCATTTGCAAAATATAGACAGATGTCTATATTTGGCCTATTGTACAGCACCAGAGGGATAGGCACACAGTGGATTTTCTTTAAAATTAAGAATAAAAAGCATTCTACTTATTATGGATAAATTATAAAATAAAAAGATTTTTTAAAAGTCATCTATAACCCCTGTGACCACAGATAATTACACTTAAGTGTATGATGTTTAAAATCTTTATTTTATTTTTAATATAAACAAAATTATATACAGGATTCTCTTTTGAGAATTCCTTATTTCCCTTAATAACATATATTGTGAATTTGTAAGTGTTCATATTATCCATTTGAATGACTGGCATATTTTAATGGTTTTCCAGTAGCCTATCATTTGGATGTAATGAAATTTACCTAAATCCATTTTCTATTGTTGGAAGCCCAGTCATATTTCAATATTTTATAATTAGAAATAGAGCTATGGTGAATTAGGTGCCATTTTTAGTTAACTGGGAGTGAAGATTGATAAAGAGAGCCTTGGAGGACCTCAGGAGACCTCAGCTCTCACCCTGGTCTATCACTCACCACATGCACAATTTTGGGAAGCCAATGGCCTGCAGGAGCCTTCAAATTTCTTCTCTGTCAAATAAAAATGTATAATTAAATAATTTCTAAAGGATGATAATTTGATACTGGGAAAATTATTTACATACTTGGGAAGTCTTCAGTTGATTCTGCCTCCTTGATTTTGCATCCTCCTTCTTACCCAAACTTCTCACTAAAGCATTTGTCTTAATTTCCTATATCTATTATAACAAACGACAGCAACCTTGTGACTAAACACAAGAGAAATTTACTGTTGCACATTTCTGGAGGCTATAAATTTAAAATCAAGGGATCAGCAGAGCCATGCTCCCTCTAAAAGCTCTAGACAATAATCTATTTCTTGACTCTTTCAACTTCTGCTGGCTCAAGGAGTTCTTTGTCTTATCACATTACTCCAATCTCTGCTTCCATGGTTAGACTTACTTCTCCTCTTCATTTTAGAATTCCTTGTGCCACTCTCCTACAAGGTACCATGTGATTGCAGTGAGGGTCAGGAGCTTTCAGGACAGAACTTTCTCTAAAAAATCTTTAACATAATCATATATCTCATTGTACACATTGTTAGACTATGTGTTTATTTCTAAAAGTCATATGTTGAAATTATAACATCCCGTATGATATTAGGAGGTTATTCTTTTCAAGGTGAGTATGTCATTAGGGTGAAGCCCATGTGAATGGAGTTGTCAGTATGTTCAGATTGCTCTAACGAAACACCAGAGTAGTCTTTACATAACAGAAATTTGTGTCTAGTGATGGTGATGGGGGGAGAGAGAGAGATAAAGAGAGACAGAGAGAGACAGAAATCTTCCATTCACTAGTTTACTCTCCAGATATCTGTAACAGCCAGGCCTATCCTGGGCTCTCATATGTATGGCAGAGACCCAACCATTTGGGCCATCTTCCACTGCTTTCCTAGGAGCATCAGCAGGAAGTGTGGTCTGAAGCAGAGAAACAGGGACTTGAACCAGCACTCTCTAGGGAACACCAGTTACACAAGCAGCAGTTCTACCCACAGTACCACAGCACCTACCCGTAAAAAAAGAATCTTCATATCACGGATCTTTTGTGGTTTTGTTATTTCTATTTCACTTATTCTCACTTTGATCTTCAGTATTTCTTCCTTCTACTAATTTCTGAGTTTGATTTCTTCTTGTTTTTTTAGACTCTTAAGATGCATCATTAGGTTATTTACTTGAAGTCTCTCTATATTTTCATATAGGTGACTATTGTTATAAACTTCCCTCTTAGTACTGCTTTTGCTGTCTCCCACAAATTCAAATACGTTGTGTTTGCATTTTCATTTGTTTCAAGTAATTTTAAAATTTCTCTTTTGAATTCTTCAGTGACATCTTGTTCATTCAATAGCATGTTGTTCAGACTCCATGCTCAGTTTGTATAATCTCTAAAATTTCTTTTCCTGTTGTTTTCTAGTTTTATCTCATTGTGATCAGAAAAGATACACGATACGATTTTTTAGGGGGGGGATTTGTTGAGATTTATTTTCTGGTCTAATATATGATCTATTCTGGAGAATGTTCCAGAATAGAATGAGCATTCTGGAACTGTGAGATGAAATTTTCTGTAAATGTCTGTTAGATACATTAGGTCTATACTATAGCTCAATTGTGTTTCTTTGCTGAATTTTGTCTGGATAATTGGTCCATTGATTTAAAAAAAAGGGAAATTTGTGTCGCCTAGTTCTGTGGGTTAAGAAGTCCAAAAGAAAAATGCTAGAAGATTCGGTGCCTTATATGGGTCCATTTCCTTACAGATAGTGCCTTCTAACTGTATCTTCACACAATAGAAGGGGCAAGGTAACTCTAGGGCTTCTTTTGTATTATAAAGGCACTAATGCCATTCATGAGGGCTTCTTTCTCATAGCCTAATCAAGTCTCTAAACATCCTATTTCCTAATATTATTAATTTAGTCATTAGACTTTAATTTATGGCTTTTGAGTATTAAAAAAACATTCATAACATATCAGTGCCCTTAGGAGAAGAGATAAAAGAGCCTGCTTCCCTGTCTTTTCTCTGCCATGTGAGGATTTAACAAGAAAAGCATCATGTGCAAACTAGCAGGGATGCCCTCACCAGATGAATTATCTGATAGCAATATGACCTTGGACTTTCCAGCCACAAAAATTTGTGAGAAATATTTCTATTGTTTAAATGACCAAATCTAGTGCATTCTGGTTTAGCATTCCAAACTAAAAGATAGGGGAAAATTCACTCTTGCAATAAGGTAATATTAATGGGTTCCAAAGATTAGGACCTGAGAATATCTTTGGGGGGGGGCTTCCATTCAACCCAATATAGTGTTCAATTCACATTAATTTCTCTTTGAGCAATGGTCCATGCTCAGAACCAACTGCACATATTCAGGCTCCACCTAAAATTAACCCTTCTAGGAATATGTAACATATGATTCTGCAAAATAAATGATATATTTTATGAAAAACATTCATTTAATTATAGATTGGTGATATAAACTTGCATATGTTGAAAGAATTACCAATGGGCTAACTGTTATATAAAAGGTGAACAATGGTATGGGACAAAAGATGAAGCTGGAGAGTTTAGAACAGCCCATCTCTGGAAAAGAATTTTATGTAGTACCAAGCAAATGGGATTTTCTTGTGAAGGATACAAGGAAACATCCAGAAAGATGCAAGAATTGTGAGATGGACTGAAATAGCACCAAGAGTAAAAAATCTAGTTAAAAGGCTATTGCAGCAAGTTAGTGGCTAAATGATGAGCAACTAAACTAAGCAAGGCATGAAAGAGATAGAAATGAGTAAACCTTGGTGATTGATTTGAAGTGAGAATACTTGGGTCTCTCAATTTGCATGTTTTAAAAGTAGCTCATAACAGGAATTTGGTATTAATTTTCTTTCACATGGGCTATTTAACATGGTGTTTTGAAAGGCTCCATACATACTAATAACAGTTACGTTTTGTGTTGCCATGAGGCAGAGTGCTTATTTGATCCTCAATCATCCATTCCACAATCCATTTGGCACTTTGCCACAAGCAGTGGCCTGTGAAGCCCTCCAAGGGTCCTGCCAACAAGAGCAGCTGGCGATGGTACAACTGAGCGGGTATGGATTGATTCACAAGGAGAAACAGCGTTAGCAGTTTAGCAGGGATTGGTGAAGACAGGCATGTCAAGTTCCTGCTCCAAGTCATTCAGTTTCCTTTTGCTCCATGCAAAGCTGAAAGTTGTTCTATTTAGGGCCCTATGAGCCTAAGGCTAGGATTTGGCCTTGGAGCACATTTGCAAGAAATTTTTCTTCTTTCCAACAAAGAAGGATAAAAGCTGTTGTTGCCCACAATGACAGAGCGTAGGATGGAGCTATTCACACATCTTGGCTGACTAGTACCACCTTCTAATCCAGCATAAGAGTAGGATCAGTGAAAAAAAGCTACAGTATTGAAGTTAGTAAAGCAGGAAGCAATTGGAGAAAATCTATTATAACTCTCTCTCTCGTTTCATTTTAGTTTCTAGTTTTATAAAGGAACAGAATGAGATCCAAAGAAGTTATTTGAAAAACGTCATAAATCTAGTAGGCAGCAAAGATAAGGCATAAATAGATGTTCTCTAATACAAGTACACTCATTTTTAGTATTGTAGATTGACTTGGTTGTAGCCAGTAATTAAGTAAAGGGCCACTGTTATGTACAGATTAATTGTTAAGCTACATGGGGTATAGTCTCAGATGTATTAGTAACGTAACTTTTCATCTTGAAAACATTTTGCTTTCCTCTCAGCTTTGGTTTCCTCATTTGAAAAATAGCAGTTATGAGTTCTGTCAGTCTTCTTACTGTGAGCATCAAATGAGATAATGCAAGAAGATAAAATTATTTCATTAGGGAAAAATTGGTACCATATTCCTTAAATGCACATGCATTGCTAAGAGTTTTACGTGAACGACGAAGCAAGACACCAGGTGGAGAAGAAATGGACAGGAACACAAAAGAGATTATTATTTCAGAACAAAGATACAATCAGGATGGAGATTTTGAAAAGAATGATATAGACATTTCAATTCTTTTTTAAAAAATTTTTTTGCTAACATAACACTTCATATGATCACTTTAATGCTTAAGATAACATTTTTACCACCCAGCTCAATGGGATTTGGGGTCCCATTGCAAGTTTTTAAACTATGCCCTTAGATATAAGCCCGTAGGAATGTATGCAGAACTATACAGCTTTACAGTTATAACCTTCCTCCTCCCTCTCTTATCCCCACTCTTATTTTTTACTGAGATATATTTTCGATTGACTTTATACAATATTACTAACTCTATGATAAGTAAAGAGTTTGACAAATAGCATGAAGAATAGAAAAGAAAAAAAAAGTCCTTTACAGTCAAGGGCTGTTCAAGTCACTGCTTATCAAAGTGTCAATTTCACTTCTATAGAGTTCCTTTTAGGTGCTCTATTAGTTCTCACAGATCAGGGAGACATATGGTATTCATACCTTTTGGACTGACTTATTTCACTAAATATGATGCTTTCCAGATTCATCCATTTTGTTGCAAATGATCGGATTTCATTTATTTTTACCGCTGTGTAATATTCCCTAGAGTACATATCCCTAATTTCTTTATCCAGTCTTCAGTTGATGGGCATTTAGGTTGATTTCTTGTCTAGCTATAGTGAATTGAGCTGCAATAAACATGGGGGTGCAGCTCAATCTTTTATTTGCTGATTTCATTTCCCAGGGTGTATTCCCTTGGGTATGTTCCCAGGAATGAGATGGCTGGGTCATATGGTAGGTCTATATTCAGATTTCTGAGATATCTCCGAACTTATTTCCATACTGGTTTTACCAGTGGATTAGGGTACCTTTTTCACCACACTCTTGCCAGCATTTGTTGTTTATTTCTGTATGCAAGCTATTCTAACCAGGATGAGGTGAAACCTCATTTTGATTTTGACATGCATTTCCCTGATGGCTAGTGATCCTGAACATTTTTTCATGTGTCTGTTGGTCATTTGGATTTCCTCTTTTGAAAAATGTATGCTTAAGTCCTTTGCCCATTTCTGAACTGGGTTGTTTTGTTGTTTTTTAGCTCTTTAAAGATTCTGGATATTAATCCTTTATCAGCTGTATAATTTGCAAATAATATCTCCCATTCTATTGGTTGCCTTTTCACTTTCCTGTGTGTTTCTTTTGTTTACAGAAGCTTCTTAATTTAATGTAGTTCCAATTGTTAATTTTGGCTTTGAATGCTTGGGCCTTTGGAGTCTTTTCCAAGAACTCGTTTCCTGTGCCAATGTCTTGTAGGGTTTCCCCAATATTCTCTATAATAGGATGGTCTCAGGTAGTAGATTTAGGTCTTTAATCAATTTAGAATGGATTTTTGTGTCACATGTAAGGAAGGGATCCTGCTTCCTTCGTTTGCATGTGGAAATCCAGTTCTCCCAGCACCATTTGTTGAAGAGACTATCCTTGCTTCAGGGATTTGTTTTAGTTCCTTGGAAAAATATGTTGATTATAGATGCTTGGATTGATTTCTGGCATTTATAGTCTGTTTCATCAATCTATCCATCATTTTTCTAACAGTACCAGGCTGTTTATATTATAACTGCCTTGTAGTATGTCTTGAAATCTGGTATTGTGATGCCTCTGGTTTTGTTGGGAGGGTCTTTATTACTTATTCAATTTCTGTCCTGGTAATGGGTCTGTTTAAATTTTCTTTGTTTTCATGGTTCAATCTAGGTATTTTGTAGGTGTCCAGGAATCTATCTATTTCTTCTAGGTTTCCCAGTTTGTTGGCATACAGATCTTTATAGTAATTTCTAATGATCTTTATATTTCTGTGGTATCTGTTGTTACATTTCCTTTTTCATCTCTAATTTTATTGATTTTGGTCTTCTCTCTCCTTTATTTGGTTAGTTGGACCAATGGTGTGTCAATTTTTTTTACTTTTTCAAAAAAACCAGCTCTTCATTTTGCTGATCTTTTGTAATATTTTTGGTTTCAAATTTGTTGAATTCTTCTCTAATTTTAATTATTTCTTTTCTTCTACTAATTTTGGGTTTAGTTTGATGTTGTTTTTCTAGATCCTTAAGGTGCATTGAAAGCTTATTTACTTGTCTTTTTCATTTCTTTATGTAGGCTCCAATTGCTATAAACTTTCCTCTTAACACTGCTTTTGCTGTATCCCATAAGTTTTGATATGTTATATTGTCACCTTTATTTGTTTCCAGAATTTTTTTGATTTCTCTTTTGATTTTTTCTATGACCAGTTGTTCATTCAGGAGCATGTTGTTTAGTCTCCATGTGTTTGCACATGTTCTAGAGATTCCTGAGTTGCTGATTTTCTGCTTCATTGCCTTGTGGTCTGAGAAGATGCATGGTATGATTTTTATGTTTTTGAATTTGCTGAGACTTGACTGATGGTCTAGCATGTGGTCAATCCTAGAGAAAGTTCTATGCCCGGTGAGAGAAATGTGAATTCTGTGGCTGTAGGGTGAAAAGCTCTGTAGATATCTGTTAGGTCCATTTGGTCTATAGTGTCAATTATCTCTGTTGTTTCTTTGTTGGTTTTCTGTCTGGTTGAACTGTCTATTGCTGAAAGTGGAGTACTGAAGTCTCCCATTACTATCGTATTTGAGTCTATAACTCCCTTTAAATCTGTTATCATTTCTTTTAGGTAGCCAGATGCCCTGTAATTAGGTGCATATACATTTATATGTTATAATATAATATAACACCTAATATAATGTACATTAGGTGCATATATATTTATATGTTACAATATAATATAAATATTATATTTATAATAGTCACATCATGCAGCTGGCTGTGGGTCCTGGTTGGGAGAGGTGTTAAGGATGTGGTTAGGGGAGTGCCTAACCTCTCTGTTTTTTCCTCTATGACTTCTCTTTTTTCCAATTTGGAACTTCAAAAGCAGTTCACCAAGCTCTCCCTCACACTGCTATTTACATCACCATGGACTCCGGACAGCCCGTCTCACTTGGTCAGCTGGGGGCTGGCGCCATCCTCCCCAGTTTGAGCCTCCACCACTTCCCTTCCTTATTTTCCCTTTCAGCATGGGCTTGCCCAGTTTCTGCTGTTCTCCTGGGTGTCCCATTGAGAATTTCCCATGACTCTATCTCTAGTGTGTATCTTCTCTCCTTTTTAACTATCTATTTTGCCCCATGTGACTCAGATCATGCTGTTGCTGTACTGCCATCTTGTTATCTTCCTAACCATAATATTTAACAAGTAAAAAGTAGGGAGACCACAGTTCCCCATGAATATAAACAAGTGCTAAAAATGACAGTAAAATAATAAAATGTCCATTTAATTCCTATAATTTTTTGTATTTTATATTAACTGCCACATATCAGAGAAAATATATGATGTTTGCCTTTTTGAGACTGACTTATTTCACTAGGGATAATGGTTTCCAGTTGTATCCATTTTGTTGCAAATCACAGAATTTCACTCTTTTTAATGGCTGAGTAGTATTCCATAGTATATTCCACATTTTCTTTATCCCCTCATTAGTTGACAGATATATGGATTGGTTCCAAAGAAGGAGAAATGGTACTGGAGTGTTTGGAGAGATTGAGTGGAATAGGTAGGATAGGAAAGAAACTAAAAGTACAGAATTGCAAGAGAAAATATTTGCTTTTCACAATGAACTCTGAGACTAATAAAACATATACTATATCCTGAATATATGTTGATCATACAAAATGATATGGGAAAATGATTTTTTAAGTTCTTAGAAATAAGTGAGCCCAGATTCTTTTGGTTTTAGACATAGTCATTGTGTAAAAGAAGGATTCAAACTTATTATATGGCAGGTGGGTTTTTTATATTTGTTATGTCCTAGATTATTTTTGAGTATATGTTGAAAGCTATGGAATCTCAAGAAACAAACAAGTTAAAATATTTACCCACATGTACCCATACCCACATAGCTATATCAAGAACTATATTCCCAGAAATATAGACACATATGCCTATACTCACAGCTATACCTATAGATCTCTATATCTTTTAGAGATTTACTCATTTTCATATACAATTCCAGGGAGTTCATAGATACTCTAAAGTTAATTTATAGAATGCTAAGCAAGCATATTCTATGCAGTAGAGAGTAACTAGATTTTTTTCTAAAAAGAATGTGTTGATAATTTATTTAAATATGGGCCAATGCTGTGGCACTGCGGGTAAAGCCACCACCTGTAGTGTCGGTATCCCATATGGCTGCTGGTTTGAGTCCCGGCTGCCTTGCTTCTGATCCAGCTCTCTGCTATGGCCTGGGAAAGCAGTGGAAGATGGCCCAAGTCTTTGAGCCCCTGAACCCATGTGGGAGACCATGAAGAAGCTTCTAGCTCCTGGCTTCAGATTGGCACAGCTCTGGCTGTTGCTGCCAATTGAGAAGTGAACCGGTGGATGGAAGAAACCTCTCTCCCTCTCTTTCTCTCTGCCTCTCCTTCTCTCTCTGTGTAACATTTTCAAATAAGTAAATAAATATTTAAAAAATTTATTTAAATAACATTTTAGGAAAATTATTAGACAAAGAATAAGCACAATTAGTATCATGGTATAACATAGCAAATGTAACAACAATTTAACCATAACTCTTTAATCTAGTTCCAAGGCACACAGAAAAGCTGCTAATAATTCTATTCATTTATACTGAAGCAGAGCTCATTTCATGGAATAATAAGTTAATTAAGTGAGAAGGTTGTTTAAAGTAGGATATTTAAAAATGACATACACACCTAATCATATTAATTATACAACTTTAGCAACTTTTGATGTAATGTATACACCTTTTATTTAGCAGAAGGTCTATAGATTTGCATCAGAATTTAAAGATACTTGAAGTGCAAAATCCTTCTGAGATTCTAAACTCATTTAAAATTTCAGAGACAAAGTTTATAAATAGGCAAAAATGAGCAATATACTGTTACAGAAGCAATTATATGTATTCAAAGCATAAAGAAAGTAAGAGACTGTTTATCATAGAACTTGGGAATATTTCTAGGAGATAAAGAGGAATTAAATGAAACAAAGATATTGAAGTGTCCTAAGATAGTGGCAATTAGTGTTTCTTAAGTGATCTTCACTTTTCAACATGTCTATAGATCTCAGATACATTATTGGTTCAGGAGACATAGCAAAAATAAAAAGCAAATCTTATCCTTGTCACTCATCCTGTCAAACCCTTCAGAGGCTGCCTTTGTCTTCCCTGAACAGGACAGGTAGCTTCCTCTGATCTGGTTTTCAATAGCCTCTCATATCACAAACGGAACTGTTAGTTATTTCATAGACTTGTATGTAAGAGTTCAACAGAACTCTGTTTTTCACCTGATCCAATATGGTCCATGAACACACGGACTGTGACTGTGTTCTACTGTCTTTTTTTAAAGATTTGCTTATTTATTTAAAAAGCAGAGAGAGAGAGAGAGAGAGAGAGAGAGAAGAGAGAGAGAATCTTCCATCTGCAGGCATACTCCCCAAATGGCCAAAATGGCCAGAGTTGGGCAAGGCCAAAGCTAAGAATTTCTTCCAGGTCTCCCACCTGGGAGTAGGGGCCCAAGCACTTGGTCCATCCTCTGCTGCTTTGCCAGGCACATTAGCAAGGAGTTGGTTCAGAAGCAGAGCAGCCAGGATGGGAACAAGCATACATATGGCATGCTGGTATCCAAGTGGCAGTTTAACCCTCTATGCCACAGTGCCAGCTGCTTGTGTTCTCTTTTTTACACTCAACAGGATGCACAGTATGTATAGTAATCTCTCCTTATCCACTGGGAATATGTCCCAAAGATTCTTGTGGCTTCTTGAAACCATGGATAATACCAAACTCTAGATATGGGTATGCTCTTTTTTCCTTAAACAATCCATCCATCTCATAAAATTTAACTTATAAATTAGGCACAGCAAAATACTAACAAAAGAAGTAATGGAATAGAATAATTATACCAATGTACTATAATAAAAATTATGCAAATGTGCACTGTCATGGTGCAGTGACAAATATAGCATGGGTATGCTGGAAAAAAGGTAATCAACATCTCCTTAGGCTGGACTGGGTTGGTGTGAGATTTCATTTTGCTGCTGAGAACATTAAGACTTATGAATTGTTTACTTCTGGAATTTCCATTAATGTTTTCATCCCACAGTTGAGTCTTGGTGACTTAAACTGTGAAAAGCTAAACTGGGTTAGATTCTCAACCAATGCTGGTGAGTGAATGAATGAAGAGGAAAACTAAGTCCCAGAGCACAGGAAACTGATTACAGAACTAGACATCTCGGCCGGCGCCGTGGCTCAACAGGCTAATCCTCCGCCTTGCGGCGCCAGCACACCGGGTTCTAGTCCCGGTCGGGGCGCCGGATTCTGTCCCGGTTGCCCCTCTTCCAGGCCAGCCCTCTGCTGTGGCCCAGGAGTGCAGTGGAGGATGGCCCAGGTGCTTGGGCCCTGCACCCCATGGGGAGACCAGGAAAAGCACCTGGCTCCTGGCTCCTGCCATCGGATAAGCGCGGTGCGCCGGCAGCAGCGCGCCAACCGCGGCGGCCATTGGAGGGTGAACCAACGGCAAAGGAAGACCTTTCTCTCTGTCTCTCTCTCTCACTGTCCACTCTGCCTGTAAAAAAAAAAAAAAAAAAAAAAAAAGAACTAGACATCTCTCTACCAAGGGATAAAACTCTCTCAACATACATATACACCTCTTTCCACAATATCACTAGCATATTTTGCTGGAAGCCTAAATGAGAAAACCACTTGTTTGACTTAGTGACTTGTTCCCCTACTCATTACATTATTCTCTATGTTCTTATCCTGCACAAATTGTATTATTTTAGAGTATCATCCTTTGTTTTAATATCTTGGTCTTTTGTTAAAATGCAAATATTCTTGTAGGATAGGTACACTACTTAATTATAAATCGTTAATTGCTGTTTACTAAAATGGTATATTCCTTTCAATCTGACAGCTGCTGTGAGCAGCATCTTTCTAAATCTCCATTAAATAGATTTGCTATGATAGAAAGGTAAAGCTCTGCACAGGCATGATTTTTTTGTTTTATTTTAGATTTATTTATTTGAACTGCACAATTACAGAGAAGTACAGAGAGAAAGGTCTTCCATCCACTGATTCACTCCCCAAATGGCCACAATGGCTGAAGCTGGGCTGATCTGAAGCAAGGAGTCAGGAGATTTTTCTGGGTCTCTCATGTGGGTGCAGGGGCCCAAGAACTTGAGCCATCTTCCACTGCTTTCCCAGGCATTTTCCATAAGCAGAGAGCTGGATTGGAAAAGGAGCAGGTGGGACATGAACTGTGCCCATATGGGATACTGGTGATTTAGGCAGAGGCTTAGCTTACTATGCCACAGTGCTGGCCTCAGCATGATCTTAATATATTTGACAAAAGACAGGCACAAGGATGAGGGTTTAGTGAGAAAATTTCAAAAATAATTTCTATCAATTTTCTAAGTTTTATGAACTTGATCTTATTATGTAAAGAAAAATGATTTTTGCACATCATTGTTTGCATTTTGGATTGAGAATAAATCAGCTATAGAATTAGAATATCTGAACAATAACCCTGGGCCAGAATACTAAGCAGCTAGATATCTAAATCTTAAATTATATGATGCTTACTTCCTTGGACCTCATAGAAATATTATTAGTTTTGAATGAAGTATGGATCTGAGGTATTTAATAAAATGGCTATGATTTGGTAGATGTTTAGTAAATATGTTATCATTACAACAATAGTATAATAATGCCTATATTGAATGTGACTAAGTGCGGCAGGGATTGGACAGTTTCTAATTGCACAGAAAGCAAAAGTATAACACAGACATGCAAGGAAATCAGGCAAAAGTCAGAGATGGCAGTGACTATGAGAGAGGTTTGCAAACATGCTGGTGTGATGCTTGCAGACAAGAGTCCACTTCTCTGAAAACTTTCATCTGGGCACACTTAGACTCAGAAATAGAGCCATAAGATTCTTACCACAAAGAATTATTTCAGTCTCAGGACAGTTTTTGGTCGGGAGGCAAGGAGAAAAGAACATTGAGTGAGAATTAGCAAATGTCTTGTGAGTCCTGTCAACAATAACATCCTGAATCCCTCTGAGAAAATATTGAAAATATTGTGTTTTAATTTCCTTATCTATAAAAGGGCAGAAATGGAAAAGACTAGCTCAGACATATTCAATTATTATATCCACTCTTGTTTAAATTTTATGTGTATTTGTATGTGCATTTAGTGTATTCATATCAGGGCTCAATTTATAATTTATAGTAAGCCTTAAAATATTTGAAAATAGCTCTTCAGGAACCCCAGATCAGTAACCACTAGATGCGGTAATCTTCAAACTGTATTTTTATCATATTTATGATTTCAATCTAGTCTATTAATACTTTGTGTCTGGTAACAGCACAATTTGCTAAAGACAAAAACTTTTTTTTTGCATTTTCTTATCTAATACATAAAGATTTTAATGTAAACACAGCCAGAGGCAAAATTGAGACTGGGGCATAAAATAAACCTTTACTACCTTTCAAACATCCAGTTTTCCCTTTGTTACTCAGAACAACACGTAAGCTTTCAGTCTTCTCAGGAACCAGAACACACATGAAAGTAGTTTTTGCATGAATACACTTGGATTTTATCTGAGTCATTAAATTTGCATGTCAGACTGCACATACTGTAAAACCAAAGGAAGGTGAGCAAATTGACCATTTTTAAAAGTCAATTTTATTTGGCCCACAAGAAAATGATTTCTTGTAATTTAGAGCATAAAGGTACAACATGACTGAAGTATTAAGTCAGTCTCTTTGTCTCCCTGCATATTAAAACTAAGCAAGAGATGGCTGATATATAAGGAAAATGTGACTTTCAGAAGGCAGAATTGAAAAGAAATTTAAATATCATGACCTGAAAGGAGAATCAAAGCAACTGAACTCAAGTGATTGAATGACCTGACCTGTCATGCAGTTGGGTAATAACTAGAGTCTAAGAGAGAACCCAGGGCTTCATTCCCTCCTGGTAACAATAGAGAACTATTTCAATAGAAGTCTTAAAAATATACTAAATAACCACGCACCTTGAGTGGCTTTATTTCTAGAAAGATTTGAAAAGATTAGTAAACAATATGAATTTTTAAACTATTTTAAAGTTTAAGGTTCAACTTAGTTGAAGTATATGTAAGGCATTTCTTACTTGTAGTTACTTGCTACATGTAAAGCAATTCAAGGAACAGAACAATATAAAGCACACTTACATAAAATCCTTGGAGATAAGAGTATTTATAATAATATAATAAGTGTCCTTTGAGAAGAAAAAAGTACAATCAGATTTCATAAGCAAGGAGTTGTCTTTGAATTAGATAAACATGAAAAAAAAAAACTTCTGTAGATAGTAAGAGGATAACAATAATATGAAGAATGCTTATTAAATGTTTACATGCACCATTAACTGTTTTTACATATAGTCTATTACATGTATATGTTCTTTGAAGCTGGCAAGTATTCTCTATATTCTTTAGGTGTAATAATATTACTTGCACAAGATCACACAGTTTTCCATGAGCAGAACTAGAATTAAGATTCAATTTTATCTGAAGGAGGCTCAAGGTCTTTAAACTCTAGTACATACTGCAAATGATGTATGCTTCAAATTCTGGATAATGTGGTGGGAAGAGTTTTTATTTTTCCCAACACAGGAAAAGCCTCAGCATATTGAAAGTAAAATTCCAGCAAAAAGTCCAGTTTAAGTTAGACTTTGCCTCTGAGTATATATAAAAGTGTCATGCAATGAGATTTGGAAAATAGATTGAAATGGACTTTGGAGATCAGACTTTGAGGTATGCCTTTTGCTTTTTAACAACAAAAGATACAAAAGAAATGGAAGGCAAATTTGAGAGTAACTATGTTTTATGTCTATATTAATTACCTGCTACTATGTAACAATTTGCCCTAAAACTTAAAGCCTCAAAATATTTTGTGTTTTTTTTTTTTTTTAACTTTCCATTTTCTGTGGCACAGGAATGTGCAAGTGCCTTCGATGGGTGATGTATACTCAAGGTTTCTCATAAGGTTGCAGTCAAGCTATGAGATGGGGCTGTAGTCTAAACTGAAAGCCTGAGTGGAGAACCACTACTTCCAAGCTCAGACAAGTTGCTGTGGGTATGTGACGCTTAGTATGGTCTCACTTCCTCATTGGCTGTTGAACAGAAACACTCTCGTTATCTTATCACAGATGTCTGTCCATTGCTGAACTTTTGAGACAGAAGGTAACTTCCTTCAGAACAAGTGATACAAGAAAGAAGACATGGGGCCTGTGTTGTGTTACAGCAGGTAAAGCCACTGCCTGAGACAACGGCATTCCATGCGCACAATGGTTCAAGTCCCAGCTGCCCTACTTCCAATCCAGCTCCCTGTTAATATTCCTGGGAAGGTGAAGTAAAGGATGGCCCAAGTCCTTGGGACCCTGCACCAGGGTGAAAGACTCAGAAAAACTCCTGACTCCTTGGGCTCCAGCCCAAGCCTTTGTGGCCATTCGGGCAGTGAACTAGCAAATGGAATCAATCTCTCTCTCTCTCTCTCTCTCTCTCTTCTCTCTCCCTCCTCTATTTCTCTTCCTCTTTCTCTGTCACTCTTTCAAATAAATAAAATAAATATTTTTTAAAGAGCACTTAACCTTCTGATTATATATTTTCAAAAGATTCATACCATACATTCTATAATATTTTATTCTTGAAGGTAAGAACATTAAATAATTTATAGACATATTTTAAAGTGCTACAATTCCCTTGTCGTTAAATAAGATGAATGATAACTAGCCATACTCTTATCTTTTTTAAAAAAATTATTTCATGTATTTCATACTTATAGTTCTAAGGTAACTGCACTTCTCTCCATCCCTCTCTCTCCCCCTCAATCCCTTCCTCCCCACCTTTCTTTGTTTCTTTAATTTTTGCAAAGACATGATTTTAAACCACTCTATAATCACAGGCTTAATTAATTACTAAGCATATTATTCAACAAATAAAAAATAGAAAAAACACAGTTCTACAGGAGTATAAATAAAGGCTAAAAACAACAATCCTTACAATATGTTCATTGCATTCCTATACATTTTCTAATAATCTATATTAATTGCCACACAGCAGAAAAAAACATGTTTGTCTTTTTGAGACTGTCTCATTTCACTAAGCATAATGGTTTCCTGTTGCAACCATTTTGTTGCACAGAACAGGATTAGATTCTTTTTATGGCTGAATAGTATTCTATAGTGTATATATACCACATTTTCATTTTTTAATATTTTTTGCTTACATAGGGAGAACAAATTCTGTGTATTTCTTATATACAGATTCAGGCAGTAGTGATACTCCCCCCCCCCACCCATGCTCTCACTTCCTTCCTGCTTACTTTCTTATTTTTTCTTTTAATCTTTACAGTGACATAGTTTTAGTTTATTTTATAATCATAAGCTTAAGCCTCCACTAACTAAAGAATTAAACCAATGGTAAGAAAAAAAATAATAAAAAACACTGTTCCTCAACAGTAGAGAAAGGGGCTAGAAATAATAAATCTCAAATTGTCGATTTTGCATATATATATTACATTTTTGTACTCTGTTAGTTATCACAGATCAGGGAATACATATATTTGTCTTTTTGGGACTGGCTTATTTCACTAAGTATAATTGTTTCCAGTTGTATAAGACAGGATTTCATTTTTTTACTTTTGAGTAGAATACCATAGTGTATATATGCAATAATTTCTTTATCCACTCATTAACTGATGGTCATCTGGGTTGATTCCACATTTTAGATTTTGTGAATCGAGCTGTAATAAATATGAAGCTTCAGATAACTCTTTCATATGCTGATTTAATTTCATTTGAGCAAATTCCCAGGAGTGGTCTTTCTGAGAATATGGAAGATATATTTTCAGATTTCTGAGGAATATCCATACAGTCTTCTACAATGGCTGTACTGGTTTACATTCCAACCAACAGTGTATTAGTGTAACTTTTTGCCCACATTCTCGCCAGCAATCCATTGTTTATGTATTTCTGTATGAGAGCCATTTTAACTGGGGTGAGGTGAAGCCTGATTGTTGTTGCATTTCTCTGATGGCTAGTGATCTTGAGTATTTTTTCATGTGTCTGTTGGCCATTTGAATTTCATCCTTTGAAATATGCCTCTTAAATTCCTTTGCCCCTTTCTTAACTGGGTTGATTGCTTTGTTGTTGTTGAGTTTCTGGAGCTCTTTATAGATTTGGGATATTAATCTCTTATCAGATGCATAGCTTGCAAACATTTTTCCCATTCTCTTGGTTGCCTCTCTGCTTTGTTGAGTGTTTCCTTTGCAGTACAGATGTTTCTAAGCTCAATGTAATCCCATTTGTCTAGTTTGGCTTTTATTATCTATGCTTCTGAGGTCTTTTTCAAGTCTTTGCCCATGTCAATATTTCAGCATTACTTTCTTATTGGTTGTCTATTATCTTCTTAACCAGCTCGCTTAATAGTCATTTGCTTTTTTCTATCAAGACACTTCTACTTGGATGTTCAACCTATACTTCATTATTCAGAGACTTACTGAAAAAAAGTATGTGTACTTATATGTGCTCACAGTTTTTTTTACAGATTCATTCCAATCATTATTCCAATCAAAATATCAACAACATTCTTCTCAGATCTAGAGCAAAAACATTGCTAAAATTCATATGAAAACCCAAGAGACCCAAATAGCCAAAGCAGTTAAATAGGAGGTCTTAAATAGGAGGAGGAAGTAAAGAAAGGAGAAATCAGATACTTTATTACAGAACCATGTAAAGCTCTTTGTCTTTGGAGAGCAGGGGAGACCTGTGTGGATTATTTGCCTGAGGAAAACAGCTGGTTCCCATTAAATGGATATATACTTTCCTTTGTGTGTATATGTATGTGTATGTGTATGTGTATATGTATATGTATATGCACATAGGTGAGTCTTATCTAAGTTTCCCACATGAAGACTGGAGAAATATGAGAAATGACAAACTTATCTGCTCAGGACACTGGTGAAGACCAGACAGCGGACAAGACCTGTGCTCTTAATTCTTCCAGACTGGATGAGTCTTTTGGGAAACACACCATAGTCCCTCTCCATCTGGCCTCAGACCATCTCTGTGTCCATATTTCTGAATATAAATAGCTTAGGCTTCTTAAGTGTGATGCCTTAAGTTACTGTGTGTTTCTGGGGGTAATAGAAGGATCAGAAAAACCCAATCACAAGATGATAAAACAAATTAGGGCAATGGTGGATGTAAGCAGGGTTGAAATTTCCCTTTTTTGCCTGAGATTCCTGGAATTGCCACCTTTAACATCCAGGTTATCTTCTACCCTACATGCCATCCTCCAAACTTTAATTACTCCTATTTATCCCCCAACCCTTTAGTAAATATGGTTGCACATGAGAAGTTTTCTTTTTGAGCTATGTGGGGAAATCCAGGAAGGGGACCACTGAAAGTCAGCCCCTTGGATAAGGTCATTACAGTAGTGATTGCATTGGGTCAGGGGAGATCTGTCCTGGATTTACAGTTACTGTTCTTCTGAAGAGGGAATGGTGGCACCAGTGGGGCAGCAAGTGCATGCAAAAAGCAAATGCGAAACAAACTGACTCAGGGATAATTCTGTCTTGTAAACTCTCCTTTGCACAAATGCCTACTTACAGAGGGTGATACTTGAAAGAAGTGAGGGTAATACTGAGGGTTACATAAAACACTCCAGTGCTTGCAATTGTTAGGTGTGTGTATTAGGTAGGGGAGACGGAGTGAAAAGCTGGACACAGAACTATCCATAGTGTGATCACAAAATAAGTGAAAAACGATCCTTGTCTCCATACACACAAGCACACACACACATAAGGGTATTTCAAAAGGTTCATGAAAATGACATATTATAAAAAAAGTATGGATGGATTAAAAATATTTTTACACTAAGATAAACATATTTTAGGGAGGGAGAAAGAGAGGGAAACAGGGACATACCATCATATTATTAGAATTGTGTCTATGAACTACATGGAATCTGCTCTCTGTTAATATCACATTAACAGGAGAATTGTGTTGTAATAATTACCATACATTTGCTGTGACCCTGAGAATCTAGTGTATTAATAAAATCTTTAAAAAATTAAAGATGATCACTTTTCTAAAAGCAAAACCAATAAAATAAAATAAACATCTTTTAAATTCATTTTTCCATGAACTTTTTAAAGCCATGTGTGTGCATATATCTATAAAATAATTATTCTAGGATTTATTATATATTATAAATATCATGATATATTAGTTTAAATAAAATTATTTTATATGCATGCTTATTATACATTTGAACAAATAGAATTTAATATTCTAAAATTTCAGCCATGAGGTTACCTATCCAGGATTTAATATTATGACCTATTTTAGTGTCAGCCTTTTCTAAATGTTCCATCATTAGTATCTATTTCTTTTGCATTTAAAAGAAAAAATACTAAATCCTGATAATCTCCATTTAAATTGTCACCTGAGTAGAACTGTCTTTACGGAAACCTTGAGAGACAATATCTGAAGGTCTCATCCACCATAAATTCTCATTTGACTGCTTTAAAACCAGCCTGAGCTCCCTGCCAAAGTCAACTGCTATTACAGTGCAATAATTAAATCTGGCTTCATGCTGGAGTATCATAAAGTTTACTTGGTTAATTCTTTTAAGCCCAGTTATTTCAGGAGAAACCAAATGATGAATAAAGAAATGCCTTGTGCTATTCTTCAACCTAGTTTCTACTCTTCTGAGACCTCCGCTTACCCTGACGAGCATCTGCCTTCCGGCTTGTGATGCTAGAGCCCTTCCTGTAATGCTGAGTACATCCAGTTTTTAAAGATCCAGAACCATGAAGATTTCATGTTTATGGCCCTGCAGTTGTTCCTTCTTCCCTTGCTAACAATGCCTCTCATTTGGCACTTTCTCAGGTATCATTTTACTTTCTATGTATTCACCCTGATTGTTTATGTTGATAGCTTTATAATGGTTTCAAATGTGGACTACATGATAAGCACCAACAAGATGATACCTCCTACTTGACAGAATCTCTGTTTCATGCCTTGATCTTGATTGAGAAGCTGAACCTTCCAGGTGAACTTTTCCTTCATTACTCCAGGAAACACTTTCTCCAGGTTTTTTGTAATCACTCTGTCCCATGACAGACACGCATTATGGATGTATTACACCTATTCATGCCCCCCACTCCAGGATAAATTGGGCTGGATTTACACTAAGGCTATACCACCTCTTAACTGAGTGATTTGAAGAAGTCATTTTGCTTAGAAAACCTTGAATTCACGCTCCTGTATACATTCATAATTATTTTATTGCAGCCGAATAAGGTAACATACACAAAATCACTTTGTAAACTACAAAGTGCTTAAATGCAGGTGTAAACTCTTTATGCCATTTTCCCTATGTGAGGTTCAAAGTTTAGTTGATTATTCTTATGGACCTCAGAACCCCGATAACAAAGTTTGGCATCCACTGAATGCTTCATCAGCACTTCTTCTTAAATTAATGAATAAACAACTAAACCGTGGGAAACTCATGCAACACTGACGACACAGAAAAAGAGAATGATTCTGCCCTGGCCTTGTTTTTAAAGATCACGTTGTTCTAACTTCCTGAAAAGTTAACGTTTGATGTGTCTCCCGCGTCTCACACCCATTCTGCTTATTGCTGGTTTATAGAAGCCTGCCTCGTTCATGGACAGATTGTTCCTGTCTCCAATGTCTTCCATTTACAACCAGCTCTCAGGCTGCCCCATATTTCTTATTGATGGCTTTTAAGAAGCAAGCCAACACTTCACCCCAGCACAACCATGGCTGTTCTCTATTTGGATCTTTTTCATCTGTTTACAAGGCAACAAAACACACATAAACATCCTTGGCGCAGCTCAGCGGTGGGAAAATATGATAGTCATAATCTTGATTTTCAGGTGAATAGTGAAGGCTGCATCTATATCCCTGAAGACAGAACATCAGAAATTATTATAGCATCCAGCTGCCATATGACCCACCTCATATAAATGATGCTGACAAGAACTAGAGAAAAATGCATTTTGGTGATTTTAATTGGTTTGTGATGATGATAACAGCCAAGAAGATGATTAGGGTGAGGGTGGCAATAAAAATAACACCTTATTCTCATGTCAGAACTGACTTTCACGTTCCTCTATCTAGTTTATTTCTTATAAAGTTCCTTTGAAGTAAGTAGGGCACTGATTACTTAGGCCAAGGAATAGATAAGGAAATCGAGGTTTCAAATAACACTTCCACTGTCCTTTCATTACTTATGAAGCTTATATAAACTTATGGAGCCAGTCCTATGATCCATCACCACTCCAAACGATGCTTCTGCCTTAATGCAGCCTGTGCCTCAGAGGTGAAAGCTCTAAGATGACCAAACAGCCAAGTGTCAGGACGGAGAGTTCAGAAAAGTCAGGAAAGGTGTCTCGGGTAGCCTGAGACATGTCTCCCCATGAAAGTGGAGACAAAAAGAAAGCTGTTTTTAAAAAAAGTTTCCGTGTGGGTGCAAATTGATGAAATCTTTACATAGTATATATTGAATCGATCTTCTGTATATAAAGATAATTGCAAATGATTAAAAAATCTTGGTGTTTAACTGGAAATTGCATAGGTAATTAATCAATTCTTTAAAAAAAATCATGTAGGATCTCTGTCCTTAATGTGCTGTACATTGTGAATTAATACTATAACTAGTACTCCAACAGTATTTTCATTTTGTGTCTCTTTGTGAGGGCAAACTGTTGAAATCTTTACATAATATGTACTAAACTGATCTTCTGTGTATAAAGAGAATTGAAAATGAATCTTGATGTGAACAGAAGGGGAGAGGGAGCGGGAAAGGGGAGGGTAGCGGAAGGGAGGGAAGTTGTGTGTAGGGGGGGCATTGTAATCCATAAGCTGTACTTTGGAAACTTATATTCTTTAAATAAAAGCTTTATAAAAAAAAAAAAGTTTCCAGAAGAGGCAATTGTAGCCCAGAGCTGTAAGGTAGAAAGGATCCTGATGCCCTGTGTGAAGACATGGAACTCTGTGTTGCAGAACACAGTGCCTATGGGGAAAGATGCAGTTTCAGGCGAAACAGATACACAGGGGCCAAGTTATGCAAATTGTATAGGCTGTGGTTAAAAGTTTTCAAGGTAATGTATTGTTAACTATCTTGAACACTGGCAAAAACCCTACTTATCATAATATATGCTTTCTATAACACATTGGTTTCATTAGCTAATATTGTCCTGTGAATTTTTATATTTAATTATTCAGTTCATTCTGGACTGATGATAAATTTTATACAAATATCAAAATAATTAAATAATCAGGCCGGCGCCGTGGCTCAACAGGCTGATCCTCCGCCTTGCAGCGCCGGCACACCGGGTTCTAGTCCCTGTCGGGGCGCCGGATTCTGTCCTGGTTGCCCCTCTTCCAGGCCAGCTCTCTGCTGTGGCCCAGGAGTGCAGTGGAGGATGGCCCAAGTACTTGGGCCCTGCACCCCATGGGAGACCAGGAAAAAGCACCTAGCACCTGGCTCTTGCCATCAGATGGCGGTGCGCCGGCCGCAGCGCGCTGTCCACGGCAGCCATTAGGGGCTGAACCAACGGCAAAGGAAGACCTTTCTCTCTGTCTCTCTCTCTCACTGTCCACTCTGCCTGTCAAAAATAAATAAATAAATAAATAATCATTTCTCTGTTTTGATTTTCTGGAAAATAATGTAATGATGATGGATAAAGAAACTGTGGTATATATACACAATAGAACACTACTCATCCACAAAAATGAATGAAATCCTGTCTTTCACAACAAAATGGATGCAACTGGAGACCATTATGTTCAATGAAATAAGCCAGTCCCTAAAAGACAAATATCATATCTTTTCCTTGCTGTGTGGTAACTAATATATGGAGTACAAACAAAAGTATATGAGCAAAATTGACAGTTTAAAATTTGATTTTTAGGCAATATTTAGTCTTAAGGAACAGTGGTTTTTCTACTTACCACTTGTGGAATTATTTATTTAAGGGAAGGGTTAAGCTTGTGACTAAAAAGTAAATTGAAAGTATGTCATTGTATAAATTAAAAGAAAAACAAGAAATGTAGGAGGGAGGATTCAAGTGACAGAATGAGAAAAGTTACAGTGCTGAGAAACCCACGAAATGTAAAGGAAACACTCAGCAAAGTGAAGAGGCAGCCGGCACAGTGGGAGGAAAATATGTGCTAACTAAGCATCTGATAAAGGATTAATATCCATAATCTATAAAGAGCTCAAGAAACCTAATGACAACAAAACAAACAACTCAGTTAAGAAATGGGCAAAGGAATTTAAGAAGCATATTTCAAAGGATGAAATTCAAATGGCCAACAGACACATGAAAAAAAAATGTTCAAGATCACTAGCCATCAGGAAAATGCAAATCAAAACCACAATAGCTTTATCCTCAACCTAGTTAGAATGCCTTTCCTACAGAAAGCAATAAAAAATAAATGCTAGTGAGGATGCAGGGAAGAATGTTCCTTAATCTATTGTCGGTGGGAATGGTAAACTGTTACAGCCATTGTGTAAGACAGTATGGAGGTACCTCAGAAAGCTGAAGATAGATCTATCATATGACCCAACCATCCCACTCCTAGGAATTTACTCAAACAAAATGAAATCAGCCCAAGAAAGAGTTATCTGCATTCCTATGTTTACTGCAGCTCAATTTACAATAACTAAGCTATGGAATGAACCAAGATGTTCATCAATCAATGACCGAATTAAAAAAAAAAAAAAAAAACATGGTATACATACATACATACAACTAGGGAATATTAGTCATAAAAAAAAGAATGAAATTTTGTCTTTTGCAATGAAATGAATGCAACTAGAAACCATTATGTTTAGTCAAATAAGCCAATCCCTAAAAAACAGATGTTATATGTTTTTCTTGATCTGTGGTAACTGAATGCTAAAAATATAATATATATGAGTGAAATTGACATTCTGAGTTTCAATGAATGCTTACAGCCTTTGTCTCTACTGTTGAGGAACAGTGTTTTTTTCTTCCTACTATTTGTTGAATTCCTTACTTAGTATAGGGTTAATCTTTTGAGTATAAAATAGACAGAGTAGATCATTGTAAAAGTTAAAGAAAGGAATGAGAAAGAAGGAAAATGGGAGCATGGGTAGGAGGGATGGTAGGGTGGGAAGGTATTAACAACCTCCAAAATCTGTGTATATGATGTACAGGAAATGTGTCCACCTTAAAAAAAAAACTAAAAAATAAATAAATCTTTCAAAAATTTTGAAAAAACAAATGAGGGAAGTTTCCAAAGATAAATATGATCATGTAAAAAGAACAAAGGTGCTAGATTGAAGGAGGTTTCACTGACTGAAGTTGAAACAAAGTGAACATCAAAAAGATCACAATCAGTGAAATGACTGAAATGCACTGATCCTATGAAAAGGTATTGCTCTCTAAGAATTCTTCAACAGTGGAAAATCAATATGCAAGATGCAAAACTGTCTCTTATGTCCCTTTAAACTAAAAAAAAAAAACTCACTTACATTTAATTGAATATTTAAAATTTCCTTGCAATTTATAGGAGTTACAGGGGTAAGAAAAATCAAATGATACCACAAAGAAGTAATCACACAAATCCAAAAAAAGCCGTATAGAGGTCAACTGGTAGAATGACACTGTAAAAAAGACTGTTAAAAATTGAAAGAAACTTAAGGGATATATCATCGAAGAGAATGTGTTTGAGTTGGATCATGATTGAGGCAGATAAGGAACAATGCCATCTTTGGATGCGAGCATTTTTTGGTTGAGGAATTACTGCTAATGATTCTAAACTGATTATATTATTGTAACTCTGTAATACTTATTTTTGGAAAAGCACTTTTAAAGTTTTAGAAATAAATTACTACAATGAATATACTTTGGATTAAAATACTCCAGACAATAGTGGCATGTGTACAGATGGGAAGTCGGTGCTAGTTTCGACCAATATACCAGAATAGTCAATTGATCACATATAATTGATATGTGATTATCACATATAATGATATATATCTTCACTTTTGACTTCTAACATTTGTTTTAACAGTCAGCTGAGATATCAGCCAAAACATATATTTGGTGTACATCAAGTTAGTTAGCATAATGAAAACAAGAAATGACTTTGTATTAGTGAAATTAGTAACTTGTTAATTAGCATAAAGAATATAAATTTCATGAGTTTTGTTGGAGAAACTTTTGGCAACCAAGTACATGGATTGCCTAAAACCTTATTGAGATAGTTCATACTACAGCCTGTGTAGTATGAACTATGTAGGCTAAAAGAATCTAGAGAATTATTCATTGTTGTTGTTTCACAGTCATGCTCTAGCCTTTATTCATAACTAGCCTGTGTCTGGCAAATGGCTTTTGATAATGTAATTCTGATTATCATGGTTAGATGGAACTTGCTCCCAATGTGTTGTCACATTTACTGTAGGTCCACTCTAATTGCAAAGGGCTTTTGGAATCCAGAAGGGCCAGATCTATGATTTTACACTTACTGAGATTACATGCTTAATTTGTGCTTCCTGATTAATAAATGTTTGTACATGTGAAATTGCATTTATCCATAGTTGCACAGGAAGACAAAAATACAAATTTTAACAAAATCTGTGTTATGGTTCAGGACTCAATTGATTTCATTAGTTCACAGTAACAAGCTCTTTTTAACAGTTTACAATAGAAATGTGTTCATGCACAAAAGCATCTACACACAGACTATGCACATGCACACACCCATTATGTGGTCACTATGTTATAATTTCTCTTTCTATAGTTCTTACTTTTGTATTTTGAGCAAAATTGTTAAATATTAGTTAAAAAGCATGAAGAAGTATGATATATCATGAATGTCCTCACGTCACTTCAAAAGATAATCATACTTGATTATAAAAGTGGGTCAACTAGGTATAACTTAAATGAAATATTAATGCTCAGTGCTATTACTGACATCAAATATGCTAAAGTATGTCCATTAACATGAAAACAAGCTATACCTTAATGTTACAAAGATAGATTGCTTTCCTTTCTATATTCCTCTGTAATTTTTCATTTCCTGTTTGGGTGTGGTTTGGAAGGTGTACCATTGTTGAGGGTAGGAACTATGCCAGCCCTGAACTTTCTGCTGTTGAACCAAACAGACTGATTATATACAGAGCAGACTGAACAAACGTAAATATTTTTATGACAATTGAAGTGGATTCCTCCCTGTAGAAATGTGTAAAAGTAGATAGTAGAGGGACCAGTGCTGTGGTGTAGCTGGTAAGGAAGCCACCTGCAGTGCCGGTATCCCATATGAGCATTCATTCTAGGCTGCTCTACTTCCAGTCTAGCTCTCTGCTATGGCCTTGGAAAGTGGTGGAAGATAGCCCAAGTCCTTAGGCCCCTGCACCTATGTGGGAGACCCAGAAGGTCCTGGCTCCTGGCTTTGGATTGGCACAACTCCAGCTGTTGTGGCCAACTGAGGATTGAACCAGCAGATGGAGGACTTCTCTCTCTCTCTCTCACTCTCTCTGCCTTTCCTCTTTCTCTGTGTAACTCAGTCTTTCAAATAAATAAATAAATCTAAAAAAAAAAAAAGAAGAAAGTAGAGTAAACCCTATGATGTTGCACTGAAATTGGAGGGTGTGGAGTGAGCTTAAAATTTTTAAGCCAGACAGATGATAGATGATAGAGTGTGTGTGTGTGTGTGTGTGTGTGTGTGTGTGTTTGATTTCCAAAAATAAAACAAAATATCTTTAGAGAAGTGGGTGACTCCAAAATTGACATACAAATAAAAAGAAGATGAGTCCAGAAAAAAATGTACTAGAAAGTAAGAAAGTACTCAGAAAATGATGGGGCATGCCTAAGGTACAAGGCTGCAAGTTAGAAATGACTTTCATTGTCCAGGATGAGGACAATTTGAATACTCTATCTATCTATCTATCTATCTATCTATCTATCTATCTATTATTCTATCATTCTAATTCAGGTTATAAACTATGAATATAATAGAAACCCATGATTCCATTTCTGATACAAACACATCAATGAAAAAAATGAACAAATGAAGAAGAAATAATTCATGTTACAGTGTCTTGAATCTTCTAATTACTTATTCCTTACTAATTGGTAATTTAATGTACTTAAAAATTATTAAATAACTTTACAGTGGAGAAACCAGGCAGACATTATTTTACCCAGGTGATAAAAATTATTACCCTTAATAAAGGAACAAATTAATATTATGTGCTTCCTGATATGATGCAATGAAAACAACACAGCATCACTTGTAATACATTTCTCTCCTACAAAATTATTTTGTTTATATATTCATTATGCATAAATCATGTGGAAATTTAGCCAAATATAAAATGAGGGGAATTCTATGAAGAAACTGGCCTATCCTCTTTTAAATTATAAAAAATCATGAAAAATATGGCAAGACTGAGGCACTGAGTCAGATTGAAAGAGACTAAAGGGACGTGATGGTTAAACTGAATGCATGATTCTGAGAATTGTAAGCATCATCAAGACCTTTGGAGGCCAGCGCCGTGGCTCAACAGGCTAATCCTCCGCCTTGCGGCGCCGGCACACCAGGTTCTAGTCCCGGTTGGGGCGCCGGATTCTGTCCTGGTTGCCCCTCTTCCAGGCCAGCTCTCTGCTGTGGCCCCGGAGTGCAGTGGAGGATGGCCCAAGTGCTTGGGCCCTGCACCCCATGGGAGACCAGGATAAGCACCTGGCTCCTGCCATCGGATGAGCGCGGTGTGCTGGCCACAGCGCAACGGCCGTGGTGCCCATTGGAGGGTGAACCAATGGCAAAGGAAGACCTTTCTCTCTGTCTCTCTCTCTCACTGTCCATTCTGTCAAAATAAATAAATAAATAAAGACCTTTGGTAAATCTGAAGTTGGTTGACAAGATGGCAATAGAGGATTGATACTTATTTTATGATTTTCATAGTTGAATTATAATTATGAGGACAATGTCTCCTTTTGCAACTAAACACTGAAGCTTTGAAGGTTTGTAACATATTTTAGCAGCAGCTTACTTTCACACAGTACAGAAAATGAAAATAAAAACAGAAAACGCTAATGCAAATTTGGTAGATGTTAACAATTGAACAAGCTATTTTTAAATGACAGTTAAAATAAATAACATTGCTGCAACAAGCCATTCTGTAACAACTGCAGAAACACTAATCCTTACTCTTTCTCTTAATTCCCAAGTTTGGGGACTGCTGACAAAGTTAAAAGGGAATGGCTTTGCGGGCACCTTGGCTCAATAGGCTAATCCTCCACCTTGCGGCGCCGGCACACGGGGTTCTAGTCCCAGTCGGGGCACCAGATTCTGCCCGGTTGCCCCTCTTCCAGGCCAGCTCTCTGCTGTGGCCAGGGAGTGCAGTGGAGGATAGCCCAAGTGCTTGGGCCCTGCACCCCATGGGAGACCAGGAGAAGCACTTGGCTCCTGCCATCGGATCAGTGCGGTGCACCGGCCGCAGCGCGCCGGCCGCGGTGGCTACTGGAGGGTGAACCAACGGCAAAGGAAGACCTTTTTCTCTGTCTCTCTCTCTCTCACTGTCCACTCTGCCTGTCCAAAAAAAAAAAAAAAGGGAATGGCTTAAAAACCTCGTCTGCTGGTCACTCACTGTTTATAAGGCACTGGGCATTTGTGAATGTGGATTGCCTGGCTCATGACTCTGATACCTTCCCATACTCTGTAAACCCCACTCACCAATAAACCTTAAATATAGCAGAAATTGTCCTCTGACTTTAAATCTAAATTAAATGTATTTAGATACCTTAAATGTAATACATAGAAATCTCTTTAAGAAATGGAGTACTGGGGCTGGCATCGTGGCTCACTTGGCTAATCCTCTGCCTGCAGCGCCGGCATCCCATATGGGCAACAGGTTCTAGTCCCAATTGCTCCTCTTCCAGTCCAGCTCTCTGCTGTGGCCCGGGAGTACAGTGGAGGATGGCCCAAGTGCTTGGGCCCCTGCACCTGCATGGGAAACCAGGAGAAGCACCTGGCTCCTGGCTTCGGATCGGCGCAGCACCGGCCATAGCAACCATTTAGGGGGTGAACCAACAGAAGGAAGACCTTTCTCTTTGTCTCTCCCTCTCACTGTCTGTAGTTCTACCTGTCAAATAAAAAAAAATTTTTAAAAAGAAAGAGTATTTACTAGCTAGCCGTGTTTTTCCTTCTTATATGTTTCTTTAAAAAATTAATAAACCTGTAGAAAAACCAGAAACAAAGAAAAAAAAGATACTTGCCCACCTGCATTTTTCCTCCTAACCATCTCCACAGGGTATATAAGAAACAAATAAGTAGATTAAAATCTTCTCTTTGGTCATTTGTCATCAATTGTGATATCTCTTTCTCTCAAAAACTCAGGGTAAACTTCTTCCTAGTACAATACTGATAATGACCAAATAATAAATTTTCTAAAGTTGAATAAAGTTATATTGGTGCAAGGATGTGTACAGAATAAACTGTTTTCGTCTGGAATGAGGCTAACTCCAGATTCCCACTGTGCTTGCTCCATGGTATCCTTCAAGGTTGAGCTGACTGCATCTTCAAAATATGGATAAATCAAACGCAGGGTGCCTTCCCAGGGCAATTTGTGAGCCGTCAGCTCACTGCTTCTGATGCTGTCTTTTCCATTTAAGTTCATTACTCTTATGAGATTGCATTTGGTGGCTGTTGTATAGTGGAGACAAACTAGAATTCAAAGTCTACAAAAAAAGAATGTTTCTTTCTCTGGGATCGAACCTCAGTTTTTATGCCATGTATGCAGCTTTTGTCATTACGGTAATGATACGCATATTAGTCACCCCAATTATGCTGAACACTCCTTGAGGGAATGAATTACATCCTATTTATCTTAGCATTTCCAGGATGTTATACACATTTGATGCACATAGCACTTAATAAATATTTGTAGAATTGAATGGAAGGCATTCATTCCCTATGGAGATTTTTAAAACTTAAACACCTAAGTTCAAGAAAATAAAGTGCCCAAGAGAAACAATAAATCATGAAAATGGCTTTATAACAATGTAGAGAGTGCTCTGACCTTTTATTTGCATTTTTCTCCAGTGGATTTTGTCTTAAGTAAAAATTACCAGATTAAATTAGCCAGGAAATATGATAAAGATGCTGAGAGGTTATGTGCTATGTCAAGGAAAAATGGTAAGGTAGTATATCTAGTCTCCTTCCCTAAAAATCTTCATTAATCCTTTTAGTTTTTAATCCCAGGAGGACAAATTAGAATTTATAAGGGGGAAAGAATTAGAGAATCATTGCCTGTAGGAAATCTACAACTGCAACTCAATGTGTAACTACTCAAAATTCAGAATGCCTATTCTTTGTTCTGCCTTTTTTTCCTCCCAAAGGCCAAGACTCCAGAAGATACAGCTGCTTCAGACAAATGTGCATGCCAAAGGCTCTGTTTGCCGTTCTCTATAGATTTTTAAAAAGTGCTTTTTATTAAATAAAACTTATGCTGCTGGCAAATTCTATACTTGGGCCATTTGCCTCAATTAGCTAAAATGTAAGAAAGCTAAAACTAATGTTCCTAGGAGTTCATCATTTTTAACCTGTAAGGTCAATCTGTTCAGGGAATTGAAACTGGTTTTAAGAATTTGAAGGTAGTAGTTTGCAATGGATCTATTTGGTGAGGTAAAATGTTTAATTATATCAGTCTATCATCATATTCCTAATATTTCATTAGATGAATTTCAAACATTTGTGAAAAGCCGAGGATCTTGGGCTAACCATCCATGGGCTGTTGAATGAGACAAAAGAAGAATGTGAAGTAATTTTAGGTTATAATGGAATTGTGAAGAAGCAGTTCAATTGAAAATATTTATTCCTTTTCATGAATCAATTGCTGTACTATAACAAAATAGTTTGCTTTAGACAATTAAAACATGACGTGCTCATTAAATTTCCCTGGTTATTTTTTAAACTTTACATGTTAACTACTTAGCAACTTATATTTAGGGTTAAAGATGGTTTGTGAACAGAATCAATTGTAAAGGCAGTATGGAAATATTCCTGTAGTTAATTTCTTCGTAGTTGGTAATCTAGGATTGCTGGTTGGTGGCTTCTGGATCTGCCACAATCCCTAGGGATAACATTTGCTGGCAGACCACTTTCCCTCACAGAGAAATGATGATAGATCTACCTTAAAATAACTCTTTGGTTTGTCATTACTGGTTCAGGATTTCTGATTTCTACTTTTTTGGTTTATGACTTAATGTTCTTTCTGAAATCACTTTTCTAAGCAGTGAATAAGTTTATCTGTTTTTCTCACATTTTGGAACAATTCTCTCCTAGCTTTACCTATCCCATCATCACACTCCTTGCCACTGTTTTGCAACTTTTATCAGTTATATTTATCTCTAAAAATTCTGGCAGAATGCATGAGGATTCAGGTAGAATCTTTTTAAAGCTATCCACAACAAAGGAATTATTGACCCCATATGAAATTTTCATGTCACCGAGTGTACTGACTAATGTTTATCAGTTGATTATATAAACTATGTATTTTTATGAAACCAAAACCATCTGTGTGTTCCGAATAAAAAATAACTACCAACTGATTCAGGCCAAGATATATTAACAAGAACTGGATTTACCCTTCCACTTCAATTTTCAGCTTATGAGGGCTACTATGACAAGGCACTATAAACTGGGTAGCTTAAAGAAGATAAATTTATTGTCACTACTTTGCCCCTCTTCCAGGCCAGCTCTCTGCTGTGGCCCCGGAGTGCAGTGGAGGATGGCCCAAGCGTTTGGGCCCTGCACCCCATGACAGACCAGGAGAAGCACTTGGCTCCTGCCTTTGGATCGGCGCAGTGTGCTGGCCACAGCGCGCCAGCCATGGCAGCCATTGGAGGGTGAACCAACGGCAAAGGAAGACCTTTCTCTCTGTCTCTCTCTCTCACTGTCCACTCTGCCTGTCAAAAATAAAAAAATAAAAAATTTTTAAAAATTTTAAAAAAAGATTTTATTTATTTATTTGAGTGGTATAGTTACAGAGAGAGGGAGAAGCAGAGAGAGAGGGGTCTTCCATCAGCTGTTTCATTCCCCTAATGGCCACAACAGCCAAAACTGGACCAATCTGAAGCCCAAAACCAGGAGTTTCCTCCGGGTCTAATATGTGGGTGCAGGGTCCCAAGCACTTGGGACATCTTCTGCTTTCCCAAGCACTAGAAGAGAGCTGGATTTGAAGAGGAGCACCCAGGACATGAACTGGTAACCATATGAGATTCTGGCACCACAAGCAGAAGTTTAGCCTGCACAGAGCAGGTCCCTACTCTCACAATTATGGAGGCTGGAAGTCTAACATCAAGGTGTAAGCTATGTTGGTTTCTTCTGGGGGTTATCAGGGGAAATCCATCTGTACCACTCTTAACTTCTGGTGGTGTGCCAGAAATGTCCAGATTTTCTTGGCTTCTGCTGCACTACCTTAGTCTCTGCCTCTACCGACCTCTGTTTTTGTCCCTGTATGCATGCCTGTGCTCACATTTCTCCTTTTAATGAGAGTACCAGTCATAGGTTCGGGTGTCACTCTTTTCCAGTAAAAGCTCACTTAATTAATCTGCAGTGACCCTATGTCCAAATAAGAACACATGTGGTAGTGTTAAGAGGCAGGACTTCAAGATTTTATTTTTGGGAGGATGGTGGTGGAGGGTTACAAACCCAACTTCTATACACATGAAGCGAAACTGAAACAAAAATTATTAAAACCAACATTAGGTGGCATCACAGCAACTCTATGTCAATAAATTTGACAACTGAAATGGATAAACTAGTTAAAAAACATAAATTATCAAAACTCTCAGAAAAAATAAACTTGAGTAGCACTGCATGAATTTCAGCAATTGAATTTGTAGGGGGGAAATAACTTCACACCAATGAAAAGCCTACGCCTAGATGGCTTCACTGACTAAATCTAATATACATAATAAGTAATATTAATTTTACACAAGCTTTTAAAAGTATTATATGTATTTATTTATTGGAAAGAGTTTTAGAGATGGTGGGTGGAGAGAGAGAGAGAGAGAGAAAATCTTCCATTCGTTGGTTCACTCACCAAATGGTTGCAATGGCCAGGGCTGGGCCAGGCTAAAGCCAGGAACCAGGACCTTCATCCAGATTTCCCATCTGAGTGCAGGGGCCCAAGGACTTGGGCCATGTTCTGCTGTTTTTCCAAGTGCATTAGCAGGGAGCCAGATTGGAAGTAGAATAGCCAGGACTCAAATTGGTGCCCATATGGGATTCCAGAATGGTGCCCATATGGGATCCCAGAATGGCAGGTGGCAGCTTAACCCACTATGCCACAACACTAGCTCCTACAAGAACTTGTAGAAATTTATTCCGAAGTGTAGCTTACCTCGTATGTTAGTTTCCTGGAGCTTCCAAAATAAATTATTAAAAACTGAGGCATTTAAAATGACAAGTGGGGCTGGTGCTGTAGCATAGCCGGTAAAACTGCTGCCTGTAGCGTCAGCATTCCATATGGAAACCGGTTCATGTCCCGGCGACTCCACTTCTGATCCAGCTCTCTGCTATGGCCTGGGAAAGCAGTAGAAGATGGCCCAAGTTCCTGGGCCCCTGTACCCATGTGGGAGACCCAGAAGAAGCTTCTGGCTCTGGCTTTGGATTGGCGTAGTTCCAGCTGTTGAGGCCAAATGCGGAGTGAACCAGTGTATGGAAGACCTCTCTCTCTCTGCCTTGCCTTCTCTCCCTGTGTAACTCTGACTTTCAAACAAATAAATACTTCAATAAAATAAAATGACAGAATCTTTTCTCCCATTTCTGAAACCCAGAATTTTAAAATCAAGATGTTAGGAGGGCCACACTCCCTCCAAAATCTGTAGGGGAGACTTCTTTGCCTCCTTTAGACTCTTGTGTCTCCAGGTTCTCCTCAACTTGGGGCCAGATTACTTCAAGCTCTGCCTTTGGGGACACAACGACTTCCCTCCTCTTTGTGTCTTTACCTGGTCTGCCTGTCTCAAAGGTTCCTTTGTTTCTGTCTTACGAGGACACTTGTCAATGGATTTAGAGTCAACCAGATAATACAGAACAAGTTCCAACACTCAGGATCCTTAACTTCAGTCACATGTTTTGCTGTGTTAGGTGATATTAACTCTTTTTTCCATGTAAGATAATATTCACATGTCTGGGTATTAGAATGTGGATGTATTTTTTTTGTGAGACCATAATTCAGCCCTAATAAACTGTTTTTTTTTTTTTTACTTGACAGCTAGAGTTAGAGAGTGAAAGAGAGAGACAGAGAAAAATGTCTTCCTTCCATTGGTTCACCCCTTAAATGGCCGATACAGCTGGAGCTATACCAATCCGAAGCCAGGAGCCAGGTGCTTCTCCTGGTCTCCCATGCGGGTGCAGGGGCCCAAGCACTTGGGCCATCCTCCACTGCCCTCTCGGGCCACAGCAGAGAGCTGTACTGGAAGAGGAGCAACTGGGACTAGAACCTGGCACCCATATGGGATGCCAGTGCCGCAGGTGGAAGATCAACCTAGTGTGCCACCGTGCCAGCTCTCCAATAAACCTTGATATCAAAATTAGACAATGGGATTGGCATTTGGCCTAGTTGTTGAGACACTATATGGCATGCCTGTATTCCATATCAGATTGCCACAGTTTGAGTCCAAGCTCTGCTGTGAATTTTTTCTTCCTATAAATCTACATTCTGGGAAGCCTCAAGTGGTGGTTCAAATGTTTGAGTCTCTATGACCCATGTTGAAGAACCAGATTGAGTTCCCAGCTTCTGGTTTCAGCCTGGCCCAGCCTTAACTGTTCCAGACATTTGGGGAGTGAATCAATGAATAGAAAGCCTCTCTCTTTTTCTCCTTCTCACTTCTCTTTTTCCACCTTTCAAATAAGAAGTTTTTGTTGTTTTTCTTTAAAAAAAAAAAAAAAGAAAAAAAAAAAACTAGACAAAACCATTATTATAAAGAAAAACTATAGGGGTCAGTGCTGTAGCGCAGTGGGTTAAAGCCCTGGACTGAAGCGCTGACATCCCATTTGGGCGCCAGTTCTAGTCCCTGCTGCACTTCTTCCAATCCAGCTCTCTGCTATGGCCTGGGATAGCAGTAGAAGATGGCCCAAGTCCTTGGGTCCCTGCATCCATGTGGGAGACCCAGAAGAAACTCCTGGCTCCTGGCTTCTGATCGGCGCAGCTCCAGCCATTGCAGCCATCTGGGGAGTGAACCATTGGATGGAAGACCTCTCTCTCTGTCTCTACCTCTCTCTGTAACTTTTTAAAGTAAATAAAATATCTTTAAAAAAAAAACTATAAACCAATACCTCCCATGAAATCAATGTAAAAATTCCAAAGAATATTTTAGCATATGAGTATAAAAATACATTTAAAATGTATTATGCTTAAAAGTAAGTAGAGGGATAAAATATTGCTTAAATATTTGAAAAAATAAATCAATACAATTAGTAATTGTATTGATCGAAAAATAAATAGATCAAAAAAGAAAAAAAAAACCCTTTATGTTCATATCAATAAACACAGAAAAAGCATTTAACAAAGTTCAAGATCTATTCCTAACAAGAATTCCTTCAACCTGATGAATGGCATGTATGAAAATCCATGCTCTACATCATACTTAATGGTAAAAACTAAATATTTCCTGCCTAAGCTCAGGAACGCGAAAAGCTTATCCTTTCTATTAATTATTTTACTAGAGGTACACATCAAAGCACAAAGTCAAGAAAACAAAAAGGATCAAAATGGAAGGCAGCCATATAGAACCAAGGTAAAACCTTTTATTCACTCAATATATTATCTATTTAGAAATACAATGGAATCCATAAAATGCTATCAGAACTAATAAGTGAATTTGGGAAATTTTCAAAATACAAGCTACACAAAAAGTCAACTGCATTTCTGCAAGCAGCAATGGAAAATTAGAACTTGACATTTAAATGTAATGTCATTTATAATAATACCAACATATTGGAAATATCTTAGGAAAATATATGAAAAACTTGTGTATTTAAAATTATAAAACATGGATGATATATATCAAGAAAACCTAAATAAATGAAGCAACTTTCTTCATGAGTTGGAAGATTCAACATTGTTAAGATATCAAATCTTCCCAAATTAATTGGATATATTTCCAAACAGAATTCCAGCCTGTTCTTTCTTGTGCAAATTGTGACAAGACAACTATAAAATTCATATGAAAATGCAAAGGATCTAGAATATCCAAACAACTTTGAAGTAGATGATCAAAGTTGGAGGTCAATGTTTTCAGACATTAAGGATGGTGTGGTTTTGGTATTAATATAGAAAAACAGAATGCAATACAAAAATCCAGAACCTGATTATATATGTACAACTAATTTAAATTTAAAATACACATACATATACGTGTGTGTGCATGTGTGTGTGTGTTTGTGTGTAAGTTTCATGAAAGTTAGTCTCTTCAAAAAAAGATACTGGGATAATCAAATGTTCATACGTAGGGCCAAACATTTGGCCAAGTGGTTAAGCCACCAACTGGGATGAATGCCTGGGTTTGAGTCCTAACTCTGCTTCTGACTCCAGGCCAGTGTTGGACCAGACCAAAGCCAGGAGCCAGGAGCTTCTTCCAGGTCTTCCATGTGGGTGCAGGGGCCCAAGCACTTGAGCTACCTTTTGCTGCTTTACCAGGCCATCAGCAGAGAGCTGGATCAGAAGAGGAGCAGCCGGGTCACAAACCAGCATCCACATGAAATGCCAGCTTCACAGGCAGAGGCTTAGCCTACTGCACCACAGCACCAGCACCAGTGACTAACTTGTTAAAAACTGTGAGTATTCTATTACATTTCCGATATTGGAATGTCATTTCTTTTGTAAAATCATGACAATAGATGGTATGTATATTTAAATGTATTTTTATATAAGTATATATTTAACCTGGCATAATAGTATCAACAAGTTTATGTAAGTCCCTTAAAATTTTACATTTTCTGAAAGCTACTCTCCTAAAGCAGTGAGTCACAATATGTGGCACTGTGTAATCTTCAATGATATGCTTCTTCTGCTACAGAGAAGGATAGAGCGAGAACACAGAATACTATCTGGAGTAACTGATACAGGGCAGACAAGACAGGGCAGAGTAAATCCACCTGTTAGGAAACATCAGCTCAGCATTCTGGAATCTTCAGACCCACAGTCAGCAACTCTTCCTACCCCACCAACACTACTTCTAGTGGTGAGGACGAATAGGAAAAAGTGGAGTGAAAATTTTTCAATCTTTTTTATAATATTTATTTGTTTATTTGAAAGTCAGAGTTACAGAGAGAGGGAGACACACACACACACACACACAGAGAGAGAGAGAGAGAGAGAGAGAGAGAACCTCCATCCACTGGTTCACTACCAAAATGGCCATAATGGCTGGAGTTGGGCTGATCTGAAGCCAGAAGCCAGGAACATCAGAACATCTTTCAGGTCTCCCACATGGGTGCAGGGGCCCAAGTACTTGTATCATTCCTGCTGGTTTCCCAGGCCATTAGCAGGGAGCTGGATGGGAAGTGGAGCAGCAGGGACAGGAACCAGCATCCATACGCCAGCACTGCAGATGGCACTTTTCTGCACTACACCACAACACTGGCCCTTCAATCTCCTAAGAGAATTCAAGAAATGACTCTCCAACCAAAAGAAGATGTATTCTTGTGCCACACTTTTCATGAAGTGACTGTTTTCTTCCCCCACACGGTAAACTGAATTGAACAAACAGAAACAAACTCCTTTACCATCCTAAACTGCTGACTCTTATTTTCCCTTTAGCCTTACACCCTCTACCTTGAGAAAGCAAATATCATGTCTATGTCCAGAATTTCCCTCTCAAATCCTATCACCAAGAGCACCCTAACAAGGAGCCTGAGAAATGGAGTCAATGGTGATATATGTGTCTTCCTCCTCCCAAACAGACCTCTCTGCCACTACCATTACTGGTGTCGAAAAAAATTCAGAGTCTGATGTTTACCAAGTCTCTTAAAGAGCTAAGGAGGTGAGGGAGAAGAAAAGAATCTGAAAATAACCTTGGATTTTTACAAGTAAATTGGAGTTATGAAAGGAAAATAGAGAAATAATTCAGAAGGGCTCTACAGTGCCCTTCTGGCTAGGTGTGTATTTCCAGCAGTGAGAAGCCCTTTGCTGGAAAGGTGAAGAATGTCTGATATGTCTTCTCCTGTCCTCTCATTTCTGCTTCCCAGGCTCATTTTGGGTTTTCTGCTGCCCGCATGCTGTTCCCGTCACAGCAAACCTCCATAAATGGACTGTTCCCTTATTAAACACATTTCAGATATAGAAACATCAATGTTATCATTTTAGTTTGAAACTGCAATCCATTCCCAACCAGAAAGCTCAGGAAAAAGAAGCACCGACAGGCACATATTTTAGAGTACAGATTTTTATCCTACCTTAACTCAGCCTGGCCACAGATGGGAAGGCTGGCACAGCACAGAGGGGTATGGTGCCAACCTCTTTTTCATTTGGGCCTGCACAGATCTCTTTCCCTCTCTCACTCTCTCTCCTTTGGACATTCCTCTCTCTTAATTCTTTCTTTAGATGCTTCTCATCCTAGTGGCAAAACACAGGCCTGGGTAGTTGACAATTCCAGCAGGGGCAACTGTGTGTCAGGTTCTCAGCACACTGATAGAAGTTTCTGATGCTAGAACATCCTTTTTCCTAACTATAAATAAGAAGAGGGGAAAGCCAAGTGAATTTATATCTCGGAAAAGGTTTTTATCTAATGTAACCGAGCATAGTGATACTTGGAATTCACTCTGATTATGCAAATTGCTTGTGAATGCCTCCACAGAGTTTGTGGGAAAGCTATTTTTTCTTGTTCAAAGGAAGGTTTTTATAGTTGTGGTCTTTCTTTTCCCCTAGAACTACTTACAGAAACCGGAGCAGAGATCCACACCTCTCTCTTTTTTTTTTAACAAACACAAAAACCTTGATTTTTTTCCAGCATTGAGTTTTGCAAAGCAAACAGAGTGGAAAAGGCTTGAGAAAAGCACATTCGAGGAAGTGCGAGGTTGGCGCAGCAAACATTCAAATCCCCAGCATATTCTGCAGGGAGGTTTTCATGGCAAAGTCTGAACTGCCAGGTGAAGGTGTTGGGATTTCAGCTATGAGAAACAGGTAATTGCTGAAGGGTTATGAAGAGGAGATGGAAGTGATATATTTGGAGATTGAGGATGGATCTGGTAAGCATGTATAGAGGAACACTGAGAGGAGAGAGTGGGTTAAAGTGTGTCCATATTGCACCCATTTTATCATTTACCAATATGTACTGCAGAACTAATTTTACCATTAAAGTATATCCCATTACTCAGAATCCTTTAGCAGTTTGCCAGGCACTACATGCAGAAGGCCTATAACTGCCTTACCTTCCCTGCCCAGCATCAAATGCATCCTCTGACAGCATACATTTCCTCAGAGAATTCAGCTAAGAAAAACACACTCATCTGTGTGTGTGTGTGTGTGTGTGTATTCAGATTGTAATACGTTGGCACTGAAGGTGAGCATTTTATAGCATATAAAATGTATATTAAGTTACATTTCAATGACAAATAGCATCCAGGTTGTCAAATGATTTAATACAAGATGTCCTCATTAATTCAGCTCTGCAAATCTGTGCTCATAGTGCATCTAAACTCCTGATGTGCTTTTGGCAGCATTATTTATTTAACAGTACTTTCCCAGGTGTCGGTATTCCTCCTCCAAAAAGGAGCTCCTCAAAAGTGCTTCAAAAATGTTTTCCTGTTATCTCCTGAAATCCATATCCTCATTTAATACTATCCTTTCCTCCCTTAGTCACTTCTCTTAGATCTCCCATCTCAAACTCTGCCTATTTGTTGAAGAAAGATAAATTTTTTAGTGTGAGCTCTGTGTATACCTTGGGGGTCCAGCACTTAGTCTGCCTTCAAACTCAGAATTAAGAAGCTGCAAGACTCAATCCCTTTACCCAAATAGTTTTCCTCTTGGCCAGCTAAAAATTGTTTAAGACACCCATTAAAGTTATCATTTCTGGGTGTGGGGAATTTGATTATTTTTAACTCTTTGGGTCTTTTGGAGACAATAGTCACTGAAGGTCGTTCATGAAGCCCCATGGTATTAGTGACCTGAACAATCTTACAATCAGCCTTTATTTAGAACCAGTTACATGCCAAAACTCACCTCATACATGATGTTTATTTTAAAATTAATAGATGCAAAACAATTCACATACCTGTTCTTTAAACTTTTCATCCCTTTCTGATGCTCTGAACACCACCTCATGTGAAAAATCCACTCCAGGCACACTTGACATCCTTCCCAAGGAAGTTTGTGTTATTCTGATCATCATCTTCAGGCAATTGTCCCTTCTCTTCGACCAGTGATAAGACCGAGTCTCAAGTACCTCCTGCACACTAAAACTGGTAGTCTCATTGGATTTTTATGCCCTGCTTTCTCAAAGTTGGGATGTGATTCTATAATTTTTGATCAATTCCTGTCTTGAACACCTTTCATTTTCACCCATGAACATCTATGTTTATCATTTACCAATATATGTACTGCAGAACTAAGTTTATCAATAAAAAGTATTTCTGTTACTCACCAATCTAACTGCCATGATACAAATTTTTGATCAAGTTATCATGTGATGGCTGCTTCTAGAAGATGAACTTTTCACAGAATGATAGCTATCTCCCCTGCAATGTACATTCTCAGTGAGAAAACTTCTCCCAGAATTAAAGCTTAAAATCCTAAGCATGTACCTAATATCTCACTATCCATGCCACATATTTCCTTTTGTAGACAAAATGTCCTTTCTGAAATCTTGTTCCCAAAGGGTCCAATCCCTGGCTTGAAATCCACTGGACCATTTTTTAAGAATGACTCATGGCCAGCGCCATGGCTCAATAGGATAATCCTCCGCCTTGCGGTGCCGGCACACCGGGTTCTAGTCCTGGTCGGGGAGCCGGATTCTGTCCCGGTTGCCCCTCTTCCAGGCCAGCTCTCTGCTGTGGCCCGGGAAGGCAGTGAGGATGGCCCAAGTACTTGGGCCCTGCACCCGGATGGGAGACCAGGAGAAGCACCTGGCTCCTGGCTTCGGATCAGCATGGTGCGCCAGCCACAGCGGCCATTGGAGGGTGAACCAACCAACAGAGACCTTTCTCTCTGTCTCTCTCTCTTTCACTGTCCACTCTGCCTGTCAAATAAAATAAAATAAAATAAAATGAGTTTTGACGATGATTTGAGCCTTAAAAAAAAAAAGAATGACTCATTCTTTACAAATATCCCAGTATACACATTGCATTCAAAGTGGTCTTTAACCCTCAGAGATCTGAGGGTGTGATAGGTAGTCCCTGGAAAAAACTGTCTAATTAATGCTTGTATCCATTTGATCAATATAACCTATATATTTTAAAGAAGTACAACAGAATAAGTACATCTTCAGGGGCAATCTCAAATTTGCCTCTGAAGTAACAATTGGAAATGTGAAGAAATTGCATCTCGAGCAATGTCCTGCCAATGACTCAATTCCTTCTAGAACCTTTTCAAAATTCATATCCACTACTACCTTCTCCAATAGTTGAGACAGATTATCTGCTTTGCCAATTACTAACTTTGTGAATACAATTTTATCTCGGGTTACCAAATTTAGAAAATAAAAATGCAGCACACACCCAACTGAATTTGAATTTCAGATAAGCATTCAATATTTGAAACATATTTAAACTTAAAAATGTTATTTATCTGAAATTCAAATGTAATTGGATGCTGTATATTTTATCTGGCGACCCTAGCTCGATCACTTTCCTGAGTTAAATTCCATGTTCTCATCTATAAAACATTGTGTTTTTTGAAATACTGAACACATTAAACATGTGAATGGCTAAGGAACTGTTTTTATAACTTTCATAGAATTAACTGTATGTTATTATTGTTCTTACATCTATTATTTTGTTCACCAAATTATCTAACCTTTATTTACATAAACTTAGTTTTAACCTATTTATAAATAAAGTATTTAAATATTTGCATATTATATACTGATTTTTCTAAAAGGTCCAATGTTATGTTTGTGTTTGTCTTTAAGGAAGCATTTTAAGACAGCATTTTGGTGTCTATGGTCATAAGAATAGTTTCCTCCCAGTTTCTCCTGGCACTGATGAATTGCCTACATCTGTTGTACAAACAATCATGGTGAAACACTAGGAAATGTGGTTCCAACTTGACATTACTTCGTGAAATATTCTAAACATATGGTGAGGTAGCAAGAATACAGTCTCAGGGTGGGAATTTTGAGAAGGAGGGGGTCTCCACTTTTACATCACTCATTTGGATCCTCAGACCTTTTTATTTATTTTTTTAACTAGCATAATCTCAAGAAGTACTTATAGGCTGGCGTTGTGGTGTAGTGGGTAAAGCCACCAGCTGTGATGCCAGCATCTCATATGCATGCTGGTTCATGTCCTGGTTATCCCACTTCTGATTCAGTTCCCTGCTGGTGGCCTGGGCAAAACAGCAGAAGAGGGCCCAAATGCTTAGGCCCCTGTCATCTCTGTGGGAGACTTGGAAGAAGCTCCTGGGTCCTGGTGTTGGCAATTGTGGCCATCTGGGGAGTGAACAAGCAGGTGGAAGATATCTCTGTATGTCTGTCTCTAACTGTAACTTTCAAGCAAGTAAATAAATCTTAGAAAAAAAAAAACGCACACAATATTAGAAGTACCTAAATGGCTGGGTTCCTTCCCATCCCATCCATATCTAAGGTGCCAAAATTTTGAATTCTGAAATGCTCAACTTATCAAAAACCACTTCATTAAGAACACTTTTTCAATATATTTTCAAATAAGATTTATATTTGGGGAAGGGAAATAAAAAATACATGATGAAAATTGGTTTTAATTAGAATATTTAACCAAAATACAACAAAACAAAAATACTAAAATATAAGCAACCTGGCTCTGCAGAGAAATGAAGAAATTAATGAAGTTGGTTTATAACTAAGTAGATCCTTTATAGTTTAATATGCTCTTAGCCAATTGATTCTCCTTCACAGAATCACACAAATATGCAAGTTCCAAAGAAAAGAGGAGGGTAGGGTATCCTGTACAGGTACTCAAGTAGTGCCTTCAACAAGATTACATCTTCCAGGATATACTAATAATCACCAAGATTGATTATTAGTAGTCGCAATTCCAACTCAAACTAACTACAGTGACTGGATGAAGTATCTCAGAAAATCAATCCATGTGCAAGAAAGTCAGCATTATAACCTGGTTTCTGGAAGAGCCAGAGCAAGGCACTCAGACACAGATGGTATATTCTAAATTCTCTTTTTCATCTCTGAATATTTATGCACATCAACTTCACTCTCATTGTAGATGTAGAGCATTTCTCCAAAATGTGGAGACCAAGCCATCAACAACCACATAATCCTTCTCAATTAAAGATAAACTATAATAGAGGTTTGATAAATCCTTTTGGAAAACCTATTAGTCCCTTTTTCCACACAACTGTCACTATCACAAGATGATCATCTTTAGTTGCTCATTACTGCACTGGACAACTGCAGTTGGATAGGGTAAGTTAAATAAGAAAGAAGGTATCTCTCAGAGACATCACATAAATGGAGTTGGGGAGGAAGTTAGCATAAATGGGGAGTAATATTGGGCAGACAAACCAGTAAATATCTTCTATAAGAAGTTGACAAATGTTAAACTAATATAAGACATTAAAGTAAATTACAATTCTGGTTAAGTTCCCAGTTATAACTAAGCACTTTATAAGAAGGCTAGTAAAGGACTTTTTGTGGAAATGTAATTTAACTGGAAGCATAGGAAAGAGTGGAGGAATGATAATTCCTGCAAGGTAATAATGTGTGAGAAAGCCTTGAGGGATGAAATACCTAGATCTTAAAAACAAACAAACAAACAAACAAAGGTCACTTTGGCTTGAGAATGCTGAAAACATATGGTATGGAAGTTATAAGGACATAAAGACATGGGATATATCATGTCCTTTTAAAGCCAAGTTAAGGATCTTCATTTTTCCTCCTCAGGTGCAATAGACTTTGATTAACTTATATCTCACATACAAGAGTTTAGGGATCTAGGAAGAATAAAAGTAGTAGAAATAAAGAAAATGTGTGTAGTTGGAGTAACAGTGGAGATAGAGGCTGAAGTCACTCACAATTACATTTGCTATTTTGCCAAATGAACTTTTTGTTCCCTTTTACTACACTGAAAAATCACCACATGGAACATCTATATTCAGCAAAACTGATGGAATATGACATTTCCTAATATATATGCACCTGTTCTAAGATTACAAAAACAAATTTAAGCATACTATTGAGAAGTAGATTAATCTGTTATGTGAGGAAAGAGAAAAAATTCCAACTTTGGAAAGACATTTTCTGTATTCATTTTTTCATAAAAATAATCATATTATAGTCAGTGGGAGTTAGAAATGTCTATGAGGGTTCATCTATTCCATTGTCCAGTTTTAGCAAGACTCCTCCAAACTGGGCAGTTAAAATCAAGCTCTGCCATTGTAAAAGACATGAGAGAAGTTGAGTTAATGGCATGAATGAAAACTGCTGGAGACACTTGCCTTGCTTTTTGTTATTAATTTATTTTGGAAATAAGATGTGCTTGACATAAACTTAGGACATAGCTACTGTGGAAGACCGAAAAAGAGTAAAAGTCTCCTGCTGTGAACACACATGTGATCTGGCATTGAGTCCAGATGTTACTTTTAGAAAGGAATATAAAGGGAGAATCAGTAAAAAAACAAACACCAGTTACTTTTTCTATACATTGACCACCAAACAATTTAATGTCATCCTTTTTTCCCTCAATTTATTGACTTGAAAGTTGGTTTTGGTCATGCATAAATTTATGAATTGAATCATATTTAATCATCAAGGGTAAGTTCACCAACGAAATAAATTCATTTATTATCATACCTTTTACCAGTAGAGTACTGAAGTGAGAAGAAAGGGGAATTATGAGATAGAATAAAATGGGAAGAGCTCATTCTATGCGTTGAATTCCCCCAGCCAAACAAATGTTTGCAGAAAACAGAAAACAGAGAACTATTGGCAGGTACAGAGAGAAGCATCCATATGCTTTCATACAGAAGGAGAAAGAAGGGAGGGAGGGAAGCACAGAAAGGAGAAGGACCTGAAGAAATTGTTCATGGGATTGCAAAAGATGGCAAATCTGAGATACATGTGACATGAGGAAGACCAGCAGACTGGAGATTCAGGTAAGAATTAGTTGTGTAACTTTTTCTTGAGAAACAGAGAAAAATACTCAAAGAAATCTGATATTTATTTCCCTCTCCTATTCAAGAAGGAACAACATCTCCCAACTTTTTTGGCAAGAGAACTTGACAGGGCTACTAGATAAAATGTATGAGGAAAGGCAATCAAATCAAATAAGAAAGGATGATCCTTATATAGGCATTGCAGTAAAGTATGAAAATCTCTAAATAATTTTATAACAAATACATCCTCAATAAATAATATCTGTATATTTTATGGAGAGGAAAGTTAATATTTAATATTCAACTTACTCTAGTCGAAAGGCAGCAAGAAAGAACTAGGTTACCAGTCCTTGAAACGTGCTAAAATGCAAGCAATGTAATAAATCTTTTCTAAGTTGTATTTTCATAAGTTTGCCCTAAACAGAACTGCTGAATATTTTCTGATAAATTGTACAGGAAATTGACATTCTTTAAATCTTCTGAGGAGCCAAATAGTAATAGAATATATTGGAATGAAACATGACTGCAATTTATGGTAAGCATCAAAGACACAGGATAAATTTGTTTTAAATGAGGAAAGTTTATGAAATCATTAAACTATTTTTTCTGGCAAGGAAAATGTCATGCTAAGCCTAGTCCTCTTGAACTAGAATATTCCTTTTTTTATGGGGGTTGAAATTTAATGGAGATATAGGTAACAGAGGGAACTGACAACGTGTAATGGGTCCATGAGAAAAAATTGTATCTGTATAGAAATCGTTAAATAAAAAATGGTTCATAGTTTGCTATATTTAGCAAAAGATATTTTTAAAATCTGGAGTATGCTGGACTCTGATAATGTAAAATAAAATCTCAGTCCTGAGAGCAACTATACACAGCTTCAGGCTATGAAAATATTCTATAAGATAATGTTATGTTTTGTCAACTCATCCAATTAAAATGTTTAAGATTCAATGGTTTGCATGATAAAATATTTCACAAAAGCACTTTATAGCAAAGAGACTATAAGGCAAAAGTGTTCCAGACTCACTATATTGAGGTGGGTGTTTTAGAATTATTATGGAAGAAACATAATGGAAGAAAGTCAGCATTGATTACAGCTCTCATTTGCTTAAGAGTAATGTTCTTTCTTTTCCTATTGCCACCAGCACTGTGGCTAGCAGAGATCACATATGGTATACTGCCTGAATCTTATTATCATTGTTGCAGAAAAACACCATCACCATGCTTGAAATTTGCCGTGTTAATTTCCACTTATCATTTCAGCTTTAGCAATCACAATTCATGTAATGAAAAGCAAATATATTTCTGGTTTCAAATTGTAAAACAATGAATTTCAGAGAAACTTCCTATATGTGTGGATATACATATTCAAAGGAAGGCACCACCCCATGGCTCTGCTCCTCATACACTTTTGTGTGAATACACACTCATCCTTGCACACACACTTTTCAATATTCTGTATTTCTGTATCTAATATCTTAGCACTTACTTTCACCTTTATTATTTCCTTTGTCTCTTGTTTTCTTATCTAATAGTCTATGAAAGAACCTCAAAATATTCATGGAAATTAAAAGATAATTTTGTTTTGGTGCAAAAGACTGTGAAACCCATGCATAGTTTTCTTCATAGTGTAAACTTTCCATGGACTGTTTGAAGACCCCCTAATACACATGATTTTTACATTTTTACACCAAAATTAACGTATCTATCATTTAATTTCATTTCCATGAACTTTATCAAGTATCTCCAAACTCTATTTGTTAGATTTTAATGGCATTCTTTAAATCCTACTTATGGTCTACACAAAAATCAGTAAGTTTATTCTATTTTCTACTTTTACACCGAGCCTCTCATAATTCATCAATTTCAGTTCAGATATTCCCACACTTGAACTTGTTTATACAAAACTTTCTGCTCATGGGTTTTTGCTCCTGATTAATTATGATAATCTGTATCTAGCATGTCTCTATAACTTAGGAGGCAGCAATTTATCTTGTGATCTCACTTCTGTCACATATCTAAGATTTTTCAGCTTAGCCTTTTTTGTTGTTGTTGTTCTCACAATGGAGCAGCAACTTTTAAGGTTCTTATATAAGGACCAGAAATTGGAAATCCTGCATTATCTTTTTATAGGGAATGAATATCTTTATCAGCTAGGGTATACTAAATCATATTTTCTAATATGTTATGCTAATTTTGTATAGATTTTTTTCACCTTATTTCTATTCACTCTGTGCATTTGGTGGTTTATAAGATTACTAATGGCATGTTATTCTGTTAGTGCATCAAAATCCAGAATCTTCAGTAAATTTTTATCCATTGATTGAGTTTGAGGCCAGGACTGATATCCTCTACCACGTTTGCTTTTTGTTCTCTTTTATTTTGTAGAGCTCTAAGTTTCACTGTTTTGCTTTTCCTTTTGTCCAGTTGCCAAAATATACTTCTCTGACACTTTTAGCTTTTCTTCCCTAGATATTCTTGTGGGCTTTCCTGTCTAGTTATATTCACTTTTTTTGAGAAGCAAAGAGAGAGATAGAGAGAGAGAGAGAGAAAGCAGATAGAGCACCCCCATTAGCTGGTTCATTTTGCAAATCCCAGCAACAGCCCAAGCTGGGGCAGGGCTGGAAGTTGGAAGCCAGAAGTTAAATCCAGGTCTCCAACATGGCTGTCAGGAATCCAGTTACTTGAACCGTCCTGCTGCTTCCCAGTGTGAACAGTACTAATGGAAGCTGAAGTCAGGAGACTGACCCAGAAATTGAACCCAGGCACTCTGATGTAAAATAAAGGCATCTTACACCATCTTAATTGTTAAGCCAAATACTCACCCCATTATCTACTTTTAAATTCCTTCCCTGCCATCCAAGAGAAGAATTTACTGAAACACTCATTGTTTTCAACTTCGAGTGGAATTAGTTTTCCTGTGTTTTGTTCTTGGTTCAACCTCAGTCTCACTATTCCCCCTTGTTTTTTTTTTTTTTCCCTGAATTTTTTTTCTCAGATTGTTCTTACTTAACCCAAACTATTATGCATTAGGAGGAACATCAAATATCATTTGCTTCAGTTTGGCAATTGGTTTGTTCTCAATTTTCTTTCTTTTTTAGTTACAGTTGTTTTGAAACTAAGTAATATCTATTCTTCAAGTACGTTGAGTATGTGGTTCAGGTGTTGTTTTGTTTCTTCCTTGTTTTTCTGTTTATTTTCTGGGAAAGATACATATAAAACTCTAATACCCCCATACCCCCTTCTTTTCTCTTTTATATGATAAATCAGAGCTCAAAACACTTTCCTCAGCAGATGGTTTTTAGAAGGCATTGCCCAAATGATACCCAGGCCACGGTTAATCCTAGGGCATCACAATCCAATAGGCCCACGGAAAAGTACCTTAAAATTCTTCTTACTATGAATGTCTTCACTTTTTCCCTTAAAATATTTATTGTTCCCCAAAATGAGGAACTAGATTTCTGAGTTTTAGGCAGAGAAGTCTGATCTTCAATAGATCCAAAGTCTCGGCATAAATAACTCCTGAGCCATGCTCACCTAACTACCCATTGTGGATAAGCACATTTAGAAACTAAGACTGCACCTTCATCCTGGACATTCAAACTCAGTAGAGGTCTTAGAGAATATCTCCTATGACTAGAAAATGGGAATCCAAGCTGAAAAAAAAAATCAACTTTTAAATTTCACAGTATTGTCAAGTCATTACTAGAAGCCAGGTCTAAGTTGTTTCTCAGTCCAGTGCTCTAGGTATCATGTTCTAATACCCAGGGCATATTGCAAAAGCTTCCACAGAATCAGGGACTCCCCAGGCCTTGAAGGGTAAGCTCAATTCGCTAGCCTGAACAAGGAAAGCTCAGTGGTCTAGCCTAAACAAAAATTTCAAATTCTGTGCACTTCAGGAAAGTCACTCTGCTGCTAACCAGAGCTTCTGAATGCAAGTACAGACAACAACTTTTGTCTTCAGCTGGTATCAACCCAACCAGATGTCAGTCAAGTTGATCCTAACATGAATAAGTAAATATACAATTTCTAATAAGTTTTATGAAATTCTGAAAATTATTATAAGCATACATTTCTTCCTTTTAGATGCATATACTCTATAAACTCCTGAATTAGAAAGGAACCCATAAACTAGTTGTTTATTTAAATTAATTTTCACGGGGTTGTTCTTTGTCTTTCTGAGAGTACATTTCAAATAATTTTGTGGTGAAATAGAATACTAGAACACCTGCTTCACTATAAATTTGCTATCTGACAGTTAGGAATTTGAATTTTATTGTATAAATAAAGATCATTTTTCTTTTACCAAGCAAAAAATAAGCAAATTTAGATAAATGAAAGGAGTATAAAGACTGGTCAATATGGACTTTTACAATATATTCCACCACTCAAATACACAAACCTCTTTGTAAATATGGTCTCTTTTTAAAAAATGATTTATTTATTTATTTGAAAGTCAGAGTTACACACAGAGGGAAGGAGAGAAAGAGAGAGAGAGAGAGTGAGAGAGAGAGAGAGAGAGAGAGAGAGAGTCTTCCATTTGCTAGTTCCCAATCGGCTGCAAGGGCCAAAGCTGTGACAATCCAAATCCAGGAGCTTCTTCTGGGGATCCCAGGTGGGTGTAGGGACCCAAAGACTTGGGCCATCTCCTGCTGCTTTCCCAGGCTATAGCAGAGAGCAGGATCGGAAGTGGAACAGCCAGACTCGAACCAGCACCCATATGGGATGCTGGCACTGCAGGTGGCAGCTTTACCCGCTATGTCACAACGTTGGCCCCTGTAAATATGGTCTTCACATCTAGTATGGAAAGGTTGGTTTTAATTAGAAACACTTATTTGTCACCACTTCACCTAAAGGTGTTACTTACATTGGTGCATGCTGCTTTGTTTTAAATGAAGAAAAAAGATTCAAAGCTTTGTAAAATGATTTTCATATAAGTGACATTTTCTCATGTTGTCAGCATTCAATTTTCTACCCATGAACTTACAAGTTTTCATGAACAATCAAACACAAATGTGACACTAACCCTGAATGAAGCATGTCTTTCTTCTTAGATGCTTTGTTGCTGAAATAATGACAAGTCATAAACACTCACCACTGACCCATTTCCACAGGGAAGTTTCTCATTTCAAACTCACCAACAACTATTGACCTCTGGACCCCAAGGCCATAAATTACCCAGCTTATAGAGGTGGAATATAGTGAACGAACAGCATCATTTGGCTGTCACCCAGTTAACATCTTATCATAGGTTGAAAAGCAATTTGTCCAATATTTCAACTGTCAGGGAGAATTCTTTATTAGTTTTTGGATAGGTTTGCCTTTCAACTGGATGATTTGAATAGCCTCTGTTGTAGGAGAGATGCTGCCCTCAGATAATGATTTTGCATTTCACCTCGTCATTAATGCCTTGGACCTCAAGGGAAGTCACAGTGCCTTTGATGAAGGTCGAAGCATTTTATAACCTTAATAAAGGCTCATAGCCCCAGGAACAGCAAATGTGAGTGAGTGTGGGGGACTTACTGAATAAAAAAATAACTAAATTGCCACTTAAACTGCATCAGCTGGAGGATCTCAAATGCAAATAAATTTTTGAGGAGTACAATAGCACCCCAAACTTCAGTGCTATTCAGAAATATATATATATACACTGAAATTGACAATATTCAAAGAAAAATGACAAAAATTATATTTATCTCCTTTGGGAAAACTGTGTTTTTCTTAAATTTTATGTTTAATTACTAAATATCTTACCTAGATACTATACAGAGACCATCAAGTATCTTGATAGATTTGAATTTAATACAATTAAATAATCATAGCAGTACTTACTTAACTATAATTTTGTTCCTATATGGAGATTAGTTCACTGTATTTTGAAGTGTGAAATGAATACAAGATAATAAGCAAGAATGATTATGAAACTACAACATCATCTACATTTCCCAAGGGATGTACTTTATCCCAAACATTACTAATCAATTACAGCTTTCAATGGATTATTTGAGGGTACTCTCCAGGGAAATTATTCCAACTTATAAATTCAGTGATCCCTTTTGCAGTTTCCCTAGGCTTCTACTTCCTTCCTTCAGGCACAGTTTACTGGCTGTACGTACGTTCTCTGGAACTGAGACTGGAAATGGGGCACTGAGATAGAATGATTCATTTTCTTTGACCTTCAGAGAAACCTTTAGGGAAAGGCATTATCATTCCTATTTACACACTATAAATCAGAAAGGTTAAATGATTGTGCAAGTTCACACTCCTGATGAGTATCAAAACTGAGTTGTACCAAATTCTTTCTAGCATACAAATGCAGTAAGCCATATAGCCTATTAAGAGCTGGCCAGGAGGGTTGGAAAATGATTTAGATCAGGACAGTGGTTGGAAGGCTTGAGACCACCCTTGGGTTGGGAAGATGCCTAACCATCAGGCTGGTTCTCAAAGCGAAGCCTGGGAATCCCAAAGGAACAGGCTGAATTGGGGTCAAGGAAGACTCTGGTTTAAATTGGTAGCATAAGCAGAAAAACTGAACAGTTAGTCTTGTAAAAGGATGACTATTAGAAAACCACTAGGTTTCCCAAGAACATATAACCTATAGGAAAATGTCAGTTATTTAGCATTTTTGTCTACTACCCTATAAATCCAAGCTCTGTGGATTTGGCTTTGTCTTACCTTATCACAAGTCTCTAGAAAATCTTAGCTAAAAAGTATGTTCTCAATAAATGAATAATAAATGAATATAATAAAAATTCCAGCTAGACAGAGGATAAATTTCAACGTGAGAGTTCAGACATCACCCTAACAGGAAACATTCTATTTCTGGGGATAGCCACTGCCTAGCAACAGAACACATTAGTGTGCTCAAGGATTACAAATTTAAGAATAATGCCATTTCATTCTTTCATTCACTTCTTCATAGCAACATGCTCACCACTAAAACCACAACTGCCCCTGAGCTGGGGAAACATGTATTTCAGAGCACAAAATTATTTGTTTGAATTTTATTCAAAACACCCCTATAATCATTGTAGAGATTTACCAACCCTCTTATTCTCTTTTATGATGTTGTAACTGAAAATTACAACTGGGGTATTTTATAAAGAAAATAATTTGCTTCTTACAGTTCTAGAAATTTGGAATTCTGAGACCATAATACCAACATCTGGGTGTGTGGGTGATCCAGCGCCTGGCTGGGAGACTTCCTGCCTAGCCCATGGAGGAAGTTAAGAGGGCATGGCACGCCATGCCTCCTGGGAAAAACCCTGGTCTAGGGCTCAACACATTGAAACCTCCCACATATGACCTGCCTGCTGGTATGTGACAAAGGACCCAGGCACACTTCCCTCACCCCTACTTCCTGTTGAGGGGGTCTTGTAATTGTCAATTAGGTAAACAGCTCTCTGGTGTGGCCCAGACCCATAAGATCACCTGGAAGGCCACCTAGGCTATCTAACCTTCAAGCTGATTAGAACAGTGTAAAGGTGCCATTGTCTGTGTTATCCTATAGAATTAGTGTTGTTACCCTGAGCTAGCTACTCCCCTCTGCCTGCCCTATAAAAGCTTGTGCTTTTGTTCACTGAAACTGTCTCCAGTGCTTCTTGTCAAAGAACACTGTCACCCCACCATCCTGACAGTGTGGGTCTCACAGGACAAGTCCACCTGGGTGGGACCTTCTTGCTGTGTATTAACATGGAAGAGGTTAAGATAGATCTCACTTTTATGTCAAAGCTACTCTGTGACTATAACTAACCACATATGGAATTAGGGCACTGATCCACTTGTGAGGGTGAGGTCCTTGTGATCTAATCATTTCTTATTAGGCCACACCTCCCCATTGCATTGGGGATTAGGTTTTCCATACATGAATCTGGGGACACTTTCAAGGCATAGCACTCACCATTAAACTAAACATGGTGCTGACCTTCCTGGGTCAATCACTTCAGCTCCGCTAAGCACTATGTCTCAGGTCAGGTCCTAACTGTCCTTGTCTTCTCAACATTCATTAGTTCATTCCTTTGTTCTCAAATATTTTTAATTCCTTACTATGTACTAGGCAATGGAGATAAAAGAGTTGAATAACTATCATTAAGTATATCAATTGGCAAGGAAAACAGGAAACAATATAAGAATACATAGCATGAACAAGTTGTGAAAAGGACAACTATAGAATGATGCAATCACATCCTGGTATTCCCAGTTATTTGATTTGAGTGTCTTTTTGTAATTGAACATAGAAAGGGGATATTTTCAATGAAACCTATCAATATCAGATGTGTTACATTCATTTTGGCATAAGAAAAGACTTGCTTCTTGGATTAGCTTATTTGACTTCATGAACACTGTGAATCTTTAAATCTTTGTTTAAGTTTCCTTTCTTTTGATGGCAGAGAGACAGAGAGATTTTCCATCTAGTAGTTCATTTCCCAAATGATCATAACAGCTGAGGCAGAACTAGGCTAAAGTCAGTAGCCAGGAACTCTAACTGTATCTCACTTATGGCCGTCAGGAACCTAAGCACTTGGGCCACCACCTGCTATATCCCTGGCACCTTAGCAGCAATGCTAGATTCGAAGCAAGGCAGGATTCAATCTCAGACACTCTAACATGGGACTAACATGGGACGCTGGTGTCCCAAGTGCTGCTTAAACCCACTGCTCTACTACTAACATTGTGAATCTTGAGCAGATCTGTGTTCCCCTTTGAGATTATCAGTGACATGAATAAAGCTAGCTCCCCAACTTCAGCCTGTCATTACATGAACTAACTCTGTCCTTTCCTAATGTTGTTTTCTGTTTTTCTCATTTCTTCACTACTGATTTCATACTCTTAACTTTCCTAAGTTGCCTCAATGAGTAGAGAGAGAAATAATAAACAAGAATAAATGGACATATGATCCCCAAATACCCTTCCTACCTATTGGTCATTTGATGACTTTGTACATTTCTAATTATCTTGAATATTTATTCTCCTTCCTGAACAACTAGGCTGAGGTAAAATTAGAATGTCTACTAAATATTTTGGTGCTTGAGGGGTTTGAAGGGATGGTTTCTATTATATTGAAGTAATGAAACAGAGGTAGAAAAAACATGAATTAATCTATTCAGTCACGGGGCCGGCACCGTGGCTCTCTTGGTTAATCCTCTGCCTGCGGCACCGGCATCCCATATGGACACTGGGTTCTAATGCCGGTTGCTCCTCTTCTATCCAGCTCTCTGCTGTGACCTGGGAGGGCAGTGGAGGATGACCCAAGTGATTGGGCCTTTGTACGTGGGAGACCAGGAGGAAGCGCCTGGCTCCTGGCTTTGATCAGCGCAGCACTGGCTGTAGCAGCCTTTTGGGGGGTGAACCAACGGAAGGAAGACCTCTCTCTCTTTCTCTCTCACTGTCTATCTGTCAAATAAATAAATTTTTAAAAATTAATCTATTCAGTCACACCTTTGCTCAGTTACTACTTACGGGTTATGAAGCCATTCTGTGTCAGTCACAAGCGGAAGTTAAGGAAGGGTGTACTTTGAGTACAGAAGTAAGTTTGAATGAATGCCAGGAATGAGAGGGAGCACAGGAGGGGTGAGGTGAGGGAAAGGAGATAAGGGAAGGCACTGTCCACATCAAAAGCAGCCTGGCTTTTAAGCTTAAAAGAACAGAGAGTAGGTGCTTATTGCCAGTGTCCAGGATCACTGAAGAACTGTAAGCTGGCCAGAACCAGCTCTCCTTCCCTGCCTTGAATTAGATAGGGCCGCCTTATTGAAGTTCTGGCTACAAAATTCTGACCTGGACATATCTTATTGCTGAAACTTGCTTCTGAAGAGTTACTTGAGTAGCCCAGGAGCAAAGAAATGGGTGAACTGTATTCTGTAAGTAGACTCCATGATGGAAGCCCTCAGGGTGAATTCTCTGCTAAAGCCACTTTGGTATTTTTCATGTGTACTTGTCCATTTCTTCATGAATGTGATTATGCTTTCATCTGTGTGCTGTCTCTGACTTTTCCAATGGTAGTGAATATTTTTACACAATGACAAATATGGGATCTTTCTATTTATAACCCCTCAAAAGCCATTTCCTCCAGAGGGGCTAAAATTCAAGGCTGATCTAGGTCAGTGTATGACAGAAGGAGCTGATGTAAAGCCACGTGCCAGTCTTGCCCTCCGCTGTTCCAGCTATTATTTCGATGAGGACTTTTAAGTTTCTTAAAATGAGGTGTGTAAATAAAAGCAGTGCTGTCAAGTGAGGTCCATCCAGGATTTTATTTATGAAGCTCTTTATTAACTCTTGCTAGGGATACATTAGTTTGTTCAATGTTGCATTACCATGAATGAATCAGCCCATTCTTAGTCAGATGCTCTCCTTCTAACACTACCAATTAGATTTTTTAAAAGTATGCAGTGCATTTGGAAAGTTGAGTCCCTCTTTTTCTTATATAAGGAAATAATTTTTAAGCTGCAAATGATATAGGGAAAATAAGTAAAAGTAATATTTTTACACTGAAGGATTATAAAAAAAGATTGAAATTCTATAGCCTCTAGAGGACTGTAGGGAAAGAAGGAAAATGCAATATGAAATTGTATCTATGAGGATAGACAATGTTACTTCTGGCTTCTACAAAACAGGGAGATGAATGACTAAGCAAAAGAACCTCATATTGAAACTACATTGAGTAAATATTTTCATGCATTTAAAAAATTCTGTTTTTATAATATGACAAAATGTGCCATTTGCTATTTTCATGAACAAAAACAATAAAGATTCAAGCACTTTTTTTCAGATAGTCTATGTTTGAATTTTAATAGCTCCTACCAGGTGAGAGTTGAACATTATAAGGCAATGAAACCAACAAATAAACTTTGGGTTTGAAAACAAATCTACTTTTTAGAAGAAAATGATCAGTACTTCAAGCTTATGCTTGATAACTTCAACATAAATTATATATTTAATTTTATTCATTTGTTTTCATTTTATTTGAAAGGCGAGAGAGACAAAAACAGAAATACAGAGAGACAGAGAGAAAGGAAGAGGGGGAGATGGGAGAAAGAGAGAGAAGGGTACTGCCCTTCTGCTGATTTACTCCCCAAATAGCCTCAATAGCCTGGCAGGGCCAGGTCAATGACAGGAGCCCCTAACTAAATCAGTCTTCCACTTGAGTGATAGGTACCCAAGTATTTGAGCCATCACCACTGTTCCCCAGTGTGCACATTAGCAGGAACCTGTAATCAGAGCAGTATTGGGACTCAAAGCAGGCAGTCTAATGTGGGAGGTAGGTGTCCCAACTGGCATCTTAAACTTTGCACCAAACAACTACCCCGAGCCTCTTTTTTTTAAAAAAAAAATATAACTCTTGGGAACGGCATTGTAGTATATTGCATAAAGCTGCTGCCTACAATGCTGGCATCCCATATGGGCACTGAGCCTAATCCCAGATGCTCCACTTCCAATCCAGATCCTTGCTAACTGCCTGGGAAAAGCAGCAGAATACAGTCTAAGTGCTTGGGCCCCTGATATCCAAGTGGGAGACTTGGAAGAAGCTGACTCCTGGCTTCTGCCTGAACCAGCCTCGGCTGTTACAACCACCTGGCGGATGAAGCAGCAGTTGCAGTATCTCTCTCCCTGTCTCTCCCTCTTTCTCTGTAACTCTGACTTTCAAATAAATAAATAAATAAATAAATCTTCAAAAATGTAACTTAAAAAAGTCACAGGATTCCAATTTTCTTTCTTCTTTTACAGCATGCATGTTGGTATAAGTAAATCATGGCTATAATTCTTCATTAATCTCCAAATCAAATTTATCATTATTTGAAGTTTTATGAGACTCCTAAAAATAATCATTGTCTATAATTTAATAATCATAGACATTATTAAAGTCTCCTTACAAAAGTAAAAATGTAGGTAAAGCTCATGATAAAATAATTCACATACAAATAAAAAAAAACATATCCAAATACTCATTAAATAAATTTTTAAATGTTCAGCTTCATAAATAATGCAAACATAAAATCAATAATGTCATCATTTTTCCTTATCATATTGGCAAAGATTTTTTTTAAAAGGTCATACCCAAATTGACCAGGAATCACTTATGAAATACATGGAGATTCTCAAATACTGAATGGATAACAAAATGCTATTTTTAGGAACATTTACAATAAGTGCCCAAATCACTAAAAATGCTGGTACTTCACATCTAGAAATTTACCTGAGAAAATAAGTGGTGACTTATAGATTGATGTAATGTTTATCAAAGCTTTAACTGCAGAAATGAAATATTATAAACGAGTAAATATTCAAGACAAGAAATACTTAAAATGAATTACACTGTGCTATGAGGCAATTTATTATATTTTGCGAATGATATAAGAAATATTTAACATAATACAAATGAGAAAAATTAGGATATCAATTCCATATGTGACAGGATTATAATTTTAAAAAATAATTAGGCATACAATACATGATGAAAATATTAATGGAAATTTACTAGAATATTAGCTTTGGTTTTTTTTACAGGTAAGATTATAGGTGACATTTTATAAATTTTCATATTTGCATTTATCTCTAAATTAGATTGTAAACCTGAGAGAGAAAGAATATGTATGATTTTATAACTTTGTGTTCTGGACACAGTGAGTATTTTGTAATGGTGGTTTAAGCATAAGCAGAAATAAAAAGAAGCAAATGTAGCCATCAAATAGCTGAAAAGTCTAGGCTTACTGGGAAAGTTACAGATTGTCAATTCTGAGGAAAATGTATGAGTGACCAAAGGAAACAGCATGAATACTCTCGTTTATGAAAGTTTGCATATTTAATACAAGGCTGTGAAAATGTCTGCTTTTGTAACCTGACATGAAAAATCAGCACACATCAAAACTCAGTATTCAATTTGTCAGCTTTGCAGAAAACTGAGTATCTGCTGGGAACTCACCTTGACTTTCAGTCTGGTTATCTGGTAAGCCCAACACTTGGCCCTATCAACTCAGCATTTCCCCCAGCACATACACTTGCCACATTTATATATTTTGGTGCATGAAAAATGTTTTATTTTTTATATGTGTCTCACAGAATGTTTTCACTCTTCATGGAATGTGCATTTCTTTTTCTATACTCTTGCTCATTTTTTATTCTCTGTAAATGAACCCTTATTTTTTTCCTCTTCTCATGCAAGCCTAATCTCTGTCCAGGGCCCAATACTTTTCACCTTCCATGAAAACTTGCTAGACTCAACAATCCTTAGTGCATCCCTCCATAAGCCTTTGAACCTCTAAAGAACTTAACAGTTGATCACAGTAACTTTTCCATAGTGTTCTCCTAGCCTGGGCAACTAGAAGGCAGAGATATTGAGGAACAATTTTCCAGCTTTTCTCCCCATCACCTAAAACAAGCATGGTCACACTCAACAAAGACTAACTGAATGATTTCCAATTATTCTAGAAAGTAGTTCATATTGCTGCAACAGGTTTTAATAAAAACCATCTTGCACATTAGATACCAGGAGGTTTTGAAAAAGAACACTACAAGGCACGTGAAGAGAGCTTGGACCAGATGGGTGTTCATTTCAATATGGCAGGGGAACATTTCCAAAGTAGAAGAAATACGTTTTCCACCTCCTCCTGTGTAAACTCTGGCTTGTCACACCTTGATTATTTAATTGTCCCTGCCTGGCATGAAACCAGAAGAGACTGGCTCATTAATGTTCCATGCCACTACACATTCTTTCCAAAAGCCTTGAAGAAACTCATGAATATTTCATTGTCTTCTTCCATGCCAAGAAGATGAAGCCATTATTTAGGAAACCAAATGCCACTTGCTAAGTTTGCTTCCCTGAGTTACGTACACCCAAACACGGTGCGTTCCCTGACCCATCATGTCTCTGAGTCCACACACGTGTGACAGATGTAAGACAACCCAGGCAATCAATACAAGAAAGCATTAGGGACTCCTTTCCTTTAGAGGGAGATACCTGCATCAGACTCAGTGTATCAACTCATTCCTATCTAAAAAGAGATAAAGTTTAATCTAATTACTTAGTAGCACCTACCTAATGAAGGTAAAAAATAAATAAAAAATAGGGAGATAAATCTGACCATGAAATATAAACAAAGGAAAAAATAGATTTTTTCCTTTCCTCTATTTTCCTTTTCTCTCTCTCTCTTTCCTGCTCTCTTGCTCTTTCTCTCTCTCTCTTTCTTGCATTTCAAACATAATACTAAAATCCAAGAAAATTCTAGGGAGTTTGAATTTTTAATGTAATGTTTTCTTGCCCTCTTCTTTCAGACTCTTCCATCTATGCTCAAAAGCCTTATGATTGGGGCCATAAGGAAAATCTGCTTTACTCAAATATATCTAAGCTGAGAGCCAATTTTGGAAATGGAAAGAAAGAAAAAAAAAAAAAAACAGAGAGCGAAAGAAGAAAGGAGGAAAGGAAAGGAGAGCGTACTACATTTCAAAGTACCCCGGGTCTACCATGGCAAGTGAACTGTAACAATACATAGAACATAGAACATAAAATGATAAACCTCACATTGTTAGAGGATATTATATTTTTTTCCAAATGCTTATTCCATTGAAAATGTACTTTCATACTTCACAATCCCTGTGAAAAGTGCACATATTATTTTCTCATTCTATACATGAGAATACTGATATATGGAGAAGCTAAATGATTTATCTAAAAACATAAAAAAGGTATGCTGGTACACCTAATTATAAAACATGTACCTTCTACTTAGACTATAATCCTTTTATTGAATTGTGTGCTGATTTCCAAGAAAATTCCTCTCAGCAACACAGTGATAAGCTTCTTGAGAAAGAGTAAGTACCCAATTTATGCACAGTTTCAAAGTATTTGGAAGTTGGGTACCAGTCCTAGTTCAAAATCGTCTTGGAAAATTCTGAAATATCTTCCGTTGACAGCTGATTTTCATATTTTAAAAATAATTTTTAAAATATTTGATTACTAAGAATATGCCATTTACAGTACAGTAGTGGATGCAAATTCAATAACAATATCATTCATTTCAATTTCTCATCAGATTATGCTCTTTACTGTTAGTTTATAAACACATATTTTATATTCATGAATATAGTTCATTAATTGAAAATGGACTGTGGAAGTGACAATTAAAATGTAGATTGAACATTGCTAAGGTACTAACAATGGAGTTACCATGTTATAATTTCAGATGGTAGCATGTGCTTTTTTTTTATTTTCAAACATTTTTAAGGAATTTATTCATACAATTAATTATCAGGGTCATAACAAATGATAATTACTACAACACAATTCTCATATAAATGTGATACTAATACAAAGAGAACAGACTCAATGTGTTTCATAGATAGAAGTCTAAGAATTTAATACTTCTCTCTCCTTTTTTCTTTACCTCCTTTCCTCCCTCTGTCCTTCATCTTCCTTCGTTTAATTCTTCTTTCTTATTATTTGTGATAATATATTTTTAATTTATATAATTAAGGGCTTATTATTCCACTGAACACAGGAGTTCAACAAGTAAAAAGACCATAGTTCAGCAGGAATATAGGCAAGGGCCATAAGCAATAATCCAATGAAGAGATTTTCATTTCACTCAAATACAGCAAATTTTAAAGTAACTTTGATTCTGGTTGAGTTTATTTTTGTTTATGGTGAGAGGTGTCCATTTTTTAAACTTTTATTTAGTAAATATAATTTTCCAAAGTACAGTTTATGGATTACAATGGCTTTTCCCCCCCATAACTTCCCTCCTACCCGCACCCCTCCCATCTCCTGCTCCCTCTCCCATTCCATTCACATCAAGATTCATTTTCAATTATCTTTATATATAGAAGATTGATTTAGTATATATTAAGTAAAGAGTTCATCAGTTTGCACCCACACAGAACATAAAGTGTAAAATACTGTTTGAGTACTAGTTATAGCATTAATTCACATTGGACAACACATTAAGGACAGAGATCCCACATAAGGAGTAAGTACACAGTGACTCCTGTTGTTGACTTAACAACTTGACACTCTTGTTTATGGCGTCAGAAATCTCCCTAGGCTCTAGTCATGAGTTTCCAAGGCTATGGACGACTCTTGAGTTTGCTGACATTCTGGAGACCATGTCTGAAGATTAAAATATCTTGTAGTTTAAAATTGCTTTAAAAAATAAATAAATAAAATAGCTTGTCTTCATGATCTACTTCTTTCATCTGTATTATGCATTACCTTTTTAGTATGACCAGAAGCAGCTTTGTACGTGGGTGGTTAAAAACCACAAATTGCTAAGATTATTTCACGGGCACGGAGAATGTTCTTACCCAACTAGATCCCACCTACACTCTGAACAAGGTTATTGGTTCAGCAAGTGCAGTATGGTTCATTACTCCCTAGGATCTAGAACACGGGGCCACGACCTTAACTACTAGCCTTACAAGTCTCCACTATGTATAAACCAATTAACAAATACATGTTTAAAGAATATTAAATAATGCTCTCCATTGATGTGGTTTAATTATCCTTCATTTAAAATGTATTAAAGTCACAAAAATTGGCAAGATTTCTTGCAGCTAAATACTTGAGAGGTAAATGTCACAATTTTTTTAAGTTTCGTTTTGTTTATGTAGTCTAAATTCTTGGAGTGGGAAGTAAAGAAACTAAGTCTAATCTCAGGTCTGTAACTACGCAGAAACAAATGTGTCTCCCTCATCTGCTTCACTGAACTGCAGGATTAGATACTGAATATGCAAGTTAAAGAGAACACATGGGAATCAGCTTTGTGGTGGAGCAGGTGAAGGCACTGATGCAATGCCAGGGTCCAATATGAACTCCAGTTCGAGTCCCAGATGCTCCATCTCCAATCCAGCTTTCTGCTAATGTGCCCAGAAAGGGAGATGAGGCTAGACCAAGTACTTGGCTGTTGCCACCCATGTGGGAAGCCCGGATGGAGTTCCAGTTTCCTGGCTTCGGCTGGCCCAACTTTGGCCATTGCAGCTATTTGGGGAATGAATCAGCAGATGAAATATCTTTCCCCAACAGATTTCTATCATATTCCTATTTCTGAAATGCAATGCTATTAAACTCCCATTTCTGAAATGTAATACTGTGTATTTTCCTCAGAATCTCACTTTCCACCAAGCAATCTCAGTGTTGATTGTGGCCAAAATATCCTCAGCACTCACATGTGTGCCCAGTGTCCAGTTAACCCTTGGGAACAGATGGAGATAGAAAACATCCCTCGTGTGGAATAAGTTTACAATCAACTTCACAGGTATGTAGAGGAAAGGGTATAAAATATTCTAGGATTAGAGGTAGAGTTAGAGTTATAATTTCCTATAAAACAGGATTCCCTGAATTACCTATAAAGATGAGATACTGTCTCCTGATCTTTCACCTGTCATTTCTTAAAAAATTCTTTTGCTTGCTTGTTTATTTATTTGAAAGGCAAAATAACGGGGAGGGGGGGAGAGGGGGAGAGAGAGAGAGAGAGAGAGAGAGAGAGAGAGAGAGAGAGAGATTTTCATATGCTGGTGTTCACTCCCCAAGTGGTCACAACAGCCAAATCTGGGCCAGGCTGAAGCCAAGAGCAGCAGCTACATCTGGATGTCTTGCACATGAGGGATAGGAGCCATCCTCTGTTACTTTCCCAGGTGCGTTAGTAGAAAGCTAGATCAAAAATGAGTAGCTGGGACTCGAACTGGCACTCCAATACAGGATGCAAGCCTTGCAAGGAGTGGCTTAACCCATTTTTGGAGTATCTGGTTTCAATCCCTAACTCCAGCTCCTGAATCTAGCTTGCTGCCAATGAAAGCAGTGATGCCTCAAGTAGTTGGTTTCTTTCTTTCTATCCACATGTGAGACCTGCATTGAGCTCCTTGCTTCTGGTTTGGCCCATCCCAGTCCCAGCTGCTGTGGGCATTTGGAGAGTGAACTGTCAGATGGAAGCTCTTTTTTTTGTTTGTATGTCTTTCAAATGGATAAATAACTTTTAAATTAGCATCCTTTAAGTGTTCATCCTTTGATACCATCTATAAATGACAGGATTCCTCAGAGATCACACTTGTGTCTCCCTTAGTAACTAACTGGGTGCTATTACAAGGTGGGGCCTTTGGGAGGTGATTAGGTCAGGAGGGTACTGCCCTTGCAGATGGAATTAATGCACGTTAGTAGGGCTGGAGCATACTAGCTTGGCTAATTCGCCTTTCTACCTTCTGCCATATGAAGCTGCAGAAACAAGGCACTAGTTTTTGAAGCAAAGAGTGGAATCTTTACAGACACCAATTAAGGACACCTTACTCATGGACTTCCTACCTTCTAGAAGAATGAGAAATAAATGTCTGTTATCTATAACTTAATCCATCTAGGGTATGTTGCTATATTTAAAATCTCCTGAATTAATTAGGAGACTTACCTGCTGTCTTAAATTCAAGATTCCCATACTATCCCCTCTTTGATGGACAGTGTATAGACACATTCTTGGCTACCTGGTGCTAGTAGTCAAATGGCAATAGCAAGAAAGTAAAAACTTAATATGCATATTCATAGTCTTAATTCCTTCTCTATTAGCTAATTATCTGTTTATTAATTATTGCCTTCTTGTTACACATTTACAAATGAAAGTATCTCTTCATTTTTAAAATATAAATGGGTTTTTAAAGACCTGCATGCATATCTAGAGCCATATTCATTCAACACCTTCATATAAGCACAATTTGAATCAAAGCAAAAGGCTGTACTTTAACTGACAATAAGCCCAAAAATCAAAATCCGCAAGAAAATCCAAGCAACCATATTGTAGTGGTTTTTTATTCCAGTAGTACAAATTTGTATGCATTTTATTTATTTTTGAATATTTATTTAGACCCACCATATGATTCAGCCATACCACTCCTGGGAATTTACCCAAACCAAAAAGAAATCACTATAAGAAAGAGTTATCTGTATTCACATATTCCTTACAGCACAATTCACAATAGCTAAGATATGTGGAATCAACTAAGATGTACATTATCTGTTGACTGGATGACTGGATAAAGAAATTATGCTATATATACAGTGTGGAGTACTACTCAACTGTAAGCAAAAAAAAAAAAAAATGAGATCCTGCCTTTTGCAACAATATGGACTCAATTGGAAACCATTAAACTTACTGAAATAAGCCAGTCCCAAAAAGACAGATATCATGCTTTCTCTGATCCAAGGTAACTAACAGAATACCTGAACTGTAATGTTTTGGACTGAGACATTTTGAGATTCGATGATTGTTTATAGCCCTTGTCTCTTCCACTAAGGAACAGTTTTTTTTTTCTCTTCATAATATTTGTTGAACTCCTATTTAGTGTAAGGTTAACTATATGATCAATAAGTACAATGAAAATAGATATTTGTAAAAATTAAGAGTGAGAATGTGAGAGGCAGGAAGAGGAAGGGCTGGAGTGTGAGCAGGAGGGAGGGTGGGGGGAAAACATCACTGTGTTCTTAAATCTATATATATGAAATACATGAAACTTGTATAACAAGTAAAATTTTTTAAAAAAAGAAAAGTAGAGCTACAGAGAGAGAGATAGAAAGAGAGAAACACATACAGAGAGAGGGTAAGAGAGAGACAGAGAGAGAGAATCTTCCATTTGCTGGCTCACTCCACAAAAGGCCACACAGTGGCCAGGGCTGGGCCAGGCTGAAGCCAGGATCCTGGAAAATATATTGAATAGCAAGGACTCAAGCTTTTGGGCCATCATCTGCTTTTTTCCCAGGTGCATTAGGTGAGAGCTGGGTTGAAACTGGAATAGCCAGGATTTGAACCAGTGCTCATATGGGATGCTAGCATTGAAGGTAACAGTTTAACCTACTGTACCATAATGCTGGCCCCAGTAAGAACATTTTATTCAGTACCTGTAAGTCAGTCTTACAGTACCTGTAAGTGGACAGTGAAGAGAGAGACAGAGAGAAAGGTCTTCCTTTTGCTGTTGGTTCACCCTCTAATGGCCACCGCGGCCGGCGTGCTGTGGCCAGGGCACTGAGCTGATCCGAAGCGAGAAGCAGGTGCTTCTCCTGGTCTTCCATGTGATGCAGGGCCCAAGCACTTGGGCCATCCTCCACTGCACTCCCGGGCCACAGCAGAGAGCTGGACTGGAAGAGGGGCAACTGGGACAGAATCTGGCGCCCCAACCAGGACTAGAACCCCGTGTGCTGGCCCTGCAAGGCGGAGGATTAGCCTAGTGAGCCGGGGTGCCGGCCAACCTGTAAGTCTTGATTAATTCATTTTGTTTTCTCTGGGAAAGAAGAGATGCAGAAATAACCAGTATATGTGTTACAAAATGGTTAGAAAAATGGGATAGAAATACAAATGGTTTTTGACAAAATCATTACCAATGCAACTCCTCCGTGTGTGTGTTGATTTGTATCAAATATTGTAAGCAAACTCAAACCAACAAAAATAAGCTCACTTAGATTACTGGGTTTCTTTTAATAAATTCTTTTTCTTAGAAATGAAATCTTTGTTTCAAAAAAAAAAAAAGCTAAAGTGGATCATTAAAATAATTATTATAGCTATGGAATTTCCCCAAATCACCTAAACAAACAGTTTTTGCCACTGCATAGCACTTTACTTTGTCATTAACTTTCTACTTTGTACTTAAGGTAGAAATGTTGATGTCTGAATCAAGGAAGCCATTATTCCAATACCAAAAGGCACAAGGCACACTAACATTTGTAGTCTTTTTGTTTCCATACTTACTAATTTCATCAGAATTTTATAATTATTGAAACTGTAATATAGCTGTGCTATAAGAGTGCACTCCTTCCACATGTCTTGGAATTCATTCTCTTGGTCTTTTTTAGAGACATGAACAGCTCTTAAAGCATCCATACTTGTGCTCAAATTCTCCATTATTTTCAACTTAACAGATTAAAAAATCAGTGTATTTAGAAAGTGAACAACAAATCGGAACATTAATTAAGGCTTATTTCCGGAATTTTGAAAACAGCTTTGTTATTATGCTACATTTTCTTTCCATGCTTGAAAATAGCTCAAATCTCTCCATTTGGAGACCAATCTTTTTTTGAGTACTACCTATATATAAAGTTAAAAATGCAAATGTTTTTGAGAGAAGTAAACTACATTTGATAATGACTGGTATTTAAATAAGTATTATCAGTCTCCAAGTTTTCAAGGAAGAAAAGGAGAGACTTAAGTTCACTGGATACATTGTGAGCAAGAGAAAAAGTGAAACAGGACAAAGAAGGAGAGAATGACGACAGGAAAGAAGATCTTAACCAATTTCATAATTTTGAAGTAAATAAACCATGAGTCTACCCACCCCCAACACTAGATGATTCAGTCAGTGAAGACTTCAAATCAGCTGGTTCATTTTTTATCCCTCAAATTCAACACACAGCAATCTTTGTAAGAACAGGTACCGTTTGTGTACAGCTACAAATTCAATCATAGCACATTATAATATCCTTAATTTTCAGTAGTGATTTGGGAAAATTGGAGTAGTCCTTTGACCTGATTTTATGATTTGTTAATGCATTTAATCTTGGGAGCTTTTAGTTTGATCTAACAATAACAATAATTTTATGTCTTCAGAATCAGTGCTCAGCAAGGTTAAAAGCTGAGCCTGAACAATTTTGTTGAGCACTAGGCACATGCATCAGACTATATAACATTTTAAAGCTTTGCAAAGTTTACCCTATTATCAGCTCCATTTTGAAGATAAACAACAACTCAGTGCTGAGAAAGTTTAAATAATCTCCCACCCAAGACCGCATCATAAGATTTGGTTAAATAACAGCTCTGTATGACTTCAAGTATCTGAAGATAGGAAGTTACAAAACAGCAACCCTGGCTCAAAAGGAAATCCTTGGGGTCAGCATTGTGGTGTAGTGGGTAAAGCAGCTGTTTGCAATGCTGGTACCCATATGGGTGATAGTTCTAGTCCCAACTGCTCTACTTAGTATCCAGCTCCCTGCTAGTGGCCTGGCAAGAGCAGCAAAATATGGCCCGAGTTTTTGAGCCCCTCATGAAAGAACTGGAATAAGCCCCTGGCTCCCTGGCTGTAGGCTGGTCCCAGCACTGGCTTTTGCAACCATCTGGGGAGTGAACCAGCACATGGAAGGTCTCTATCTGTGTCTCTGTTTCTCTCTCTGTCTCTCTTGCTTTCTTTCTATCTCCCTCTTTCTCTGTAGCTCTTTCAATTAAAACAAAAAAAAATTAAATTTTGTACCCTGTAGGTCTGGTACAAGGTTTGAAGAATAAAAAACAGAACAGATCAAGAGCAGGAGATAGCTGATAGCTGAAAGTAACTCAAGTTCTCCCAGAGTACATGCAGCAAACACATCAAGGGAGAGATGGATAAACAGAAATATCAAATTGAATCCTAATTGCAGACAATACTTTAGCACAGATGAGCAAGCATTCACCAAAATGTTTCTGTAACAGGAAGCAAACAAGACTTTAGCTCCTGATGAGGGTGGCCAGGAAATCCCTTTCTGTAAACTCTTCTAAAGTATCTAGAGATGGGATGGAAAGAAATATGATCTCAGAGAGAATGACAGTATACCAAACCACAACTCTGGCCAACTCCGGCTATTCTATGGGTTTCTTGGTAGAGTAGGTTTTGACTGAAGACCATTTCAGTGAACAACCCTGACAAAGCTTATGCCATCTTAACTACCCCCCCCCCCAGCACTATCTTAGGCAACCTTAACAAGACCTGTCCTGGAATTTGAGTTGAAACCATAAGTCATGGACAGGCAGCTGCGGCTCAAGATAACACCGTCCGATAAACGGGAACAGGCACGGAAAGCACCCAACTGCCCCTTATCTGTGGATCAGGCCTGACGGCAATGTATCTCCTGCATGCCCCTACCCCATTGTCTTATCGAAACCCTTAACCATGCTTCTTCTGCTTCTGTACTCCTGCTTTTTGCAATCCCCCGTGTATATAAGTGCCCCCCAGACACTGCTACGCACGCTTCTCCTGTCACCCGCTGTGTCAGGTCTGGAGACAGCATCCGCGAGCGCTCGTGAAATAAAAGCCACCTCTTGCACTTGCATCGTCTGGTCTGAGGATTTTTGTGAGTCTGGGGTCGCGATCTGAAGGACTTTGAGGGGATCAGGGTCCTTCACAGAGTTTCTCTGTGAGGTCACAAGCAAGGTTGGGCTTTGAACAGACAAGATAGAAGGTTCATTATAACATCATTTGAAAGGAGGCCAACAACTTCTTACATCCCCACTTCTGGCCTTGTATAGGGCTTCAAATTCCCATCATGAGAGATCATGGTCTTTCTCTCAAGAGTCCATTTTAAAATATTGATTAATGTAGAATGAGTAAAGCACTAAACAGCCTTGAAACTACACTCACCAGAGGATATCCAATGGGATTGGGAAAAGTTTTAATTTGGGGATAAGAATGAGATAACTTGGAATATGGGGCCTTGCCCAAGACATAACACCTTAGAGTAGTGAATAACTCAATTGCCAGAACCGTGGGTGAGAGTGAGGTTTTCATTTTGGAGGGAATGCATATGTGTTTGATGAGTTTAAACAGAAGAGTGATGGCACATTAAGACAAAATAGACAGTACTATTACGTTGTGATGTTTAAATGTGTCTTTCCTCTTCAAATTATAAACCTGTTTCATGGTCTGACACATCAAAGACCATACAGAAACTCTTGATGATTTTAGAAATGAAATATTTGATACTTCTTTCCTTTGCTTGCTTACTTTTCCTTTTAATGAAATCTAGTGATCATAATCTACATCAGACTATCAAGGGCAACATCTTTCAAAGAATGATCTAAGCACCATGGTAGGTTTTACTCTGCCACACAAATCTAGTTCAAAGACTCATCTTTTTGTAAGTACATATGCAGAAAGAAAAGGAAAAATTCACACAGCATTTGTAATTTAGTATGAACAGCCTGGAGTCCCCAACCTAGAAAAAATTTAGAACAGTTCATTTGTTCAGGAATGATATATGAGTCAGCAGACTAGCTGGAAATCGCATGACCATAACTCCCAGGTCTAGGATGATTCCAAAACAGCTGTAGTAGCAACCCATGGATGCCATTCACCAAGGGGAATAAGTAAGCTAGAATGGCATTCTATTCTGCTGCTGCTTGCAGACTGCATACCACAGCAGTTTACCCAGTAATTTCCCATCTATCAGCACTAACACCTTGCATATTCAAGCATTCTGCACTGTAGTTTCCTCATCTATCAGACAACTTTACAAACATGGACCGTAAAGAAAAAAACAACTAGGAACTTCTGATTCACAAAAATGCAACCTATTTTGGGATCCTTTGTGAACAGGCAATTAACTATTTTTTTTCTTCTCTTAAAAAAGTACTTGATCTTTGAAAGAGATTAAAGTATAATTAAAACTGCGATTAGCAACCAGATAATCAGAAGCGATGAGAATAAAATAAAACAAATTGGAAAGAACGATTGCGTAAATCAGTAAATCAGAATCCAAATACATTCTATAGTCTGCAGAGGTTTAAATATAAAGAACTATCCTGTTAATTACAGTCATGATTTCACATAGTTCTTCCTTACAGGGAGAAAAATATGAGGGTAATTTTAAGGTATCCTGTATTTAGCAGGTTCTGATGGAGGAAAAATTATATAAAAAATACATATGTGGAAATAAATGTAAAACAACTAAATGCAAAAGGCAAAGACTATTCAAAATTTGCTACAGCAAGGAAGTAAGCCATTAGCACTTGGATTTCTGTCAGAGGCTCAAAGGAAAGCAGGGGAGTGGGAGCACTTTAAGGCAGAAAAAGGCTGCTATGGTTTGAATGAGTCCTTTAATAACCACTGAGGGCCGGTGCTGCGGCTCAATAGGCTAATCCTCTGTCTGCAGTGCCAGCACCCCAGGTTCTAGTCCCCGTTGGGATGCAGGATTCTGTCCCGGTTGCTTCTCTTCCAGTCCAGCTCTCTGCTGTGGCCCGGGAAGGCAATGGAGGATGGCACAAGTGCTTGGGACCTGCACCTGCATGGGAGACCAGGAGGAAGCATTTGGCTCCTGGCTTCGGAACGGCGCATCTCACCAGCCGTAGCGGCCATTTGGGGGGTGAACCAAAGGAAGGAAGACCTTTCTCTCAGTCTCTCTCTCTCTGTCTAACTCTGCCTGTCAAAAATAAATAAATAAATAACCACTGTGACAATATCAAGACGAGGGACCTGTAAGAGATGATTAGGTCATGAAGGTTCTGCCACATGAATGGATTAAAGCTGTTACCACGGGACCAGGTGAATTATTTCAGGAGTGGTTTCTTCATTTTTAAAAGGCAGATTGGTGGGGCCAACACTGTGGTAGAGCAGGTTGGGGCTCTGCCTGTGGTGCCAGCATCCCTTATGGGCACATGTTTGAGTCCTGGCTGATCCACTTCTGATTCAGCTCTCTGCTATGGCCTGGGAGGGCAGTGGAAGATGGCCCAAGTCCTTGGGCCCCTGCATCCTCATGGGAGACTGGGAGGAATCTCCTGGCTCCTGGCTTCAGATCAGCACAGCTCCAGCTTGCTGCCAATGAGGGAGTGAAGCATGGGATGGAAGACCTCTCTGCCTCTCTTTCTCTGTGTAACTCTGACTTTCAAATAAATAAATAAATCTTAAAAAAAAAAAGGCAGTTTGGTACCTGTTAAGAAAACAGTTGCAGATTGGTACCTCCTCACACAGGGCACCAAAATGTTAGGAAAAGAGGCACAGAATAGAGAGGGGGCAGTGTACAAATTTACAGCCAGACTGAATTTATTGAGAGAAAATAAATCCATAGAGGTCGGTGACCTCCTGCCCACATGCACATGGATGGAACACGTGGTAGAAGGCCTTGACCCCAGGGGTCGGGCCTTTTTATATTTTAGGAGGGCTGGGGATGGAGGTAGGGGGCAGCAGCAGAGGGGAATTCCAAGGAACTGGTCTTTCAGGTGGCGGTGGAGGGTGGGGTATGAAGGCAATAGGGTGTGAGACCCAGCTGAATTTCAAGGAAAAGGAATACATTCCAATGTTTATCTCTTTGGGGCAATGAAGGAGAATGGCTGAAGCTCATGTCCTTGTTCCATCAGTACCGTTTTTCTTTCTATACATTCTCTAGTTCTTGACGTTCTACCTTCTCCCTAGAGATGATTCAGCAAGAAGGGCTTTGCCTGGTTTGGGCCCATGGACCTTGGATTTTCTAGACTCCTGAACTGTGAGAAAAAATTGCTTTTACTTATTGGTTTTTTTCTACAAATTACCAAGTCAATGGTCGTGCGTTATCAGTTATCAGTTGTTAATCAAGCACTGTTATGGAAGTTATTATTTAGCGTCATTGGTCATTGCCAGAAATAGCAATTTTACTTCACGTAAGCCTGATTTATAGGCTAGCTTCTGAAGTTATTTATTATTCAAAACTGGTTGGTCTGGGCAGATTCCTGCAGATCATAGGTGAGCATTCTATTAATACATTTTTTGGCCACTGTTTCATCTGTCTAGTCAATCTCTCACATACATTTAGAACATTACATGAAATAATTTTTAAGTTCTATAAAAATATTATTGATATGATTTTATTATTTTATCTTCAAAGAAATGGTACTATGTTAAGATCAAAGTGTCTATAGTGTGCAGTCAGAAATACAGTAAACCTTTTGAGACATGCTACAAACATTGCTCAAAAAGTTTAGAATAGACATCAAATCAGGATTCTACAGTTATAAAAACAAAGATTGCCCTTTCCACTGTAAAAGTGTTCTCATAAGCCCATTAGATAAGGTAGGATTTATTCAATAAAGTAATATAGTCATCTTTGCTATTTATTTTTTTTTTCAACAAATCTTATTTAATGCTTACACTGAATATTCTCAGAGAGTATCAATTCTTACATCCTGGGTGGACTTGATTTTCATTTTACTTTATTCTGGTATATTTTAGTTTATTTCTAGAAACCAAAACTAAATAAAGTCAAGATTGCTTTCTGATGTGAGTCTGAAATGGCTCAGAATTTCAACGTAGGATTTCCACAATGAATTTGGCCATTGGCAATATTAACAAAAGTATGATGCTCCATCCTATGGTGTCCGTATTGCAGGGATCTTCATACCATCTATTTACGCCATAACAATATAGAGTGAGCACATGCCATGATACTGCACCAGCTTCTGGAGTAGCAGAGTAAAATGATATAGACTGTGTCTCAAAGAGCATCTGGTAAACAAAGATATACTTTTATAATCAAACAAGAGTAAATAATAATTAAAGTCATTCTTTTGTAAAGTCATTCCATAAATATTTTCAGGAATCAATGGAGACCATATAGGAAGGTGTTACAACTCTCTGGAAGAGGAGAATGTTGTATAGGTAATCTTTCAAATTGTCTCTTAAAACTGAGTAATTTTTCTTAATTGGATAAGCCCAAGAAAGTCATTTAAGACAGAGAGAGGAGAGGCAGAGAGAGAGAGAGGTCCTCCATCCACTGGTTCTCTCCGCAATTGGCCGCAAGGGCTGGAGCTGTGCCGATCCAAAGCTAGGAGCCAGGAGCTTCTTCCAGGTCTCCCACGTGGGTGCAGGGGCCCAGCTGCTTTCCCAGGCAATAGCAGAGAGCTGAATCGAAAATGGAGCAGCCGGGACTCAACAGGCGCTCTTATGGGATGCTGGCAGTGCAGGCGGCGGCTTTACCCACTACGGCAGAGGGCCGGCCCCTGAAAAATGTTAAAGTCAAAGTTGCAGGTGCCTAACAGCCCAGATAGTAGAAGCAAAGATGAGGTAGTAAAATTGGTGACCTAGATTCCCAGCATAAACCAGGGCAAAGATTGCCTGTGTTTTTCTTGCTATGTAAATGTGGGCCAAGCATGACAGAGCCGCAGTGTAAGATGTCCTAGATTTTATCCATTAAGATAGTACAGACAGCAACAATATAGACCCCAGCAACACATCCAAGATATTTCTGTCAGAATATAAAGAATGATCTACAACAAAGGAACTAAGATTAAATGTTTCCAGTCATAAAGGAAAATCCATAATGATATAGATTTATCAGTTTAGCAAACAAAGATACAGGGTATCAGGTAAATTTGAATTTTAGGTAAGCAGCAAAGTAGATTTTAGAATGTCTAAAATGAAAGTACATTTCAAATATTGCATGAGACATTAGATATACTAACAACATCTGCTGTTCATTGAAATCTAAATTATAGTGGGTATTCTCTGCTTTATCTGGAAACCCATATCAGCACTGGACTCAAGACTCAGAGAGCACAAAACCTACATGTATCACACAATGAAAATCTTTCCCCTACCCTTTACCATTCCTCTTTTACTAACGTTCCATCTCTGGGGGGGTCACAAATTACACATTTGTAAGGAGAATCAAGGAAAGAAATAAGAATCTGACACATCTCTACCAGCCACTGCAACAATTCCCAGCCGCTAAAGCAGGTAAAGTAGCTGTAACTGTGAATAAATTTGATTCTTCTATAGAATCGAGCATACAGAGTACTGAGCTGTCTGTTTCACAACTCACTGTAGGATGATGAACACATTAAGAAATCTAAAAGTTATGAGCCTAGGGCCAGTGTTGTGGCTTAATAGGTAAAGCTGCCGCCTGCAGTGCTGGCATCCCATATGGGCACCAGTTGGAATCCCGGCTGTTCCACTTCCTATCCAGCTCTCTGCTGTGACCTGGGAAAGCAGTAGAAGATGGTCCAAGTCCTTGGGCCCCTGCACCCATGTGGGAGACTCAGAAGATGCTCATGGCTCCTGGCTTTGGATGGGCACAGCTCCAGCTGTTGTGGCCAGTTGGGGAGGGAACCAGCAGATGGAAGACCTCTCTCTCTCTCTCTCTCTGCCTCTCCTTCTCTCTCTGTTTAACTTTGAATTTCATATAAATAAATAAATCTTAAAAAAAAGTCATGAGTCTGAGACATCAGTTGCTCTCTACGCTTTTTGCAAATATTTTGGATAATGGGAGAAGTAAATTTGTCCTCTGATTGCATTCATAAGCCTTACTTATTTGAAACAATAGGTATGTGCAAATCAGCAGAGGCCTAAAGAAATCCAGTGATTTGTCTGACACCAGACTTTTGGAGATAGACAGAGGGGAAGAAGGATCCAACTCTTCCACACATTTGTCATCTTTCTATAGTAAGTCTGTTTCATTCTTGTACAGGTAGCAGAATATCTTCTCCTCCCCATAAGTTCTCCAAAAGCTATAACTGGGCAATTGGCTGGAAAAAAAAATCAAATTATCATCATTTGAAACCTCTCCAAAAAGACTTGCAACATGCAAACTGAAAATAAATGTGCATGTCCAAGCTGCATAAGCTGAGAATATAATGCCTTCTATCACTTGCCTTTAACTTGATCTACCTACCTGCATCTAATAAAAGGAAGAGAAGCCCACTGCTCTTGGATTTAGAAAGTAGAACAACAAAAAGGAGTATTTTATCCTCTTGTGTACTCAGTGGTAGATAACTGTTCAAAGTTATGGGTCCTGTTTCTAGGGAAATATGAGCCAATGAATGTCTGACAATTACAGGGAAGACCCAGCAAACTGGGAACTGAGGTAGAGAGAGGAGGAGAAGAGACAAAGAAGTTATGGTAAGTGGAGGAACACTGTATTAGTAACAAATTGGCATCTACTCAGTCGCTTAAAACAACAAGCGATTCATTCAGTTGCTGTTCTGAGATCAGAAGTCTGCTTATGGAAATCAGAAATTTTAAAGAAATGTGTTAGCAGAATCTATTCCTCTGAATTCTGATTGACAAAACCATTCCCTTACCCTTTGTTTCTATAAGCTATGTGCATTTCGTACTTGTGTCCCCTTCTGCTTTTATGAAAGCTGGTATCTGTACTCTGCTGCCTCTGCTTTCATAGCATCTTCCTTACTGACTCCAACCCTCCCCCTCCTTTTTCTGCCTGGAAGGACCCTTGTGATTACATTAGACTCACAGAGATAAGCCAGGATAATCTTCCCCATCTCAAGATCCTTAACTTAATTGCAGCTGCAAAGTCCTTTTTGCAATGTGAGGTAACATATTCACATGTTATATGGATTTAGGATACAGACCTCTTTAGGGACAATTATTCACCTACCACAGATGTCATCTCTCACTCTTCCTTTTTGGGAAAATGCTGAATGGAATGAGAAATTGAATGGACTGAAATGGTTATTTATACCTTTTCTCATTCTGTTTTTAAGTTCAGTGAAGTCATTCCTAAACCCCATTTTTTGTTGTTAGTATTAACTTACAGACTCCCAAATTTGTGATTAATTTATGATATAACAATAATGTAATTTCTATTTAATATTCACCTTTTTGTGGGACTTTAAAATATTATTTAATCTTACTGATTTTTCTTCTCTATAACAATATCTCCCTATACCTAGCATGGGCTACTCGTCTCAATTCTGTGTTGTTTTTCTAGGGATTCCAAACCTAAATTCCTTTACCATAAGAGTTGATCTATTGCCCAACATAGAGTAAATGAAACCCTTTTGGCGATCTCTATTGCTCTATTTACAAACATTTAAAGCTCCTCTTAAGCTGTGGATGGCAAGATGTGATGAATCTCAAGGAGCCTGTGACAAATGGAAGAAATCTGTCTGCCTAGAAAATAATGATGAGGAGACTCAATGGAGCAAGATGAGAGAGGAAAAGAGTCCTCTTCACAATTCAATTGCCTGGATTCAACTAGACCTCTTGTTGTGAGTTTGTTTGAAGCCAATTTAAAATTGATTTCAATAATTCTGCAGCAGGAGTCATGTATTAGTATGGTTCTATTCTATGCTAAATGCCATCCTTTAAACACATTGTATTAAACGCTCAAAGAATTTTGTGATCATGTAATATGATTTATATATTATATAAATGAGAAAACCAAGTAGAGGCTGGTTAAGTCAGTTGTTCATTCTGATAGTGAGACAGAGCCAGAGGTTAACCCAGGTTCCTGTATCAAAAGCCCAGAATCTCAGTTGCAATAATATACCTGTTTCTTTTGTTCTTTTTTCTTTTCAATGGCACCATGCACCATGTCAGCCAAAATGAGTCCTCTTGGCACCCTTGGAGGATATTGTCCTCAACCTCATATGTTACATATGCTGTCTCCTTACTATTTTTGGGAAATCACTATAGTGTCAAGGACAGAAAATTATTGCTGGATAGACCCTTCAATGGAAAATGCTCAAAATTCATTTTTAGTTACATTATATGTTGTCATGAAAGAAAGTTTATTGAGACTATGTTAGCAATTGCAACTGCTTATACCCAATCTATTCTCCCTCAAATCTTGTATTGTCTTTTGTAATTTTTATTTTATTCTATTTTATTTTTTCAGTAAAGCATTGTCCCTTAATGTGATATGATATATTTAAGGGCAGAAAATAAGTGGCAGGTTCTCAGAGAATATATGTAAAATGACTTAGACAAATAGGTTTCCAATCTGTTCAGGCTGGGTATAGTCAAGCACTCCAGAACACTTTCTAGGCTATGTGACATGAGGAACTAAGGCAAAAGTTTCAACTGGGAGTAGGAAGGGTAAATGTTGGGAGAGACATAAATAAGGATGTCATCCTTTATATGCTAGGAGTTTTGAAGTAGACTGACCTCATTGATATCTTCCTTGAATTACCAGTCCAGAGTAGTTATCCAATTATACACTTTCATATAATACTGCAGTTCTTTTTGTAGCATTTACCTAATTATTTGATGAATTACATATTTGTTTTCAGTGTCACTGCTAAAGTGATTGCAATTTTCATTCTTGACATCCAAGAATGTTACACTTGTTGAAGGAAAAGAGAAAGGCAAGGATATTGAGTACAGTTAATTGTAAAGGAAAAGTATATAGACCACTCCCCATGACATCAAGGGATTTCAATGGTAATAAATTGAATTCAACTAGATCCTTTTCTTTACACTTTTTTTAAAAGATTTTATTGATTTATTTGGAGTTACAAACAGTGAGAGAGAGAGACAGAGAGAAAGGTCTTCCCTCCATTTATTTACTCCCCAAATGGCATCCACGGTTGGCACTGTGCAGATCTGAAGCCAGGAGCCAGGTGCTTCTTCCTGGTCTCCTGTTGCAGTGGATTCGTTCTGAGAGGAGGAGTGTGGTGGGTGCAAGAGGCGCGCAGTCACCACAAAGACCCCGGGGGGTCAGGTGAAAGCAGGCCACAGGCAAGCAGCCTGTAGACTTGTTTATTTCAGTTGCTACAGCAGCTTATATAGCCAAGGCAGCCAATCAGGTCAAGGGGCCATCTATGCCCTAACCAATCACAGCCTGTTGCAAGGCAGGCTCCACTGTCATATGGTTTCCAAAGCCGTCCAATCACAGCCTGTTGCCAGGCAATTTCTGTTGCCAGCAGCCATCTTGGCATGGCCTTCTCATTCCACCACAGTCTCCCATGTGGGTGTGGGGGCCCAAGCACTTAGACCATCCTCCATAACCCTCCTGGCCACAGCAGAGAGCTGGACTTGAAGAGGAGCAGCCAGGGCTAGAACCTGGCGCCCGTATGGGATGCCAGCATCCCAGGTGGAGGATTAACCAAGCGAGCCACAGCACTGGCCCCTCTTTGCTTTACTTGACCATAATAGTCTACAACCTATTCTTTATATTATCTCCAGCAGGACTTCTCATACCATCTACATGACCGATGATTGTTATCAAATTTCCATCCTATATCCTCCCCTTAATTTCTGTTTCTGGTTACAACATCATTGCTGCATATGTTAGAATCGATTTAATATTCATCACACAATAAGAAAATGCTTTCCTGCCATTTTTCTGGGTCCAGTTCACCTCTTAGTTTCAAGATGAAAAGTAAATTCTCTGCCATTAATAGAACTTGAACCTAGGGTTTATACAAGATCAGTGTTTTTATCCATAAATGTTTGATCTTGATACTAACTTTCTACAAACCATTCTGTTTGCTTGTCTAAGCAGGACATGCCCTCCTGTTGTGTCCTATAGCTACTCTTCTTGCATAACACTGCTTGAGTACTCCTGTTACTTAAACAAGTTTCTTATTAAACCCTATCACTATTATTCATATGCTGTTCTGGCTAGTTTTTTTCCCCTAGTCCGTCCTCCCTCCCTCTCTCTCTCTCTCTCTCTCTCTTCCCCCTTTCCCCTGGTTATTAAAAATCAATATTTGCAAACTTCATGTTTGCCACCTGTATACAATTATAAATGTTCACTTACAGTGCTTACACTAAGTCAGAGAACACAAGGGTTTAAATGATTAAGTGAAGAAGCAGATACATCACATTGAGCACACATGGAATGAACTGACCAGAGACCATGTAAACAAAAATGAAAATAAGGAAAAGGCAACTCAGAGAAGAAAGCAAGTCAAGAAGTCAACTGTCTGTGAAAACAGCCAACAATCAAGGTTCTGCAGAGAAAGATGAATGCTTAAATGTTCTGTTAAAATAATTAGTACAGCATATGTCTCCAGGGACTGAGACTGAGAGATAAAAGGTCACTGACAGTTCCCAGAGTCCAACAAGAATAGTTAGGGGTGCAGAAGCTACTTCTGACCTGGTCTCAAATGTATGCAGTCATCCTCAAATCCCAGTCAATCATTTTTGGATGAACTTCCCAGAAGTTATCTATCTTCCATGCAGATGATAATTTGGAAGAGATATAGGGTTCCTACGAGTGAAAGAAGGAGTAATCCAAAACACTGATTTAATCATTGATTTTTCTACTTTGCTGGATTTGGCTGCTACCCTAAAAAATGGACAGAATAGGGCCAGCGCTCTGGTGTAGTGGGCAAAGCTGCCACCTGCAGTGCTAGCATCCCATATGGGCGCCAGTTCAAGTCCCTGCTGTTCCACTTCCGAACTAGCTCTCGGCTGTGGCCTGAGAAAGCAGTAGAGGATGGCCAAAGTCCTTGGGCCCCTGCACCTGCGTGAGAGACCTGGAAGAAGCTCTTGGCTCCTGGCTTTGGATTGGCAGCTCTGGCCATTGTGGCCAATTGGGCAGTGAACCAGAGGATAGAAGACCTCTCTCTCTCTCTCTCTCTCTCTCTCCTTCTCCTTCTCCTTCTCTCTGTGTAACTCTGACTTTCAAATAAATAAATATTTTTAAAAAATGTACAGAATGACTGTAATTTGGGTTATGACCACATTTAAAAAGTTGACATCAGATTTAGTAGTTCCCCTTTTGATCCATGAGCTGTATTTTCAATGGTTTCATTTACCCAAGATGAACTGGGATTCCCAGTCAGAAAATATGAAATGGATAATTCCAGAAATAGGCAAGTAATAAGTTTAAACTGTGCACCAGCCTGAGTTACATGACAAAATCTCTAAAATATGAGTCATCCCTTTGTCCAGCATAGCCACACTCTATGTGACTTAGTAGTTGCCTTAGTAATATCTTATTGTAGTGATTGTGTTCAAGTAGCCTCTATTTTATTCAATAATGATCTAAACCACAAAAGCAGAGATGGTGAAAATTAGGGTGTGCCAAAGAGAAATCATAAATTGAATCATTTAAATTAAAAGGTGAAAGTTCTCAACTTAAAATAGATCCTTTATATGACCCAGCCATCCCACTCCTGGGAATTTACCCAAAAGAAATGAAATCAGCATATGAAAGAGTTATCTGTACTCCCATGTTTATTGCAGCTCAATTCACAATAGCTAAGATATGGAATCAACCCTGATGACCATCAACTGATAACTGGATAAAGAAAATGTGGTATATATACACCATGGAATACTACTCAGTGTTAAAAATAAGAATGAAATCCTGTCTTTTGCAACAAAATGGATGCAACTGGAAATGATTATATTTAGTGAAATAAACCAATCCAAAAAAGGACAAACGCTGTTGCCCCTGATCTGTGGTAACTAATAAACTACAAAATAATATAATGTATATATGTGAAATTGATATTTTGAGAATTGATTATTGTTTACAGCCCTTGTCTCCACTGTTGAGGAACAGTGTTTTTATTATTATAATTATTGTTGAATTCTACACTTAGTGGAAGGTTAATCTTATGATAACAAAATAAGCTGAAGGGATGTCATTGTAAAAAATGAAAACAAAGAATAAGAAAGGAAGAGGGAGGGTGGGAGTGTAGACGTTATGGAGGGTAGGGTGGAAAGTATCAATACTAAATCTGTATATATGAAATATATGAAATTTGTTCACATTATATAAATAAAAAGTTATAATAATTTATAAAAAACAGAATGATAAAATATGTGCTGAGATTATTAATATCTAAGGTGAAAACAAATTGTGAAATTGTGAAGAGAAACAAAGTTCATGCTAGTTTTCTTGTTGCACCTCAAACTGTAAAAGTTATGACACTCTACTTAAGAAGGGCTTGGATTAAATGGAAAAGGAACTAAGTTGGGTGTATATATATATATATATATATATATATATATATATATATATATATATAAAGTTAGGTACTATTGATAGTGGCAGGCCTCCACTAGAGATGTAGATAAGGGTAGGGGTGAGGAAACTGGTTACTTGTTCCCTTTGAAGTTATCTTCAAAAATAAGAGAAATCTCTTGTCTAAACCAAGCTGTATCATAAAAAGTAATGTTTTCCTACATTGAGGGCTCCCACAGGCCAAGCTGGAATTCTATTTATTTCTCATTATTTTTTCAGGACAATGCAGTGATTTCATTAAGGCACTGTGAAAATAGCAAGTGAATTTAACTTCACATCAGATTTCTGATTACTTTTTCTTTTTTTGCCTTTCCCCTCTCCCCACAATATGCTTAATATATTTCTAATGCAAGGATTCGTTATCAAATTTTGATGAGCCTATTCATTTTCACTGTAAATGTAATACATTACAAGAATGAACATTTGCCAGTATTTAAGATGCCTATATCCAATATCTGAGTGTCTGGTTTCGAGTTCCAGTTGCACTCCTGATGCTAGTTTCCTGCTAATGTTCTCCCTGCAAGGCCACAGATGATGGACAACCTCTGTTGCACACTATTTCATAATTTTATATAAATATATGATTATTATCTGTCCTCTTATGGGTAAAACATTTTTAAAGACTTTATTTCTTTATTTGAGAGTTAGAGTTACAGACAAAAAGAGGGACAGAGAGAGAGAAAGGTCTTCCATCCAATAGCTCACTCACTAGATGGCCACAATGACAGGGGCCAGGAGCTTCTTCAGGGTCTCTCACATGGGTGCATGGGCCCAAGCACTTGGGCCATCTTTAATTGCTTTCCCAGATCATAAGCAGAGAGCTGGATCAGAGGAGGAGCAGCCAGGACACTAACTGTCTCCCATTTGGAATGTTGGTGTCACAGGTGGAGGCTTTGCCTACTACACCACATTGCTGGTCCCTTGTTGTTTTTATGTTGGAAATATGGTAAATAAAATTGTTGTAAATATTCTAGTACCCATCTTATGGGGCACATGTTAAGTGTAGATTCAGATGAGTATCTATATAGCAAATAATGTAAAAGAAGTTTTATAAGTAATTGTACTAGTTAACATGTGCATAAGCAGTATGTGGGAGAACCCAGTGATCTTCCTCTCCAATGAATTCTAACCAATCTAATGTCCGTATAGTGGCATCTAAGTTTTAGTCTTCTATTTTTATTGGGCTTTAGAATTTCATCTACATGTAATGCCCCATCCAAACTCTGCCTTGATATTTGTTAATCTGTCATTTATTAATTGAGTTGTAGGAGATTTTATTTATTCTGGTTTAATTCCATCCATCAGTTTTATATATTGCAAATACATAGCATTTTGTAGCTTAACCTTTTATTTTCTTAAAAGAGGTCATTAATAGTAATGATGTTACATATAGCCAATCTATAAAAAGACTTTCTCAGACCATAAATCATAGCCATATATGTAACTATTCTCTATATTTTCTAATTTCTAATACAAGTTCTTGAAGCTTAGTTTTTTAACTGCAATCATTACGACAATCCACCTGGCATTGATTATTTTTTGCATAAGCTTCAAGTATAGATTAAGACACATTTCTAACAACATGTATATCTAATTGTTTCAGGAATGCTTATTAGAAGATTATGCTTTCTCCCATAGCTGTGCAGTGCTAACTTTATTTTAAATCCAATATTCAATATATATATATACATATATATATAAAATCCAAAATCATATACATATATAAGCATCTGTCAGTAAGCTAGTAAAATATAAATGCATTCACATATTATAACCTACAAATTACTTGCACATATATAACCAATGGGGAAAATAAATATTTGTGAAAGGCATACACAAAAAAGTTTCAAAAACAGCATTGCTCTTTTTAAAATTTTATTTAAATTATACAAGTTTCATGTATTTCATATATACAGATTTAGGAACAGAGTGAAACTTCCCCCCACCACCTCCCACTCATGCTCCAAACCTTCCTCTTCCTCCTTCTCACATTCTCACTTTTAATTTTTACAAAGATAGGGGCTGGCACTGTGGCATAACGGGTAAAGCTGCCACCTATAGTGCTGATATTCATATGGGCGCTGGTTCAAATCCCAGCTGCTCTACTTCTAATCCAGCTCTCTGCTATGGCCTAGGAAAGCAGGGGAAGATGGCCCAAGTTCTTGGGCCCTTGCACCTACGAGGGAGACCTGGAAGAAGCTCCTGGCTCTTGGCTTTGGATCAGCGCAACTCCAGCCACTGCGGCCAATTGGAGAATGAACCAGCAGATGGAAGACCTCTCACTCTCTCTGCCTCTCCTTCTCTCTGTGTGTAACTCTGACTTTCAAGTAAATAAATAAATCTTTAAAAAAAATTGTTTTACAAAGATCTTATTTCAGTTTACTTAATGATCATATGGTTAACCCTATACTAAGTAAAAAGAGTTCAACAAATAGTATAGTATGAAGAGAAAAAAAGAAGCACTATTCATCAGTGGAAGGGACAAGAACTATAAACAATTATCAAATCTAAAAATGTCAATTTTACCTCAATACATTACATTTCAGGTAGTCTATTAGTTACCTCAGATCAGGGAAAACATATATCTATCTTTTGGGGACTGGCTTATTTCACTAAGTATAGTGATTTCTAGTTGCATCCATCTTATTGCAAAAGGCAGTATTTCATTATTTTTAACAGTTGAGTAATACTCCATAGTGTATATATACCATAATTTCTTTATCCAGTCAATAGGTGACAGATATCTGGGTTGATTCCGTATCTTAGCTATTGTGAACTGTGCTGCAATGAATATGGGCACACAGATAATTTTTATAGTGATTACGTTTGGTTTGGGTAAATTCCCAGGAGTGGAATGGCTGTATTATATGGTAGGTTTATACTCAGATTTCTGAAGAATCACCATACTGTCTTCTACAATGGCTGCACTAGTTTACATCCTACTGTACAGTGGACCACTGTTTTTCCCCACATCCTCATCAGCATTTGTTATTTGCTGATTTCTGTATGCGTTTTAATAGGCCCAAAACTAGAAACAATGTAAATGATCATCAACAGTAGAATGTCTAAATATAGGGGCCAGCACTGTGGCACAGCGGGTTAAAGCCCTGGTCTGAAGCGCCGGCATCCCATATGGGCGCCGGTTCGAGTCCTGGCTGCTCCTCTTCCAATCCAGCTCCCTGCTATGGCCTGGGAAAGCAGTAGAAGATGGCCCAAGTCATTGGGCCTCTGCACCCGTATGGGAGACCCAGAAGAAGCCCCTGGCTTCGGATCGGTGCAGCTCCGGCCGTCGCAACCATCTGGGGAGTGAACCAGCAGATGGAAGACCTCTCTCTGTCTCTGCTTTTCCTTCACTCTCTGTGTAAGTCTGGCTTTCAAATAAATAAAATAAATCTTAAAAAAATGTATAAATATAAACATAAATTTATTGAGTATAAATATTCATACAAATAAAATACTAAATAGCAGTAAAAATGAGGACCTACGGTTATACCTTTCAGGTGAAAATTTTCTAAATATAATGTTGTGAAAAGATGCTAAAGAAAAAGATAAAAGGGCCAGCACAGTGCTGTAGCGGGTAAAGCCGCTTCCTAAAGTGTTGGCATCCCATATGGGTGTTGGTTCAAGTCCTAGCTGCTCCACTTTCAATCCAGCTCTCTGCTGTGGCCTGGGAAAGTAGCAGAAGATGGACCAAGTCCTTGGGCCCCTGCACCCATGTGCTTGGGCCCCTGCACTCGTGTGGGAGACCCTGATGAAGCTCCTGGCTTCGAATCGGCCCAGCTCTGGCAGTTGTGGCCAACTGGGAAGTGAATCAGAGGATGGAAGACCTCTCTCTTTCTCTCTGCCTCTCTTTCTCTCTCTGTGTAACTCTGACTTTCAAATAAATAAATAAATCTTTAAAAAAAAAAAAAGATACATACTGCATGCTTCCCTTAACCAAGCCTTAAATATAATTTGTTGCTAAATTCAAAATCATAGCTGACTTTGAAAGAACAGAGTAGATAATAAACAAAAAATGAGGAACTTCGAATTATTTATAATATTCTATATCTTTACAGAGGTCATTTTGCAAAATGTAATAAATCACAATACTTAGCATTAATGTATATTTTTTTCAAATTTAGGTTATAGTCTAGTGAAAAGTTTACTTAAAAATCAATAAGGTGAAACACACACATATTTATGTTAGTTTACTATGTATTCTGAAGAAAACAAATTCTCTGTGAGGTAGGTGAAAGGACACAGGAAAGTCTTCAAGAGATGTGGCTTTTATTTTGTTTTTTTCATTTAACTAGCTTGCAAACATGAAAAAGCCACTTGATTTCTTCCGATTATTATTTCCTTATCAAGCTAGTGAAGGGGACTTGAGACTCAGAAGGCCCTTCTAGCTCTTTTATTCCAGAATTATATTCACCTCTGTGACCAGAGTTGCACACTTTCATTGTAATTGTTCCCACGGGAATTCTAATTTTTATTGCTGTGTTATGCTTCCCTATGGGTTTCATTCTTGGCCTTTCTCTATAAAAACTTTTCCCATAAGAGCTTTCATCTTGGAATAGCTATATGTAGATGTTTTTAAAAGCAAAAGACTTCAGTGTTTCTCAGTGGCATGTGGGACTGGCCATCTGGTTACATTCACAACTTCGGCAAAAGGATGCTTTCTCAAACTTATTAATTCAATGCATGCCTTTCTTGGAGGAGTTGGATGGTCACATGAAATTCAACATTTCCTGTCAACACTTACAGGGAACATTTGGACCTTTTAAGTTAAAGCACATAACTATCCCTTCACTATTTCTTAATAATGGACGGAGTTTGCTATGCTAGATGTCTTTTAAGCACATCATAATAAGGCATGCATGAAACAATCTCCTTCATCCATTCTCAGTATCAGGTTAATATTTGAACCTAAGTGCTTATATTTGGAGTAACTTCAGTATCTCCATGTTCCTTATCTGATTTCAGAGCTCCTAAAACATTGTCAAGAAAAAGAATCAGTATATTTAAAAAGCAGATCCCATGTTCCCAACCTGAAATACAGATTCAGTTAGTTAAGAGTGAGACCCAAAAATTAATGTTGCTGGTCCAAGTTGTGAAAAGATGGCCTAACATAAGTATTTATGCAAATACTTCTCTGCCCTCTACGAATGGGGAAATTACTATTTAAAACGAAACTCTTTAGCCAGGCACCCTGTGACACTGAATTTGTATGCTGCCTAAAAGTCATTCCTTCAGCAGTAGCCTCTAGACAAATAGAACTTTCCCTTAGCCAGTAAAGTATCTTGAAACACCAAAATTTTATATGCAAAGAGTAAAAATCAGCAAGGATTGTGATGGTACAGGCTGTTTCTCAGAAATTTCTCAAAAGTAAAAAAGAAACTTTGAAAAATTTCTCCCAAAGTAACAGGTGGCAAGAAACTACTGCATGGAGTTCTCACTTCCCCTTCAGGAAGTATCACAGTTGATCTATCACTGTTGGAGGACATAGGAGTTGGACAAGGATGGTGATTATAGTTTTTGAAATAACGGACAGAAGTTTCATTAGGAATCAGGAGAGAGATATTTATAAGAGAATGTTTTATTGTTTGGAGATTTCCGTTCCCTCATTCCTCCACCTAAGGAGATCACCATAATGAAATACGTATATTATCATCTTACATAGAACTGAGAAAGAACAGATGGGGCAAAATGGTCATATTTTATTTTTAAGTCCAAAGAGAAGTGAGAACTAGATTTCCCACTTTAAAAAATGTGGAGGGAATGTAAATAATCAAGAAGGATTATGTGATTCTGCTTGTAGCATCCATTCCCATTTCTTCCTCTTCACCCTCTTAATACTTTTCTCCTACAACCGAGTAAGAAGCAGTTCTTAGTCTGCATATGCTGGCTGTTTCATTCCATCATGTATTTATATAGGCTTTTCTCTCTGCTTACAGTTCTTAACTGACAGCCTGTTCAAACTTAGGACCCCAGTTCAAGGTGCCACTCAAGTCTGGCCTTCCTGAAACCACCAGATATAATGCATCACTTTCTTCTCCATTACCATCTGCTAGGTTCTTACCACGTATGTGCTTTTCTTACTGTTTATGTACTTTTCTTGTGCTCCATATCTCTCTGTACTACAATCATTCATGTTCCCCACCAGACTGGCTCTGAAGGATTGACTCTGAGACATAATCCATAAACCTCCCACAAATGAAAATGTGGCAGGGTCCATTTGTTGACTTAAAACAACTGAAGTAACTGAGAGTGGTAGCAAGTTTATTATAAAGCACTCAAACAGTGGCCATACATTCAGTTGCTTACAAGGAGTAATTTGGAGGGAAAAATATAAATATTGTATCCTCCACAATGGCTAAGAGAGTAGGCCTTCAGAAGGTTTTCAAAAACAAATGTTGACAGAATATATGATTAATTGGCTGATTAATTAGTATACAAAATCACATTGCAAGTTCAGGTAAATTTATCAAAGAACAAAACAAAAGAAGGTTAATTCAGACCATTGATGAATGTGACTATTCCAATTTACCATGTCACTGAACTAGAAGATACATTGGTCAGAAATGATAAGATTGTTAAACCTTTCATCTTAAGATCATGATAGCTAATATATGGAATAGACTGGTCACCACGCTACATATTTCACATACGTATCTCATTTAATACTCACAATTGGAGTGTAGCAGATTTTGCTGCTGCCTACAACACCAGCAAGTCGGAAGGGCACGAGTCCTGTGTTTGGGCTGCTCCACTTCCAATCCAGCTCCCTGCTAACGGCCTGGGAAAACTAGAAGAAGATGGTCCAAGTATTTAGGTCCCTGCCACCCATGTGGGAGATGCAAATGACGCTCCTGGCTTTGACCTGGCCCAGCCCAGGTAGTTTGTGTTCATTTGTGGAGTGAACCAGAGGAAGGAAGATCTCATCTCTCCTTCTCTCTCTCTCTCTCTCTCTCTCTCTCTCTCTCTCTCTCTCTCTGTCTCCCTTTTAGAAAAATACAGTAAGTCAATGGTATAATATAATGCAAGTATCTTCATTTGAGGAAAAATGAATTTTAGAATGGCTGTATAACACAAACAAGGTCATGTAGTTGAAGAGAATATTGTTAGGTTGTGTAACTTGCAATGTTGTGGAAAACCATACACAAAATAATTTTATCTTATAGTCAGATCAGGTTATGAGGCAGAAAGATAAGTAACGTTCAATGTAAATTATTTCCACACCAAATGGTATTTATTTAGAATGTGATGTGAAAGCTCTGCTTCAATAAAATTATTCTTTCAGATATTTTAACTCACTACAAATTCTGTGGATTTTTTTCAAGCATATTTTGTATTTAATGGCCAGATAGCAGAGGACAATGTTAAATGGCCAGTTTCAAAATGTATTCCTCCTCTAATATTCTAATAACAAAATCTACTTCATCGTATATTGGAGGATATATAAACCACCCTTCTGGCTGGGATATTATGACCACATGCAGAGAACTAAAATAACTTCTCTGTGAACATATCTTCCCGAAGAAAACAGATACGAGTGCTGTGCTCCTCTAAGCTCTAGGGCTCTAATAGATTTACACAAGCCAAAGGAAATGGAAACATGTTGCAGAAAAATGGGCTTAGTCATTTCCTGTGGCATATACCAAGTAAGAGCCCCAAGTCAGAGACTGTAAATGAGCTGAATTCTATTAATGAGTGAGGCAACAAAAGGATCCAGGGCATCCAGAGAAAATAAGGGGAAAAACGGAAAAACGGGGAAAACGAAAAAAGGGTCAGGCCCACCCTGTTCCAGGCCTTTTATCTACTTCCGAAGAGGAGTGGCTATGTAGCCTGATGGGCAGGTGGGCGTACAGGTGGGGTCAGGTAGGGCGATGAGATCACACAGGGGGAGTGGTGAAGGCGTGGTTTCCCAGCTCACAAATCTAATCAATTTTATCCTGTCTGTCTGCCTACATCAACTATACAAGGCAGAGGAAAAGACAGAAGAAGGCTAGGCATGGAACATTCTTTTTAGTGAAGTTGCTCAGGACTTACCACTGTTCTAGAGTTTTTCTTTGCTTGACCTGCCAAATATATTATTGGAGATGGCTGCAACAGAGGCATCCTCTTCATGTGAGATATGGCTCCATTATGTTAGGTTTTAGGATTTTAGTGTATGTAGAAGAGGAGGTAGCTAGTTAATGAAGACTCTGTTTTAGGGAAGACAGAATGGGGAGGATAAAGGGAGAGAAGAGGCTGTGCTCAATACAGAGGGCTGGAGTGGGAGTGGGGATGTTGAAGTCAGCTTCATTGGGTTTGAATGGCAGGCAGAGTCCTTTCTGGAGCTGCTTGTTTGGGGAGATGCAGAGCACTTGCAGGGGCCCTGATTAGGTGGGCTGAAGATGGGAGAAAGTCTCTGGGGTGAAATTTACAGCACATTGTCCTAGAAGTCTGGAATGTTCCAGCTGTGGGGTGTGTGTGTGTGTGTGTGTGTGTGTGTGTTTCCAGAGCAATAAACATTCTGCAAGCCTTTACACTATCTTTCTACACCAAGAAGAGAGTGGGACAATGGTGAGACAGAGGAAGGGGTAGGGTCAGGAACCGGAGAGGGGCATTTTAGGCTGCCTGGGAAGCAGGGAGGGTAGGGTTGTTAGGTAGGAAGTCAGAAATGAGCTTATGTATGTGTGACAAAGGCCTGTCCAACCAGATCCTGATGACCTTCCAGGGGGTCCTGCCCCTTCTGCTTGGCCTGATAAACATCCTTCCTCTAAGACAGGGTAACAGGTGATGCCAGCCAGGCTGCCTCTGTCTGATAACTTCAATGGGAAAAACTCAGAAAGGAATTTTTCATATTTACATCCAACAAGTCCTTTGTTCCAGGAGAAGAGTCGGGGAGGTAAGACCCATCGCCTTAAAAACTCCAGCCTAAATGTGCACTCTGCACTCGCTCTCAGGTCCTGTCTGGAGAGGTGCCCATCCGTTCTTATGGACGTCCCTACCCTAATAAACCTTGCTATTTTGCTTTCCACTACTCTCTGTCTCACTCCTGAATTCTTTCTTGCACGAAGACAAGGACCCTTTGCTTCTCTGGTAACGGGAATAGACAGTCATGTTCCTGGGGCAGCAACACCCCTGAGGAAAGAGCAGCAACACCCCTGAGGAAAGAGCAAGAGTAGAAATGTCACTGGAGGAAAGGCCATGGGGTTCTTGTCTTCACACAAGAAAGAATGCAGGCGTGAGACAGAGAGCAGAGTGATAAGGCTTTCTTGGGGATAGGGCATCTGTCAGCATGGAAGTGGCTGAGAGAGAGTGCCCAGTTGCTTGGACTGGGGGAGAACGAGGTTACATGGTTGAATGGAGAGAACACCCCTGGGCATGCCAGGTGGGTGGCTCAGTTGAGAGGCAGAGGGCTGAGCTGCAATCTGTGTGGACTCCCTAGGTTTCTAAGGGAGTCTGTTTACCCATCTTCCTCTCTCCTCCAGGACAAAGGATGGAGAGTCCAGGCAGAAGAGTTTGTTGGATGCAAATTAGCAAATTCCTCCCCAGATGGTGGTGGGCAGAGCATAGGGGCTTCCCTTAGGGTGTGTGTGAAGGTATTATTGCCCCATGTTATCAGGTAACCATCTGGTCCCGAGGAGAGAATTTTCCTGGGACCTTTCCTTGGGGGAAGGGCTGGGACCACACATAGGCTCAATTTCTGACTTGCTACCTAACAGAAGAAGGGAAATTCGAGCATTCAAGAGGAAGCTCCAAGCCTTCCTCCTCCCCCAGGTCTTGGAATGAGGAAAGTTGACCTCAGAGGTGGACTAGATGTAGAGGAATCAGATGGGTCTGCCAGAGAGGAATCACCAGATGAAGGCTCTGGAGGGTCCTGGGGCAGGTAGGGCTGAGTGTCAGTATCACAGAGAGAGTGGGATGAAGGAGAAAACAGCAGGGTGGAGGGCCTACAGGGAGGTTTTACTTCCTTGGGGAGAACAAGATAAAGAGTTCAGGGGAAAAGAGAGTGGAGAGGGGACAATTGCCCTTGCTGGTGCTGGCCAGAGGGAAAAATAGGTGCTAGAGAGAGAGAGAGAGAGAGAGAGAGAGAGAGAGAGAGAGAATGGAGTGAGTGGAAGGCTGTGTGTTCCTGAGATACAGGCTTCTCAGGTGGAGAGGGAGAAGGGAGAGGCGGGGAGGTAGAAGATTTAAAGGGGAGGCTCCAAGCCTTCTTTCTCCATGAGAACTTGGAGTGTGGAAAATTGACTCCTAAGGAGGAAAATTAACATCCTTGATCTCTTCTCTCAACTTTAAACATTATTCATGTTCTTTCTTTCTTCTTTATTCTTTCACTCTCACACTCTCCCTCCTCTCCTTCCCCTCCCTCCTTCCTTCCTTCATCCCTCCCTTCCTCATTCTTCCTTCTTTATGTTCAATTGTTAAACATTGATGGAGTTGCTTTGACATTCTAGGCAATGCTTATGTTCTAGATATGATACCATTTTGCTTATCAATATTTCCAAAATTAATAAGCTGTATGAGTTCTTGCCATGAATTCAGAGAATTCTGAACACTGGATCAAACAGACCAGGCAGCATGGTAAGTTTTTAAGCTTTTTATTCAGTGTGAGAAATGCATAGGAGAGTGAGAGCTCTACCTAAGAGAGAAGGGTAAGTCTGGATCATACCAAGCCAAGAGTAGGCCTACGCGTAGGCCAAAAGCATTTGGTTAAGAGCAGTTACAAACAGCTTATCCCAGGCAGCTAAGCTAAGGCAAAGAGAGCAGGTGGAGTGTTCTGAGGCCACGTGTCCTGAAGGCATGGGGCAACAAATGTACCAAGGGTAACAAAAGTCCATAATGGCGGAAAAAAAGGGCCAGGAAGAAAAAGGGCTGGACCCACTGTGTTCCAGGCCTTTAATCCACTTCCAAAGGGGAGTGGTCATGGAGACTGATTGGTAGGTGGGTGCACAGGTGTGGTCAGATAGGGGCTTGAGAACACACAGGGGGCCTGATGAAGGTGTGGTCTTCCAGCTCACAAATCTAACCAATTCTAACCTATCTGCCTGACTACTTCAGATAGAGTGTTGAATTTCACAGATGGAGATCCTGCACTGAAGGATGAAGTGCTCATTATGAAAATATACAAGCAAAATAATAATTAGAGTTTTTCTTAATGCTGAGAGGAAAACAGGAAGGATGGCATGATAGAGAATAAAAGGGAGGTGGATGATAAGATAATTAGTGAAGTCCCTTCCTAGGTATGAAATAGAAACTGAGACCTGAAATGGGAGAATCAAGTGGAATCAAACCAAACCACATGGAAACACAATCGATAAGTCTGTCCTAAATCATTTTCTACAATATCTACATCAGAATCACAAATGTCACTTACTGACATGAGAACTGATTTGGGACTTTGAAGAAATAATAAGCATGACAATAGGCCTCAGTTTCCTCATTCCTAATATTAGAGTATCTAATTATAAAATCAGGTATTTTATAACTATTCAATGAATATTTATAAAAGTTTCTTATAATAATTTTAGATTCACAGTCCTTTGGGATATCAAAGGTCAAAGACATTTGGGACTAACAGACTGCTTTATTGTTATGTTCTGTGTCTGTGTGTGTGGCTGTGTGTGCTGAGGAGCTGGTAGAGTATTTCACTCTAGGAATCACCAAATAGACCAATTGACTGAAAAATAATTACAAGTTTTTATAACCATCTAGGTCCGCATTATTATCATGTCGGAAAGAAGAGTTTTGATTATTTTGTGCTCCTAATAGAAATACATGCATGGTTGAAGTTTATTGCTCTGACTCAGATACTCTGTCTACAAGCCATTTCATCCAACCACCACCTCTCAATGCTTGGAAATTGCCTAACACTGCTGACCTCAATATGGTTAGGGTTCTACTCAATACTCTGGAAAACATTATAGATCATTCTTATTTGATCATAACAAGGCAGCTCAGCCCTGTTTTATAATGGTCATAAGTAAAAATAAATAACCAATTTTGCCTGAATGAAGTAAAATCAATACTCCCTAGCAATATGCTTCTAAGGAAAAAATAAGAAAAATTACAGTTTTTCCAGTCAGCATGAAATGATCGAAAACACACTATCCAGATTTTGCATATGACCAACAACTACATAGTGGCTCAACTTAAAGCACTTTTTACAGATGATTACAATGAGGGTATATATATATATATATATATATATATATATGCATAAGAGTATGCATATATATATATATATATATGCTCCTCAGAACAGTATAATCTAATTCTTTATTATAACCAAGCATAACATAGAATGAGATTTATCTGTGTGTTCATAATATCTGTTAGGTGTTCAGATGAAGACTGGGTGAACTATCTGCTTATTCAGTAAGACATTATCACTGGTAGCATTCTGACACTTAGGATAAATGCAGTTATAGAAACTTAACTATAAAAGTCACTTGTGTGTGACTTTTTCTTTCCTTCTTAAAATTCCTAAATTTGTGGTAGTAGTTATCAGGAAAAAAATATAAACTTTCCTCGTTTAGGTATTCATTAACTTTACTGATTCTTTGGGAGTTTTTAATTAAGGATCCTAAGCAATGTGAAGAACATAAATATAATTGAGGACCTAACCTTGCTAAGGAGTAGATAAGTAGAAGTAAAATTCATGAACTTTTATAAAGTTAAAACCATATTTTCTTACCCAATGATTTGGAAAAATAAAAGTAGAGATAAATAAACACAAGTTTAATTATTTTCATGTTTTATGCTATTTTTTCAAGCAACTAAAAATCAAGGGAGATTTGCATAACACACAATAATCAAGAAGAAAGATATATACATAGCAATAAATGTAGCATTTACTTTGTCAGGGCTTTCTTGCTAGTTGTGTTTGTTTCCTTGGAGTTTTGTTTCTTGTTTGCTGATTGTGCAAGTTGAATACAATGGGTACAAAACATTCAAATATAAAAGCATTTTTTGAAACTATGTTATGAGATCATTGACTAGAGTTTATCTGTAGCAGTAGAGTATGTTTCTCCATATAATTAGTCCAGGCAAACCAGCAAGGCCACCTACTCTCTAATCCTAGCTAAGAGACTTCATGAAGTCTGCTGTTCAGAAGTATCATTCAAATTTAGTATTCAAATTTAGTATAAAAACAGAACAATATCCATTATAATTCTTAAAAAGATTTATTTATTTGGGCCATTGTTGTGGCACAGCAGGTTAAGCTGCTTGCAATTCTGGCATCCCATATGGGCATTGGTTCCCAGCCTGGCTGTTCCACTTCTGATCCAACTCCTTGCTAATGGACCTGGGAATGCAGTGAAATCTTGGGCCCCTGAATCCTTATGGGAGACCCAGTTAGATTTCTAGGCTCCTGGCTTCAGCTTGCCCAGCCCATGCCATTTCAGCCATCTGGGGAGTAAACTAACAAATGCAAGATCTCACTTTCACTGTCTCTCCCTCTTTCTAAATCATTCTTTCTTTCAAATAAATAAATAAATATTTTTAAAAATTTTTATTTATTTGAAAGAGTGATTTAGAGATGGACAGAAACAGAGAGAAGGAGAAAGAGCCCTTCCTTCTGCTATTCAGTCCCCAAATGGCTGCAATGGCCAGATCTAAAGATGTCCACATGAGTGACAGGAACCCAAGTCCTGGGGCCATCATCTGCTGCCTCCTGGGTGAATTAATAGGGGTGGGATTCAATCCATCCCTCCCATATGGAATGCAAGTGTCCTGAGTGGTGGCTTAACCTGCTGCACCACAACTTCCAGCCCCAGGATAATTTCTTTAAATTTTATTTATTTACTTGAGTTAGAGTTACAGACAGAAAGAGGGAGAAACAGAGAGAAAGGTCTTCCATCCCGCTGGTTCAGCCCCCAAATGGCCGCAATATCTGGAATTGAGCCAATCTGAAGCCAGGAACCAGGAGCTGATTCCTAGACCATCTTCTACTGCTTTCCCAGGACATCAGCAGGATACTGGATCAGAAGTAGAGCAGCTGGGACTCGAACCGGTGCCCATATGGGATGTCAGCACTGAAGGAGATAACCGGTTATGCCACAGCATCAGCCCCTCCCATGATACTTTTGAAATCTTGTTTTCCTCAGTGCTAAATGTGGGTGTAACTATTTTTAAGAATTAATTATGGAATACTTGTAGCAAGAGAAATATAAGAAAGCCTGATTCTAAAATAGAAACTAAAGACTGAGCAAGTATCCCACCAAGAGGCAGACACTCTCTCCCATGTCCTCTTCTGCTGGTGTCATACGAACATCAGTGTGGCATCTTTGCTCTGTGAGGCTGGTACTTCTATCCTCCTCCTGTATATCCCATTAAATAATTCACCCAGACTGTAGAAAGGATGGAATATAAGATGACTGCAGTTGCAACTTCAGCAAGAGAGAATCTTGGAAGGCATTACAGAGCACTTTTTTCCTGGATATGATAAGCACACTGAATTGGAAATTGGAATTCTGAATTATATTTCTTACTCTTTCCTTCTTCCTAGCTATGCTAGCTAATTTAGTAATCTCCCTTTACCTCACTTTCTGTATAGAACAAACTGGGGTTGAACTAAATACTCTCCAAGCTTGCTTTCAGAATCCTTATGAATTCTAGATTTCAGTGCTTTTCACTGAGAACATGTTTCCTTCTTCCCAGTATCATGGGGCTCATTTCATATAAATGACCTGGAGTTGCAAAACCCTTTATCACTTGCCAGCTGAGTGTGCATAGCTGACCTCCATTTTACACTGCCTGTGCCTCTATGGCTGACTGGGTTGACTATTTGCAAGTCAGCCTCTTAGCAATTCATCTTTCTCATTGTTGCAAGCTGGCAACAATTCAGTGGTTAAGACAACTGGAGTAACCTGACCATGAAATAGCCACTCCCTGTCTCCCTTCTACATAAAATGAGCCTTTTGTTTTCTTGCACAGTCAAGCCTCATCTTTACAGTATCAGTTCAGAAATTTGGCATTCATAGACTAACTCATATTTCAGAGTAGATGACAGAGTACCACTGCCACTAGAGGCTAAGCAATCATTCCTCTTGCATAGGCAGGTCCAAAGGTAGGCATAGTGGCATCACTGTATTGTAATAGGTCATCCTGAGGGGGGGCAACTACACATTGCTCCACCCATGTGTAGGCAGTTGCCCAAATCTACTCCCAGAAAAGTCAAGTCAATAAAAGAAACGTAAGGAAGACATGTTTGTCAGCTAAAAGGTATATATGGTAAATGGAGGAAAATGCAATCAGATTTTCAATACTCTGATATTCATCATAAATTTTAGCTTACTAAAAAAATACACTTTTTCAGTTTTTTTTAAAAAATATTTATTCACTAGAAAGAAAGAGTTACAGAGAGGTAGAGGCAGAAAGAGAAGTTAGTCTTCCATCTGCTGTTTTACTCTCCAAATGGCTACAATGGCCAATATACACTTGTTTTGAGTAAAGCTTTAAATTAACAACACTGGCTCAAAAGCATTCAAGAAAAAAATCCTTATTTATTCCAAAACTATTATTCATTGTTACACAACTATATAGTTCCAAATGTTCTTTTGTAATAAGAGAGTGCTACTGATGGAAATAGTTGTTCTAACAACATCACTTGTAAGGATTGCTGCTCTGACATTTACTATTGCATTATAAATAATATTTTGAGAAATGCTTGCATAATTTTGATATTTGTTGCAGAGATCAACTTTGAGGTTGAATGTTATCTGAAAAAGTGTATTTCACTTTGTAAAAAGGCACTGACTGCTTTCTTCTTCGTCACCTTATTGGACCTCACTTGCTCCCAACCAAGAGTGTTGCAATTCAAAATATTACATTAAATGAATCCTACTTTTTTGTAGGTTACACTTTCACATGAATTAGATTATTTGACTCTCACAACAACCTTACTCTAAAAGACCCAGTAACATTTCAACATCAGACACTGTCAAAGATAACCACAGAATCTTTACTCTAAGCCTGGTACCTATTCTACTGCACAAAAAAAATTAAAACTCAACCCACAGAGCTATATTGGGCATCACATTCAATACTTAAAACACAGGAGTAATAAATTCAAGAAAATGGAACACAGAGGCCACTCAAAGATAAAAGCTCCAGCTCCAAGTGGTGGTTGAGAAGAGTGGAGTGAGATTTTACCATGCATAGAGTTTCTTTCACCAAAACCTAATTTTTAAATCTTTTGTGACCCCTGACATGAATATTTCCAAGAGACTTTTAAAGTAATCTCCATTCTATTTGAAATATTCAGTGAACTATAGAACGCCTATTTTTTCTCCTGTATATTAATCTTCCCCCAAATGATGACTAAGGACCTTTGATACCTAACTGCTCTGTTAGTAAAAGACCAGTGACACATGCTTGTGGACTTATATTTGAATATGTATGCCCATCCAGTTTTTACTCTAAAATTAAAATGAATTAAAAATTTGTTTTCTACAAACAATGAGTGATTCGGCATTAATTAAACATAGTATTTGAGATAGCACCCTAATTTTAAAACAAGTTACTTCAAGTAAAGTTTACTTCACTGAAAGTCACATTGTTGAACCTGGTTACAACTTGAAGTATGTTGTCTCAATCCTCAGCATTATTCATTTCAAGTACAAAATCACAAGCAAATAGACGTGACCAAAATAAATTGCTGTGTATAATCAATGAAATCCACATTAAAAGAAGTAAAACAAAACAAAGAATTATCTATTCTTATGATGTGAAAGCAAATCCAAACATAATGGAAACATGCCACTTCTTCTGCAAGAGAAAGTACGGTATAGCTGTGATTTTCACTGAACATACTAAACAAGAAAGCAAACTCTGGGAATGGAAGCATCCTGTTTGATTTACATGATTGCTCTTTGGATTTTGAGGGATACATTTGTGTTTCTTATTTCTAGATATCAGAAACAAATCTAACAGGTGTGCATTGCCCCAACAGATGTTGAGAATTATGAGTCACTACAAGGTCATACTTCCAAATACATCGGACCTCTGAAGAATTCATTATGTTTGATGCATCATTTGTTTCCTGTGTTTGGATTTTTGTTGTTAAGAATCTCAAGTATGTTACCACAATCTGATGAACTTCTACAACAAGAATAATTTTTCCATGTAACTCACACATAAGCTCTTTCTAAGGATGTGTCCATCTAACACCCAGAAGGCTGACAGAAAAGCTCAAGTAAGTCAACCAAAATTTGCTTTTTAAATTTTCTCACAAATATCTTGAGTGACTGTTCTGGAGATTAACTTGACTAGTTATTTGGTTTTGTGGAAATGTAGCCTTTGTTTTCACAAGATTTGCTACAAATCCTAGAAAATGAAATTGTCAACTACAAAAGGCCTTAACACTATCTGTGGCTTGTTTCTGACATGCTACGAAGTTCAAATTGTTGGAATTCTGCAGATAACTGGATTTTAAATTTTGCTTTCTGTAATCTAGAGTCTCATTTAAATGCACCAGGATTTGTTTTAACATTTCTATTTACATTTCAAGTAAGACATATTTAAACAATGTGTAAATGGCAGTAAGAATATGCATTCACAATTTTAGTATTTTTCTCACAAATGTTTATTTCTTTCATTTATTATCTATTCCTTTCCAAATACTGGGATGACAATATCCAAACCTTTAAATTCTAAATCAGAAACAAAATCTCCAAAGCTTTTTGGGATCACAGAGGCAAATCATAGCATCAAAGTGAGTAGATTCCTCTGCATACAAAGTAGATATAGACTCCTCTGTATACACTGGGCATGGGAGGAGTCAGTGGGAAGAATGGAAATTATTTAGCCCTACATACTACTGTGGTTGACCTCTGGCCTGGCTTATTCTCTTCCATCTGGGAGAAGAAGGTAATTTTTTTTTTTCACTCAACCCATTCAGTGGAAAATACCTTCGTGTACCTTGACGTTTAAAGAGCTGGTGTTGTGGAAAGGTACTGGAGAAGTAAACAAGTGACTGAAATGATCGTAAGACGAAGAGCTTAAGGATGGAGAATTCTGTGACTGGTGGGGCTGTGCATATATCACCAAATCAGAGACCATAACACTGATGTTACGTTCAAGCAGTCAGGGTCCTCTGTAGCTAATGTTGTGAACAACAAAAGGCAGTTTTGCATTGGAGGAAATCCCAACTGGTATGAATTGGACTTCTATGAATTCATGCTGGTATTCCTGTCTGGGTTTCCCTCAGATATCCCAGTACTTTCCTCCTTTGAGAACCGACTGAAGACCCACATTTTCTCTTGGTATTCCTAATGGTGCCAGCTCTCTGTTTTGTTAGAAATTCTATAATGAGTGTAGACCACTGGGGTGTGAGGGTGGCACTCAAACTCGTGAACAGTATGTCTTGTTGCAGCATCAGAAACCTCTGATCCTCAGAGTTATTACACCTGATTCATTGTTCCTTGATCTACCCAATCAACAAAGCCATTGAGTATTTTCTGTAAGCTAACTTCTTTTTAAAATTTTATTTCTTTAGTAATTAGAGTAACAGAGAGAAAGAGACTGACAGACACAGAGATATCTATTTTTTATTAATTAAATTATTGTAGAAACAGAGAGACAGGTAGACAGAAAGAGATGGCTCCCAACCCCTGGTTTACTCAGCAAATGCCCACAACATCCAGGACTGAACCTGTAAGTCAGGAACTCAATCCAATTCTCCCACATAGGTGGCAGTAAATCAATTGCCTGAAGCATCACTGCTGTGTCCCAGGGTCTGTATCATCAGGAAGTTGGAGCCAGCAGGTAGATGCAGGAGTAAACCCTTGATACTCTAATGAGGGTTGGGAGAATCTTCACTGGCATCTTAACTGTTAGAACATCTACCCCTCTGTGTGCTAATTACTGTTTTACATATTTCTAAATCACAAGGATTTCAAAGAAATGGTTCTTTCTAATTAGGATTTTTTTTAGTAATGAGATTATTTAATTGAAAGAGGTAAAATTTGATGCTCTAAAAAGGACCTGGGATTATCAAGTTGGGCAGTAACAAGAGAAGAAAAAACCTATTTTAGAAGCAAAGATCACTGGAAACAAACACGAGGAGGTTAAAATAGTAAATGAGGTTGAAGGGAAAGGATCAGAGATTCCCCAGTACTCAACATTGGACATTTGATTTGATCCTGCAAGCAGGGAGGTGTCTGAAGGTCCTGAAGTGTTTTGATCAAGAACCTGAGAAAGACTTGGTTTATTTTGTCAAATGTACCCATAGCACTATTTTATTTTACATGTGTAAAATCTGAGGTCCAGAAAGAGGACAAATTTGCAAACAGCAATAAATTGACAGAGCAGAAATGTCACATCAACTCAAGTTTTAAGCACCTGATATCTGGACTCCAAACTCAGTGATTTCTTACTGTAAGAAAACATCTCTGCACAAGTACAGCAAGCCATCCTGTTTTCAATAGACACAATTGCCCACAGATGCCTCAAAAAGCCATAATAATCAAAAAGGAAACAAAATCCATAGGCAGAGTTTTTTTTTTAATATCACTTATTTTGGATGAAATGGAGGCATTTAGGTTTAATTCCCCATCTTCATCCTGCTAACATGTGCAGAGCCAGGAACCTCTCGCTTTGGCCCATCCTCACTTTCTGTTTCTGAATACTTTCAGCTGGGAGCATCTTTGTCTACCAGACCCAGCCAGGGCCACTGCTTGAAGCCCCACAGTACACCACCAAAGGTCACCATTGCTAACACTGCCACAGTGGGAACCAAGAGGAATCTGTTCTCTAAGATATTCCTACCCAAACAAATCCAACTGTTTTACATCAAACAATAAAAAATTTGATCCTCCAAAACACAGCAGTAAGGAAGCAAGTATTTTGTTTTGTTTTGTTTTTAATGAATTGTCTAAACATCTGGTGGGGTTTTGGGTTATTTATTTTTCCACATGTTGTGATAAAAAAGGCTAAGACATCTTCACGGGAGCAGAGCTCATCCAATGCTCTCCTGGGCTCTCCACAAGAAAATGCTCCACGTTTCCCCTTTTACTCCACTCTCCAGCAGATTTAAATGTTAGTCTCATAGTAATATACTCAGATGTCATCTGCATTCTTGAAGTCAATTAATTAGCTCCTTCCTGACTGGTCTCAGGTTCTATTACTAAAGGCCTGACTGTAGAGGGATGGGGAATCTTTTTTCTGCCAGGGGCCATTTGATTTTTATGACAACATTCATGGGCCATACACAATTATCAACTTAAAAATTAGCTGGCCGGCGCCGCGGCTCACTAGCTAATCCTACACCTGTGGTGCCGGCACCCTGGGTTCTAGTCCCAGTTGGGACGCCAGATTCTGTCCCAGTTGCTCCTCCTCCAGTCCAGCTCTCTGCTGTGGCCCAGAAGTGCAGTGGAAGATGGCCCAAGTGCTTGGGCCCTGTACCCCCATGGGCGACCAGGAGGAAGCACCTGGATCCTGGCCTCGGATCAGCGCAGCGCACCAGCTGCAACACACTGGGCTGTGGCAGCCACTTGTGGGGTGAACCAACGGCAAAGGAAGACCTTTCTCTCTGTCTCTTTCTCTCTCACTGTCTAACTCTGCCTGTCAAACAAAAACAAAACAAAACAAAATTAGCCTGCCATAGATTGATTGAATTTCAAGTTGCTCCTGCTTTTGCCTTGGCAGTGCCAGACCAAATGATTTCATGGGCTTATATGGACCGTGGACTGGACGTTCCCCACCCCTGGAAGATAAAAAATGGATGATCAATGTCCCCAATCAGTGTCCCCAAGTTTTGTCTCTCTACCTTCTCTGGTTACATTGTCCAGCCTTCAGATTATATTCTATTAACACCCAGTTACTGTCATTTAAACTCTTGCACTGACTAATGGCTGGGTGCTCTATCCCCATGTATTTCTGACTGGAGCTTTTAACACGTAAACACAGCTTGCTTGGTTGTCTATCTTTTGTTTGTCACATCAGTCTTCCTGGTTGATTGACCCTTGTCCTCCTGCTTTATGTTGCTATGGCTGTCCCTTTTCCCCTCAGTCCAAGCTCCTCCCTTTATTCCATGCAGAATAGAAAAAATACTAGGCTGAAAATCTAACAACACTTGTGAAAGCTTGAGCATGGAATAAAGGAAATATTGTGCAAGAAAAAAAAAAAAAAAAAAACGATGGCCAGCATTGTGGCACAATGGGTCAAACCATCACTTGGGTTGTCATCATCCCACATATAAACGTAGATTCAAGTCCTGGCTACTCCACTTCTGATCTGGCTTCTTGCTAATACACCTGAAAGGCAAAGGATGATGGTTATGGTACTTGGATTCCTGCCATCCACATAGGTGACCCAGACGGAGTTCTGGGCCCTTTGCTATGGCCTGGCTTAGCCCTTATTATTGGGCCACGTATGTCACTATGCCTTTCGAACAAATATATAAATAAATCTTTCTTTCAAAAGAAGAAGAGAAGGAGAAGAAGAAGAAAAAGAAGAAATGAAGTGTCTCTGGAAACTATTCCTGAGTCCATTGGCCACTTTTCTCTCCATTAACGGTTTCCTGCTGGCCTCATCCTTCCTTGTCTTCCTGGCTGCCACCACCTTGTTATTTTATGCATGTTTGACCATGCATGTGTGTGTGTAGGGGTAGGGAAAGAGGAGTAATTTATCTTCAACAGGTAAAAGTATGTTTGGCCATCTTTCATTCTACTCTGAATATAGGCCCTTGGCTCTCTTTCAGTTCCAATGAGAACCCCCTTTTGCCATCCCTCATTTTTCATTGCTCAGCCTGCTTCAAGATCATCCTACAGTTGATTCCACTGAATATCATCCTGCTCCAATAATGACAGCTGTTTATATAATTATAAGATGCATACTATTGTCTCACTTTCTAGGACATTTCCACATGCAAAATGTACATTATAATGAATTTTTCCAAGTACACTCAAAATTAATAGAAAAACACACCCATGAAAAGCCTTGCAATCACAATGTTGCCCTTCAATTACTTCATTACTTAGATCACAGTTCGTTTGCAGGAATATATTCTGCATTCACATTCTTTGGAGTTTTACACATTCAGTCCATTTCATGGCAAAATTCTGTAATTTATCTTTGGTGTTTATTGGAGGTAGATTACATTTGCTTGACAGGTTTACAATTGTCATATAATTATTTTGCATACAGCAATATTTAGTGTGCTTGTCTGCCCCAGAATAGTCTAACAGTCAAATTATATATTTTCTCAGGTTATTCATGCAAAGGGTCTCCTTAATGACTTAATGACTTCCAGACGTCACCCAGAAACATAAAATTATGAAGAAAGTATCAGGATCTTGTTACTCACTAGCATTGTAATTTGTCAGACACAAAGATGAATAGGGTCTTATCTCAGCCTTCTTTACTAGTAAGGAAGATAGAGCAGCAGAATCTAAGCACTAGCCAAGATGAGAACAATGCTTATTGGAGACTCTGAAAAATGACAATATAAATATCCCTAGGGAGTGAATTAGGCTTGACATTGGAGGTGACATTTTGACTAGTTATAAAAAATGAACAGGATCTGGACAGGTCAGGCCAAGAGACAAAAATCTGGTAGCAGAAATAAGAGGGATGCAGGTGGGGATCAATTGTGCAGGTGAAGATAATGAAAAAAGCAAACATTTATTAATTTTAAGGATCAGGATTTTGATGTTGGAATGATGATGAACTACAAATGCGAAGATACATTCCCTATATCTTTGTCCAGTAGTTGTATGCCAGTTCTCAAAGCTGGGGGAGGGGGCTTTCCAGAAGAAGGAAAGCTGACTGCTTTCATTTTCGAAAGTCAGGTTTAAAAAGGACAGCACCCAGTGTTTGAGAACAACTGACACAAACATAGACTCGCTACTAACAAAAGATGGATCCAATGTCATAGGTACTGGAATTGCAACGCTAAAAATAAGAAGATATTTTACAAAACATGCACCTACAATGTAATACCAAAAAAGAAAAAAACAGATTAGCAATCATCCCAGTGTTAGCTGAGCCCCTCCAGCTTTGGCTAAAATGTGTGTGTGATGACCTCATTAGTTTTCTCAGGGGTGGGAAGTAGCACAGACAGATGTCCTGGGCCATGTGACTGGGTGAAGATAAATAGCCAGGATGCAGCTGTGTAGACAGCTGTCTAAACCGATTAAAAAATAGATCTATCCATTCCCCTCGGTACTTTAAAAGACTCTAGGATTATCACAATTTATGCACCAGCCCCAAATATGCCTCCTGCATAATCATACAACTTAGCACTTCTGTGGCACTGTAAATTTTCAAAGCTCGCTGCAAATATAGGTTTAATTTTATGATCTTTAAAGAAGATAAGAGAAATTCCTGATATGCAGATACACAAACGGATTCAAGTGTTGCCTTAATTAACAAATTAAATCTCTGAACAACACTTTAGATAAAGTATCACTAATGATTTCATGACCAACTGAGGAGATGCAGCCACAGAGATCTGGAGAGTCATTCACACTGGGTCATATATTCTGTGTAAAAGAGGGAATTGAGCAGCTCCAAATTCTGGTTATGATGAACCTACCTGTGACCTTACAATCCTTGGTATTCACCCAATTGACACAGAAGGGAGAGTCTATTTGTTCACTGATGGAAGAATGGACAAACTGTTATATATTCAGGAAATGGATTTTAGTCAGCAATGAAAGTGACCAGTTCAGTGTTTCCAGCAGACTTTAGATGAGATGATTCAGGCTGAGGAATGAAAACACACTTACTATGAAATTGAAGTCAGGGCCTTTCATTTTATCTGGCCATCATATTCCTGATGGAAAGTCAGACCTATGCAACAATGACCATGAGAACTGTGCTCCATGGAAGTTAGTTGCAAAGCTTTTTAAAGAACAATTTTATTTATGTTTTTATTTATGCATGCCTATAAATTTTTATGTACTCATTTATGTATCTATTTGAAGGGAAGAAAGAAAGAGAAAGGAAGAGACAGAGACAGAAGTAGAGACAGAGACAGAGGCAGAGCAGAGACAGAGATAGAGAGAAGTCTTCCACCTTCTGATCCACTCTCCAAATGGCCACAATAGTGGTGCCTGGACCAGTCTGAAACCAGGAAACAAGTAATTCCATCCTTGCTCCTGCACTAGTGGCAGTGGCCCAGGTACTTGGGCCATCACCTACTATATTCCCAGGCACATTACCAGGAAGCTGGATCAGAAACAGAGTAGCCAGGATTCTAAGGAGCACTCCAATATGGGATACCAACCTCACAAGCCACAACTTACCTTGCTGCACCACAACACCAGTCCCACTTGCAAAACTTTTTGTCACTGTTTTTATTTTTCTAACTATAATATTTTCTTTACATGTTTTGTTTTATGATGGAGAAAAAGTTTTTTTTGTTGTTTTAAGAAAGGGCATGTATTAAATGACACCTTTATTAATTTGAATAACTTGTAAATTGCTTGGGACTCTTTTTATATATGTAATCAATCACCTGAGAGCAATGATACTACAAACAAAAACAAGTGGTCTGTATTTGCAAAATTCATATTAAAAAAATGGAATTAAATGGAACAAGTGAAAATAACTAATTTTCACACCACCAACAAGAACATCCTGGTTATGAAGTAGATATTCTAGTAAATGGTATTTTACTAAGGTGAAATAAAAAGTCATTTTTCCTTAAAAATGTAATAATGAAAGAATCTTAATAACTGAGTAACTAAGTATAACATGAAAGAAAAATGCTTTAAGTTTATGAATTAAGCAATAATAAAATATTAGTCATGTGGGTATAGATAAGAAAATCAATCCATTTCTTATGTAGATATTATAGAGTGACAAAATACTCACTGCTTGAAACAGAGAAATTCGGTTTCCTTTCCAGCTTTGTCATGAACTGGTCTGTGACGCTACAGAAGTTACATTATTACTCAGGGATGGTGCCTGCATAATACCTATGACCTTTCTGACTTGAAAATGTTATTATTGATAAATATTCAAAAGAAAGCTCTTTTAGTTAAAGTATAATATAGCTATACTGACTATAATAATAATACCTTATAGTGATAATATCTTCCAAAATGCCTTTTTAAAAATGACCTTCTTAATTGCCTAGGAAATTAATCAATTCTTAAAAAAAATATATCATGTAGGATCTCTGTCCTTTTTATGCTATACATTGTGAATTAATACTATAACTAGTACTCCAACAATATTTTTCACTTTGTGTTGCTATATGAGGGCAAACTGTTGAAATCTTTACTTAATATATACTAAACTGATCTTCTGTATTTAAAGAGAATTGAAAATGAATCTTGATGTGAAGCAAGGGGAGAGGGAGTGGGAAAGGGGAGGGTTGCGGGTGGGGGAGAAGTTATAGGGGGGAAGCCATTGTAATCTATAAGCTGTATTTTGGAAATTTATATTCTTTAAATAAAAGCGTTATAAAAAAAATCACCTTCTTAGATTCTGACTATAACCCCGTATAATAGATATGATGTGAAATCAGAAGATAGTGTAGTTGAAACTCAAAATTTGAAAATGAATTAGCAGAGTCCCTACAGCAATATATTAACACAGCAGAAGTAGTACCTAAGTCTTGGGTTTTAGTTCATAAGCCTGCCTTGCACCCCCAGCAGGGTGCTCATTTGATGGGGAGTGACATTTAGCTTTGTATTACGAGATGATGTCAGTAGCTAAAAAAAAAAAATGTATAATTATAATTATACAAGTGTAATTAAAAGTGTTTTCACTTGAAGGGTTTGCAATTTATGATAGTACTAGGAATGGAGAAACAGTCATCAATAAGAAGGTATAGGAGTAACGTATAGAAGATTGGATGACCTGGGCTGAAACGCATTGTGAAGAAACACTAATAGATAGATCATGGACTCTGGCTAAGTGAAAATGCATGTAGGGGTGAGCTTTTAGCCTTAATGGTAAGACATTGCTTAATACACCTACATCCCATATTGATGCCCATCTCCAACTCCTGATGCCAGTTTCTTGCTAATACAGACCCTGGGAGGCACAGTGATGGTAATTGAATGGCTGCCACCCACGTGGGAGACCTAAATTGAGTTTCTGGCTTCTGGCTTCAGCCACAGCCCAGCTCCAGCCATTCAGGGAGTGAACTAGTGCACAGAACTTGAATCTATCTCTCTCTTTCTCGTAAATAAATAAAGCATTTTTTAAAAAATGTACATTGTTGTGTTTCACTTAATAGTGTATTAAACTGTGATGTGTCGGCTTCTAGGATGAATCTGGCAGGAAGCATGGCAAAAAAGATTTGACTTAGAGTGAAAAATCTCTCTGTCCAGGAGGAAAAGTGAATGACTATTGGAGAAGAGCAGGCAGATCAGAAGATTATTCCAATTCCTGTATACACCAACAAGCAGTATGATATCAGGTAGTGAGAATAATGATGTGAATTGATGGATGTCCATCTTCTGCTGCCACATCAGAGACAAATGTGTCCTCAAACAAGCCTATTCAGATTGTCCGAGCTCATACCTTCAGAGTATTCACATTGATTCAAAGTTAAGGACTTCATATTGTAGAATCTCAATGATATCAACAAATAGGGTGTGTAACATAAACAATAGGCTAACGAATCTATTATTTTTATTCACTTCCCTACTTCCAGTTCTAGATACACTTCCTCACATTCTCACATCTTTCCAGCACTATCAATTTTCTTCTGCAGTTGATATTTTCTCCTAACGTATGAAGTCATTTCAACAGCAGTTTCTGCCACACCAAATAATGACCCAAAAAGATACCTCCCCAGAAATATCTGAATCTCTGGAAACTAAGAATGTGACTTTATATGGCAACTGTGATTTTATGGATGTGAAATCATGATCATGATATGGAGAGATTGTCCTGCATTATCTAAGTGGACCTAAATGCAACCACAAAGCTCCTTATGAGGCAGGAAATTTGACACTGAAGAAGATCCCTATGTAACCATTGAAGGAAAATGCTATATGCCTGGCTTAAAGATTGAGAAAGGTAGAATGAGTCAAGTGATGCAAACAATGCTGCTCTAAATTCTGAAAAAGGCAATGATTGCAATTCTTTCTTAGAACCTGAAGAGGAAATACAGCCCTGTTAACATACTGATTTTGGCCCAATGCAACTGATTTGGATTTCTGCCCTAAGAACTATAAGAGACTAAGAGTGCTGGGGCAATTTGTTGTAGTAGCAATCAGAATGAAAAATAAAACATAGGTAAGTATGAAACAATCTGCTGTGGGAAAAATAATCTAATACATTTCAATATTAAACAGATAATGCTTTCGATGATTGGCACTCTGGGGGGTCACCAAGTTTGCAATGGTCCATGCATTTTACATATGGATTTTCTACATACATCTCAACAACCAGGTACTCAAGGTCTCCTCCCAATGGGAATGTTGCAAGCCTTGGGTCCTCACTCCTTGATGGCAGAATCTGTGCTTTACTTTTGGTTATGCTTCTTGGAATGCACACTGAAGGCTGTTGTATGTGAGGGCGCTTAATAAATATTTGCTCAGTCACTCAATTGTTGCTTAATTAACCATTCTGTACAACCACTAAACCAAACTAAAAATAATATGACTGGGATAAATCAGTTGGTCCCACATTTGCAATGAGATTAAGATTCTCTTTAACCAGACTGGGAGCAGGCAAAACAGATTTGTTAGTTCCAAAAATGAACATAGGCATATAGACTCACACAAGCCTTTAAATTCCATGGTATGAAATTTGAACCTTTCAGGAGAATGGCTCTAAGCAGGAGATAAAAGATGTTGACTACAAAGATCAAATGCTAAACTCTGAGCACAATAACAGTGACCACTGGTAACACAGAATCACTCCATACAGTTTTTCCAACAAAACTAGTTTTGTTTGAGGAATAAATTTACATGAACAGCAAACTCAATCAATTTCTGCTTAGGAAAAACATTAGTATGAAGAATATAAAAATGTCGCTTTAAAAACAACAGTTTTCTTAGAATCAGAAGGAATCAGCATAATATAATGTAACTAAAAGTAATATATACGATGAGTAAAATAAGTCATATTTCTACTCATGTACTCTGTCATAACTAGATGACTATCGCCAGTAGACTAAAATCCAACATTTCGTTTGATTTCAAGTATGTGCTTTTCTATTGTTTGTTCAGTTCAATACTTTTGAACAAGCCCTAATTTTCTGAGCCTTTTTTAACATGCAGATTACTTATAATTTTATAAAATTATGTGAAACTGTAAGTAAAGGAACCCATTCAATATTTTGTAAGCTATTTAGCATACAGGAAATTTGCTAGCCTTGGTTTAAGAACTATTTTCAATGAAAAATTTGTAAAACACAGAACTTCAATTTCAATTGAGGGGGATTTCTTTGAGAAATGAATCACAACATAACAGAAGGAAAAAAGACTACTACTTACCAAATATTTTCATCTGAGGACATCTTTTTTTCCCAACAAACATGGCCTTCCAACTTTAAAGGACATTTACCTTGTTTGTTAAGCATAAACCAAAGCCTGGAGAACTAAAGAAAAAAAATCAAAAACTACTGAAATTTTTGCTAAAGTGGTTATCGACTTTCTTTCACCTCACTTGGAGGCCTGCCTTTTTTTAAAAGACATAGTTATTTATTTGAAAGACAGAGGCAGAAGCAGAGGCAGAGAGAGAGAGAAGTCTTCCATCTGCTGGTTCACTACCCAAATGGCAGCAATGGCCAGAGCTGTGCCAATCCGAAGCCAGGAGCCAGGAGCTTTCTCTGGGTCTCTCACGTGGGTGCAGGGGCCCAAGGACTTGGGCCATCTTCTATTGCTTTCCCAGGCCATAGCAGAGAGCTGGATTGGAAGAGGAGCACCAGGACTCAAACCAGTACCCATATGGGATGCCTGCACTTCAGACAGCTGCTTTACTTGCTACACCACAGGGCCAGCCCCATATTGACTTTTAATTTGTTCCTATTTCACTTCCCACCTTCTCTGGTGTTTTGAGCTCATAGTTTTATCTGATGGTCAACCGATGCTCACAGTCACCCCATTTATTGTGGCTCTAGTTCTCCCCTTGGTACAGAGTTTATTTTCTTCCAACTCATGTAAAATCTCCTTTTGACAAATAATTTTGGTTTCTCCTATTTTAAATTTTATTTTCATTTCTTTTGAAAGACAGAACCACACAGAAAGAGATATTCTATCTACTAGTTCACTATTCAAATGCCCACCACAGCTGAGACTGGGCTAGGCCGAAAGAAATAGACCACAACATGTTATGTATCTCCCAAATCAGTGACATGGACTAAGTACTTGAGCCATCATTTATGGCCTCCCAGAGCATGTATTAGCAGGAAGACGGAATCAGAGCTGGAGCCAAAACTCAAATTCATGTGCTCTGATATGGGATGTAGGTGTTCCAAACACATGCCCTGAGAATTCATTTTTGAAATTTAACCATTAACCTTTTAGTGAGACCAAAATGTATAAACAGATTGTAAAACTATGATTTCAAATTATATTCTGTATCTCATCTACCTCTTTCATCTCCCCTCCCATCATTTAAAAAAACTATTTTTAATAAGTATTTTACTTATTTATTTATACAAAGGAAAAAATATCATGTATTTCATACACTTTCATAAAAGCATATGATAATTCTCATTATATCCTCTCTAACTCATTCTTGCCTTCCCCTTATTTTCTTTTAATTTTTACAATGACATACTCTCAATTTCCTTTATAACCACAAGGTTAAACCTCCACTACATAAATAATTCAACAAATAGAAAGAAGAAAAACCACTTTTGCGCAAGAGTATAGACAGGGGCTATAAACAATAATGAAATCTCAAAATGTCAATTTTCCTTCTACATTACACTTCGTACTCTTGTATATCAGTCACCACAAATCAGGGAAGCATATGATATTTGTCTTTTGGGGACTGGCTTATTTCACTAAGCATAGTGGTCTCCAGTTGCATCCATTTTGTTGCGAAAGACCAGATTTTATTTGTTTTTATGGCCGAGTAATACTGAATAGTATTACATTATGTAAATAGATTATAATTTCTTTATGCATTCATCTGTGATGGACATGTGGGTTGATTCCATATCTTAGCTATTGTAAGTTGACATGCTGTAAACATAGGGGTATTGATAACTTTTTCATATGCTGATTTCATTTTCTTTGGGTAAATTCCCAGGGGTTTGGAATGTCTTGATCCTATTGTAGGTTCAGCTTCAGATTTCTGAAGAATCTCCATACTGTGTTCCATAGTGGTTGTACCAGTTTACATTCCCACTAACAGTGCATTAGGGTACCTTTTCCCCCACATCCTCACCAGCATTTATTGTTTTTTGATTTTTGGATCCACTCTAACTGGAGTGAGATGAAACATCATTGTGCTTTTTATTTGTACTTCCCTGAAGGCTTACGATCCTGAGCATCCTTTCATCTGTCTGTGTGTGTCTGTTGGCCATTTGTACTTTATCCTTTGAAAATATCTGTTCATATCCTTGGCCCATTTTTTAAATTTTTTTCCAAGGAAACCATTTATTTAATGAGTACAAAATCATAAGTACAACTTTAGGAATGTAGTTATCTTCCCATCATACCTGCCCTCCTACCCCTAGTTCCACCCCACCTCCTCCTCCCTCTTCCATTCCCAGTCCCATTCTTCATTAAGAAAAACTATGTGAATTAACAGTATAACTAGTACTCAAACAGTACTTTACACTTTGTGTTTCTGCGTGGGTGCAAACTGTTGAAATCTTTACTTAGTATATACTAAATTGATCTTCTGTAGATAAAGATAATTGAAAATGAATCTTGATGTGAATGGGATGGGAGAGGGAGAGATGGGATGGTTGCGGGTGGGGGAGAGGTTATAGGGGGAAAAGCCACTATAATCCAAAGGCTGTACTTTGGAAATTTATATTTATTAAATAAAAGTTTAAAAAAATTCAGATATAAAGATAAAAGTGACAACGGCAAGGGAGAGGAGGATAGATAAAATTGTCTGTAAAACCAGTTCTCAAACAGTTTGTGTGCATGTGTGCATGCGCAAACTGTTGAAATCTTTACTTAGTATAGAATTAGTCTTCTGTGTACAAAACTAATTGAAAATGAAGCTTAATGGAGGATAGGACTGGCAAGAGGGGAGGGAGAAGGAAGAGGGCTGGGAGGGTGGGTATGGTGGGAAGAATAACTATATTCTTAAAGTTGTACTTAAGAAATTTGTATTCCTTAAAAAATAAATTTAAAAAAATTGAAAGTTATTGAGTCTGGGTGAAAGGTACATGGGGGCTGATTACACATTTATCTGTAATTTGGCAAATGTTTGAAAGTTTCATAATAAAAACTTACTTTATATGAAAAAAGAAAAAACAGAACAAGACAAAATAAAAATTATTCCTCAACAGTCAAGACAGAGCTGTTCAAGTCATTGCTTTTCAGTGTCAATTTCACTTCTACAGGTTTTCTTTTAGGTGCTCTGTTAGTTATCACAGATAGCGGAGAACATATGCTATTTGTCCCTTTGGGACTGGCTTATTTCATTAAGTATGATGTTTTCCAGATTCATCCATTTTGTTGCAAATGACTGGATTTCTTTTCTATTCTTTTTTTTACCATTGTGTAGTATTCCATAGAGTATATATCCCATAATTTCTTTATCCAGTCTTCAGTTGATAGGCATTTAGGTTGATTTCTTGTCTTAGCTATTGTGAATTGAGCTGCAATAAACATGGGGGTGCAGATAACTCTTTTATTTGCTGATTTCATTTCCCTTGGGTAAATTCCCAGGAATGGGATGGCTCTATATGGTAGGTCTCTATTCAGATTTCTGAGTTATCTCCAAACTGTCTTCCATAGTGATTTTACCATTTTATATTCCCACCAACAGTGGATTAGGGTACATTTTCACCACATCTTCGCCAGCATTTGTTGTTTGTTGATTCCTGTATGAAAGCCTTCCGAACTGGGGAGAGGTGAAACCTCATTGTGGTTTTGATTTGCATTTCCCTGTCAGCTAGTGATCCTGAATACTTTTTTATGTGTCTGTTGGCCATTTGAATTTCCTCTTTTGAAAAATGTTTAAGTCCTTGGTCCATTTCTTAACTGGTTGCTTGTTTTGTTTTTGTGAAGTTTCTTGATCTTATATATTCTGGTTATTAATCCTTTATCAGTTGCATTGTTTGCAAATAATGTTTCCCATTCTGTCTGTTGTCACTTCACTTTCCTGAGTGTTTCTTTTGCAGTACAGAAGCTTCTCAATTTGATGTAATCCCATTTCTCGATTTTGGCTTTGATTGGCTGTGCCTCTGGGGTCTTTTTCAAGAAATCTTTGCCTGTGCCTTGGCCCATTTCTTAACTGGATTGCTCATTTTATTGTTGTAGAGTTTCTTGAGCTACTGATATATCATGGATGTTAATGCTTTATCAGGTTTATAAATTGTAAATTGTAAATCTGTTCTTCTCATCTCTCTCTTTTTTTTTTTTTTTTTGGCCTTTTTACCCTGTTAGTCTGTTAGTGTTTTCCTTTGCTGTACAGGAGCTTTTCTTTGTCTATTTTCCATTTCTTGCCTGTGCTTTAGTGGTCTTATACATGAAGACATTGCCTCTGCCAATGTCTTTCAGTGTTTCCCCAATGTTCTCTAGTAATTTGAGGGTATCTGGTCTTGGATTTAGATCTACTGTGAGTTAATTTTTGTATAGTGTGTAAGGTAGGGGTCTTGTTTCATACTTCCGCATGCAGAGATATAATTTTCCCAATACCATTTGTTGAAGAGACTGCCCTTTCTTCTGGGAGTGATTTTAGCTCTTTTTGAAAGATAAGTGGGTAATGGATATGTGGACTAATTTCTGTGGTTTCTATTCTGTTTCATTGATCTACATGTTTATCCTTGCGCTAATACCAACCTGTTCTGTTTATAACTATCTTGAAATCAGGTATAGTGATGCCTTCAGTTTCATTTTTATTATTTAGGATTATTTTAGCTACTCAGGATCCCTTGTGATTATATATGAAGTTTAGGGTCATTTTCTACAGATCTGAGAAGTATGCCTTTGGTATTTTGTTTGGGATCACATTCAATCTGTAAATTGCTTTGGTTTATATGAATATTTGATGACATTAATTCTTCCAATCCATGAACATGGAAATTTTTTCATTTTTTGCTGTCTTCTTCTATTTCCTTCCTTAACATTTTGCAATTTTCATTGTAGAGACCTTTCACATCCTTGGTTAAATTTATCTCAGGGTATTTAAAATTTTTGTGGCTATATTGAAAACAACTGATCTTACAAGTTCTTTCCTAGCCATTGTATTATTTATGTATACAAAGACTATTAATTTTTGTATAGATTTTTATATCCTGCAACTGTCCCAAACTCTTATGAGTTCCAATAATCTCTTAGTAGAGTCTTGTTTCCCCTATGTTTAGGATTATATCATCTGCAAACAGGGATAATTTGACTCCTCCTTTCCCATTTTTATTGTTTTGATTTCTTTTTCTTATCTAATGGCTATGCCTAAAACTTACAGAACTATATTGAATAGTAATAGTGAAAACAGTCATCCTTGTCTGTTTCTGGATTTCAGTGGAAATGTTTCCAGCTTTTCCCCATTCAACATGATGTTGGCTAGGGGCTTGTCATATATTATACTGTCTTTATTGGATTTAGGTGTGCTCCTTGTATACCATTTTGCCTAAGGTTTTTTATCATGAAAGGATGTGGTATTATGTCTAATGCTTTCTCTGCTTCTATTGAGTTAACCATATCATTTTTATTCTTCAGTTTGTTAATGTGATGTGTCATATTTAATGATTTGCATATGTTGAATCATCCCTTTATACCAGGGATAAATCTCACTTACTCTGGTGAATGATCTTTCTGGCATGTTGTTGGATTCAACTTGCTCATACTTTGTTGAAGATTTCTGTATCCATGTTCATCAGGAATATTGGTCTACAGTTCTCTTTCTTGTATCTTTTTCTGGTTTTGGTATTACGGTGATATTTGCTAGAAGGTGTTTGGGAGGATTCTGTCCCTTTCAATTTTTTTGAATAGTTTGAGAAGATTTAGAATTAGTTCCTCTCTAACAGTTTGATAGAATTTTGTAGTGAAGCCACCTGGTCCTGGGCTTTTCTTTATTGAGAAGGTATTCATTACTCATTCAATTTATTATTGGCCTATTTAAGTTTTCTATATCTTCATGATTCTATATCCAAAGATTATATGTGTCCAGATATCTATTTATTTCTTCTAGATTTTCTAATTTGTTTGTATATGGCTGTTAATAGTAATCCTTTATTATTCTTTTTGTTTCTGTAGTATGTTTTAACATTTCCTATTCATCTTTGAATTTAATTTTGGTCTTCTCCGCTTTTTTGGTTAGTTGTGCCACTGCTTTATCAATTTTGTTTATTTTTCAAAAAAAACCTCAGTTCTTTAATTCATTGAAGTTTTTTGGTTTAAATTTATTTCTTTTCTAATTTTTATTATTTCATTCCTCCTACTAATTTGAGACTTGACTTGTTCTACTTTTCCTAGATCCTTGAGGTATATTGTTAGATAAATTATTTGATGCCATTCCAATTTCTTTATGTAGGCACTAATTGTTATAAACTTCCCTCTTGACACTGCTTTTGACATATTACATAAGATTTCATATGTTGCATTGTCATCTTCATTCATTTTTGGAAAGTTTTTATTTCCCTTTTGATTTCTTCTATGGTACACTGTTTGTTCAGGAGCATGTTGTTACTCTCCACGTGTTTGCATAATTTCTAGAGTTTCTTAAATTGTTAGGTTCCAGCTTTATTGCACTGTGATCAGAAAAAATACACGGTATGATTTTCAATTTTTTTAAATTGTTGAGACTTGTTTTGTGGCCTAGCACATTGTCTATCCTACAGAAAGATTTCTGCACTGAGGAAAAGATTGTATATTTTGCAGCTGTGGGATTATATATTCTGTAGATATCAATCAGATCCATTTGGTCCATAGTGTATATTAACTCTGTTTTTCTTTACTTTTCTTTTTTTTTTTTTTTGTCTATTTGATCTGTCCATTGATGAAAATGGGATATTGAAGTCCCCATTGTTATTGTATTGTAGTATACATCTCCCTTTAGATCCACTAACATTTATTTTAAGTAGTAGGCACCCTCGTATTGGGTGCTTATACATTAACCATAGTCACATCTTCCTGTTGGATTGATCATTTAGCCATTACATAATGCCCTTCTTTCTCTTTTTTAACAGTTTCTGTGTTGAAGTCAATTTGGTCTGATATTGGGATGACAACTACTGCTCATTTCTGTTTTTGTTAACATGAAAGATCTTTTTTTTCCATCCTTTCACTTTCAGTCTGTGTGTACCCTTGCTGGTGAGATGTGTTTCTTATAGGCTGCAAATAGATGGGTCTGTTTCTTTTAATCCACTTAGTCAATCTGTTTCTTTTTTCAAAAAATAGTTATTGATTTATTTATTTGAGGGACAGAGTTACAGACAGAGAGAGGGACAGACAGAAAGAAAGATCTTCCATCTACTGGCTCACTCCACAAATGGCTGCAATGGCCAGAACTAGGACAATCCAAAGCCAGGAACCAAGAGTGTCTTCCAGGTCTCCCATGTGGGTACAGGGTGCCAAGCACTTGGGCCATCTTCCACTGCTTTCCCAGGCCACTGCTTTCCCAGCAGAAGAGGAGCAGCTGGGATATGAACTGATGCCCATATCAGATGCAGGAGCCTCAGGTGGAGACTTAGCCTACTATGACTCAGTCTGTATCTGTGAATTGGAGAATTTAGTCCATTTATTTTCAAGGTTATTATTTATAAATATCAACTTGTTCCCAACATTTTTCCATGAATATTCCTATTGTTTATTTTTGATTTCCTTGATACTTTTTCAAGATTTTCTGATGTCACATTATTTTATGATGTTGAATATCTGGTTCTGTTTGTAGCACATCCTTAAATATCATTTGTAAGGCTGGATGATTGGTAACAATTTCTTTCAAATTCTGTTTGTTTTGGAAGGTCTTCAATTAAATTTCATATATAAATGAGAGCTTTGCTGTGTACAGTATTCCGCTACCAACTTAATTAAAGTTTTTCAAACTCTTAAAATTTACAGATATTTTTACTTGGGTATTTATTCAGGCTTTCAATATTTTCTTCATACTCTTAAGACCCCTCCATCTAATGGATAGGCTGTTGAATATCCCACTTCAAAAATTTTGTAAGGTCATGGGAAATGGGGGCTCATCAAAGGTTACTTTAAAATAAAAGATGCTCTTGACTTAAATAAAGACTCCTCTGTTTTTCTCCTTCTAAGAATAGAGTCAACCTCTGGCAAGGGGCACTTTCATAGCTTAATGTTTAGGGAAGCATTTGGATGATTGCTCTTCTGTGAGGAGCACACTGCAGAGACTTTGGACTGTCTTTCAGGCTCTACTGTTCACTAGGGTACCATCTGAGCCACCTCATCTATGGTATCCTGAACTGGTATCACTGAGATGTGGCTGGATCCATGCCTTTGTGGCATGATACAAGTTGCTGCTAAAGTCAGTTGTCAGTCCTCCCTTCCCAACTTAATAGCTACTTTAACTATAGGCATCTATGTGTATTCTTTTACATACTAAATCGCTAATACGTACCTACTCAGAAATACAGATCTGCCTCTGACTGTGCTTGAAACAGGCAAGATGGTAATGAGTCATCTCAGACTATCAGCATTTTTCACTCCTCGCATAGCCTCATATCTTTCTGCCCCATCTTGTATATCACCTCCTGTCTCCTGACACTACCTCCCACAAGTTCTGTCCACTGTATGAAATGACCATGATTGTTCATGTTATATGGTTTTGCCTTCTCTATGCACCGGCTCCAATATACTCGAGCCTCCAAACAATGAATTAATCTGTAAAGGCCCTATTGCAGCCTTTTAAGAAAAACCAGGCACACTTCCTGACTATCGCTTCATAGGGAAATCTAAAATGTCTCCTTTGAAATTCAAATCTGAGTCCTGATCCATAAGTATTTTATAGGTGATATCTGCTCCACTGTAGTTGTAAGGTCAAAAACATACTTTAACTCTTAAATTCACTTTGATTTGTAGTGGTTTCCTGAATTCTATTGTAAGAAAACACATGTTATTTTATCTTTTTCATTCTTTGGTCATTTTCATCAACTTTTCTAAGGAGAGTGATCATTGGATATATCTGTTTTCTGAATTTAAATGTGCATAACAAAGAGGATGGGGTGAAATCATTACTGAAAATGGGGGATACTAGCAAGAAGTTACGTTAAAATGGGGATTCATCAGGAATCATACTGAGGAGCAGAGACCATGGAAAATTCACTTATGTTTCTCCCGTTATGCAATTAAATCCATATACTTCGCTAGTGCTTCTGATAGGAGTCAATTCTATTAATAAAAATGTAAAGAATTGATGACATCATCAAATTGCTGGTATGATTTTTTTTGGCTAATACACAGTAAAACAATGTTTGTTATCGATATTTTCTATCTTGAACATCTATGAACATTGTGTTCTACATCTTTAATGTCATTGATTGCATGAATACCAGGGCTAGGGATATATTAGTCAATTAAAATGTTCATTGAGATAAATTGATTTCATTAGAAATTTTTAAGATTTTTAAACTATGACTACTCTGTTGAAAAAAATAGCTCACCTATGTAAGAGGGACTATACAGGTATACAAGTAGGTGTAACATGATCTCTATTCTGACTAATTCACAGCAGGGAAGGATCAGGATGAAAAGAAAATTTTTTCCTTGAAGCCACATGCTTTCCTTTCTATTGCAGAAATAGATAGCATTTAGATATAGCAATTTTGTCATGTAAGCAAGAAGATCTTGGGTCTAGACCTGAATTACATTCTCTCTTAGTCTTTTCAAAAAACCATTTCTTATAAATTCCTATGATCAATGTCAGATTCTCTCTGAATTCCTAGCAAATGCTTTATCCAACAGACAGAGTATTAAATATTTCTTTTTGGTTGAGCACTACACTGAATAAGTCTTTAACCACCTAAGTGCACAATTTTCCAATTACCTTTTCAGAAATGATGTGCAGGAATAATCCAACTAGAAGGTGAAACCTTAGCTCTTTCACTAATGTGAAATTGATTGCTTCCTTGCTTCCCAGGGATATTTTCCTTGAAAAAGAAAGAAAGAGACAAATCAATTTAAGTGCTAAATTGACAGCCTAGAGACTAGCGTGCTAATAGATATTTATTTGCTCAAAGATGAGATAAACTAGATATAAAGATAACGCAAAATTTCATATGGTAGAAATTAAAAAACCTGCATCAAATTCCTACCTAGTGTTCCTAATGCCTAATGATGGGCCAAATTGTTTTACCTTGAAAGGTGGAAATACAGGCCTCATGTGTAGGGGCGGGCCCCTTCTAGGACATTTAGATTCCTGCTTCTTCCTCAGCTTTTAGTGTGAATTGATCAAAATTATAAAATTTTGAGTTTACTTATTACAATACATATTGGTAATATTCATCTTATATTGAAGTGGTGAAGCAAAGCATTAGATCTCTGTATAGTTTAATAGACCTTGATGTCAAGAACAGTACAGTAATAAAGAGCACAGTTTGAGAACAATCCAAATTCTTCAGTTTGGTTCTGTTTATATGGAAAATCACTAGAAATATGTGCTTGAAATAATAATCATGTTTATCTGATATTCCTTTTGATACAAAGAGAAACAGCTATGTATTCCCAAACTAGAATCTGTCTATAAAAGGCTAAATTAATAGATGAAATAGAACAAAATAAACTTTCTTAAGAATACACGCAAAGTTTCGTCATTAAATTAAAAGACAAGTAGATAAAAGGCACAAACAGGAAGTGGTTCATGTGAAGCTCATCTGCAAAATATACAGCAGTTCCAATGACAGGATACTTATTTTTTTTAATTTTTTTTTTTTTATTTTTTGACAGGCAGAGTGGACAGTGAGAGAGAGAGACAGAGAGAAAGGTCTTCCTTTGCCGTTGGTTCACCCTCCAATGGCCGCCGCGGTCGGCGCACTGCGGCCAGCGCACCGCGCTCATCTGATGGCAGGAGCCAGGTGCCAGGTGCTTTTCCTGGTCTCCCATGGGGTGCAGGGCCCAAGCACTTGGGCCATCCTCCACTGCACTCCTGGGCCACAGCAGAGGGCTGGCCTGGAAGAGGGGCAACCGGGACAGAATCCGGTGCCCTGACTGGGACTAGAACCCGGTGTGCCGGCGCCGCAAGGCGGAGGATTAGCCTGTTGAGCCACAGCGCCGGCCAGGATACTTATTTTTTAACAGCTGTGAAACGGTAAAGGAATTGAAGCAGTTTCCTACAATTACAGTTCTCAGAAGGGTACTCCCAAAACCAGTCAACTCTTTACTGTCATTCTTGATGACATGATATATTCAACAAACAGGATATGTTTAGTTCCAGTTGCTGTACTATAGAGGACTCGTACATTTCAGAAAATCCATCCAGAGATGAGGGTGTTATAAGAATATTTATTCTACAGAAGACTTAATGGGACCATGTTATTCTCTTCAAATAGTGGTAAAGAGAGTCAAATTCACTGACTGCGAACTCTGTGCCAGGCACTGTTCTAGACACCATGTATAACTGTCATCCTATTTACTAAAAGTATCAACAACTCACTCTTGATGGTAGCTGTCAAAGCCCTGGAACTTGAACTAATATTCATCTGCATGTTTCCAAAGAAAAAACTGAAGAAACGAGAAAAACAATTTTCTCAGTATGCAAAAGACTATCAATAGAAAAAATGAAAGTTGTTCTTCTTGACTAATAAGAAAAGAGCAAAAATCTAGAGTAGATGTTGCAGGGAAGCAGAATGTAGGTATATTTATAATAAAGAAAAATAGCTGCAAAATTTGGTAATGTGTGGAGTGGGAATTTAGTTGGTACTTGGGATGCTGGCATCCCATGTCTGAATACCTGGGTTGATGTCGCAGCTATGCTCCTGACTCCAGCTTCTCGATAATGCACAGAATGATGCATTATGAGTGATGGCTCATGTAATTAAGTCCCTGCCACTCAGGTTTTGGCCTCAGCCTGGCCCAGCGCTACCTGTTGTAGGCATCTGTGGAGTGAACCAAGGGATGGATGATCTCTCTCTCTCTCTCTCTCTTTCTCTCTCTCCCTTACCTCTAAACCCCCTCCTCCTGTCCGTATTCCTCTCCTCCTATTTCTCTGCTTTTCATATAAATAAATAATTAAAACATGATATGCTCTCTATTAAGAGCAATTAAATGGCCACTGAAATGAGATAGGTTGGAGGGGATTCTGCATGTAGTGTAGCTTTAATAGTTCTCTAATCCTGGTCCACATGGTAATTTTCTATGAGTCTGAGAGGATTACTAGCATTTTGATATAACATGAATTGATATATAGCACAAAATGTGGCTTAGGCTTCAATACAATAGACCTCTTAATGCCACTTTCTATGTTTGAAGGAGGAAGAGAAAGGGAAATAGGAATGAATATCATACATATTGTATTACATTATAAAAGTATGGAGTGGCACAGCATCTAGTTCCAAAAGAGAACAAACTAACTTCTTTCTGATGATATTTAATAGGAGTATATCATGAAAACACAATACTTCTGGAAGAGTATTTTGTATGCATAACCCTTTCAATTATAAATATGGTCTCCTGCCTGAAAAATAGAATGACACAAATTTCTAACATGGAGTCAGCTTGAAAAGGTAGTGAACAAGCTCTGGACTTAGGGCCAATTCATTTTGCAAAGAACGATAAAGACTTTCATTTGGGAACACAATCTCTCTCACACACACAGAAACATGCACAATTCTATACTTTGAAACAGCCGGGATTTCTCTTAGAGTTTTGGCTGCCCACGTCTTTAGCATGTATTCATGTTATTAATATTTTTAGCACCACAGCCTCTAGTTACCACAGATCAATGTATTTTAAATAAGATGCTCCAATTTTATCTATGATAAATGTTTCCAGGTAAAGCTCAACTCTTTCTTTTTGGTCAATTATCTATAAGACATTAAATAAAAGATCATTTATTTCTTAACTGAAAGTGAAGTGAGGGTAGACTTTTAGGAAGCCCATTAAACTCTCAGTTTCGACTACCATAACTTTCTTAAAGTGTTAGAGACTACCTTGTAGTTGCACTGTTCCTCATGACTAAAAGGTATATAACAAAGATCAATGTTTAAAAGTGACAGACAAGACAAATGTGATGGCTGGCTAGGGAATGGGTTGATCCGTTCTGATTCTCCTGGGGCCTGATGCCTAGCAGAGCACAGTGGTAGGCCCATCCATGACCTCACTCTTTCTTATATGAATTAGGTCAAGCAGGTGACATACAGAGCAAGGAGGTTAATGAGAAAGTAAAATCCCCTTCTATTTCCATCTCCAGTTTTTGCCTTTGAACTTGTCTATATTTCTCTCACTTTTACAATTTTTACCCTCTCTCTTTTGTAGTTTCAGAGCACGAAATATCAGGGTTAAGGTTAATGGAGAGAAATAATAAAACTCTTTTCTTTCTTTTTTTATTTTTTCTTCTTAGAAATTATTTAGTGCTAAGAATTATATAGAGTATTAGGTTAGGTAATGATATTACAAAGATTAATAATTTTTATACGCAAAAGCTCAGACAAAAACCTGGGAATTATGGAAGGGATAAAGGCACTTTATCCTGATTAGGTACGCTGTTGAAGGAAGGACCCCTGGAGATTGTCATGAGAACTCAATCTTATTTTTAAAAGTTTATGTTCATTATTATTGTTATTTTTAACAGCTAGCAAGTGCATGGAAAATGAATTCAAAGAGCACTAATAAGAAGAGGGTGACTGCTTCTTAAAAGTCCTACTTTTGACTTAGAGTTATTTAGTTTTTCTTCCAGAAAAGTAAACATATTTTTACATGGCCTTTCAGACATATTCCATGTATCAGAAAAATATATATTTTCCTCTCAAGAACAAAAACTTACTCAACATCAGCATTGCCCAGTGGAAATATGAGTTGCAGTCAGAAGCATAAAATAAAATAAATTATAATAATGTTAGTAATATGGTTTATTTAACCCAGTATATCTGAAATATAATTTGAATAAATTGTAAGCTATTAAAAATTGTTAATGAGCTATTTAAATCTTGGTACCATCTTCAAAATCCAGTGTGTACTTTATACTTATAGTAAATCTCGGTTCACACAATGAATTATCATCAACTGTTTACTTTATATTTAGAGTTCATAAAATTAACAGTTTTCAAAACAAGATTCACATATCCAAGTCATTACTAATATATACAACATTTTTCTTATAATAGAATCAGTTATCAAATTTAAAATTTGAATTAACTAAAAAGTCACTTCTTCAGCCACACTATGAACATTTCAAGTATACTATAGTCTCATGTGGAAAACAACCACCATAGTAGACAACACAGACTTACAACTGGTTTCCAGCTTTTCCTCTTCATTAATATGTCTTAGGACATCTTGTATATTGGTTTGTATAGAGTAGCCTTATTTTTTAAAAAGTCTGGATAAAATTCCCATGGATGTGCTGTAATGTATTCAAGCAGTCCTTCTTGGAGAACATTAGATTGTTTCCTTTTTTATTTAAAGATTTATTTATTTATTAATTGGAAGTCAGTTACACCGAGAGAAAAGAGAATCAGAGAGAGAGAAGTCTTCCATCCGATGGTTTACTCCCTAGCAGGCTGCAACACTCAGAGCTGTGCCGATCCAAAGCTAGGAACCTGGAGCTTCTTCTGGGTCTCTCATGCGGGTTCAGGGGCCCAAGGACTTGAGCCATCTTCTACTGCTTTCCCAGACCATAGCAGAGAGCTGGATCAGAAGTGGAGCAGCTGGGTCTCAAACTGGCACCCAGGCCAGGACTTTAACCCACTGTGCAACAGCGCTGGCCCCTAGATTTTTTTCCAATGTTGAGATATCTCCTAGCTATAGTTACTATCCTTTTACACATAGGATACTTTGCACATTTGAATGAGTATATCTTTATGATAAATTTATAAAAGAATTGCTAGATAGGTCAAAGGGATTTTGTATTCCTATTCTTGGAATGTATTTCTAAACTGCCAAGCAAAATCTTAGATAGATATTGCTTGTTCTTCTACAATCTTCTACACTTTGTTATCAAACTTTTCATCTCTGCCATCCATAAAGGTTGAAAAAATCATGCAACATAAACTCTTAAGGTCATTTTTTTATTATGAGTCTGTACTCATAACACTCCTCTTTAGTATTATGTTTTCCTAAGCCTAACAAAAACATTAGTAGTCTTCTAGTTTATGTTTCTGCATCCAAAGAGCTTAGAATTTGCCACTTCATGTTCACAAGTAAAAAGTTGAACAGCTGAAAAATCAACAACTCTTTTTAGATCCAGGAAGGTTGTTAGGACACAGGGAAACTGCTGCCCCCCAAACACACACACACCCCCAAATTGGATGATGAGAACACATCTTTCCAGAGCAGAATCTCCATCAGAACTAGTGCCACGATAGGGCAAAATGAATTGTAATTGATAAATTGTTAGAGGCTCCGTGTAAATAAGTCGCAAGAGTTTAAAATTCCAAAAGTACATGGTCACTGGGGCTTGGAAAGTGTCATTTCCAGGCTTTTGTGGTTCTTTATCTCCAGGATCTTGACAAGTTTTCTCTGTGAGAAAAAAAATCTCCACATGGCTTCCTGCATGGAAGGGGTGAAGTGAACCCTTTTGAAATATACCAATGCGTTCTGTTCTTGACAAGATCTGCCACTAGAGGAAATGGTTCCAGCAGAGAATAATCTGTTTTGGATTTATCAGAACCTAACCAACCTAGGGAAAGGACAGTGCCTATTGCCACCTGTACCTCACTCTAGCCATGCTGTCCTGCCAACGTGGGCAGTGGGGAGGAGCCCGAGAAGCACTCGAGAAGTTCACAGCCCAGAAGCACAGCCACACTAAATGAAGAAGGCTTAATCTTAAAACCACAGAGTGTTCTTTTCCCCCACAACTTTATCCCATGCTATTAGTGGCCTATTTACAACAACTTCTTTTACCTAATATATCATGTACCACTGCAAGAAAAAGTTACAAAAACATTAGAAATCAAAAAACACAGAAGAAAAAAATCAAAAGAAGCAGACTTGAAAATGCATTGGAATGATCAGATCATGAATTTTAAAACCATGATTAATATATTGGAGGCTCCAAAAGATAAAGGAGATATCACACAAGAACAGATGGACAATGCTAGAAGAAAGATGGGAAGCCTAAGAAAAACACAAAAAGCAATGCAAGAGATTAAAAATAACACTCATAGAAGTGAAGAAGAAAGTCTTTGCTGGCTGAAATAGCAATTTCTGAGCTTAAGGATATAAATCAAATAAAACCTCTAAAATTGAAAAAGCAAGTAGAAGAAAGACTGATTAAACCAGAATTGAATATCCAAAACTATGGAATAGCCACTGAAATTATATACATAACTAGAATAGCAGAAAGAGAAAAAAACAGAATAAATATTTGAAACAATAATGACTGATAAATTTCTACAAATTAATATCAGACATCAAGCCACACATTCAGGAAACTAACAGAACACAAAGTAGGATAAATGACCAAAAAAAATACTCCTTAGGAATATCATATTCACACTTCAGAAAATCAAAGATACAGAAAGTCAAAGGCAAAGAGACTGGAGGTGAGGAAATGCACCTTACTTATAGAGCAACAAATATAAGAATTATATCCAAATTCTCCTCAGAAACCATTCAAGGAAGGAGAGATTGGACTGAAATACAATGTTGGGTGAACACATAATTTTAAAAACTACCGACCTAGAATTCTGTTCCTTAAGAAATTAACCTTCAAATCTGATGGAGGAATGAAGACTTTCTCAGATAAATAAAAATGGAAAGAATTTGTACAAATATCCCTGTTTTGCAAGAACTGACAAGCAATATTTTAAGAGGGAAAATAATATAGATGAGAAATTTAAGTATACACAAATAAAGGAAGAATATTAAAATTGGAACAAGTAAAGGTAAAATCAAAACTTCTATTTTTCTATTTCTTATTTGATACCAAAAACAGTTTTTTTTCAAAAATAATGATGATAACAAGGTATTATATACACATTATGTATATATAATATATATTCTTATATATTATACCTATTGATAAGTACCAAATCTATTCTCTCATCTCTGCTGTTATTGCTGTCATTTAATTACTCTGTATAAACATATATACTTACATGTGATTACATTTTTGCAGAAGTTACATGAATGATCACAATATATGAGAGAAGAGAGGGGGAATTTCATATTATTTTATTATTATAAGCTATTCACACTACCTGTGAAGTGGTGTATTATTCCCTGAAAGTGGATTTTCATTACTTGTAAAGACAAACTGCAAAATCTAGAGCAACAAGTAACAAAATGAATAAAAGTGTAGTTGATATTCTCAGGAAAGAGAAAATGGAATAAAATGAAATGCTCAATTAATCCCACAAGAAGGCAGATAAGGCATGTGGGGGCACTCTATCAGTAGAAATAAAACTTGGGGCCAGTACTGTGGCATAGCACCCCATGTGGTTGCCAGTTTGAGTCCCAACTGCTCCTCTTCTGATCCGGCTCTCTGCTTATGCCCTGGGCAAGCAGTAGAAGATGGCCCAAGTCTTTGGGCCCCTGCACCCATGTAGGAGTTCTGGAAGAAGGTCCTGGTTCCTGGCTTTGGATTGGCTCAGCTCTGGCAGTTGCAGCCATTTGGGGAGTGAACCTGTGTATGGAACACTCTCTCTCTCTCTCGCTCTCGCTCTCCCTGCTTTTGCATCTCTGTAACTCTGCCTTTCAAATAAATAAATAAATCTTTTTTTAAAAAAAGAAAAAAATACAATTTCAGCAAAACCCCTTCTGTATCCAATATGTGACTAAAGCGTTTCAGGATACAAGGTTAATACATAATGTCAATCACTTTTCTATACACAAGTAATGAATCAGTGAAAATAAAATAGTGATGTTGGGGCCTGCATTGTGGTCAATGGACTAAGCTATATCCTACAGTGGCAGCATCTCCTATGGCAGTGCTGATTTGACTCCTGGCTGCTCAGCTTCCAACCCAGCTCGCTTCTAATGTGCCTGGAAAAGCGGAAGATGCTCAGGTTCTTGGATGCCTGACCATGACAAACATATGGGAGATCTAGATGAACTTCCTGTCTCCTGGCTTTTGCCTGGCCTATCTTCAGGCATTGTGGCCATTTGGGGGTGTGAACCAGCAGATGGAAGAGCTCTTTCTCACTCTGTCTCTCCTGCTCGCCCTCTGTCAATCTGACTTTTAAATAAATTAAATAAATCTTTAAAAAGTGGCCATTTACATTAACAGTCCCCAAAATGAAATACTTTGTTATAAATCTCAAAAAACCTGCATGATCCAAAGAAAACTGGTTGAAAAATTCTGCAAAATTTTTGCAAAAAATATACAAAATTTTCATTAAAGAAATCAATGAACTAAATAAATGGAGAAATATTCTATGTTCATGGATAGGAGGATGTGATATTGTTAAAAATATCAAATTCTTCTCAACTTCATCTAGAGATGCAAGGCAAAATCAATTAAAATCCTAGCAAATTATCTGTTAACTGAAGTTAATACTGACAGGCAAAAGATTCAGAATAGCTAACTGAATTTTGAAGGAGAAAAACAAAGTCAATGTGATATCGGTAAAGAAATAGACAAATAGATCAATGTGCCTGGGAGAGCAGCACAAGATGGCTCCTGCCACCTATATGGGATAGTCGAGTGGAGGTTCCTGGTTTCTGATTTTGGCCTGGCCTACCTGTAGCCAATGTGGCCATTTGGGGAGTGAACCAGCAGACGGAAAACCTCTTTCTGTCTCCCCCTCTCTCTCTGTCACTCTGCCTTGAAAATAAATAAATCTCTTTTTTAAAAAAAGACAGTGGTTTGTTTGTTAAATGCAGTCATATACAAAGCAAAGCAAATGATATTCAGTACACACCAAACCAGGAGAATGTGGATTAAAGGCACACGGAACAAAGCTGCAAGGATTGAAATGTCATATGTGTTGGCCAGTGCCGCAGCTCACTAGGCTAATCTTCCTCCTGTGGCGCCGGTACTCCAGGTTCTAGTCCTGGTTAGTGCGCTGGATTCCGTCCCCGGTGCTCCTCTTCCAGGCCAGCTCCCTGCTGTGGCCTGGGAGTGCAGTGGAGGAAGGCCCAAGTGCTTGGGCCCTGCACCCGCACTGGAGACCAGGAGGAAGCTCCTGGCTCCTGGCTTTGGATTGGCGCAGCTCGCTGGCTGTAGCAGCCATTTGGGGGGTGAGACAACGGAATGAAGACCTTTCTCTCTATCTGTCTCTCTCACTGTCTAACTTTGCCTATCAAAAAAAAAAATGTCATATGTGTCAACACATAATGTCATACCTAAAATGAGTTAATTCCAAAATATTAGTTCTAATAATTTCTAGTCTGAGATATTTATCTTGAGTAACATATAATACACTAGCTTTGTATTTTTAGTGAGTGGAAAGACTATTCAACACTAATTGCAAACACCAAGCTCTCATCTAATGCTCTCAGGAGAGAAAATCAGTTCCAGAACACCTCATACTCACTTACCCTTCCACAGAGCCAATGTCTCACATCCCAACTGCAATTTTAGGGATTGAGTATGTGCAGATAACCAAGCAGCTATTCCTGAGAAACAGTGTCTTTGGGTTAGTCCTGAAATGGATATGAAGACACTTACAATGATTACAAAATATTTGGCACTTTGAATGTATTTTTTTGACAGGCAGAGTTAGACAGTGAGAGAGAGAGAGAGAGAGAGAGAGAGAGAGATCTTCATTCTATTGGTTCACCCTCCAAATGGCCGCCACGGCCAGCACTCTGCGCTAATCCGAAGCCAGGAGCCAGGTGCTTCCTCCTGGTCTCCCATGCGGGTGCAGGGCCCAAAGACTTGGGCCATCCTCCACTGCCTTCCCAGGCCACAGGAGAGAGCTGGACTGGAAGAGGCGCATTGGGGACGGAATCTAGCGCCCCAACCAGGACTAGAACCTGGAGTACCGGCACCACAGGAGGAGGATTAGCATAGTGAGCCATGGCACTGGCTGAATGTATTGTTTAGGTTTGGTCTGTCTACAATATCAGTACTCTGATGCTATGTCCACATGTTGTTTTTGGTTTGCAATTACTTCCTTAGTAGTCCCAGAATGAACATAAAAAGTGAAATTCTCCTTGGTATCTGGAGGTGAGTACTTCCTTCCATGGCTAAGCTAGTTGTCAAAGTTTTTGTTTACCTTCTTTGGCAGCCCTGGAAAAAGGACCCTGTGTGACTTATGGAAGAACCCAAACTAACACTCCTTAGTTCAAGAGAAATTTGTATTTTGCTTTGAATTATTTGACTTCAATTCTTTTAACTAGTCTTAGTATTTTATAGAAATCCATTTTTGATAACTTGCAGAATTATGTTAGAGCAATAAGAATATTTTTATAAATTGATTCTTTTTTAAATTTAAAAGTTAAATTTCAAAGGTTCTTTTTTTAAATTTAAAAGTTGAACTTGTTGAGCAGATTCTTCTTATGAGATTTCTAATTCCTATTTCTCAAGTGGAAATTTAAAAAATGAATCTAATTGCTCTAACATAATTCTACATTTATCAAAATTTCTATAAATACTAACATTAGTTAAAAGAACTGAAGTCAAATAATTCAAAGCAAAATACAAATTTCACTTGAAATATGGAGTGTTAGTTTTGGTTCCTACATAGGTAGGCACAGATTCAAGAATTCAACCGCAAATATTCATTTGTAAAGTGAGAGAAATGCTGATATGGAAGTGGGGAATTGACATAGGGATGGGAGGCACATCAAAACTAAAGTAAGGGCTGGCGCCACAGCTCACTAGGCTAATCCTCCACCTTGCGGCGCCGGCACACTGGGTTCTATCCCAGTCAGGGTGCCGGATTCTGTCCTAGTTGCCCCTCTTCCAGGCCAGCTCCCTGCTGTGGCCTGGGAGTGCAGTGGAGGATGGCCCAAGTGCTTGGGCCCTGCACCCCATGGGAGACCAGGAGAAGCACCTGGCTCCTGCCATCAGATCAGCACGGTGCGCCGGCCGCAGCACGCTGGCCGCGGCGGCCATTGGAGGGTGAACCAACTGCAAAGGAAGACCTTTCTTTCTGTTTCTCTCTCTCACTGTCCACTCTGCCTGTCAAAAAAAAAAAAAAAAAAAACTAAAGTAAGAAAAAACAGTAAATAAGCAAGCAAAAGGCCACAATAGAAGCCTGGCGATTAAGCCATCAGAGGCACTCTAGGAGTTGTTGTAGCACACATACTCAGAATCGTTCCACCCAACAGGTGCGGAACTAAGAATTCCTTTGACTATAATAAAATATAGGTGCTGGCAGTATACAGTTGATTGTTGTGTAGGCAGAGATAATGATAGAGGATGTGTAAAGAGAAACGATAGCATCTGCACTCTGAAGACTGCTTTTGTGAGGTTTTACATGTCCTAACAGGAGTATCAGAATTGCTTTCCAAAGCAAAAATTCTTAAAATCCAAACATATTCCGATTTTTTCAAACTCCCCCCATTCACAGGCTGAATATATGCAGTGTACATGCTAAATTGGTTTTACAACAGCTCAAGTAATCTCATGATATAAATTATATGTTGTATTACAATCAGTACTTAAATACTGGTTTAATTATTCTAGAAAGAAGAATTTATTTGAACAACATTCTTACTGTGTGAAATTTCCCTTCTTTCTTTTTGTAGTGCATCATCATTTATTAACACTGACTCTATGTAGAATTATCTAGTTGTCATCATACATACAAAAGAAACTGAAAACATAATTGCTGCCTTGTGAAGTTTCCACCATAGACAAAAATTTTTGACAAGTATACAAAAGAAGATACAATGCACACATGAAAGATAAAATGCAAATAGATGTAAACAAATCAATAAATAAGAACACACTAGTTACTGTCCTTCTTCTGGAAAATCATACATCAACTATTGTGTGACTAAGCCAAAGCTATAGGCCTCTACCTTACCCTGCCCAAACGTACAATATAGTTGGGAAGAAACAGTAACAATGAGTTTCATAGAGGTATAGAATGAATATTGCCAATTAATGTTATCTAAAGAACATACTGTGAAGGATGAGTAATTATGTGAATCTGCTGTTTTTTTTCACTGAATTGTGTTTTATTTTCTAGAATTAATTGAGCAACACTATTTTGGTGACAAAGATATACCTTTAGGCATTAGTTATAATTCTTTATCATTAAAATAATTAAGAAGGTAATTTCTTGCAGACATCAAGAATAAAATTTTCACGTATAAATATGAAAATTGGAGTGCACTTTGCAAATGCGATGTCAAGTATATCTTTAGACATACTTCTCTTACTACAGTTTCTCTCACTGGAAGCTAAGGATTTCCTTTTGTTCACTTGGTAAATATGCAAACAAACAAAAAGCACGAGAGATTGTCTATGTTATACTTCTGAACATATAGCACGCACTAACTCATAATTATTTAACACCTGCTATGAATGGAATACTGTTGTAACACTTTCTTTGTCCAGACATTAGTCTAAGAAGGTAAAATATCAAGAAACAGGCAAGAATAAAATCTAGCCAGTGACCAAATAAAACCCTTCAACCATGGAAAAGCTACTGGAATTATTAATAAGGAGAAAAGCTTAGGAACATTTAGCAATGCATTATTTATTAAGAAACTGTCAGTGGGACTCATAAAAGGCAGGCTGTGAGTGAAAAATATGCTTGTTTGGGTTGAGTATATTACTGTAGACAGGCTGGAGATAAGCTGGAAACAAAAGGGAACATTAATCTGACTCTCAAGAAAGCATTTGTTATGGCAGCAACTAATGCAGTGGTTTAAGCAAATGAAACACAATATGCAGTGGAAGTAAGTAGGAGTAATTAAAGAACAAGGGTCATGGCACATTGTCTAAACAATACAGTTGAATTTAGTCACTTCATCGTTATGCAAGCTAAAGGAGACTTACCTCTTAGGAAAGAAAGAAAATGCACAAGATGACCAGATTTAAGACTATGGAGGAGATGGAGGAGTAACACTTGACCAGGCCACTTCAAGGTGTGACTTACTCATTAACAAAGAAGCAAGGACAGGATGAGTGCTGAGAATCTTTCTCTACGTCTAATACGAACTAGATAGTGAATCTGCTAGTCAGGTCTTATCAAAGAACCAGGGAGTTTCATCTCCTGAGCCACAAGCAAAAGTCTATAAGGATTTTCTTATCCCACATATAAGCAGAATCGTTCCACCCAAGGAACGATTGAACGAGGAACAGTGCAGCAAACTCAGATATCAGAACAAGGACATCCCGGCCTAAATCTGCCAGTGGTTCTGCCACTTTTCTGTCTTATGCACCAAAACTTATTGGTCATCTTCGAAGTTTTTGCCTTCTATTCTCTAACTTTCTTCTCTAACCACTATTACATGTCACTTGGATTGTTGTAATAGCCTCCTAACTAGTCTACTCCTTCCCTATTTTCCCATAATAGACTTTTTTGTCTATATAGTGCTAAAAGCAAACTGGTTACAATCTTCCATGATTTTTCATTTACTCACTTTGCTTCATCTGCATTCATGAGGTATTGGAGCCACTCAAGAAAAAGAGCCAAATCCCTCAAGTCCTTCATTGGAAAAGTATCATCTGGGAGATTCTTCTCATCATGGATATCACACTGAAATGTGAGCAAATGACACTTTTTCATTAAGTCATGAGATTTTGGGTGGTGCTTTGATGCTGTAGAATACTTCAACCAACCCAGAAATTATAAGCAGAATTGAGGTACCAATGAAATAAAAACCTAAAGCATATGGTATTGACTAGATATTAGCTATCAGCTGGTGAGGAAAGAGACAGAATAGATTAGTCTGATGGAGATTCTTGTTATTCAGTGGCAAAATATTTGCTAAAACCACCAGCTACTATTACTTGGAGAAGAGGGTAAATGCTTACTGAGTTCCACAGGAAGATGCTGAAAGATATAACACTAATATCGAGATGTTCATCAGTCCTACTTAACTCTCATAAGAACACTGTATTTCCCAACTTCCCTTGCATCTAATTAAGACTATTTGACAGAATATTTGACCATGGAATGGGGGCACAAAGAGCATTTATATGTAGTTTTTCCTTGCCTTCACCATTCACCTGGGTTTAGAGAAACCCAAGTTTCATATCTACAACTAGAGGGCACCTAAATCATAATGCTTTCTCCATAGATCTTACTCTCTAGTATTCATATGTATTATTCAGTTATGCTAGTAATAATCTTTTTTACTTTCTTATGTCATTCTCTAAATGGTCAAACTATATGAAAACTACAATAGCAACTATAACTTTTTATCAGAACCAATATATATGTATTTATTGTTGACTACTTATTCATTGACTTGCTTATCAATATTTGAGTGCTATTCCATAAGAATGTGTTTTCTATCCTCAAGATGTAAGATCACATAGATAAAGCAACAATATAACAGCATTTAAGTGGAATACCTGCAGATGAAAAATCCTGCCACCTGCTCAGTCTTTCAACTTCACTAAGCCTACCCTAATTTTATCTGAAATCTGTGGTATCAGAATAGAAGGACAAAATAAAAAACACTGGACTGATATTAATCCTAACTCATTTTTTAAAAAGACAGAAAACAGAATGCAATGATGTAGTTTTCTTAATGCTACATGTTCTCAGTCTCTATAGTATGGAGAAAAAACTGAAGAGGCAAAAGCAACTTCACATCTTATTTCAGATGCACGGAAGTCAATTATCTGCTCCTCTCCTGGCATTCCCTCAAAAACTGTAATTGCTTTGTAGTCAACAAATTTCAGACAGCAGATTAACTCCTTGGTCTTGGTTATTTTTTATTGAAAACTTGTTCTTTATTTTTGTTTTTGACATTGGTGCTATGAAGTTTCTGCTCCCATTTCTCTATGCACCTTAAATTCTCATGCTGATCTACTTCACTGACTCCACTGGCTTCAAACAGAGTTTTATGCAATAACTTCACAGACAGCTCTAAAGTTTTCACTACTCTGATCTCCATCCCACATATAAAAATCTGTGTTGGGCATCCCCTCCTCCGGACAATTTGATAGAAACTAGTAGAATCACATGTCCTAACATCAAAGCCCACATACTTTGACTCCCAAAGAGACTACTAGTATTATTATGTCCTTTTTATAATGATGTCCTCATCCTCTCCCTCAGATAGGCTGATATCCAGTTAATCCTTTTCATGAATATTTTCTCAACAAGGTGTTCTTTCTAAAATGCCACATTATTTAATTTTATTGAGCTTTCATCTTTTCATCTATATGAAGAGATAGTAAGAAAGTTGTACTGTGAATCAAGCATAGTTACTGCATCTGAATCAATGAAAACACAAATAAATTCTATTTTCTCTATTGGGTAAAATCAAAATTGGCCAATTGAATCCTTTTTCATCAACTAATCTGCGATATGAACATTTCTGTAACCTCTAAGACTTATCTAAGAAGCCAATAGACATGAATGCAGCTTGTGGACTCATGTCTTAATATTCAGTTTTAAGTCTTGGCATTTAAGAATGTTTAATTAATGTATGATCAATTCCAAATAAATTACCATCTTTAGAGGTGATGCTAATCAATGGAGGACATGGCACTGTTGGTTTCAGAAAGGCCTCATTTGACATTGAAGAAGATGGCATAATAATTGCTTGGTATTTGTAATTTTTTTACCCATTTATCATGTCATTAGTATGGAAAGCTTAATAGCTTTAATTAAGCCCAATTAAGCCCTTTGATGCTATGACTTCTTCCAAGTTGATGATAATAATCATGTTATTATGAAGATTTTGTTAATAATAATAAAGGGATCTTTAGAAATAAATAATTAATAACAATAATTTAATACCTTCTATATTCTGCATATAATATCAGAAAAGGTGCAGTATCAGGCACAGAAAGTGTGAGGGACAGGCTAGGCTCACTGGTTACAGAAGAATAAATAAGTTTCAAGGATCAGATAACAGAACAGAAGAAAGAGGAGGAGAAATAGAAGAGGAAGGGTAAGAAGAAGGAGGAGGAGAAAGGGGGGAATGAAGAAAGGAAGGAAGGAAGGAAGGAAGGAAGGAAGGGGGGAAGGAAGGAAGGAAGGAAGGAAGGAAGGGGGGAAGGGGGGAAAGAAAAGAAAAGAAAAGAAAAGAAAAGAAAAGAAAAGAAAAGAAAAGAAAAGAAAAGAAAAGAAAAGAAAAGAAAAGAAAAGAAAAGAAAGAAGGCAGAGAAAGTAAAAGCCAAAAATTTTGCAGACAGGCATTACTCAATGGTTAGAATTGCTGGTTGGGTCCATATAAAAGATGACACACTATATGACCTCAGTGGTATACAGGTAACTAAACTCATATTAGGGTAGATGATAAGACCATTACACCGAATAAAGTGCTCAGACTTTCATGCTCTAAAATCCAGCAATAGGATTGAGGATATATGCCAAAGATCAAGTACAGCCAGATAATTTGACTGAGATACCTAGACAGCAGGGAGTGTGAAAGAAATGGTGGGGTGGGGAAGAGTGTATTTAACAAAAAGATACTATTCAGCATCAGTCTGGAAAGCAATAGTAAGTCCAGTGATGCTCTAGATCTGAAGAGGAATAGCACAAGTCCCTCAGAAGTCATGGGATTTAATCATTGTCCTTGTCTTCATAATATGGTTATCAAGGGATCACAGAAGATATTATGGTATGACTTTAAGGACATGTGACTGATATAACAGATGTCATAATGTACATTCAAATAATATTTAGAGGCTGGAACATGAGAAAATTTAAAGAAAAATATAAAAGTGTAGCCGGCGCCGTGGCTCAACTGGCTAATCCTCCGCCTTGCGGCGCCGGCACACCGGGTTCTAGTCCCGGTTGGGGCGCCGGATTCTGTCCCGGTTGCCCCTCTTCCAGGCCAGCTCTCTGCTGTGGCCCGGGAGTGCAGTGGAGGATGGCCCAAGTGCTTGGGAGCTGCACCCCATGGGAGACCAGGAAAAGCACCTGGCACCTGGCTCCTGCCATCAGGATGAGTGCAGTGCGCTGGCCGCAGCGCGCTGACCGCGGCGGTCATTGGAGGGTGAACCAACGGCAAAGGAAGACCTTTTTCTCTGTCTCTCTCTCTCACTGTCCACTCTGCCTGTCAAAAATAAAAAAATTAAAAAAGAAAAAAAGAAAAATATAAAAGTATAAAGGTCATCATTTAAAAATGATGGCTATTAGTACTTTTTAGTCATAAAATAAGATAATAATATTGCAAAACTTAAAAATTTTTGAATTTTGATTTAAGAATCATCCTAATGGGATGAGAAACAGATGTTACTTATTCTAAACCTTGATTTTTTCCCCTTTGGTTAAAATTAAGAGACATTATATATCACAATGGCATTTAATAAGAAAACAAAAAATAAAAACATTGTTGATATAAGTATCAGGCTAGACAGTAATATTCTCATTAGCAAAAAGAATATATAAAACAGTTTTACATACTGGGGATATGGCGTTCAAGTGAAATCAAAGTTTTCACAAGGCAAACCCAGTTTACAAAAATGTCATTTATTAAATTTATTACACCTAAATTTGAAAAAAGCTTAATAAATTACAAAAGTGTGCAACTGGTAGTGTCCAGCATGGCATTCTTAAGGAAAATACATGAAACTTTCTAATCCTACAAGCTCAATACAATCAGTCATGAAAGAGATGAGTTCCACCAAGTTCTCTGATTGTCTGATCATATATACATTATCATGATCCATATCAGGTACCACACTTAAAGAGTAAAATTATAAAAATGAGCTCATCCACAAAAGAACTATATAATGAGTTAGTTCAGAAACTAAATAAATAATGCTTAAAGAACATAAGGAGGAATAGGAAGCTCTAAGAAGACTGTATATATCCTAATCCAGTTGAAGAACTTAAGTTGTCACTTATTTATTTCCCTATTTGTGCCATTGGAAAAAATAGGATCAAAGGATGGGAATTCCAAGGCAGTCTGTTTTGTTTATAAATTGCAAAGATCATTTAGAATTACATAAAGACAGTTTCAACTGCCCAATGAGATATAAATTCACTGTACTGCAAGGCCATTTCAAGAGTTCCTAAGTTGAGAAGTTGAGTTCCTAGTCTTTGGAAATTAATGATTACAAGAGTGGCATATAGAATTTAAAGATTAATGATATCATTGGTCTCTAAACACTGATCCAGTAGCCAATTCATTCTTACTCATCCTCTAAGAACCCCTCGGCTAAAACAAATCAGCATACAAATGGCATGAATGTCAACATCACAAGAATATGTGAATGTAATAGGTATTAGGCAACCTTTTGCCACTATAACAAAATTCCTAAGACAAGCTACTTATGCAAGAAACAGGTTTATTTCAGCTCCCAAATTTACAGATTAAGAGTTGAAGACCAGGTGACTCTACTGGATCAGCATGTGGTAATAGTATTCTTGCTGGCAGAGTCCCAAGGTGGCTCCTAATAAAGCCACCATGATTTAACAATTGGGGCTCCACCCCAAAGGAATCATCCAATCCCATCACTTCCCACAAGCCCCTTCTCTAAACACCATGATTATATTAAGTATCTGTCCACCTAGTACCATTAACTAAAGAGACAATGCTTTTAACATGTGGGCCTTTGTGGGACACTCATATTAGTATCCAAATCATAGAACAGACAGTGCCAGTTAGTCTTTCTAGAATGTTGTTCCATTATAATGACTTTGCTTAGTCATGGAAATGAGGCTTTTGTTTGTCCATAACAGAAACAACCTATCCAAGACATGTTTTCTTCTGTTTACTATTATTTATCCTCATCTCCAGTTTACTCTGACAAAATTAACTGCTCTCCAAAAATCAGAATGAGAAAAACAAGTTTATGTTCAGAACAAAATTATACAGATGAGGTAGACTAATTGTTAAGACACCAGTTAAGACACCCATATTCCATGCTGGACTGTTTGGGTTCAAATCCCGGCTCTGCTACAGATTCCAGCTTCTTGCTAATGCTCCTGTGAGGTCATGGGCAATGGTTCAAGCACTTGGGTGCCGTCATGCAAACAAGTGACCCATGTTGCATTCTTGGCATTCAGCTTTGTCCTGTCCAACTCTGGCTGTTGCATGTATTCAGGAATGAATGTGATGGAAGATTTCTCCCTGTCTTGCTTTCTCTGACTCTATAAATAAATAAATAAAATTAAGAAACAAACAAAACTGCACAAGGTTCTGTACTTTTGACCTGTTGAATATTTGATTAGTGATGAATTAAGCCTGTGATTATAGAGTGAATTGCAAGATGTTTTTGTAAATAATAAAAAGAAAGGAAGAAAGGAGGGTGATTGAGGGAGGGAGAGGGAAAGAGACAGAAGTATGATTATCTTTTTAGAATGTACTTATGGATACATGAAATCTGTTCTCCTTCTTTTAGTAAAAATTTAAAAATCTATGAAAAACCTGCACAGGCACCAAAGAATTCATTTCAGTTATTGGGTCCTTTCTCCAGTGCAAAATTAAAGTATTCTTGTACTGCTCTCTTTAGGAGCATAATGTTTTTCAGATAAAGTGATTATAAGGTTTATAATTTTAATTAATTTGCAGTTAAATAAATAGATGTTCTACTGTTTCCAGTGAGGTAGAATAACTAACAGTAATACAGAGGAAAGTTTTTCTTTGTGGACATTGGATAAGATATATACCAATGAGGCTACTGATTCTAATTTCAACATTTTTAAGCTAAAGAAATTCAACTCAAATGAGTTTTATGACTTCCCTAAGTAACAATATTATCCATTGGAAGAGCCAGGCATAATGTGCCTGTTTTCTATTAAGTGTGTTGTTCTTTCCCCACTACTCATAAAATCTTTGTGCTATAAAGTGTAGTTTCCAAAAACACTTTTTACCTCTCACTTCATTTAATTCTAAAAAATTGCCCCTGAAATTTAGTTAGTGAGAAAACTGAGACAAACTCAAAAATTTAAACCTAATCTAGGATATATTTAAAATACCAACACAAGCCAAGTCACTTGATTGCTGAATTTTATCTCCAGCATTTAACTATCTCTGGATAGGCAGATCATGTATCAATCTGTCCTCAAGACAACCTAATTAAATGTATCATCTGGATGTCTTGACCTATGAAAAATAGGAAACTCATTTTCCTCACTCACTATTTATTTATTTGAAAGGTAGAGTTAGACGGAGGGAGAAACAGAGAGATCTTCCATCCATTGGTTTGCTCCCCAAATGTCCACAACAGCTAGAGCTGGGCTGATCTGAAGCCAGGAGCCAGGAGCTTCTTCTGGGTCTCCCACGTGGGTGCACAAGCCCAAGTACTTGGGCCATCCGCTTTTGCTTTCCAAGGCATATTATCAGAGAGCTGGATCAGAAGAGGAGCAGCAAGGACTCAAACTGGAGCCCATATGGGATGTCAGCACTGCAGATAGCATTTTACCCACTACACCAATCAGCCCCCATCCTCTGCTCTTAATTACCTGTTTCCTGGATTTTCAAATTTGTCAATAATGCAACAGGTCAGATAAAAAAAAAATTAAGCACTATGTTTCAATCTTTTCTGTCCCTCCTCCCCAATATTTCAATCATTAAGCATATTCCATTGACTGCTTCCAATACATATTCTAAATCTGTCCATTTCTTTCCAACTCCAGCACTATTATATTCTGATCCAAGCCATTTGATTCTCTTGCCAAAATTATCACTGTTGTATTCTTTCTGACTGCTTTGCTTTCACCATTTCTCATCTGTACTTCATTGTCCACAAAGGAGTCAGATAATTATTTATGAAATGCAAATAACACTTCAGTTTTTAAATTTTATTTAAGGTATACAAATTTCATGCATTTCATATATACAGATTTAGGGACATAGCGATAATTCCCACCTTATCCTTCCTCCTGCCCATGTTTCCACCCTTCTTCCTCTGCCCTCTCCTATTCCCACTCTTAATTTTTATGAAGATCTATTTCTAGTTACTTTATGCTCATAAAATTAACTCTATCATAAGTAAAGAATTCAACAAATAGTACAAGGAAAAAAATAAAAATAAAAAACACTGTTCCTCAACAGTAGAGAAAAAAGTTGAAAACAATTATTGTATCTCGAAATGTCAACTTCACACCAATAGATTAGCTTTTAAGTACTTTGTTAGTTACCATAAATCAGGGAAAACATGGTATATTTATATGGTATTTATATTTTTGGGACTGGCTTATTTCACTAAATATAATGGTTTGCAATTGCATTCAATTTGTTGCAAAAGACAGGATTTCTTTTTTCTTTTTTTTTTTTTTGCCACTGAGTAGTATTTCATAGAGTACATATGCCATAATTTCTTTATCAAGTCATCAGTTGATGGACATCTAGGTTGATTCCATATCTTAGCTATTGTAAATTGAGCTGCAATGAACATGGGGGTATAGATAACACTTTCATATGCTGATTTCATTTCCTTTGGGTTTACTCCCAGGAGTGAGTGGAGTTACACATGCAGAAAGCAAAACACAAAGTTACATAGTATGATATAATCCCTTTCTTATTCTCCAAATTGATCACACATGCACACATGATTCCTTCCTATACTTTTTTCAAGGCACTCACTACTTTTCTTTTACTAAGTTCAACCATTTCTTCTGTCCTTTATGTTAGCTCTTTGATACATAGACAGTTCTGTCTTTTCACTTCTCATTTTATTTGAAAAACACAGAGAGAGAGACAGAAAAGGAGGGAGGGAGAAGGGGGGGGGAGAGGGGGAGAGAGAGAGAGAGAGAGAGAGAGAGAGAATCTTCCAATAGCTAGTTCACTCTTCAAATCCGCAAATATTCACAAAAACCAGGACTGAGCCAGGCTGAAGCCAGGAGCCTGGAACCCAATCCAGGTATCATGGCGGGGAGGGACCCAGCTCTTATGCAGTCACCTGCTTCCTTTTAGGGTGTGATTAGCAGGAAGTTGAATGAGAATTAGAATAACCTGCACTCAAACCAGGTATTCCAACATGGAATGCTGGTATCCCAAGCACAACTTAACCACAGCAACACACACTTGCCTCATGCTGTTATCTTATTTAAATATTTAACTGAAATTTGACACCTAGTAACCTGTTATTACAAAGACTATTAACAGTAACCAAAAACTGGAAAACCAAGAAGGGAAACATAAGTCAACAGAAATTAAGCCACCCAATCATTCTACTGAATAGCTGCCCCTGTCAAGACAATATGCTTGATCCCTGAGTGGGCATTTGACAGAATGGTTAACCCACCACTTGCGACATCTGTGTCCCTTCTAAGAATGCTTGGATTTAGGTTCTGGCTCCATTCTTCATCCTAGCTTTCCTCTAATGCACTCCCTGGGAGGCAGTGAATGATGGCTCAAGTGTTTAGGTTCTGCCACCACATAGGAGACCCAGATAGAGTGCCTGGCTCCTGGCTTTAGTGGCTTAAGCCTAGCCCTGGTTGTTGTAGGCATTTGATAAGTGAAGCAGTAGTTGGGGGATCTCTTTGGCTTTCACTTTCTCTCTCTCTCTCTCTGTCTCTCTTTCTCTCTCTCTCTCCCTCTCCCTCCCTCCCTCCCTCTCTCTCTCTCTCTCTCTCTCTCTCTCTCTCTCTCTTTCTCTCTCTCATGTTTTATCTTTCAAATAGATAAAATAAATAAATAAAAACTTAAAGAATATATGCTAGATATTTAAGGTTCCAAACTACACATTAAACATGGAAAGTCCTGATGAAAGATACACACAAATTATGTCATGAAAAATATTGTAAAAACTGTGACTACCAAATGTCACTTAAGATAAACATACATGCACAAAAAAAGTCAGAAAAGACATACATTGTGCTGATTCATGCCAAGCTCCAAAGTTTCACTCTATATATATGACTCATTGAATCCTTACCCTAGCCCCTTGAGTAAGTAACAAGAACAGATGAAAATTTGAGGTACAAGAGAGGTTAAATACTTATCTGTTTAAATTTTAAGTTTAGATATCTTCAAATTTAGGAAGTAATGAGAAGTTATCTCATACAGTAATTACATAAATACACACCTCTGTCCCAACAGGAGTCTGTGACTTTTCCCACAGTCTCATATCCTTCCCAACTCTTGACATTGTCATAAAATTTTAACTTTTACTAGAATGATGAATGTGAATTGAAAGCTTTTGTGCTTTAGCTTTAATTCACCTGATTAATGAGCTTGAGAATCACCTCATGTTTATTGGCTATTAATGTTTATTTTTCTATGAAATATCTTTTCCCCAATTTCATAGTGTTTACTTCTTTATTTCCTTGATTCACAAAAATTCTTTTCATATTTCAGATGGAAATTTTTTGTTGATTCTATATGTAGCAAATGTTCTTAATAGTTAACTTGTATTTTCATTTTAAGGTACGTATTATGATTAACTGAAAGTTTGAACTATAATTTAAATAAATTTATCAAAATTTACCAAAAGGCAATAGGTATATTTTTCTAATAGTTGTGAAGTTTTACATTTCACGTTTAGCTCTCCAGCCTACTTGGACTGGAGAACTCTATGTACTGTAAAGTAAGCACAAAAATTTATATTTTTATCTTTGAAAAATCAGCTGTTCCCAGACTTATCAACTTTCTACCTCTATCATTCGACAAGATGGAGGTGGTGTTAGAGTCTGTTTTGTTCCATTTGATTATTTATCTATCTGGGTGAATTTTTACTAACTCTTCTTTATTTTCCCAGAATGTACAAGTACAGAGTTGTATTTCGAAGGGTATTCTGGAGCCAGATTACCATTGTTTGATTTCTAGTTCCATCATCACTTGCTCACTACCTGCAGCTCAACCTATAAGTTGCCTAACTACTCTAGTTTACATCTTCTCCATTGTAAAATGGTAACAATAATTCTACCTGTTCCAAAGGTTAGCTGAGACTAAGTCAACACACACTTCAAAGCAAACACCTTGTGTGCCCTGATGATTACTATATGTTAGTATTGCCTTAAAAATTATTGTTTTACTACATTCATTTCTTTCACACTATCAAGAAAGCCAGGCAAAAGAAGTAAAATCTGTTATTAGGAAGGCAAATAAAAATCCTTTGTTCTCGTCTCATTTTCAAAATGTAATTAATATCATTATCTCTTCAGGTCATACCTGCTGTCCTCAATTCTGCTGTCATTTCTGTGTAAAAAATCATCCTTGATGAGTGATTTGGCCCCTTGCCCTGGTCTGCTGCCAGACTTCTGCTTATTTCCTGGGACCTGCCGTGTGATGTATTGTTTCCAGACTTAGTATTGTTTAATGTTCATACACCAAACGCTAATTGAGGTTCCTAGGAGCTGATTCTTCCAAGCCAACCCTGTGCCAGTGCTAGGTCCAATCTTTCCAAAACACCACGGGAAACTATGCACCCAAACGCAGGGATGCAGAAGCTTGGCTGTCTGGCTGAGAAACTAGATGTCCCCCATTGTCCATTTGGCCTTGAAATCTTTGGTTTTGAAAGTCCACATTTTAGGAGAAGTCCATCTGTTAATGAAAGGATTGAAGCATCTCTGAAAATACTCCCAAAAGCTGCTTTGTCTCAGCAAAAAATAGGCATAAATTTTAAAAGAAGGGGCCATATGGTGCAATATTGTCCATGTGCTGTGACTAAGATGGACTAAACACTAAGTATGTGTTGAATGAATGAAAGAATAACATTAAAATCAATAATCAGGTAATATATTTTATATGCAAGCATTCATTTTCAAAAGATTTTCTAATACATCTCATTTTAATTTAACACACCCTGAAGTTATTGTTCATCATGTACTCTTCATGTCAATTTAAATTTTAATACTTGCATGCCTGTTGCCTTCTTTGTTCATTTAGTGATTATTGAATATCTGCTTGCCATGACCAGCTAGCTACTAGATATACAAAGGTGATTAAGAGAAAGTTCTTGAACTCACCTCCAACTTCATATTGTAGCATGAGAGAAATGGGTGTGTGAATATTTAAGTATACATCAAACTTATCAATGCTATCACAGAAACATATTCAAAGCCTGGTCTGGAAAAATATGACTCAGAGCTAAATGGTACTCATAATTTTAAAGAAATATCTTAGATAATCAATAAGCCTTCCAGGATCAAAACTTTAATTAAAGGCACTAAAGACAGAGAAAAACCTAAAAAATAAGGACATACTGTGTTTTGGAATGCAATATAAACCTCTATTGGTATTTTTAAATGATGATGGATGCACCTTTACTAGGTCCATTCCCGCCATTGGATGCACTAATCAATTCTAAGAGATGTCCTTTGAATTTCCTGCGGGATGAGATGATTTGCTAAATGGTACCATGATGTATAGAATGCCTCTGAAAACCCTATAAAAACCTTGTTAATTGAAGGGTCGGGGCTCTCAATTCAGAACCACTGCATTTGTGTTGATTGAAAGACCAGGCCCGGACCTGTAATAAAACTGTCATGTGCTTTACAGTGGTATCGGCTCCTTGGTGGTCTTTGGGGACGATTGAACTGGGCATAACAGTACCTGGCTCCTGGCTTTGGATCGGCGCAGCTCGCCAGAATAAAATAAAATAAAATAAAAATAAATAAATAAATGTTTTCTATCGTATGTGACTGGGTTCACTACTTGGGACATAAATTCTATTGAAAGAATTATGTAACGGATTTTTTTTTTTTTTGACAGGCAGAGTGGACAGTGAGAGAGAGAGACAAAGAGAAAGGTCTTCCTTTTCTGTTGGTTCACCTCCCAATGGCAGCTGTGGCCAATGCACTGCGCCAATCCAAAGCCAGGAGCCGGGTGCTTCTCCTGGTCTCCCATGCGGGTGCAGGGCCCAAGCACTTGGGCCATCCTCCACTGCACTCCCGGGCCACAGCAGAGAGCTGGACTGGAAGAGGAGCAACCAGGACAGAATCAGGCGCCCTGACTGGGACTAGAACCCGGTGCGCCAGCGCCGCAGGCAGAGGATTAGCCTATTGAGCCATGGCGCCGACCATAAGGGATGTTTTAATAAAGAATTTCGTGTTACTATAAAGAGTCACCTCCAATTAATTTGGTTCATAGGCTAGGCTGTTCTGTTATGAAATTCCCTTAAATCCAATAAATTTGTAGTGAAGATATAATTTCATAGTGTATCTTTGGATATTGACTGATGATCTCAACATTTTCACTATTATACTCTTTACAAAGTAATAATTTGTAAGTTTTCTATATAACCAGGATATACTTATAATCAGTATAAATGTGTGTGTTAATGAGTATTTTTCATTGTCTATGCAAGTAACCACTCTTCCTGAATATCACTCAATGAATCTACTGTTCATATAGCTTAGTAGGCAGAGATAATATTGTAATCTATGAAGCATGATCTGGGAGTTGTCTTTATAAAACTATCTTCCCCAATCATGTTTGAATAATGTTGGATTGATTTAAAAATACAATATAGTGAGGAGGATAACACATCAATCACTGTGATTTACATTTAAATTGGTTTAAAAAGATTAATTTCTTCTATTTTAGATTGTTTTATGAAAGCAAGGAGTATTTGATGGAAGAGGAAGGGGGAGTTTCTATATTGTTTGCTCCAAGAAGAAGAGTAATCAAGTATCTTCAACTCAGATCTACATAGTAAGTAGTCCCCAAGTGGTCAGCATGACAGGGATCACCATAGCAAATCCACCATTAGCTACATGTGGGAGTTAGGCAAATGGGAAACTGACTTGCCTGATGTTAGTGGCAGCTTTCATGTCCCAGGTAGAAGTTAGCAGATTAAGCTGGTGTTGTGGCATAGCAGGTAAACCAGCAATGCTGGCATCCCATATGAGCACTAGTTCATGTGCCAGCTGATCTACTTCTGATCCATCTCCCTGATCATGGCTTGGGAAATGCAGTAGAGAATGGCTCAATTGTTTGGGACCCTGCCACCCATGTGGGAGATCCAGATGAAGCTCCTGGCTCCTGACTTCGGCCTGGTTCAGTCCTGGTATTTGCGGCCATTTAGGGGATGAACTAGCAGATGGAAGATCTCTATATATATCTCTTCCTCTCTCTGTGTGACTTTAAAATACATAAATAAATATTAAAAAAAGAAATTAGCAAAAAATAATTCTTATAAGATTCTTTGGCTTTATCTCACTTCAAAATGTTCTTCATTAAGATATTGTAAGTAAATCACTTTATTATCTATGGATTTGATATAATAGGCCTGAGAAAGCAGCCAATGATTGCTCAAGTACTTGGGCCCCTGACACCCATGTGGAAGACTCAGTTCTTGGCTCCTGGATTTGGCCTGGACCAGCCTTGGCTATCGTGGGCATTTGGGGACTGAACAGGTGAATGGAAGATCTCTGTGTCTGTCTCTTCCTCTCTCTATTGGTTGCTCTGCCTTCCACATAAATAAATAAAGATGTTTTCTTGTTGATTATTTGCATTGAGATGAAATTCACATACCACACAATTTACAATCCTGTGTCAAACTGTTTAGTAGCAGCGAACACATTTCAAAATAGTGCCCAAACACCTCTATTAAGTTTCAGCATTTTTAGCACCCCAAAATGAAAAACTGTAAATATTAAGAAGTTACTCCCCATTTATCTCCGCCCTTAGTCCTTGGCAACTAATGATTAGATTTCTACCTCTATATTCATCTACTCTGATTATTTGGTATAATGGATTCATGCAATATGCAAACTTTTGTGTTTTGTTTCTTTCACTTAGCAAAACATTTTGAAGATTCACCTATGTAGTAGTACATACAAGCATTTAATTTTTTTATATCTAAATAATATGTCATGTTATGTTTATATGACACTTTGTTTACTCATTTGCATATTCATTAATGGATATTTTGGCTGTTTTCATGTTGTAGTTATCATGAATATTGATACAATAAATATGTATATAGAAGTATCTGAGTTCCAGTTTTTGATTATTTGGAGTATGTACTTTGAAGTAGGATTCTGGGTCATATGATAATTCTAGGTTTAACATTTTACAGAACTGTCAAACTGTTTTTTCATAGTAGCTAAAACATTTTACAAGAATTCTTACAAGTAATACATGAGAGTTTCCATTTCTTCATTCTTGCCAACATTTATAATATTATATACTTTGTTAATTGCCAACAATTGTATTTTCCATTTATTTTATTGGAGCCATGCTAGTGGATATGAAACAACATTTCATTGTGACTTTGATTTATATTTCCCTAATGACAAATGATCTTCAACATATTTGACATGCTTGTGACCATTTAAATATATATTTTGAGAATGGCTATTCAAGCATTCTGCTCATTTTTGAATTGTGTTGTCATTTTTAATGCTAATTGTAAGAATCTTCTTTATTTTCTAGATGTTGGATCCTTGTCAGATATGTAGCTTGCAAACTCCCATTCTATGGGTTATGTTTTCATTTTTGTTAATCTCCTTTGATGCATAAAGCTTTAATTCTCATGAAGTAAAATTTATTTTTCTTTTACTGTTCATATTTTTGGTATTAATTTTTCTTTTACTGCTTATGTTTTGGGTACCTAAATGCTACATTTAAGTCATATAGTCTACCATATGACTTACGTATTTCCTTTTAGGAGTATTATGCCTTGCATATTTATGTGTAGGGCATTGATCCATTTTCAGTTAATTTTATTTATGGTATCAGTTAGGGGTTCAACTTCATTCTTTTTGAATGTGCATATTCAGTTGTCTCAGCACTATTTGTTGATGAGACTACTCTTTATCCAACAAATGATCTTAGAACCCTTGTTAAAATCAATTGACCATATATGTATAGGTTTATTTTTGGACAAAGAGTTTTATTTCACTGATTTATATGTCTATCCAATGACAGTGCCACACTGTTTTTGCTATATGGCTTTGTGGTAAGTTGGGAAACTGAACAATGAGTCCTACAACTTTATACTTCCTCTTCAATATCTTTCTGTGTCATTGGGGCCCTTTGTAGTGTCATATGAATTTGGGATCAGCTTTTTTATTTTTATAACAAAGATTGTTTGCATTTTTATGGAGATTGCATTGTATCTAAAGATTGCATTAAATAGTAGTCTTAATATTATGTCTTAATAATATTAGGTCTTCTAATTCATGAATATTATATATCTTTCCATTTACTTAAGTCTGCTTTAATTTCTTTCAGCAATGTTTTATAGTATCCAGTGTACAAGACTTTATCCACTTGGTTAAATTAACTCCTAGATATCTCATTATTTCTAATACTATTGCAAATAGAATTATCTGAAACAAACAAATAAATAGTCAGATACATTAGAAGATAAAACCTCATCTGTGAGATACAACAAAAACAACAGGACTTAGAATTAGACCTTCAGGACTATAGTTAATCAGAATTTTCAGATATTTTAGAGTAATATATAGTAAACAAAATGTAATATACACACATTTACAAATGTTAGCTCATAAATGAAAACATTTTAGAAGGATATAGCATGTTTTAAAAGAACAAGAAAAAGTTCCCTATCAGAATAAAACCTGTAGTCATGTGTTCTGCTACCTCTCTTTTCATTATAACAACAGTTAATACTTTTGAGCACTTATTAGTGCAAGATCCTATTGTAAATTAGTTACATGTGTTAAACAATTTAATCTTTACAGAAACTTGCTAAGTACAGTTATTGCCTCGTATTTCAGATGAGAAGTCAGAGGCAAGGAGGTAATAAATAAAGAATATTTGCATGTCACAAATTTGTAAGTTTTGAAGTCAGGGTTCAAACTCCTGCACAAAAAATCCTGGGATCCTAGAAGCACAAATATTCAATGTAAGTACATCAGTTCCTTACAGTAATACATGTGTTTCTTGTCAAATTTGGAGAATCTGAGATTTTTTTCAAGAAAACAACTTCATTTTACAAATATGCACTATGCTAACTATATTTCAGATTCCTCTAACCTTGATTCTAGAAAAATAGAAAATATATATTATAAGCTCAAGCAGGGAAAATAATATAAGGAAAAGGGATTCAAAGTAATAAAAAAAAAAGCTACACATGTTCTGGGCTTTAAGAATGGAGATTATTTTTACATTTGAAGAAAGAGAAGAAGAGCCTTCAAGACAAGGAACAGCATTTGATGTTTTCAAGGATCATTTTTAGTTCCTTTTGTTTGAAGAGTACAGATTACACAAAATTCTGAGAGAGGCTTAGTTGGAAACGGAAAAAAAGAGCAGAAAAAAGAAAAGATCCTGCAGTAGTTCTCAAACTGAGATAAGAAACAGTTTGAGTTAATCTTAATGTGGGGTTTATCATAATCTTTTATTAAAACAGAATTATCAGTGGCTGTGTGGAAGACAGGACCAAGCAATGTTTTAGAGGATGGCAGTAATGCACAGCACAGACGTAGCAAGCAGACCCTGTTGGAAGCAATTGCCATGGTTGGAAAGACAAAAGATTAGAGACTCTTTTAAGGCAATGGCAAAGAAAATAGAACAGATTTTTAAACTGAGTATAGACAAAGTTCAAGCAAAATAAATTAGAAACAATATATTAAATCAGGATTTTGAAATACAGAAAAATGAAGCTTTTGTTATGTGCTGGAATTATCTAGGCAGTTGCTTTGAGTATCTGCTTTATAGAGTTGCCATACATTTGAGTGTATTTACATCAAGAAAAGGTTTAGAGTCTTAAGCTCTTTGTTCAGATTGTTTTAATTCTAAGCATAAAGTTGACTCATCACAAGTTGACTGATAATAGAAAAAATATAATCAGCTGCTTTTTAAATTTTTCACTCCTATTTACTGCAAACAAACACCATGAGTCTGAGAACTTCTCACCTCTTTAAAATCAGTTCTTAAAATTAGAGCCTGAACTAATCTAATCTCTATATTCAATCCCCTTCCATTTACAAAGTTTTCTGTACCCGACAAAGGAGTAATTTCTTCAAATATTCATTGTAAGACTCAGGGATTTCTTGTAGTACTGTGTATTAAAGTGTTTTTCGGGATATCAACAATCCCTCTACCCTTGGTGCTCATCTTTCTCGCTCCTTGTACTGTACTCTTTCAGCACAACTGGATCGGAAAGAAGGAAGGTGAGATATAAGGACTTCTTAACAAACGCCATTCATGAAAAGAGCCGCTCTGTATGTTACAGAGATTGCTGGTTCAGCAACTAGGCAGAGGAACTGTCAGACTAGAAGACTAGCTGATTCTGACTGTGATTGCAGGAAAGAGACAATCACACATTTATCTTCAGGGTGGCAAACATGTTACCTCTTAATGTTGCAGAGATTATTCAGGAGAGACCATCTGTATAGAAAGTAGCACTCAATAGTATCTCCTGGGAGCCCAGGCTTGCAATGTACAAACAAGAAAAGATTGCTAATGGCAATTGTTTATGTGACCTAGTTGTCTCCCAAGCTACCCAAATTGTTGAGATCAGGTTGCCTAGATACACACCCTGTATGAACATACAAAGGTATCCTGACATCTTCTGGCTCTGTAGAGGTTCAAATTCTCCAACTCTTTTTTGAGAGCATCCTTTCAAGCCTGCTTTCTCTGTTACCAAAAGCCCTGACTCAGGTATGAATCACCAACCCAGTTTTTGTTACATGCACACACACAGAACCAAAACAAACAAAAAAATTTAAAAATCTTTTCTAATGAAAACACTTAAAAATGTAAGGATTACTATTGAATAAATGGTGATAGGAGATACTGGGATGAGGAGATGGTTCCCTTTATGGCAAGTGAATCATCTTCGGCTTGCACAAAAAAATGCTCCTGTCCTCAAATGCCCTGACAGTCTTCCCATAAGAGGTATTTGATAGCACCTCTAGGGAGCACCACAACTTCTGGCCATTTTGTCAGCTATCTTTGCCTTGTTCTGCCTAGTTTGTCTCCTACACTCTTCCTTTCCAAATCAGGAGCAAACCATCAAGTTTCTATCATATTTTTTCAAGTAGCTTAGTTCTATTTGACTTTTTTAATTGCTTGATTTTTGGTTACAATCCACTCCCTTGGGGCAAAGATTAGACATAGCAGGTAATCTCCTGCTTGCTTGGGCTACCTACATTCCATATCAGAGTGTTTGGGTTGGAGTCCTGGTTCTGCTTCTGATTCCAGCTTCCTGTTATTGTGCACTCTGGGAGGCAGCAGACAATGATTTAAGTTTTTAGTTCCCTGACGCCGACACGGAAGACCTGTGTTGAGGTCTAGTTTCCTGGCTTCAGCTTGGCTCATCCCTGCCTGTAGTGGGCATCTGGGGAGTCTGTCAGACTTTCAAATAAAATGAAAATAAATTTTAGCTCAATCGGAACTGCCCCAAATGATGGAGTTAGAATTGTGCCAGGGGATTCCAATACAATCCCATCAAGGTGGCATGTACCAAGGCCATCTCACTAGTCCAAGTGATCAATTTCAGCTCACAATTGATCACACTGATAGGTCTAAGAATCAAAGGGATCACACAAACAAGACTAGTGTCTGCTAATACTAACTGATAGAATGAAAAAGGGAGAGAATGATCCAACATGGGAAGCAGGATACACAGCAGACTCATAGAATGGCAGATGTCCTAAATAGCACTCTGGCCTCAGAATCAACCCTTAAGGCATTTGGATCTGGCTCAAGAGCCCATGAGAATATTTTAGGCATGGAAAGCTAAGACATTCTGAAAAACAAACAAAAAAAAAAAAAAAAAAAAGAAGACCTAAATGAAAGATCTCTGCAAGTGAGATCCCAGTGGAACGAACGGGGCCATCAAAGAAGGAGGTACCTTTCTCTGAAGGGAGGAGAGTACTTTCACTTTGTCTATGACCCTGTCGGAATAAGATTGAAGTCGGCGAACCCTAAAGACTTCCATAGCCTCAGCAACTCATGACTAGAGCCTAGGGAGATTACTGACGCCATAAACAAGAGTGTCAAATTGTTAAATTAACATCAGGAGTCACTGTGTACTTACGTCTCATGAGGGATCTGTCCTTAATGTGTTATCCAATGTGAAATAATGCTATTACTAATACTGAAACAGTATTTTTACACTTGGTGTTTCTGTGTGGGTGCAAACTGATGAAATCTTTACATAGTATATACTGAATTGATCTTCTGTATATAAAGATAATTGCAAATGATTAAAAAATCTTGGTGTTAAATTGGAAATTGCATAGAAAATTAATCAATTTAAAAATATATATATCATGTAGGATCTCTGTCCTTAACGTGCTATACATTGTGAATTAATACTATAACTAGTACTCCAACAGTATTTTTCACTTTGTGTTGCTATGTGAGGGCAAACTGTTGAAACCTTTACTTAATATATACTAAACTGACCTTCTGTATATAAAGAGAATTGAAAATGAATCTTGATGTGAACGGAAGGGGAGAGGGAGTGGGAAAGGGGAGGGTTGCGGGTGGGAGGGAAGTTATGGGGGGGAAGCCATTGTAATCTATAAGCTGTATTTTGGAAATTTATATTCTTTAAATAAAAGCGTTATTAAAAAAAAAAGTTAAAAAAATTCATTACCTAAATCACTAGTGCAAACCATAAGCAATCAGATTTCTCATATGTAATTCAATCTTTCAGCACCTCCCCACACATGCACTCCTGAGAAATTCTAATCCTATGTTTGTAAGGAGGACTGAGGAATCTGAATTTTTAACAGTCATGTGGGACTGGTGCAAGAAACCTGTGAATTACACATGGAGAAACTGAAGTTACTCTGTGCCTTCCATTCAGTCTCAGTGGAGGTGAGTCTCAACAGAGGTGCCCAAGGTTAAGCTGCTATGCCAAACTGCCTGCCCCAAGAACAGCTTTTTCGTAAAAGAAATTCTAGTTCTGGATGTTAAAAATATTTTTCTTTTTCCTTTTAGTTAGTGTCAAAAATGCATATTTAAAATTAAGACCATAGAGCAATTGCTTATAGTTTAAAGTATCTAGATAACACTACCCAGGGTGAAATTTTTGGTTAACAGTTTCAGAAACTTGCTTGGCAGTTATTATAGACACATCTTCATTTCTTTGGAACTAGCATGTTAACTTTGTGGTAATATTGGCATATATTATGTACATGTGTATGTATCACAGACACACAGAAAGAGAAAGGGTGTGGGATTTTAGAAGAGGGATAGACTAAAGCACACAAAATAGTGAACTTGAAGATCTCATTCCATCTTGTCATTACCTTAAGTCTATTAATTAGATAAGTAGGTGAATTAACAAGATCTTTCCTACACTTTCCTTCATAGCACTTATCAAAAGTGTAACTAACTATTTTATTATTATATAAGTAGCTACTTTTCTTTCCCAAACTAAAAGGACTATGAGGCTTTGTTTCGTTCACCTCTGTCTCCAGTATGAGACATGATAGTAAGCAACCCTCAAATATTTGCTGAGTGAATAAATGAAGAAGTGGAAAGAGCCGGTTTGACTGCTTAGTTCAGAATCAGAGATCCCCTGAGTTTAAGATCAGGGTCCTATGCCTGTATTGACCACAGTCATACACAAAACACTCACCAAAACAAACACATGATCAAAGTCGTCACAGCGGGAGAGGGCACAAATGAATGTTAACAACATATTCCACTCTCAGGGTTGGAAACATAACCTACAGAAATACATATGTGGACATTAACATCTTTAAAAGGAAGCAGAATAGTGGCTGGCAACATGGCATATAGCATAAAGCCTCCACCTGCGATAATGGCATCCCACATCGGTGCCAATTTGTGTACTGGTTGTTCCACTTCTATTCCAGCTGCCTGCTAATGTGTCTGGGAAAGCAGTGGAGGATAGCCCAAGTGCTTGGGCCCCTGCACCCAACTCAGAAGAAGTTCCTGGTCGCTGGCTTTGCAGCAGCCTAATTCAGGTCGTGCAGCACTTAAGGAGGGTGAACCAGTGCGTGAAAGATCTCTCTCTCTCTCTCTCTCTCTTTCTGAATCTCCTGCTCTCTCTGTAACTCTTTCAAATAAATAAATAAATCTTTAAAAATAAGGAAGCAGAATAATGATCTAGTAGAAAAACTACTTCACAGAGAATTATTCAGGATACCCAGGTCCTAATTCCTGGTTTCAATAATTGGCTGTGGGCCTCTACCCAAGTCATTCCTCATCTCTGGAACACTTTTTCTTCAAGTACAGGTGAAGGTGTGGAGTGTATACTTACATTTCTTTTCCCACACCCTAGAATTATAGTCGTATCTACAAATAACAAAGTTGACTATTTTAAAAGCATTTTTTTCTATGATAGGTAAAGCTTTCAGTTTTCTTGTTTGTTTTTTCTAATTTTAAATTTTCTCCTAGAAAACTTTTATTTAAAGTATAAAAACTTCATGCAATTCATAAATACAAATTTAGGAACATAGTGATTCTTCCCACCTTACCCACCCTCTCATCCACACTCCCACCTTGTTTTCTCCTCCCTTTCTTATTCCAATTCTTTTTTTTTTTTTAAAGATTTTACTTATTTTATTTGAGAGGTAGACTCACAGACAGTGAAAAGGAGAGACAGAGAGAAAGGTCTTCCTTCTATTGGTTCACTCCCCAAATGGCTGCGATGGCTGGAGCTGTGCCAATCCAAAGCCAGGAGCCAGGAGCTTCCTCCAGGTCTCCAACGCAGGTGCAGGGACCCAAGACCTGGGCCATCCTCTACTGTCTTCCCAAGCCACAGCAGAGAGCTGGATATGAAGAGGAGCAGCTGGGACTAGAACTGGCGCCCATATGGGATGCCTGTGCCACAGGCGCAAGATTAACCTACTGCACCATGGTGTCAGTCCTCCAATTTTTATTTTCTACTAGGATCTATTTCCAATTAAATTTAAACACATAAGATGAACTCTATACTAAGAGTTCAACAAACATAATTGGAAAAACAAACTGTTCCTTAGCAGTTGAGATAAGAGCTATTCAAAGTCATCTCATCTCAAAGTGTCAATTTCACTTCTATAGAATATTTTTTAGGAGCTCTATTAGTTACCACAGATCAGGAAGAACATATGGTATTTGTCCTTTCGGGACTGGCTTGTTTCACTAAGTATAATGTTTACAGGTTGCATCCATTTTGTTGCAAATGACAGGATTTCATTTCATTTTATTTTATTTTTATAATACTGTGTAGTATCCCATGGTGTACATACTTGTCATTTGTTGATTTCTGTATGAAAGCCATTCCAGCTGGGTTGAGGTGAAACCTCATTGTGGTTTTGATCTGCATTTCCCTGATGGCTAGTAATGCTGAGCATTTTTTTTCAAGTGTCTGTTGTCCGTTTGAATTTTCTCTCTTGAAAAATGCCTGTTCAAGTCCTGTGCCCATTTCTTAACTGGATTGTTTTTTTGTTGTTGAATTTCTTGAGCTCTTTATAGATTGTGGATGTTAACCAAGTATCCATTGCATACTTTGTAAATACTTTCTCCCATTCTGTCAGTTGTTTCTTCACTGTTGATTTTTGTTTATAGTGCAGAAGCTTCTCAGCTTGAAGGAATCCTATTTGTCAATTTTGGCTTTGATGCCTGTGCTTCTGGAGTCTTTCCAAGAAGTCTTCACCTACTCTAGAGACTTGATGAATTTCTCCAATGTTCTCTAGTAATTTGATGGTGTCAAGTTATGGATGTATGTTTTGGATCCCTCTTGAGTGGATTTTTTGTGTAAAGTATAAGATAGGGGTCTGGTTGCATACCTCCGCACTTGGAAATACAGTTTTCCCAGCACCATTTGTTGAAGAGACTGTCTGCTTCAGGGATTATTTTAGCTACTTTGTCAAAAATAAGTTGGTTGTAGGTATGCGGATTGATTTCTGGGTTTCTATTCCGTTCCAGTGGTCTACACATCTATTTTTGTGCCAGTACCAGGCTGTTCTGATTATAAGTGCCGCTTCGTATGTGTTGAAACCTGGCACTGTGATGCCAACAGCTTTGTTTTTGTTATCTAAGATTGGTTTAGCTATTCAGGGCCTCTTATGTTTCCATATGATTTTCAGCATCAGTTTTTTTCTATTTTGATTGGGATTGCATTGAATATATAAATTGCTTTTGGTAGTATGGACATTTTGATCATATTGATTCTTCCAATCCATGAACATGGAAGATTTTTCCATTTTTAAATGTCTTCTATTTCTTTCTTTAATGTCTTATAATTTTCATATTAAAGATCATTGACATCCTTGGTTAAATTTACTACAAGGTATTTAATTATTTTGTAGCTATTGTGAATGGGATTGATCATTAAAGTTCTTTCTCAGCCATGGCACTGTCTGTGTATAAAATGGCGATTGATTTTTCTGTGTTGATTTTAAGTCTTGCCACTTCACCAAACTCTTTTACAAGTTCTAATAGTCTCTCAGTGGAGTCTTGGATCCCCTATATATAGAATCATGTCATCTGCAAATAGGGATAGATTGACTTCCTCCTTTCCAATTTGTATCCCTTTGTTTTCTTTTTCTTGCCCAATGGCTCTGGCTAAAACTTCCAGGACTATATTAAATAGTAGAGGTGAGAGTGGGCATCCTTGTCTATTTCTGGGTCTTAGGGGGAATGCTTCCAGCTTTTTCTCTTCAATAGGATGCTGGCCATGGGTTTGTTATAAATTGCTTTGATTGTATCTAGCAATATTCCTTTTATACCCAATTTGCTTAAGGTTTTCATCATGAATGGATGTTGTGTTTTATCAAGTGTTTTCTCTGCATCTATTTAAATAATCATATGGTTTTCATTCTTCAGTTTACTAATGTGTTGTATCACATTTATTGATTTGTGAATGTTGAACCATCCCTGCATATCAGGGATAAATCCCACTTGGTCAAAGTGAATGATCTTACTGATGTGTTATTAGATTCAATTAGCTAATATTTTATTGAGGATTTTTGAATGTATGTTCATCAGGGGTATTGGTTTATGGTTCTCTTTCTCTGTTGTATCTTTTTCTGGCTTAGGGATTAAGGAGAGGCAGGATTTATAGGAGTTTGGGAGGCATTTCTCCCTTTCAATTGCTTTGAATAACTTGAGAATAATCAGAATTAGTTCTTTAAATGTTTGCTGGAATTCAGCAGTTATACAGCAAGCCAATTCAAAATTTTGTGGCTTGGCACAATAAATTCTTTGCTCACAATTCTGTAGCTTGGCAATATAGCCAGGAGTCAGCTGGACAGTTCTGATACTCTGGACTAGGCTTGGCTGAGCTTCTGTTATCTTTCATGAATCCTTTGTTAGCTGCTGAGTCAGCTTAGGGATGGATAGCTGTTGTCAATCTGGGCATCCTGGGCCACATCATGGGTGCTCATCTTTCATCAGATTAGCCTGTGCTCTTTCACTTGGTTGCAGGATTGCAACAATAGCAAAAGGGAATATCCAGTGAAAAAGTACTTGTCAAGTCTCTAAGTATCACATCTGCCTCTATCCATTGACTAAAAAGCTGTATGACTAAGTCGGGAATCAGTGCAGAAGAGAAAATGGAAGCCTGAACAAATGCAGGCCATATGGGGACCTATCATCAATGCCTTCAATGGACTACAAGAAGGCATATTCAAAATGAAAATCTGCATGACAAGTAAGTATTCCCAAGGTCAACTATAAAACTACCACAAGTCTGGATTTTTTTCCCAAAGATTTCTGGTTTCATAAGTTTCATTTTCAATGAATATGATTTAGTATGCATTGCTAATATAAATTCATCTCACACATTTTTGTAGGGCAATTTGAAAACCAAAATTAGCATTTTTTCATTTTAAGTCTTTGTATTCAGTTTGAGAAATATGACTGTCGTTATTCTCTCTTTAAAGATCTCTTTCTGACCAACCACCTAATAGGCATTAACATGGCACTTCATTACAGAAGCCTGTGTCTTTACAAGGGTATTTCTCAGTCCCAAACTGATAAGGATAGCTAATCCAATTAGCAACTAATACCTTTAAGACACAAAAGCCATAATCCTTTTCAGCGGCTTTTGAGCTTTCCTGTTCAGGGTTACAATAACTGCGATAGAAAAAAAAAAAAAGACTCTTCCTGATCCTTAAAAAAAGGTTCAACTAAGTCAGCACTTATTTTTAATGAACTAATATAAGTATTTGCTATATCCCCTATTTATTTAACTATGTACAGTCAACATCCTCTTTCCCTGAACCTATATACCATGTTTCAGTGAATTCACAAGACGGAGGCAAATGATCCCCAGAAGGTTTTAACCTAGAAGAATGAAAAGCAGACAGTCACTGCAGAGAGCTACTTGCCAGGGGCAACTCTTGTTTGTGACCCTCCCACAAATTAGGAAGGCATGTAGAAAAAGAGGCTTAGGAAGAACCTTTTGTTCATGCCAGTTTATTTTCCCCTGGATAAGATCAGGTATCTTTTTGTGTAATCGAAATGCTATTAGGTAGATTAACTCCTCTTGCCCACACCCAGGAGAAGAAGTTCCTATATGTAGATTTAGAACAGGTGTGCCAATCAGAAAAGCGATTGTAAAATTCTCAAATTAGGGAGCAATGCCTCCAGAGAAGGTGGGAGACTGTTTTTCATTTTGAGGAGTGGTCTATTTGGAATCCCATCTTTCCTGGAATGGTCTATTTTCTCCCAGGATGTAAGGGGCTCTGAGAAAGACATGGTTAATATCCTGTGCAGGCTCAGAGTACACTTGTCCCTTCCTCAGAATTAAACAAAGTTAAATCCATTTTAAGTATTAATGTTACTGTGTTTTAAGGATCAACCTGGGCTTTTTTTTTCCCCCTAAAGTACATTTAGTAGGCATTATGATTTTTCCCTGGTGATTTTGAAACAGAAATGGACTGTCACTAATCCTTGCTTCTGAAATTTGATAATTTTTCTAACACCCTTCTCTTGTAAAAGAGATTTTTCTCTTAAATATTATATGTCAAATGCTAAGAACAAATGTGAATGGATGGATTGATTTTTAGGACTAACAAGAATGCTAATAGAATGTATACGGTGCATTGTGACAGATTTGTATTTTATAGGACAATATACCAATAAACTTCTTCCTTTCTTCTGTGTCAGAAGAAATGAAATGAATAAAAAGAAAGGAAAAGCAGAATATAAAAATGGAACAAATGCAAAGACTTTCAAAGTGTCATGCCTGAAAGAACAAAGCTTATTCTACAGATGGAGTATGCAAGAATAAAGCTATTAGCACTTAGGATTCTCCAGATGATCCCCTGTACCTGCTCCTATTTTCCCTGCCCTGATCACTTTCTACTGGTTTTGTTAATCACTGGACCACTGTCAATTTCATTCTCTGTCCCTTTCATAGGAATCTATTTACTCTCTCACCATGCCCAGTGCCCTGCAAGAAAACTTTATTATGCCTCATTGTTCAGCACTTTGCTTTTTTTTTTTTTTTTTTTTTTTTACAGGCAGAGTGGACAGTGAGAGAGAGAGACAGAGAGAAAGGTCTTCCTTTTTGCCGTTGGTTCACCCTCCAATGGCCGCCGCGGTCGGCGCGCTGCGGCCGGCGCACCGCGCTCGTCCGATGGCAGGAGCCAGGAGCCAGGTGCTTTTCCTGGTCTCCCCATGGGGTGCAGGGCCCAAGCACCTGGGCCATCCTCCACTGCACTCCCGGGCCACAGCAGAGGGCTGGCCTGGAAGAGGGGCAACCGGGACAGAATCCGGTGCCCCGACCGGGACTAGAACCCGGTGTGCCGGCGCCGCAAGGCGGAGGATTAGCCTGTTGAGCCACGGCGCCGGCCCAGCACTTTGCTTTTTACTTTGTTACATAATCATTTGTAATATGGCCCTAACTTGATAGATAATGGCAGGATCCAAGAGATTTTCCCAAACTTATGTCAAACAATCATTTTCCATTTTATCCCAATGCTTTCAAAAAAATTCCTACTTTAAATTGATGGCCGTAAAAACAGCAGAATTCAAGAGAGAAAAACAAGAAATTAAAATGCAGATTCCTTTGAGGATTTTTGTTGTCCAGAGAGTTGGTAGGGAAAGTCATCAATTGAAATACAATCATTTCAAATGTCTACTTCTGAAAAATAGTCCTTATACTGAAAGCAATTCTTCAGTCTTGAACGAGAGAGAGAGAGAAAGAGAGAGAAAGAGAGAGAGAGAGAGAGAGAGAGAAATAAAATTCCTTGTATCTCTCAACATACATGTTCAGAATTAGATGCACCTATATATGCTACACACACATGTGCACACACACACTCTCACATACACACTTTTTTGTAAGTAAGAACCATGCCTGGAGGTGAAAGAAAATATGGAGGTTACTGGTGCCTGGATGGAATTAGAAAGCACACAGTGGCCCCATTTGTGGAGGAGATATTGAGTCATATTTTAATATGCTATTCTAGAAGAAAATCAGAGAGAGAAACATTACTTCTACTCTCCCTTTCCTTAGTCACAGATAGGAAAGAAGAAAAGGGAATCCAATTTGTGAGGGAGATGGTATTTCAACCATCTTAGTTGTTCACATAAATGTAATGCCCCACAGCAAGAAAACTGTCCATCAGTGAACTGAACTCTGAGCTCTCCCCTCATCCACTGTATCTGGGGCTGACACAAGGGATATACAAAATACCCCTGAGACAGTGCAGAAGGGAAATAGTTTCAAGGGTAGAAGCCTGGGAAACCAGCACTGCAATCTCATTAGTCAGGCACAAACTCCAGCAGGCTGAGCCATGCAGGTTCTCTGACTAAAAGCTCCTCCCCTCCTTACACAACCACAGAAAGTGATTCTGGGAAGGAAGGATGCAAGTGAAGGGCTATTGCTTACCCTGGAAGTCAAGCAGAAAAGGAAGCAGTAACACAGAAATTCAATGTTTCTGAGTAGACATTGGGGTTCCAGTAAATTTGCTTTTGTAACTGATTTTATAATTTCTGTAAAGACTCTAAGGAATATAAAAGCTTCTAGTATATAAAAAAAATCAAATCAGGTTGGTGCCATGGGTCACTAGGCTAATCCTCCACCTGTGGCGCCGGCATTCCGGGTTCTAGTCCTGGTTGCTCCTCTTCCAGTCCAGCTATCTGCTGTGGCCCAGGAGGGCAGTGGAGGATGGTCCAAGTGCTTGGGCCCTGCACCTGCATGGCGACTCTGGCATTCCATATTGCTGGCAGTTCAAGTTCCAGCTGCTCCATTTGCAATATGGCTTCCTACTAATGCACCTTAGAAAGCAGGTGGCCCCTGCACCCACATGGGAGACCAAAAGGAAGCTCCCAGCTCATGACCTTGGCTTGGTCCTGTCCTGGCTATTGTGGACATTTGGGGTGTGAACCAATAGATGGAAGATCTCTCTCCCTCTGTAACTCTGACTTTCAAATAAATAAATGAAATAAATAAAGATCCTATTCCAACCCTTCAGGTCTAAGCAAATTGGTAAGGAATTAATTTCAAGAGGGGATCACAGGTACAGAGAAAAGAAGTAAAGAAAATAAATGAGGATGGAATCTTAACTTTCTGAATCTAGGAGGTCACTTATCTCGCTTTTTGACCTTTTGGCTAAGATCAAGTGTGGAGGTCACTTATTCCTCAACCTGCCTTAAGCCCAAATGCTAATAATTTTATGGGTTGAATTGTGTCCCCAAAATTCATGTGTGGATATCTTATCCCCCAGCAACACAAAATGATTTGGAGATAGGACCTTTAAAGACATGATTCGTTTAGAACGAGGCTGGTACAGTACAAGCTCCAATCCAGTATGATGAGAGTCCTAGTGAAAAGAAGAAATTAGACCTAGTTGTGAAGAAATAGAAGAGAGTCATCCTCAAGTCAAGGAGAGATGCCTTAGAAGAACCCAATCTAGTCAACAGCTTGATCTGAGATCTCTAGTCTCCAGAATTGTGAGAAAATAAATGTTTGCTGTTTAATCCATAAACCTGTGGTACTTTATATGACATTTAATATGTTTCTTATCCACTCATTTAACAAATATTTATTATCTAGTATCTTTCAGACATCAGGTTCATGTTAAGAAAAAAAAATCACAAAAACATACACAGTTTATACCTTCAAGCTCACAGTCTAACAGGAAAGACAAACACTATCCACAGGTATATGAAATTGGTATGAGGATGTGAAGCTGTAAGATGCACATGAGGAGGTCCGGGAAACCCTCCACAGGAAATATCACTTAGTCACAGGCATGAACTAGTTTTCCAGGCAGGAAAAGGAGACTGCTTAAAGGGCTCCTGGGTTCCTCCCTGGTTCCCCTATCAGTCTTTTATTTTTTTTTAAGATTTATTTATTTGAAAAACAGAGGTACAGAGAGAGAGAGAGGGAGATTTTCCATCTTCTATTTTAATCCCCAAATGGCCACATAGGCCATAGACTGAGCCAGACCAAAACCAGGAACCTAGAACTCCATCCAGTTCTCCCACGTGGGTGCAAGGACCCAAGGACTTGGACTGACCTTCTCTGCTTTCCAGGCACATTAGCAGGAAACTGAATTGCAAGTGCAGAAGCCAGGACTCGAACTGCCCACATGGGATGCTGGCATTGCAAGCAGCACCTTAACTCACTGTGTCACAAATCCAGCCCCTAATTTTTTCCAAGTACGTAACAGAGAAAATTCTATCTTTTAGTTCAGCAAACTGTTATATTTTCCTCTGAACACACAAGAAGACTGTTATGTAGCTTCCTCTGAAACTCATTAAATTAACAGAAAACTTAAAAGATCATACACGGATTGCCCATGAAGCCCATACTAACTTTTTCCCTGTTATGAGCATCTTATATTAAAATGGTACTTTTCTTGAGAAACAGTAACTCGATCAGCTCTTGTGCTGACTGTTGTTGTACAATGTAATACTTTTTCCATTTTAGTATTTTTTTATTCTAGTACTAGTGGTTGAACTCTGTAATTAACAAACAATTATTCTTAGGTGTTTAAATTTTAACTGAAAAGTGATCCCTGTGAAATATAAGAGTGGGAATAAGAGAGGGAGATGTACAATTTGGGACATGCTCAATCAGACATGCCCCAAATGATGGAGTTAGAATTGTGCCAGGGGATTCCAATACAATCCCATCAAGGTGGCATATACCAAGGCCATCTCACTAGTCCAAGTGATCAATTTCAGTTCACAATTGATCACACTGATAGGTCTAAGAGTCAAAGGGATCACACAAACAAGACTAGTGTCTGCTAATACTAACTGATAGAATCAAAAAGGGAGAGAATGATCCAACATGGGAAGCGAGATACACAGCAGACTCATAGAATGGCAGATGTCCTAAATAGCACTCTGGCCTCAGAATCAGCCCTTAAGGCATTTGGATCTGGCTCAAGAGCCCATGAGAATATTTTAGGCATGGAAAGCCAAGACACTCTGGGAAAAAAAAAAAAAAAGAAGAAGAAGACCTAAATGAAAGATCTCTGTGAGTGAGATCCCAGTGGAAAGAATGGGCCATCAAAGAAGGAGGTACCTTTCTCTGAAGGGAGGAGAGAACTTCCACTTTGACTATGACCCTGTCAGAATACGATCGAAGTCGGCTAACCCTAAAGGCTTCCATAGCCTTGGCAACTCATGACTAGAGCCTAGGGAGATTACTGACGCCATAAACAAGAATGTCAAATTGTTAAATTAACATCAGGAGTCACTGTGTACTTACGTCTCATGTGGGATCTGTCCTTAATGTGTTGTCCAATTGAAGTAATGCTATAACTAGTACTGAAACAGTATTTTACACTTTGTGTTTCTGTGTGGGTGCAAACTGATGAAATCTTTACTTAATACATACTGAATCGATCTTCTGTATATAAAGATAATTAAAAATGAAAAAAAAACTTGGTGTTAAATTGGAAATTGCATAGAAAATTAATCAATTTAAAAAATATATATCATGTAGGATCTCTGTCCTTAATGTGTTATGCATTGTGAATTAATACTATAACTAGTACTCCGACAGTATTTTTCACTTTGTGTTGCTATGTGAGGGCAAACAGTTGAAACCTTTATGTAATATGTACTAAACTGATCTTCTGTATATAAAGAGAATTGAAAATGAATCTTGATGTGAATGCAAGGGGAGAGGGAGTGGGAAAGGGGAGGGTTGCGGGTGGGAGGGAAGTTATGGGGGGGGGGAGCCATTGTAATCCATAAGCTGTACTTTGGAAATTTATATTCTTTAAATAAAAGCTTTATTAAAAAATTGGTACTTTTCTTACAGTGAATGGATCAACCTACAAAATATTCCACTCTAAAGTCTTCTTGTTTGCATGGTTTCTAATGAGAAGTCCACTATCATTCCTTTTTTTTTTGGGGGGGGGGGGGTTCTGTGTGTTACTTTCTCCCACATCACCAGCATCTATCAAGATTTTCTCTGTTGTTTTCTTATATTTGAATGTAATAGTATACATTTAGCACTTTGGTATTTATCCTACTTGTTGTTGTCTGAATTTCTTGGGTCTGTCACACATTTTGGAAAGTTCTAAACTATTATTGCATCAAATATTCTTCCTGGTAGGTTGCTTTTTCCTTCCCATTCTGGTATTCCAACTACATGCATATTAGATCTTTTCATTACCCCACCATTACTGGGTACTCTGTTTTTCTTCATCCTTATTTCAGTTTGCATCTAAATTTAGGTAGCTTCTGTTGAGCTGTCTTTATGCTTACTGATGGGTCTCTCAGGTATATTCTGTCTAATGCTGAGCCCATCAAAGGTATTTTCCTTTTGTTAATGATTTCTGACATTTTCTTTTGATTTTCTCAGAGTTACTATCACTCTGCTGACCTAACTCATCACTTGTTCTTGCCTGTTTTCTACCTCTTTTTATCTCATTAGTTCCTATCACATATTATGATTATTTTGAGTTCCCTGTCTGGAAATTCCAAATTCTGTCACATCTGAGTCTGGTATTAATGTCTTCTTTGTGTCTTTAAATTGTGTTTCTCTTGCTTTTTGACAAGTCTTGTATTTCTTTGTTGTTAAAAACTGAGTATGTTTTATTGGACAATAAAATTTAAGGTCAATAGGGCTTTTACTGTGTGTGAATTTGGCTGAGTTTGGCTGTGTTTAACACTTTTTTTTCTTTTCTTTTTTTTTTATTTTTGGTAGCTGTAGGTGTTAGAGGCTTCAAATTTTCTAGAATCATTTTTGTTGTCCCTCTTGACCCGGCTTCTTCCTCAGAGATAATCTGTGCTTGCACCTTGTTTAGTTCTAACCCACTTTTACTCTCCTGGAAATTTGCTATTGTAGTGATAAGGATAGGAATAAGGGCAAGAAAGTTCTAAAACCTTATGACTATAACCTATAACCTTATGGTTAAGCCTCAGTCTTTTAGTGCATCTGTGTTTATGTGATTTGACTTTAACAAGTATTTCTCCAGTGTTATGGTTGCTTTATTCCTCCACTTTGGTAAGATAGGGAGGCTGCAGCAGGCTAGATGTAATAAATGCCTTTCTCCAATATGATCTGAGGCAAGGTTTTCCCACTCCCTCCCCCCTCCCTAGAATAAGACTTTATTTTGGATAATGATCACTTCTGGTTTATTTCACAATGATTACACTCCCTGCACCACCACCTTTCTCCTCCAGCTATGAGGGAATATTTCTTTTCTTAAATCCTTATCATAAAATCATGTTGAAGTTCCTGGAAATAAACTCACAAAAGAGTGGGATTAGGGCCAGTGTTGTGGTGTATCAGTTTAAGCCACCACCTGCAATGCCGGCATCCCATATGTGAGCTGCATTGAGACCTGGCTTCCACTTCTGATCCAGCTTTCTGCTGATGTTCCTGGGAAAGCAGCAGAGGATGGCCCAAGTGCTTGGGCTCCTATGTCCGCATGGGAGACCTGAAATAAGCTCCAGGATCCTAGCTTCAGCCCTGGCCCAGTGCTGATATTGTGGCCATCTGGGAAATGAACCAGTAGATGGAAGATCTCTCTCTCCCTCTCTCTCTCTGTAACTCTGACTTTCCAAAACATAAAAATAAATCTTAAAAAAAAAAGGTATAGCATTCCCACATCCCACCCAGTGTTTCTTACTTTCACACTAGTTCACACTCAGCTTCCAGCAATCTCTTAACACTACCATTTATAAACCCTTTTCAGTTCATGGCTCCAGTGGCTTCATTGACTGTTGGATCCACCTGTCTCTCCAGATTCTAGGATGCCAAGTGATGCATACACTTTCTGGGCCTTCCCCATAAAATTTTTGAAAATCGTGTAGAAATAAACACATTATAATAATGATAATGTAAATACATTTTTTACAATTCATGATCTTATTATTCATGGTTAGTATCTCAGAAGGACAGAGGGAATTAGACACCAGTCGGAAATATTTAAGTTGGAGAAGGATTGACGGAGAGGATAAATAAGGGAAAATGATGGAGAGTTCTAGAACAATACACTCATTAAGAAAGGCAGTGACCTGACATGGGGAAAAAAGAAATGAAAGAACAAGAATGTCATATATATCTTCCCTGTTTTTAAAAATTTTTATATATTTTCTTCTTTGAAAGGAATACACACACACACACACACACACACACACGGGAGGGAGAGAGAGAGAGAGAAAGAGAGAGAGAGAGAGAAGAGGGAAGAGGGAAGAGAGAAGAAAGAGCTTCCATGTGATGGCTCATTCCCCAAACACTCAAAAAGTTGTGTCTTGGCTAGTCTGGAGCAAGAAGCCAAGAATTCAGTCTGAATGTCCCATGTGGGTGGCAACTACCTGGATAACTGAACCATTACCTATTACCTTCCAGGGTGCTCACTAGCAGAAACCTGGAATCAGAACCAGAGTGAGGACTTGAACTCAGGCCCTACAATATGGGACATCACAAGTGGGATCTTAACAGCTGTGCTAAATGCCCAACTCAACTGTGCCCATTTCTAAGCTACATTCTGGTCCCCAATAAGGGTAGACATAGAGGATTTTTGTGCTCACAGAACATACTACATGGAGATAACCTCTTATGAGCAGGTTTTACTGATTCATTCATACCATTATCCACAGACATATGGGATAAAAATATTCCTAAAATTCAAAACTGGATTAATCATTTGTGAATCATTTCTTTCAAATAATTGCTACAGAGTTCACATTAAGAGACATGTAATCAGGCTTATCTTGGTAAGTGAATGACCTTGAAATTAGTGAGACAGAGCCAGGGTCTTGCTCCAGCTGCCAGGCAGTTTGGTTAGGAACCTCATGCCCCAGGCCAGGCCAGCTCTTCAGGAAATCATCTCACAGTCAGTTCTTCTTTGCCTCCCTCCCTGTTCAGCAATACTTCTTACTATCTACCTCTTCAGTTCCAGGTGACCTGGTTTTCTCACAAATCCATGGGCCAGATATTTCAGTCGTACTTCAGCTATTTATTTAAGGCACTAACCTGACCCAGAATCCATTCTCTTCTCCCTTCAGATTACTTTATTATACATAATTTGCTCCAAACCATATCTCTGTCACTTCCTATAACTATAGCTCAGAAAGAAAATATGCAGAATGTTCTTGCATTTTTTCCCTGACTCTGAATGGTCCATAGTTGAGACAGAATCAACCCCAGACTCAAGCAGGATACACAGCAGACTCATAGAATGGCAGATGTCCTAAATAGCACTCTGGCCTCAGAATCAGCCCTTAAGGCATTCAGATCTGGCGCAAGAGCCCATGAGAATATTTTAGGCATGGAAAGCCAAGACACTCTGAAAAAGAAAAAAAAAAAAAGACCTAAATGAAAGATCTCTGTGAGTGAGATCCCAGTGGAAAGAACGGGGCCATCAAAGAAGGAGGTACCTTTCTCTGAAGGGAGGAGAGAACTTCCACTTTGACTATGACCCTGTCGGAATAAGATCGAAGACAGTGAACTCAAAAGGCTTCCATAACCTTGGAAACTCATGACTAGAGCCTAGGGAGATTACTGACGCCATAAACAAGAGTGTTAAATTGTTAAGTCAACATCAGGAGTCACTGTGTACTTATGTCTCATGTGGGATTTGTCCTTAATGTGTTGTCCAATGTGAAGTAATGCTATAACTAGTACTGAAACAGTATTTTACACTTTGTGTTTCTGTGTGGGTACAATCTCATGAAATCTTTACTTAATATATACTAAAACGATCTTCTGTATATAAAGATAATTGAAAATGAATCTTGATGTGAATGGAATGGAAGCAGGAGATGGGAGGGGTGTGAGTGGGAGGGAAATTATGGGGGGAGCCATTGTAATCCATAAACTGTACTTTGGAAATTTATATTTACTAAATAAAAGTTAAAAAAGAAAAAAAAAAGAATCAACCCCAGACTCAATTCTATTCTTTCCTTCCAACATGAGTTCATGAAGTACATCATGTGTAAGTATTATGCTACATCACAAAATACCAGACCCATGGAGACTCAGACAGCACCCAGCAAGAGTTACAAAGTCTGCTCCGTGTGACTTTGGCCCTAGAGTCTTGAACCCTCAGGCCCATGGGCCTGAATATTCTCACTTGAAAATAAAGTTCATAAGTTACCCTACCTTACTCATGGACCAACAATGAGGAATGAAAACTGTGTGTATTTATATATACTGAAAATAGTTTAAAAAATTAAATGAAGCCAAGAAATAACTGAAGAGAGGATACTCTTTTTAAGTGCCAAGCCTTGGAAAAGTACAAGGATTACCACTTTCCAGTCTGTCTCCATGTTATGAAGTGGTCTCTGATGGTGGTGTCCCCATCGAAAACCACTGGTGAACTTGTTACTTCAAATAAACAAGAGAGGATTTCATTTTGAGGGTTTTTTTTTTAGATTAAAATTTAGTGTTTACAAACAAGTGGGGTGATATAGCCAAAAATTGCTTTTCCTAAACCCTGAGCCCCTCTTTCTCTGCCTCAAAGCTGAATGAAACAGATGACAATTGCTTCCTGATACATAATTCAGGAAATCTGTGAAGGAATCCCATGATATCAGCATATTCTAGCATCCTAACAAAGTCCTCTTATCTTGCAATCCCAAGATCATTATTTTGCATAACAAATGAAGCTAATAGAGTTTTAATTAAGTATGTAAACTGATGACTTGGAAGATGCTGACTTTTACAGGATTCTAATTCATTAGCTAATAAAAGTTATCTAAATATGCATATATCCAGCATTTTCTGGAGAAGGTATTTAATTTTCAATTTAATAGGAAATGTAAATGTTGAAGCACACCTGATGTTATCATTAGTTTTCACAAATGTCTCTTTTGAGATAACGCTGATCAGGCTCAGATGAAGAAATTTTTATGGTCTAAAAAGAGTAAGCTTCAAGGATAATGTTTGCCTCACCTCTGCATTTTCCAAACCGTGTTTTCTGAAACAGTGATTGACATGGCCATGAAAATAAAGCTCAGTTCTCATAGTGTAGGACAAAAGGAAACTGAACGCTCCAAAAGACTTAAAAATTTCATCTTATGTTTGATAATTGCTGGAAGCTGTCTTTGTATGTAAGCTTCAAGGCCAAATGGACACTTATTAAGGTTATCTAGGCCAATAAAATCAATATTGTGAGAAATAATAAAATCAGTCAATAGTGTTGAGTGCTCCTTTAAGAGGCAGAGAGAGACAGAGAGAGTGACAAATAGACACAGAGAGAGCTCCCCTCTTCTGCTTTACTCCCTAAGTGTACACTTATAATATTATATATATATTACACTTATAATACACAGATTAAATCATCCTTGAGATATGACTGAATCAAAATGTTGGGATAAACATTCTGCATCACTTCTAAGTCAAAGCAACTCAGTTTTCTACATTTGTGTTCTTTAACAAGATTCCAGTGGCCATTCTTTTTTTTTTTTTTTTTTTTTTTTACAGAGTTAGAGAGACAGAGAGAAAGGTCTTCCTTTCGTTGGTTCACCCCCCAATGGCTGGGAACTCGTTGCTGGGGTTGGGAACTCAGTCTAGGTCTTTCATGTGGATGTGGAGTGATCACCTACAAGCCTCCTAAAATCTGTGTTAGTGGGAAGCTGGAGACAGAAGCAGGAGCTGGGAATCTAACTCTTATACTGACTTCACAGTGGTGCAATCATTTTGGATTGGAGGTGATAGGAAGTTGTCCATGTGGAGTTCCTCACTCACACACCACTTTCTCTTCACGAAGTAAACAACAGAGGCCCTGCTGTAGCCGCACATTCTCCAGGGTTGAGGATGCCATAGTGACTCTTCTCTTAGGACCATGTCAGAATCTTGGGGAGATGTCTGAAAATTTTTCACTGAGAAGTCTAACATGTTCTCCAGTAAAAGAACATCCTTACACCTAATCAACTTCCCATAGGAAACTTCAGGCACCTACACAATTATGACTGGAAAGGAAAGCTTTTAGAATGTTCCTTTCTCATTGACCATGGAGCTCTAATTTCTCCTAGGCTGATGTTCAGAAGATCTAGGATGGAGAGACATTTAGAACATACCAGTCTTAGTAAATTTTGTGATTTTTTTTGGTTCTATTACTTTTTTTATAATATAGCATACATGCAAGAAAAACATTAATTTTTAATAACACAAATAATAATCAATTTCACAGAAAGTGAGCAGAGATATGAAATTAGCACCCAGAATAAGAAAAAGAACATTTGCAGAGTCCAGACGGCACCCCCCACTATGCTCCTTTGGTCAGTAGGCATCTCCTACTCCTAAGCAAAACCACGAATTTCTAATGCCATAAATTATGTTTCTCTTTCAGATTTGTAAAAATGGGTTCGAATTGTGTATAACTGTTTATGTCTGGTTTCTTTCACTAATAATGTATCTGTATAGCTCATCCACACTGTTGAATGCTTCTGGAGTTCACTTCATTACTTACTGTTCAATATTCCATTATGTGGGGGCTGGCGCCGTGGCTCACTTGGTTAATCCTCTGCCTCTGGCGTTAGCATCCCATATGGGCACCAGTTCTAGTCCTGGTTGCTCCTCTTCCAGTCCAGCTCTCTGTTGTGTCCCGGGAAGGCAGTGGAGGATGGCCCAAGTGCTTGGGCCCCTGCACCCACATGGGAGACCAGAAAGAAGCACCTGGCTCCTGGCTTCAGATTGGCGCAGTGCTGGCTGTAGCGGCCATTTGGGAAGTGAACCAACAGAAAGAAGACCTTTCTCTCTGTCTCTCTCTCTATCTGCAACTCTACCTGTGAAATAAATAAAAAAAATTTTGTGTGAATGTATGACAATATAGCTATTCATTCTAATATATTTTTAAGAATCATTATTTTACATACACTTTGGAAATATAAAAACTCATTTCTCTTGGGTATATTTCTCAGGTAGGCTTGCTACGTTATAGGATATGGAGCTGGTGTTGTGGCATTCTAAATAGGTGCTGGCTTGAGTCCTATTTTGATCCAGATCCCTGATGATATGCCCAGGAAAACAAGGGATGGCTCAAGTCTTGTGGGCCCTGCACCCACTTGGGAGACCCAAATGGAATTCCATTCTCTTTGCTTCAACTTGGCCCAGCAGATGGAAGATGTCTCTCTGCAATTTTCTCTCTCTGTCTCTTTGTCTCTTCTTCTCTCTCTCTATAATTTTGCCTTTTAAATATATGTCTTTTAAAAAATAAATAAATTACAGGGTATCAATATATGCAGCTTTATTAGACACTATAAAATGTTTTCCAAAATACATGCACCCATTTAGATTCTCACAATGCATGAAAGATCCAGATCCAGTCACTACATACTCATTCCAGTTATTGGATATTCTTTCTCTTTCTCCCTCCTTCCCTTGCTCTTGGTAAATTTCATCTTTTTTCTGTTTAGGTTTATATTCAAGCCTTTAATCCATTTCTCTACCAGACTGATTTATCATTGATTGATAGTAGTTTCTATATCCTGGATATGTATCTTTTGTTGGATTTAGGCTTTACAATTATCTTCTCTCCTTTTCATTGGGCTGTCTTTTTGTATTAGTTATATCTTTTGATGAACACAAGTTTTTAAATTCTGTCACTAATAGTTTTTATCTTCTGATTAAGGAATTTTGCCTACTACAAGTTCATGATGAATCTCTTCCCATATTGCTTGCTGAAAGCTTTTTGTTTTTTTTCCTATTTAAATCTGTAATCCATTTCCAACTGAGTTGGAAGAAATGTTGTGATCCACTCTATTTGTGCTCATATTTGACTCTAAGGATATTATAGACACTTTCATGTGAGTTATGCTAATATTGATGACATATTCTTGAGTATTTTCCAGATTGAACTGCACAAAATGATTTTAATTCTGTGATTAATTTTCCACAAACTGTTTTCAACATTTTAATTTTTATTTTTATTTAAAAAATCAATTCAACTTGAATTAAATAATCCTGATTAAATTTTATAATGGAGCTCTGATTCAATTTTCAAGATGCTTTGAACTATGCTTGTACTTCTACATTTTTTCCACCTTCCCTAATATCTATTGATCTAATTTTCACAAATCTGTATTTCAACAAGAGTATACATTTTCTGCCATTTATTGTAAGTACTTAAAGGAAGAGAGTGTTAATTATTATCACTTTAAATATTATTTGACAGAAATGGCACAAATACTGTTTTGTTTGTTCCTTAATAAATAAAAAATATACATTTTCTGCAACTGAAAGAAACAGAGAAAGATGTGATGTTGATAAAAAATTAGATATATAGTCCTACACACTCATGTTTACACTTATAATACACAGGTTAAATCATCTTTGAGATATGACTGAATCAAAATGTTGGGATAAACATTCTGCATCACTTCTAAGTCAAAGCAACTCAGTCTTCTACATTTGTGTTCTTTAACAAGATTCCAGTGGCTTATTTTTTTTTTTTTTTGACAGAGTTAGAGAGACAGAGAGAAAGGTCTTCCTTTCGTTGGTTCACCCCCCAAATGGCCGTTACGGCCGGTGCACTGCCCCAGTCCGAAGCCAGAAGCCAGGTGCTTCTCCTGGTCTCCCATGCGGGTACAGGAGCCCAAGCACTTGGGCCACTCTCCACTGCCTTCCCGGGCCACAGCAGAGAGCTGGACTGGAACAGGAGCAATCAGGACTAGAACCGGTGCCCATATGGGATCCCTATGCCAGAGGCGGAGGATTAACCAAGTGAGCCAAGGCGCCAGCCCTCCAGTGGCTATTCTAACTATACTGGTGGCACGTGACATTGTAGACACCTTTTCAATTTAGGATGTTTAGTTTTTCAGTCTCACATTAAAACAAAAATATGTAGGATGTGTGAAACAATACTTAAGTAGGGTTAAATCTATTATCTTTCAGGTATCTGTTTGGTGTCTGGGTAGTTTTCTTTTCTAGACCAATGCTTTCAAAAGAAGATTAGAAGTTGCCTAATTAGAGCACCAAGATTCGCTGATGAATTCACAGAGCTCATTTACAACAGCCTAACTGAGGGATGGTTTCTGACTTCCTAGATCTCATTCTAGCAGCATCCTAATTCAAAGGTAAGACTGGGCTTCTGTTAAAGAGAGAGAGAGAGAGAGAAAGAGAAATACTGACAGATTTGGTGTGTAAGGGAGCAGAGTGTGTGGCAAAACTGGTCAAAAGCCAATCTAACATTGATTCTTAATCCTTAATTCCTTCTTAATGATGTGGCTCTTTATTCTGTGCTTGTGGACTGCGTCCCTTCTCTGACTCTCTTCTGCATGGCAGCCCGCAGCACATTAATAGTCCACACTTGGTTACCTATAAATTCGTTTGACAACCATTTCACATATTTTAATCATGTGTCAAGATTTCCTGCTCCTAAAGGACAAGCAGGGAAGTTCTTTAAATGGGTTTTAGGTGACTTTGGGAAAGTATTTTTTTTAATCCTAAATATATTCTCCTCCTTCTTTCCTTTTCTTATGAACCAAAGGTTTTTATTATACACTTAGAAATATGCCTGAAAATGGGTGTGACAGACTCACACTGAAATATTAATAAATCACAATTTGAAGTCTATTAGTAAAGTAATATGAACAAGGGAGATAAGTGAGAGTTCATGAGACGGATTCTCTTCTGAAAGGATCTAAGAAGAGGATGGCATAAGTCAGAGCTACTGGCTCAAAGACAGAGAAAGAGAAGTTGGAATGGGAATGTGGGAAGTCAAGGAGACATTCACCTAAATGAGATTTGATTGGAAAGATAATTCTAAGGATAATAACTCTATTCTACACATCTATATATGTAACTCCACTGAATCTCAAACTTTAATTTTTGACTGATGAAGTGAATGAAGCTAAATGTGTCACATTACTGAAATAACAATAGTTACACATGTGAAAATATATATATATATATCCAGTTAAATAAGATTTTATCAGATGGGAAACATTTTAAATGTATGACTGCTATAATTGGGTTAATATATTCTCATTATTGTACAATATGCCACCTTGGTACTGTTTCAAAAAAAACACTAGTATTATGATTCTTTCCTTTTTAATAGAACATGTAGATACTGCTTCTGATTCTGTGAGTTTCCTCCCCCAAATAATGAATGTCAAAGGAAGCAGTTACATAGAATTATGATGCAATTTCATAGCATTACAGTGAATACTCATAATTATGGGACCTTGTAGAAAGTAAAACCTGATATTTAACTCAAGCAGTCTGGACTTGATCCTTTGGGGGAAAACATATATTTTCCCGCAGCTTAAGGCCATCTTAAAAGAACAGATATACATGACATGAAAGTTGTAACATTTGGTGAGTGTATGTGTAGAATTTATCTTTCCCAGTCATTCTTGGCACCATTTTTCACAATTCAAAAGCTTTATTCTTGTTATGCAATACCCTGTTTCCAGCTATAAAAATGAGATATGTCTTCTTTTATTCACAAATGTTTGATTAAACAGAAAAAGATACAAACAACTTGCTGTCAAGTTTTGGTTTTCAGATACAAATTGTGCATTTTACAACTTCACCCAAATAAATGTTATCTTTCCCAAGAGGTCACTGTTCAGAAATGCACAAACAAGAGTTATTGATACCATAAAATTACTTGATGTTTCTTAGAAAAAGTAGGGGAGGAAAAGCCCTCTAACATACCCAAATAATCTTCTTAGTGTCTGTTTTCAACCTCAAAGCTAATCAGTATAAACTGTGGAAATAACACAAACATTGCATGTAAGATATATCTTCAACACAACCTTTTTTCCTTAGGGATTTTCTTTCTGATCCTGTTTTATTGCTGTAGAAATATACAGACTATTTCATTCGATCTGCTTGTTTCTCCACTTCCCATATTTGTTGTATTTAAGTTATGGTAACTGCAGATAACATGAGATCTATCCTTTTAAATTTTAAATGTATGGTACACTATTGTTAACAATAAGCACAATTTTGTCCCATGCCCTTGTAAGATCTCTTGAGAAGACTGTTAAAACAAACACCAAGCTACTCTTAATACCTTTGTGAAGAGGTCATAAGCTGGTAATATTTAGAAAAGATCCTCTTAACAGATGTGCTCTGTTTGCACTACATGAATTTAAAAGCCTAACTACATTATCAACATTTAAAAGAGAAAGTATACTCACACACAAAGGAAGCTTTCTAAATTCTCATGACTATTAGAGCACTTCCAAATTCTAGAAAGCCTCCAGCAGCCTCTAGTTCTTAGCCTCTACCCTTCAATCATTTATGTGACCTGTCTGATCCCTGCAGAGGTTTGACTTCTCCACTCCCATGGTGCAAAAGGTCATTAGCCAGACTGTTCAGCCCACATATGAGTAATATTGAATGCCACATTCACTGACGACGCTGGCTTACTTAGAACGATTCTGTTCCTGTTGTTAATCTGACCCATTGGGACCCACTTTCAAATGGCGACTTTCCCTGACAACCGTCACTCAGTCAGATTTCCCTTTTCTCTGAACTCGGGAGCTTCGCACACCTTAGGAGCTGATCAGGCTCTACCTTGCAGAAGAAGGACAGTGTTCCAGCTGGATCTTTGATCAAAGTCACTACTTGCTAATTCACAAGTTAAAAGGCAGGATGAACCACCAATACATCTGTTCATTTTGATTAAAACATTGTTTTGCTGATTATAGTTCCCATTTCTTTTTCCTTTTTCTTCAGGGCAATCTCTCCACCCTCCATTATCCTTTCCTGAGGATTGAGAGGAGCAGATGGGCTATATGAGAAAACAATGCATCTCTTCTTCAGTTTCAGAGGAGGCTGTTAGAAAACTGCAGTTTCTTTAAGGCAAGAATTGTATCTTCCCTCCTGAGTACTAAGCACATGGTAGGAAAACCGCTCTGCAGAGTAATCAATAAAATTATTTGAATGAACAAAATGAGGGAATGAAGACCAGGCTTAATGGAGGCCTGGACTGAATATAACTGAGTCACTTAAGTATGATTGGCTTTAGCAGGAAGGGGAGCAGCTGTGATTTAATGGCAAATGGTTTCTAATCAGAAATAACTGCTTCACTATCACTGTCTGAAAAATCATTTCTCAGAATAATTTTTAAGAATGTTAGTATGTTGTAAATACCCTAATGAGAGGTGGTACTGTAAGTTAACAAGTTGTCTTTTCGTAGGATTTTTTTTAGGGCAGTGACTTTCATTTGCAACAGCTAAAGAGTTGCTGAGAATGTATCCTATAGCAAATACACAGAAAGATGACAGAGAATGAGTACCAGACTCTGGGATGTTGTTGGCGGAGCCCACAGAAATGAGCTTTATTGTGCTATGAAAATTCATGAAAACCCACACAGAACAAAAAGAAATATTATCACACACATGGAGCCTAATCCATCCCACCCACAAACAGCTACCCCAAAACCAGGTCTCTAGTTATTGACCAACTCAGGGTTCTGGCTCCCTACCTGGTGTCCATCAGATATTTCAAAGATTTATTTATTTATTTGAAAATCCGAGTGGCAGAGACAGAGAAAGGGAGAGAGATCTTCCATTCTCTGGTTCATTCCCTAGATGGCCACAAAAGCCAGGGCTAGGTCAGGCTGAAGGCAGAAACCAGGTGACTCAACCAGATTTCCCACATCGGTAGCCAAGGTCCCAAACAGTTGGGCCATCTTCTGTTGCTTTTCTCAGGGAGCTGAATCGGAAGTGGAGCAGCCAGGACACAAATTGGTGCCCATTTGGGATGCCAGCATCCCAAGCGGCAGCTTTACCTGCCCTGCCACAACATAGGCCACAGTAAATGGTATTTTCTTCTTTATCTGTTAAGTCATTTTTGCTGCAAAAACTGATCAATTGTTTATGAGTCACCTCACCAGTGTCATTTTATAGCAGGCCTTTACAATAAACTTTGGCATGAACTCCTTATCCTGCTACAGGGTTCAGTCTCTCATGCTCAGCTGTTGGAAGCAGGGAAGGCCTGGCCCCTGGAAACAGGTGGGGGCTGAGAAATGAAGTGTGAAACAGGAGCTAGTCTGAGCAGTGCTGCAGGGAGACGGGACCGATTCAAAACCTGATTATCCGGTCACTTCTGTGGCATCTTCTCTCAAAGTTCATTCATCACAGAGTGTAAAAAACAATTTCTGTTTTTATGCACTCACCTTAACGGTTAAGGGCCTGGAGGAGCACATGTAAGCAAATTTTGAGAAAAAAAAAAAAAAAGGGAGTGGAAAGGAAAAAAAAAATCCACAGAGCATTGTAAATCTATTTAAAAACAAAATCTAAATGTCACACCATATATCATCCTATAATGGGTCTCCTGCTGTGTCCTTCACTGTCTCCTTCCTGCTTTGGCTCCACACTAGCCAGCATCAGCCATGGACTAATGGCTATTTATATGCTTCCACCAGCAGCACTGAACAAAAGATTCTGATAGTAATTTCCCAATTCGAATTTTAGAATAAAGTAAAAATAGATCTTTGGCAACATCCTTACTGACAGTGATGGCTACTGGGCAGCTGTCCCCTTCATCTTCCCACAGTTATCTCGGTCCACAGACTTGCTTCTCTCTCTTCACTGTAAGACTTGTTTCTTGCAAAGCATTAGGAATTCATTCAAACTATAGTGTGAACATCTAAAGGAAGGGGCACAAATTGTCCATGAAGCCAAAATAAGGCTGTTTGGACAAATGACATTGTGAGTATCCATTGTCAAATGATCAGAAGAGGATTGGATGAAGGGTTGATAAGAACTGCCCCCTTTTTGGGCAAATGCTTTATAAAGATTGGCTACTTTTTTGAACTGACAGTTCTTTTTAAGGGGAATGGAAGAAAGACGGACTGAAGACATGACTACCACTACAGGATTACTGAACAGTTCTATCCATCACCACCTCTTTTATCTTTTAGATAAAGCTCTACAAAAAAGAACAGGATAGGAGTCCAAATAGTAAAATTCAGCCAGTATCACATGATGATCTCATTACAGTCTGGAAGGAAATATGTGATCAATCCAAATGCAAGTGAGCCATTGCTTTCTGCCTTCAAAAGTACCAGAGTAAGAATAAGGGCCAGTGAGGATTATTTCTTTTGACACGGCCTTTTTTTTAGCTCTGGCCCTTGTGGAATGAGAAGAGTTGGGAATTAGCAGTGGCAAAAGTCAAAACTTCCCACGAAGGAAGAAGGTGAAAGCAGGCATCAATAGTAGATAAATAGGGTGAGCACAGGCCTACCAATTGCAGTCCCTGACTTCTAACAAGACTCCATGTAGAAGACATGTCTTTAATGACAGGCATGCCTTTAATAAGTTTTTACTGTGCCTCAAGAATGGGAGTGGAGGTAAGAAGCTCAGTGCATACTGTTTGCTTAGCTCCACACTTACCATCAGACTGTCATCCCCTCCTTCTCAAATGTAAGTCTGTGTCTAGGGGCTTATATAGGGCAGGAGCACACAGTCTTAATATTCTTTATTAAACATCAAATAAAAACACAAAGTAGAGTCAGCCTGGAGTGCTTCTGCATGGCAGGGGGCCCCAGCACTTGGAAAAATGACCATCCATTTGCTTTGTCTTGTGTCTTCCCCATTAGGGGCTCCTGGAGTGCTTTTTGGCATCAACTGTAATCACACTCCCTTAGCAGAACCCTGCAAGAATGATTTTTTTTAATGAAAAAGATCAAGGCTACTGGGAGGGGAGAAGAGGCTAGAGGGTGAGTGCTAAGTCTGATGAGCAGATAGAAAGAGTGCAGTATTCTTAACCTCATGTCCTATATACCAGTGGAATAATTTAAAACATTAAAATTTTAGTTCTGTGCTTTCAGAGATGTTTTTCTGAAAATACAATTTATATATATATATATATATATATATATATATATATATATATAAGTCCATTTATGGTGAACATTCTATATAATAGCACATTAGTAAAATAGAATTTTCAAACAGCTTGTAATGGGACAAAACTCCCAGTGATGAAATTTTGAAAAGGGATTTGCAAACATGTCTTCAGTTCCAGGCTGAGCACATTACATGGCTTCATCTCTGTTATCCTTGTGACTGACTGTGAACATTTGTGCATTCATTCAATAGCTATTTGTGAACAGACCTTGAGTATTTAATTGTGAACAAAACAGAAATGGTTGTTAACTTAGAAAGTTCATAGCTGAGTTGCAGAGACAAGTAACAAACAAATAGATGGGTGTAAATGAGTATGCATATGGTGATGTTACAGAAGGAAACAGAACCAGGTGCCATGAAAAAGACAAATAGGAACAAAGGCAACTGATATCTCATGGGGGTCAAATGAGGCATCTCTGCAGGGTGGAAAAGTCAGAAGGAAAATATTGTAGAGGAAAAGGAGGTGCACAAAGAATCTCACCAACTGACCAATTCTCTTTCCATTATTTTAAACTTTCCCTACTTACTTCTTAATCCTTTCTTCCTGATGGCCAAAGAAAGAGTGGAATTGGTTTGAGAAACAAGCAGTTTTTACAGGGTTTGCTTCTTACCTGCAGAATTCTCTGCTGTCATGCTGTGTGTCTCCTATCTGCTGTGTCCCTGACTAGAATTTCTAGTGTGTCTCATACTGATTTTTGTCATTCCTTTCCCTGCAATTGGGCTGCCTCACCCTTGTAAACCCCCGGAAGGGGGCTGTTCTCATTACTTGCTTGTAGCCATGGTCCAAATCTCTTTTCTGATATTGTATTTATGGATTACACTAAGTGCTCAGGTCTAATTCAAGAAACATTTCCTCTGACACCGATGGTTTGTCCTATGTCTTGGACTGTGACTCATTCCTGACAGTCAGACCTTAATATTCTTCACCTCTTTGAGAAAATGTTCCCATTCAATTAAGGACCAACCTTGGAACCTACATTGGCCAAGTCCTTAATGATGGACCTTCTAGCCATTTGTACCCTGACTCCATCAATGGGAACTGGACTTTGTACAATTATGTTCATTGAGGCAACATCTGGTCCTCTTTCAAGTCAAAGACGCAGACTGCTTACAAGCAAGGATCTTGATTCAGGTTGCTGGCTATTGAGTCTGTGTCTCACTGGCTTTGAGAGCTTATGGCAAACACAACTTCTTTCTCCCTCAATTTTCTCAGTTTTAAAATGTAGTCATAGTACCAACTTCACAAGATAATTGGAGCATCCAAGAAGAAAATACATGTGATTCACTAAAAATGGTGTCTGGTACAAAGCATGTATCTCATGAAATAATATTTAGAGTTATAAAGGGAAATAAATCAATAACTATATATGAAATCTATCATACACATTAATGGATTTTGGATCAAGAATCATAGAAAATAAAACTACAAATACTAAAAATTGAGATATAAGATTAGAATGAGTCCAGGTTAAGTCTGAATTGCTATAATACTGAATTCTGTGCCATAATTTTTTCTAAAACGTCTTCTAATCTGAAAGAGGAATCATTTCACTGTGCACATAAGGCTGAGTATGTCAATGTGTCCCATTATCCTTGACTTATGGGAAAGAATAAATGTGAGATTCTAGCAAACTGAGTAGCTTATTCTCTTCTTTGGACTTCATATCACTCTGCTCTTCTTTTCTTATTGCCAGTACATAGGTTAGACCTACAAAATCCTTCAGATGGTTCAGTGATTATTTATTTCTACCTTCAAAAATGTCCAATTGCTGTGCTTACAGCTTCAAATAATTCAAATATGAAGTAGCTTCCCAAATGGATCTCACTTATTGCATGAAGAAGCATGATATGTAAAATGTAAGGGCCAGTGTTGTGGTGTAGTGGGTAAAGGCACCACCTGTGATGCAGGCATCCTATGTGGGCATCAGTTCAAGTCCTGGCTGTTCCACTTCCAATCCAGCTCCTTGGTAAGGCACTTGGGAAAGCAGTGGAAGATGGCCCGAGTGTTTGGGCTCCTGATACCCAAGTTTGAGACCAGGAAGAAGCTCCTGGCCCTTGGTTTAGTATCCATTCAGTTCTGGCCATTGCAGTCATTTGGGGAGTGAAGCAGCAAATGGGACATTCTCTCTCTCTCTCTCTCTCTCTCTCTCCTTTTCTCCCTCTCTCCCTCTCTCTCTTTCTCAGTAACTCTGCTTTTAATATAAATTTTAAAAATCTTAAAATGAGAAATATAAATTGCAGCATATGACAATAATACACAATTGTATATGAATTTGCAACATGAACAACAAATGGGTGATGTTATGACATAGAAAGACTTCACACAGCACACAGAAATTAGATCAAATCACAACAGTCATAAGTTAACACTGTTTTCCCAGATACAAGCAGCCAGTTTGAAATGCTCCTTCTATAGGAAGATGCCTCTGCCAAATCCAGCCAGTTACAGATTTCTGTCATTAGTAATAAATGACCCTGGTCATCTTGAAAATGGATAGCAACCAGAGTTCTGAGATGGCTCTGTTCCAGATGATGTTTGTTTATGTGCAGCAATTAGAGCCCAGCTGGTATAGGAATAGAGTCATATTCCCAGCTGGATCTTGGGAAATGCGGCCTTTCATTAAAGACACTGCCCTCAAGAAATTGGATTTGTTAGAACTGAAGGAGAAGGGCCTTGCCAAGATGTATCAAAAGGGCTGCATGAAATCAAGAATCCCCACTGGCTCATCCTGACAGTCCAATCATGATGGCCTGAATAGTGAAGAAATTCATTTATTCAACGAAGTTTCCCCCTGCCACAGGGGGAAACACAGGAAATGTACAAGGCCTCAAGATAGCTATCATGAACATACATCTGGATCGTAGATGTAAACCTTTCCTAAGAGTAGTTTTTATTATGAGACCTTCAATAGGGAATTGATATTGTATAAAACCATGGTGCTAAGGGAAAAGATGGCACAACATGGGAAAATGGAGCTCTAAGAGGAAATTAGCAGAAGCTCATCTAGGACCCTTCCTAGGTGTAACTACAAATAAAAATAAAAGAGTAAAATGTCACTCAAGAGTAGCATTCTTGAGTCAGAGGGGGTGGTGTTGGCATCAAGAGTATGCCAGGATGCATTTCTACTATCTGAGTTCTTTTCCTTGTATTTACCCTGTATGTTCCTCCACACAACAGTTTTAGGATCAGGGACCTTGAGAGGTCTGAGAGGTGGATTATAGTTAAGGACTTTTGTCCCTGGGAGGAAGGCAGAATCTGTTGGTAAGATACTTCTCCCCTAGAGGAGGCAAGTAGGGCTTCAACATGGTGACTGGGGTACTGGCAGTGGCTACGGTAATGGCCTGGCCCAGGGTAGGCAGAGTTGGGAGTACAAGCATTTACTTTCCTTAGGGGAGAATGGAGCTCAGCGGGAACCAAGTTTGGGTGGCCAAAAGTGCCAGCTTTAAGCTTCTGGGACAGCAGCAGTAGTGCTGTTCAGTTCTAAATGACTTCCTAAGATGTGGTTGCAGATATTCATGAGACTATGTATTACCTTGATGATGTCCCATTTAAAATCGGAGACAAATTCAAAACACCAGCTAAAATTGTTCTACCTATTGGCTTCTCTTTGCCTGACTGCTTGCAGGTTGTCAGAGAAGTACAGTAAGACTGCTCCTTGGAAAAAACCACCAGCTCTAAGACCTTGAGAAAATCTGAAATACCCAGAGGGAAATAGAGAGCAGAGCTGAGGAAGCAGAAGTGAAAGTGACTTCTAAGAATGGCCCAGAGGTCAGTAACAACAAGAGTTTCTCCAAGACTCAAAATACAGCCACAATGCCACCTCCTATTAACCCCATCCTTGCCAGCTTACCACTAAACAGAACGTTCTCAGCCCCTCTCCCCCCAAAGACAGATTTTAGTTCTGCTGACTTTGAGTGTGAAGTGGACCCATTCGATAATCTGAAGTTAAAAGCCATTGATGAGAAGGAAGAGATCAAGAGACATTCTGGTAAGAATCACTGGACCCATTATGGCTCAGTTGTGGACAGTAACTTGCCCAGAAGAGGCTCTGGGTCTGGGTAACAAGATGAGGAGGGTCCGGCATCCCTGGAGCAGGTGACCCTTGATTTCAAACCTCTTCATAAAACCAATGGCTTTATAACCTTACCACAGTTGAGCAACTTTGAAAAGATGCCACTGTCTTCTGCGTCCCTCCTGTCCATTCCTGCAGTAAACAATATCAAATCTCTGTCCCTCCCCAGACTTCACCCTGATAACAGTCAGAGATGGCTAAACTGGTGGGGACATCCCATAGCACATCCTGCCTCTGTAGTGGTGCATTTCTGAATTCCACAAAGCCTTCCACACAAAGCAATGCCAAGGAGCTCAATAGGCATCATGCACTTGGACTTTCAGCTTTGAACTTGGGCAGTGGCACAGAGGTGCCTATTCTCATACCTTCCCAGATGCTTTCTCTCTGTTTTGTCTATGTGCACAGAAGAATCATTACCTCCACCTACAGGCTCCAAGGTCACTCCTCCTAATTTTTCAATATCTGCTACAAGTATCCAACAGGCCCAGCTGTCTCCAGGCCTATTCTGAACTGCAGACTTTGTCCCTCAGTGAGTGGCACTGTGTGGAGACATTAGTCAACATCGGCTACTTATACAAATGTGTCCTGAGAGCCATGTAGAAGAAAGGAGAGAATATTGAGCAGATTCTCAACTGTTTGCACATGGACAGCTTTGTGAGAAGGGCTTTGACCATCTGTTCATGGAAGTGGCTTTGGAAATGAACCAGTGTTCAGAAGAAAAGATGATGGAGTTTCTTCAGTTAATGAGCATTTTTAAGGAAACAGGCTTTGAAATGAAAAACATATAGGAAGCTTTGGTGTTATACAACAATGACCAGGACAATGGTTTGGAAGACCTCATGGCCCAGACAGGAGCCAGCTGACACCAGGCCCTGCGTAGGCTCTGCCACAGAATAGCACCCCCAGGAAGCCCTGTGGAGCCCTCCTGGAGGAAAGGTGAAGGAGCAAACTTCTGGATTTTCTTTTAGCGCTTAGAAGGTCAGGTGTGGAGACTGTGCTCATCAGTCTCCATGAGCCTAGGCCAGAATTGGGGAGAAAGAGGAGAAGATTTGGGCATATGAGTGCCTGGCTCCTTCTATGTAAAATGAATTTGTGTTTTCAGAAGTGTTCTTCCCTCCACGGCTTTCCAGAAAATCTACCTTAGTCTTTTCTGGGGTCCTTAGATCTTTAGCCCTGGCCTAGCTGCCAACATGAGTCAGGTAGAAGGAGTGAGAGGGCCAAACTCAGTGCTGCTTTGGGGCTAAACACTTCCCCCTCTTCCCACACTAGTGGACTGAACTCTAATCCAAGTTGAATGCAAGTGAAAGGTTCTTCCAGGGAATTATTCCTCTCCACTCCCCCAACCCACCCACCCAACAAGCCCTCTTAGAGTTACATTGGTTCTGCAATGGCTGAGGTGCGAGGAACGCACTTTCTCTGGAGGATCCTGAATTTGCATCATCTTCTAGGCAGTTGCTGGGCAGTCACCGTGATTCCCTGCCCCAGCCTGTTTCTTCTGCTGTGGTTTGGACCACAATCGCGGCTGCCCATGGCTTTAGAGACCCTGCTCTAAGAAATAGTTTTAGTTTAATCCTTGGCCAGTTCCTAGCCCATTCAGTACTTGAGAAAACAGGCCATGGTTTAGTCTTGCAGCACTGCCTGCACTTCTGTTCTCCTTGAACAGCCTCTCTGCCTGCAGTGCACTGCTTTAGAAGGACACAACGAGAATACCTAACTGTAAAAATCAGTCTCTGATTTGCTTAGTATCATGTTGAACATCTCTAAAAATTTAAATGTAAAGAATATAGTATTAATGAATCTAAAATAACTTGCTAACATTTGATTATTCAGAGAGTACAAATAAAAAAAATAAAAATAAAATACTTTCCCCCCACGTTCATTTCCAAAAATACACCCAGTGCTCCTTGAAAAGATAACCTCAAGTATCCTCTATAGAGACCACTGGAGATCTGGACAGTCCACAAATGGTCTTATAAGAAAATATTGTTTATAAACTGAAATTGATATATTTCCCATGAAAAAGCTCTGTTCTTGACAGGTATTTAAGACATCAGCAGCAGGCGCTGCGGCTCACTAGGCTAATCCTCTGCCTGCGGCACCGACACCCCAGGGTTCTAGTCTCGGTTGGGGAGCCGGATTCTGTCCCAGTGGCTCTTCTTCCAGTCCAGCTCTCTGCTGTGGCACAGGAAGGCAGTGGAGGATGGCCCAAGTGCTTGGGCCCTGTACCCACATGGGAGACCAGGAGGAAGCACCTGGCTCCTGGCTTCGGATTGGCATAGCGTGCCAGCCGTAGCAGCTATTTGGGGGGTGAACCAACGGAAGGAAGACCTTTCTCTCTGTCTCTCTCTCTCACTCTCTAACTCTGTCTGTCCAAAAAAATAAAAAAAAAATCAGCTACCTGGCAACACTAGGCACACATTGTCTATGACACCTTGGCTAAGACAGTGTGCCTTTCTAAGGTGTATGGATATTCCACACTTGCCAATTTCATTAATTTACTTCTTGGGTCTTGAAAGCCTTTGCTTTGGTGATGGATAAAGCTGTGTTTAAGGAGGGGAAGGTTGCTTTCTCAGGAGAATTAAGAATCAATGACCCTGGGTGTCTAGTGAGGCAGGATACTCCTTCCTCTTCTTGGCAGTAACTTGGGAAGGATAAGGAAGGACTTTGAAACTCTGGTGAGCAGAGCAGAGCAAATCCTTGGCCTCAACATAGATGCTCAGATCTATTTCAATGCACAGTATTAGTGATGGTTTAGGATTTCCAGATCCATGGAAATTAAGCCAGCAATCATCTCCACAATGAACAGCATGGACATGAAGACTCATGAGAAATGGGCCTCCCTGGAGGAGACATGGAAACTTCGAATAATCTTTGTCAAGATTATGTGGTATAAACCTCAAATGACCTGAGTGAAATTTCCTACTAACCTCAGAAAGTCAAAGTCTTGAGTTTGAAATTATTCAATAAAATAAATCATTTTTTCTTTTTAAAATTTTAACAGACATATACAAACTGTATGCATATCTGGGTTATTGTGAGATGTCTTGATACATGTATGCATCATGTAAAGTTAAAATCAAGATAAACATATATCTCCAAAAACATTTCTTGTCTCCTATTGACAAGCGATATCTCTTAGCAACTGAATTCAGAAACTTGGACTTGTTATCCACCACAGATAGTGATGTAAAAACTGAGAGGGAAGGGTTCCATTTTCCCTGATTCAGAACTCAGACATCGAACTATACACAAATTAAGTTTTTCAAAAACCAACAAAATTCATGCAAACAAGCCATTGTTTTGGAAAATAGCTATTTGTAGATTCATTTAATAGGATCCCCAGGCCATTAGAAAGGAAGGAAATGCCTTACTGTGATGCCCATGTTATTGGCATCTTCATGATGATGCTGGACTAGAGAACTGTCTTATGGATCTCTTAAGCTTGGACACAAGTAAGAATTCAGGGAGCTCTTCAGGCTGCTTGACAACTTCCAGACTATCTCCTATGTTCCACAGGATCAGACTCTATACTGGATTACACTTGACAGTCTCCAATAGAGCCTTTAAACTCTATCTTTTTTCTGATAGTGTGACCTACTCAAATGCCCTGACAGCATCAGTGCATCAGCTACAGCATGCACCAGAGGAGATAACATTGCTGTACTATCTGACTTTATCACATTTAATGTGTTTTTTGAAGTTAAAAAACAAGATTATCCTGTAAATGCTTGGCAAGCCACAGTTAATCCTCATCTTCATGAGAGAACACGAAAGGATACCTTTAACACTCAATATCAGCTTCCGATTTGTGAGTTATTATTTGAAGAGTAAATTTGGTGTCACAGTGGTGGAACTCATTCACACAACCACCCTAGATGAAGCTCCACTACCCATAAAAAGGGGGGTGTTTTTCTCCCATACAACGTCTGTGTTGTTCTTTTTTACATCAAGCCCATTGAAGATTATGAATAGGGTAGCCTTAGCTTTCAGAACTTGGAAATTTCAAACTGGAGTTTATGGCAAAAGACCTTATACTAAGGGAGATAGTAATCTTGCTGGTGTGATTTTTTTAATTGTATTTCATATTATTTATGTATAATCATAAGCCAACATGCTATACTTCCAAAAAACCTAAGGCCTTTTTATAATTCCATGTTTAGGAAAAACATGGGTCAATCAGCCTGCAAAAATTCATTTCTTTTATGTAGATTCTTCTGATCCTGATTGTCATGTCAGAATCTGAGGAGAGTAGGACTCAGGTCTCTTACACGATCTGTAAACTGACAGAAATTCTCAGTTAATTTTTAAATCATATACTATACTATTCCAGCTTTAATCAGCTATTTCTCATTGTTTGATAAAAGTACCTAGTATTTTCAAATGGTATCAGTTAAGGATTATCGTGCCAATTAAAACTGAGGGGTGTGGGTTGTGGCACAATGATTAAGCTGACACTTGGGACAGCAGCATCCTGTATCAGACTGCCAGGGTTGACATCCCATTTCTGCTTCAGATCCAGTTGCCTCCCAATGAACACCCTGCTAATGCCTAAGTACCTGGGTCACTGCCATTCATAAGGAAGACTTGGATGGAGTTTTCTGGCTCCTAGCTTCAGTGTAGCCCAAGCCCTGCTATTGCAGATATTTGGGTAGTGAACCAGCAGGTATCTTAGCTCTCTCTCTCCTTCTCCCTTTCAAATAAATAACATTAATTTTTAGTCCTATGTGATTAAAATGACTTGATATATAGCTATAAAAGAAAAAAGAGTTCTCATTGAATTCTTTAAAACTAAAATTTTAATTTTAAGATTGATTTTATTATTTATTTGAAAGGCAGTATTACAGAGAAAGAGAGAGACAGAGGAAGAGATAGAGAGATCTTCCATCTACTGTTTCCCTCCTCAAATGGCCACATAGACCAGGACTGGGCCAGACCAAAGCCAGGAGCCAGTAGCTTCTTCTGGGTCTCTAACATGGTTGTAGGGGCCTAAGCACATGGGTCATACTCTGCTGCTTTTCCAAGTGCATTAGCACAGAACTGGATTGGAAGTGGTACAGCTGGGACCTGAAGCAGAGCCCATTTGGGATGCTGGCATTTCAAAAGGTGGCTTAACCCATTATGCCACAAGGCCATCCCCTAACCTGAAATAAAGATGTGTTTAAATGTATTTTGGATTTAATTTGTAGGTGCCACCAGATCAATTCCACTGAAAAAAGAGTTGATTTGTAGAGCTTGCAAGATGCGGGGGCATGCCACACTATGAACTCCCACATAGGGGAGCACCAGGGTTATTTAGAGGACAAAGAGAACAAGAGAAAAGCTTCAGAATTTTTATTACTACAGTGGTATGAAGTTGTTAGATTAGGACACGTTTTGTTGGGCAGGAAGCAAAACATGGATGTTGGAGTTTGTGGTTGGAGAATTTTTATTATGATTTTCCTGTACCTGTGAAAACACTGAATGGTATGGATATAAGTGAATTTGGATATTAGTTTGGCCAATAATTTTAAGATGTCAGATTATCACTTATAGGATGATTATTATAATACTTTGGACTAACATTAATCAACTTACATGCTTTTAAAAAATTTACCAATAAGTAGACTTTCAATTATTTGAAATTATGTCTGATGACTTTTTTATAGGTGCTTTGGAAAAACAGAAATTTCTTCTACACTTTGTTCTTTACCTCTCTATTAACTTGCTCACTTAAATTTGATTTAATTGATTTGATTTCCTTCAATGAATAAGCAGATAATTGGTATTTATCCTACCTTAGGTTTGTATTCTATTTCATGATTATTCCTGATCTGGTGCTATTTTGAACTATGTAACCATCTATTATGGAAATAAATTATGCATTTTGGTGGAAAATAATTCTTTTGAAAATATTTCTCCCCATGCTAACCTCAAACTATTCAGTAAAACTTTAACACATTGCTGTTTTCCTCTGGCTAAGGTTGGGGATGGGCCCTGATGAAACATGCACTTAAATTGCTGTTTGTTGACGCTGTGTGCACAGGAGTGTGTGTGTGTGTGTGTGTGTGTGTGTGTGTGTTTGCTTAAAATGTTCAATTAGTATTCTGTGGCAATCTGCTCATCACATAGAAATGGCATCTAAGCATAGGGCTTGACATACAGAATCAATACTGTGCTCAACATCTAAGTGTCACAGCAAATATCAATAGACCTAAAGTCATTCATGTGCTGGGCAAAGTCTAATGAGCAATGCAAACAGAATGACCAATTTATTTCCAAATTCCTCATGCCAGAATTTTCCCTCTTATTCATATCCAGATGCTGAAATGTCACAAAATTGGCAGATACACAAACTCACATTGGCTCAGTACAATTGCAGTCCCTGGTTGTGCAGCAGATCATCTCACATCACACAGAACTTAAAGCGAGGCTGTCAGACTGGGGGTCTGGTATTCTTTTCCTAAATACATGTTACTTTAATTGCATGTTTTTATTTGAAATTTGATAAAAAGAGACTAAAAAAAATCATGGAAACTAATTGAACATCAAAATTCGAATACTCCCTGAGTAATACCCATAGTATGACCAAGTTAAATGGAGATGTGAGCTATAACTTATTCAAGACAAATATACATTGTGGAAATAACCTTATCATTTAAGCACTGAGAAACTGCAGAAAATAAGAAAAGGGATGTGTTCTTGAAGAAAAACAGGGAATCAGAACATGAGGACAGAAAGCCCTGCCACTCTCTTGCTTTCCTTGTTGTTTTTATATTACCATCAGGCCTCCCTGAGCCTCAGTCTCATTTTTTACTAAAGTAAAGAGAATACCACATGTCTTATTTACCTTGTAGTGATCCAGTGAGATAATTAGAAAATACTATGCAAATTCAACACATTATTAACTTGTCTTATCTTTATACAAGCTCATTAGTTTATATTTGCACTATATAGGTTTTTTTAACCAAATCAATTGAATTTATCTCTTTCTCTCTCATTTTCCCCTTGAAATAAATAAATAAATCTTTTAAAAAATATATAAAACATAAGACAGTTGAATTTTATAAAATAGTTAACTATCAATTAAAGAATGGCTATTTGTGTCAGCCATCTCTTATTTTATGTAGAGTAACTATGCAAATATTATCTTTAACAAGTTCATTTAAAGACCTGTATTTCAGTTATGTGGTTAAATAGAAAGTCCTTCATCTTAAACGCTTGGTTTCTCCAAGCACTGCCTCAGAATTCAAGTATCAAAAGGAGTCATGAACATATAAACCAGGTGACACCCATATCAGAAACTTATTTTAGCAATCCCAGAAAAGCAAAGCAACCGAATTAAAGCACTTCCCACATTGATCCCAGTCTATACAAAGCTGCGTCTGTCAGGGTACAGGCTTGTGAAGGTGGGCAGTAAAGGGGATCATTATTTGGTTCCATTTACTTGAGTCTGCACTTTCATTATTCTACAAGTATCTACTATGTATAAAATTATTTTTAATGGATGATGTAAAGATAATTAAGGCATAGTCCCTTGTGAAGCAGAATATATTATACAGAACTGCTCATGTGAAAAATTTCCCAGGCCTTCTTCAACAGGTCCTCAATTTGGAGATATAATAGTACTTTGCTTTGTGTGCACTGGTTTGAATAATTTCTTCCCAAAATTCATATGTAGTTAGAACCTATGATTGTGACCTTATTTGGAAATAGGTCCTTTGCAAATGTAATCAAGTTCAAATGAGATCACACTAGATTAGAGGAGACTCTAAACCTAGTATGTTTTAAGAAGTAAATTTAGGAACAGGAAAGCACATGGGAGAAGGCCAAGTGAAGGAAGAAGCAGAAACAAATGATATAGCTGTAAGTATAGTAATCGCAAAGGTTGCTGACAACCACCAGATACTAGGAGGGGGAAAGAGGATTCTTTCTTAGGTCCTGCAGAGGTAGCATAACCTTGGTAACATCCAGCCACCTAATACTATAAGAAAATAAAATTTTGTTGTTTCTGGCTACTCAGTTTGTAGTCCTTTGTTATGACAACCCTAGGAAACTAATATACTTGTGGTATAAAGGCTTGCTATTTCTCTTTTAGATCAAATAGCATTTAAATAACCAGGGAAACTGATGCAACTGATATCAATAGAGAGATCAGGGGACAGAGAAATAGAGAGATCAGGGGACAGAGAAATTACAGAACTGATTAGTTGCTTAATTTCTTAGAGTTAATCATACAAAGCCTCCCCTGACTAGGTTGGGAGCAGTATCAACTCCATCATTTGCTATGATTTACAAAAGGGAAGTCCGGGAAGAAAGAAGTCAAGTGTTTAATCCATCAGGAATTATAGTCACTAATTAATTACATAGCAATCAACTATTAATTCAACTTTCATATTTATCTTACCTTCTTGTATTAGTTTATAAGTTTATGGCTTTAAATTAAACTGTAGGGATTCAAAGTTAGACAACAGAGTAATGGTCCCTGCCTCATTTCCTACTTTTTTTTTTTAACACTTTTTTTTTTTTACACGCAGAGTTATACAGTGAGAGAGAGACAGAGAGAAAGGTCTTCCCTCCATTGGTTCACCCCCCCAAATGGCCACTACAGCCCACACACTGCGCAGATCTGAAGCCAGGAGCAAGGTGCTTCCTCCTGGTCTCCATGTGGGTGCAGGGCCCAAGCACTTGGGCCATCCTCCACTGCCTTCCCAGGCCACAGCATAGAGCTGGACTGGAAGAGGAGCAACTGGGACAGAACCTGGCGCCCTAACTGGGACCAGATCCTGGGGTACCGGTTCTGCAGGCGGAGGATCAGTCTAGTGAGCCCTGGCGCTGGCTCCCATTTCCTACTTTTATTCATACTTGCCTAATGCTGAAAATGATACCTTGGTCTATTTTCTGGGTTCCTGTGTGGTCTCTGTGCCCCACCTGGCCAAGACTTAGTATTCAAACATCAGAATTTCAAGCCCCCTGAAACACTTTTGTTGATCAACCCCACTTAGGTTTATTGAGTTCACTGGATTGAACTTCTTCCCTGACAGCTCACATCACTCCAGGGCTTGCCCTAATCTCCAAGGTGATCCAAAAGCCAAGACTAGAGCCCACCGATAGCTGAAGATCCCTGGCTAGCATTTCTTATGTTTCCTTTCCAAGACCTAGATTCTACCATTTATATGCTGCCATCTCCTAAATCATTCATTCTATCTCTCAAGAAGGCATCAAATATTTATTTAGAACTTCTAACAAATGATGTAAACATAATACTTACAGTTTCTTATGTCAGGATCTTAGTTCTATAGAATGTAATAATAAAGAAAAACTTAAAACACACACACACACACACAAAGTACCAAACAAAAATCTAAGCAGTACCTAGAAAACAAAACACTGGAAGACTGACATATTTTATTAAAATGAAAACAAGCAGCTCTAAAGAGAATGAAAGAAGTTAATGAAGACCTCCTCAGGAAAAGTCATTTAAGCTGATATAAAAAGGAACAAATAGAACTAGCCCTACAACTATGGTTAATAGCATGTAAGCTCAGACAAACCGACTGTACAAAGACCGAGAGGAGATGCAGATCACAGTGTCTTCAAAAAACTGAAAGAACAAACAAGTAGGGCATAGTGTGTGGGAAATGTGACTAGATTGACTTCCTATTGCTGCTTTTAATTTTCACAAATTTAATGGCCTAAAAATAATATGTTATAGGTCAAAAGTCAAAAGTCTGAGGTGAGTTTCATTGAGCTAAACTCAAGGATTCTTCAGAGCTCCTTTCCTTTTGGAAGCACTAGAGAAGACATCTCCCTGCCTTTTTCATCTTATAGGCTGCTTGCCTTGCAGGTGGACCCCCTACCTCCTTTTCTAAGGACCCCTGTGACTGTGTTGACTTACCCAGATAATTAAAGAAACTCCATCTCAAGATCCTTGTTACATTGGCAAAGCCCTCTTTTCCATATAAGATAACCTATTCACAGGTTTGGGAAGTTAGAGGATAGTCAGGAGGCGGGGTCATTATTCTTTCTATTTTATTGACATAGACGATATTGGAGGTTTCTGAAAGTTCAGAGCAGGGACCATAGGTGATGATGACTAACTTGGGTTTTTCTTAATAAAATGAGAAGACACAGAAGGTTTTAAGGAGGAAAGTATGTTACCTAACTTACATTTTTATAAAGATCTTCTATATTACTGTGTGGAGAAAGGATTCAAGATGGGAAAAGAACTAATCAGAACCAGGGAGAAAGGAAGCTTTCTCTGTAAATCAGGAAAAGATGGCAGCTGTCCAAACAAAATCAATGGCCATAGTGACAGAGTAAAATGGAGAGTCAATTATTCCTACTGAACCTGAGTGTAGAATGTATATGCTGACTGTGATAGGACAGGAAAAGACTCAAGGACAACTCTTAGGTTCTTAAGTAAATTATTTGTAATCGGGAGGGGACAAGAACATAATGAAGGAGGAGGAGGGGAAGGACAGTTCTGAATTCCCAGACACAAATTGCTGCGGTCTGACTTTTCCCAACTCAATGACCATTTCTTCACTTGGCCTTTGCCTTCACAGATTCTTCCATTCCTGTACTAGATTCTCTTCCTCCTGGTGTGTTGTACGAGGCTTTTCTTACCCAGTTAAACTCTAATTCTAGTTTATATTTGCTTATTCTCTACCGTCACTGTTAGTAATTGATGCTAGTTATTGAGTGTGAAATTTTGTATGTTCCCCCACTTGTAACTTCCAAATTAAGCTAACTTCTGTTTATCAGCCACCCATTAAACTAATGAAGTCTTTGTAGCAGAGAGACCTGGTTTCTAGACAGTCCCAAGACTGCAGATGGCCTTTGGGGAATGAAAAACTTGTCAGTCCTAGAATCCAATTAACCCAAAAAGGCTTTTGGAAATCTAGTATTTTATTTTAAAAGTGGAGAAACTGAGGCCTTGAACTCTGTTCACTGTTTGACAGATGTGGAGCAGGAACTAAAATCTCAGGCAACAAATTCTTTGATGGGATAAGAATACTTTCTGCTATACCACATTATTTCCATAGAGGTGTTTGGTTCAATGATTAGGACACCCATATCCCACACTGGAGTGACTGGGCTCAAGTCTTAGCTTTGTGTCCTGATTCCAGCTCCTGCTAATGTGTACCTTAGAAGGAAGAGATGATATTGCAAATAGTTGGGTCCCTTACCACCCATGTGGGAGACATGCACTAAGTTCTTAGCTCCTGGCTTTGGCCTGTCCTAGCTCCAGCTATTGCAGACATTGGGGAGTGAACCAGCAGATGGGAGATCTTTTTCTGTCTCTTGGTATCTCTGCTTATTCAATAAATAAACTTTAATAAATAACAATCTCATATCAATATACTCTTGCTCCTATAGAGACATAATGATGGAAAAGGTTAGAAATGCTTTTCTGCATTCTGTGAAATTTAAAAATAACAAAAAAGAACACAAAAAGCATTTCCTGGAGATGACAAAATGACCAGATATCTCTCTGTGAAAAAAGAAACTGGGGATAATCATGTTCTGCTAGCTAGACAAAAAGCCACATACTGTCTCTATCATTTTATGCTAATGAAAGATGTTCAATCAGAAACCCTAGAGACTTAACAGTTCTCTTCCAGAGAAGGGCAAAACTAAGCCTCAGCATTTGCAATGTGCACCAGAGAGAGATGCTGATTCAATTTCCAAGATCAATTCAAACTCTGAACCTCTCTCAAGTTCCAGCAGCTCCCGATGATCATCAATTGTGAAGGCATTTTTTGCTATGCTAGGAACTTAACTAGGACCAATAATTCACTTCATAAGTCACTGAACAGTTGACAAAGGATAATGACTTTCAGTCAATCTTCAGCTGGGGATAGATTCAAACCAAAGACATAAAGGTGAAAGTCCTCTTCCCAGTGTCCATTATGCAGTCTTGAGGTAGTTAATTTATGCTTAATACAATGGTATATTTGAAAGCTGAAAAGATCTGAGTGATAATTAATCTTCAAGGATGCATTTAGCTATGACTTGTCTTCCTGAAAGTTTTTCCTTCAAACCACTTTGGAAAGGGGCACTTGAAAACTCCTGCATTTTAAATGGTTATGAATATGTGCCCAGGGGTTAGCTAATCACAGCATGCTCTTGTAGAACTCATAAGAGCAGCACAGTAAAATTCAATTCAAATTACAGATACACTATAATGTTAGCGTTTTCATGACTGATTTTTTATATATATATTGTTTTGATGGTGGTTTCTATGGCAAGTGCTAAGGGTTTTTTATATCACTCAATGTTTCCCACATCCATTATTTGCCATTATCTGTGAGATAATAAATATACCCATTTAACACATTGAACAATTTGAGTGAAAATATTCTATAGTTAATGGGCCTTTTTTAAAAAAAAAGTATTCAGGGATAAACATTGAGTTTCTTGGTAGAAAATTGCTGTATGTGTTGCTAGAAGGTGTGAAAATTTCTCTTAGCACAGCACAGAAAGAGTAACAGAATTGCTCTAGTTAGTGGCAACACCGAAATTCTCTGATCCAAGCCTTTTATTTTATATATGAGAGAAGAGAAGCACAGGATAGTCATATGACTTGTTTATGGTCAGAAAACTTACACAATCTAAACTAAAAATTTGAATTAGAGTCTCAGATACTTTTGGCTTTTCTACACTTTCACCCATAGCACATTCTGGTGGAATAATTCAGAGAATAAATCAACACATCAAATAATTAATATGAAAATAATTGGTATTTTAAAAAACTTTTCTCCTTATCAATGAATTTTTTTTTGTTTGTAAAATGTCTATTCCTACTGATAAATGGGATGCTGTATCCTAGAAAAACCGACCAGTTTAAGTAGACTATTTGCTTATTGATTTGTACCAGACACCACTCATGATAATTTGAAAGAGGACCCAAAAATAAACAAGCCACTATTTTTTTCCTGGAGGAATTTAGGATCAAATTTCAGATAATAATAGCATCAATAATAAAATCAGTAGTTAGACAGCAATTTAAGGCTGGGAGGTAGAAAATAATTATGTCAAAGAGATTTTCAATAAAAACTAAAATTGATAAGGTTTTGAAACTAGAATTCAGTTAAATTAAAGTAACTAAAGAACAAAAACTCTAAAAGCAAAATAAACAAATGAATGAAGCTTGAATTTGTAGTCAGAGTGTGACAGTGGCCCAGCCTACCTGGAACTGTAAGGTCTATTTTGTTCTGGGGAAGAGTAGCAGACATCCTGGCCCACTCCTTCTCATTGTAAGACTTTGCTCATGACTATACTTTCTACTAAGACACAATGTTTAAAACTTGATTAAAAAATAAAAATTATTTGCAAGGTGTAGAAACAGAGAGAAAGAGATAGGGACAGAGAGAGAGAGAGAGAGAGAGAGAGAGAGAGAGAGAGATTGACCACTCACTGGTTCAGTCTCTGAAAACCCCCAAATAGCCAGAACTTGGCTAAGCTGAAGCCAGAATCCAGGAACTCAATCTGGGCCTTTCATAGGGGTGGCAACAATGCAATGACCTGAGCCATTATTGCTGCTTTCCAGAGAGTTGCATTGGTAGCGAGCCGGCATCAGGAGAGCCAGGAATTCTTTTGATGTGGGACACGGGTGTCTTAACCACTAAGTTAGCATTCACTCTGAAAAACTGGATTTTTTAATACTATAGTTTCATTCAACACTTTAGTTTTTTAGTTTTACTGTTTTTTCTACTAAAAAAAAAGCCTTCAGCTTCCATTGTTTCAGATGTCAAACTGCATTTGTTCATATGTTAGAAGCCAAGAACTACTCAAGGATACTGGAATAAAGTCATGAATGAAATGAACATGATTGTACATTTTTACAGTCTATAGGGAGGCAAACAATTGGAAACAATTACAATGAAGTGTCATAACATTTACATATGATAAAAGACATACTAGATGATATGGTAACACACATTATGGATACCTAGTCCAAACCCAGGTATTTGGAAAAGCTTATCAGAGAGACAGGTTTCCTTTAAACCTGAAAGATGGACAGGAGGTACCAAAAACAAGAGAGCTAATGTGGAGGTTTGCAGAGAAAAACCTAGGCAAGGGAGAACATGAGAAGTCTCAAGAACAGTACGAAAGGATGGAAATTGAGTCACTTCTGACAAAGACGACTAGCTTAGAGAGATAGCCAGGAGACAGTCATGAAGAAACTTAAAAACTGAAAGGTGGAATTATATTTCCTCTTTGGGATAAAAGATTAAATTATTTTGAATAGGTTCTCAAGTTACCTTTTTGCTAGGCTTGTATCAACTTAATTAATGGAACCCATGAAAAGACAGCCTTTCTAATGGGCAGTGGTCTGTAGGATATTAAAGCAAAAGTAATAGCTCTTTATCGTATAGGCAAGGAGGGAGACAGAATCCTTAAATATTTGTCAAAACAAATGTGACATGAAAATAGCATTCAATGTGTATTTGAGTGTTCAATAGCAATGGTAAAAATGACAAGAAGGAGGCAAAGAAAGGTGGGGGAAAATTATGTAGCAAATGCAGCATCTATTATGTGGGATGGAAATTGATTTATGTAAATTTAGTGCGCTTTGGCAACAGCTCCAAGATTAGTAGTTATGATGGTTTGAATGGATCTGTTCTTCCAAATTCATGTTAAAATGTATTCCCTATGCAATAGTATAAAGAGATAGAACCATTAGGTGGTGATAGTGGGTCATGAAGGCTGTGCCTTCATGGGAATGGAATGGGAATAGGAAAAACGCTCTTACAACAGTGTTTAAGGGAGCCTGTTTTGCCCCCCCCCCCTTTTCCATGTGAGAAAATAGCAAGAATGCATTAGTTTAGAAACCCTTAGACTTCCCAGCCTCTGGAACTGTAAAAAGTAAATTCCTATTATTTATAAATGACTCAGTGATGATAATTTTGAAATGAAGGAGATGAATAATCATGATATATAAGCAAATTTAAAGAGCACCTGCTAAAATACAAAACCTCATCACTAGTCATATTAATCACTGTAATTAACTTTGTTATTCCTCTGGCATATTAATATCTTGTTCCAATTCCAGGGAGAACATAGGCTATGCCATTCACATTTCTTAAAGTCTTCCTGGAAACATTAAGTTTCAGGTGTTGACACCAGGGATAAAGGGCACTAGTTACTCCAGATGTGTCAAAAGACATAAGCAATCCAGATGCTCTATTTTAAAATTCTTTTTATATTAAGGCTCATGGTCTTCACAGGTAAAAATATAGTGGCCTAAATCTTCTGTCTATTTTTACACTCATTTCATAGTCCAAATAAAGAAGTGCATTCCTTTTTGGTTTTCCAGTGGAACCAAATCCAACTACATTCTATGTATCAGAGCTGACGTTAGGCATACAATTTGAATACAGCCAAAACCTTGTGGCCATGCCTTTTCTTGGACCAAGAAACATAATTCGATAAAGTCATTTTTAAAAATTTGCTAAAATTTCCTGAGGACAAAAGGATGGTTTAAAATTTAATCCACGGACAGCACTTACTGAAACTCCTAGTACTCCCTAGTCTGCTTTACTCATATTCTGCAAGTAGGAACTCCAACAAGCCTATGTTTAAAATTACTGAGAAAAAAAAAGCAAAACAGAAAACAAAATAAAGCCTCACAATAAATAAAATCTTCTTCTCCACTCAGGTTGTTCAAATTCTCTCTTCCTTTTTTTTTTTTTTTTTTTTTTTTTTTTTTTTTAGTTCTTTAGTATTATAGGTCAAACTTTTCCCTGAATTTTACCTTTCCCTCAAATTTATTCACTTCTGTAAATTCATTCCTAGTTTCCAAAGACTCAGTCTAGTTTGGAAAACTGCCCTAAGAAAGTGAGTAGGGTAAGAAAAACACATAGGGAAGTTTGGGGAGAATGATATAAAAAGAAGAGAAATCTATGTGGATAGGCACTCCAAATTACTTTAGAGGAGGGATTGCTATTAACACTCACATGGTAATCATGTTCTCACTCAGAATCATAAGCCCATTTCCTTCATAACCCATCTTTATCCAACCTCTACCTTTCGTTCCCTCCTTTTGCCTTTCTTTGACCATTTACCCTCTGTGATTTCAGTCTGCTGGTTTTCATCCAATCCTTCTGGCCCAGATTTGTGACTCAGCATCACTACTTTTTTGGTGAAGATTCTCACCTAATGCCCTTGGTTTTATTATTTGTAAAACTTTTCTTCTTTGTAGAGTGGTGCCCCAGGAATTTAGAAAAAAATGCTAATGTTCAGATCTCACATTTAATCAGCACAGCAATCTGAGATCTCTCAGTAATTCTGGAAATTTGGATTTCAAAATGTAAAATAACTTGTAACCCAGTGTAGTGTTTATCTAGGTGCATTAAGAAATAAGAAAGCCTTTCTGTTCTATCCAGCAAGGTGTCCATATGGTAGTGTTCTTGATTCCCTGAGTAAATTAACCAGAAATACCATAAACCACATTTTATTTATTTATTTATTTTTTTTTTTTTTGTGACAGGCAGAGTGGACAGTGAGAGAGAGAGATACAGAGAGAAAGGTCTTCCGTTGCCGTTGGTTCACCCTCCAATGGCCGCCACTGACGGTGCGCTGCGGCCGGCGCACCGCATTCGTCCGATGGCAGGAGCCAGGTGCCAGGTGCTTTTCCTGGTCTCCCCATGGGGTGCAGGGCCCAAGCACCTGGGCCATCCTCCACTGCACTCCCGGGCCACAGCAGAGGGCTGGCCTGGAAGAGGGGCAACCGGGACAGAATCGGTGCCCCGACCGGGACTAGAACCCGGTGTGCTGGCGCCGCAAGGCGGAGGATTAGCCTGTTGAGCCACAGCGCCGGCCCCATAAACCACATTTTAAAGAATCAAATAACAATTTAGTCAATAATACAGATATTTTTATATATTTATTTCTATTGTCAGTGGATCCATGACATATGGGTTCCCTGCAAAGGGTTAAATGACGAAAAGGAACTTTAACAATTTGGAAAATGTATTTATTTGATTGAAACATGAGCTTTTAAATTACTGCCATGTTTTCTGTAAATGTAATGTTTATCTTCTTTGAACCTTGTGTTTAGGACTTCATTTCAGTATTGAAGTTTCCACCTTCAAATTTATATCTAGATAGAAATGGCATGTGATTGGAAGGAAATCATTCAAACTATACACATTCTAATAGTTTCATGGTCTGGAAACAACATGCAACAGTAGAAATTACAAGAAATAAACTTAAGAACAATTTATCCAACTCAATAGTCTGAGATATTTTGTTTACTCAGCTAATACGTTTATTGATCAACTTCTCTAAACATAGTGCAAGGCTTCTGCATCCTTGTGACAGGTAGAACACATCCTCAATGGAACTATTTAAAGGAAGAGGGCATTGAGTAGGCAGATTGAAGAGGGAGATCTTGCTTTAAAGTGAAAGGGCTTAATCTACATTTAAGAAGACATGAATAGTTCTAAATGGTGGTTTGGCCCAAAAGCACTGCAATAGGAGTATGCAAAACTCAATTACAGATTGTTTTGTTCCCTGAACACACTGCATTACCCTAACTATTTTATACAGTCACATAAATTTCCTAGAGTGGTATGAATGGATAATCACATGAAAAGACTGAGTTCAAATTTGGGGGCCAGCACAAAGTATATAAAAGTGATTTACCCAAAAAGGGAAATTTACATTGTTCAAGGTTGGCTAGAGCAAAGATGGAGTGTCCAGAAATGCTTAGCAAATTGCAAGACCTTGAAATTCTGCCAAAATCTTAGAAAGGACATAAGACATCTCATATACTGTGAAGATAAACTGGGCTACTTGTTTTGCATCTTCCTTAGTTATGATGACTCTTGTTGATATCTAAGTTGTATTTCATATTCTGATGTTCATTCTCAACCATGTTTAGGCCAAAACATGTATAAATTTTCACAGAAATTGTTTTTTGCAATCTTTTATGTTTATGTGAATAAATTAATCCATGATTGTTTTAAAATGGGTGTGTCATTTTAATAATTTTTGTGAATGTTCATACTGCTGTGGTTGCAGTCAGATGAGGAATGAACCAGAAAAGATGGAAGATCTCTGTGTCTCTCTATTCTCACTCATTTTGTTCTCTGACCCCTGAACCTACTTAGCACAACTCTCCACCCCTACACCACCAAATCATTTCATCCAAAGCCTGTAGCCCAGCAGTGTGCTTTTCTGCAGCCCCAACGGAATATAAATAATACGATAAGTCATTTATTTGGAGACTTAATTTTGCTCACTGGAATAAAAGTCTGCAAATGTCCATTCAGCTCAAAAATTAACAAGTAGCTATAATTTGTTTTATATTTTGAAAACTTATTAGTTCACTCTGCATTTGCACATTATAAAGTGATCTGACCATGACAGCATTTCCAGGGCATAGGCAGGATTATATCGAATCAATGAGTCTAGATGATCTTTCACAAAAGTAGCTCATACCTTCCTTGAAAGAACCTAACATTGGATTTGGCATTATGTGGACTGCAGAAATAGAGATTGAGGGGGCTGATAGAAAACTGGAGCATCATTTAATCCAATCTTTTAAATGAAGAAACTGGGTAGTTAAGACACTTGTGTCATAGTCAGTACTGTGGCACAGCATGTTAAGCCACTGTCTGCAACATTAGCATTCCGTATGAGTGTGGGTTTGAGTCCTGGCTGCTCCACTTCCAATTCAGTTCCTAGCTTATATGCCTGGGAAGGCAGTGGAAGATGGCCCAGTACTTGGGCCCCTGTGGCCATTTGAGGGATGAACCAATGGATGGAATATTTCTCTCTCTGCCCCTGTCTGTATAACTCCACCTTTCAAATAAACAAAAAAATTTTTTTGACAGATAGGGTTACACAGTGAGAGAGAGAGACAGAGAGGAAGGTCTTCCTTTTCCATTGGTTCACACTCCAATGGTTGCTGCGGCAGGCGCACTGTGGCTGGCGCATCGCACTGATCCAAAGCCAGGAGCAGGTGCTTCTCCTGGTCTCCCATGGGGTGCAGAGCCCAAACACTTGGGCCATCCTCCACTGCACTCCCTGGCCACAGCAGAGAGCTGGCCTGGAAGAGGGGCAACTGGGACAGAATCCAGTGCCCCGACCGGGACTAGAACCCGGAGTGTCAGCGCCGCAGGTGGAGGATTAGCCTATTGAGCTGCAGCACCGGCCAAATAAACAAATCTTAAAAAAAAAAAAAAGCAAAACAACAACAAAAAAACTTTGTGTCAAGCTACACAGTAAATTAACAGAAAGGTTTAGAACAGAAATGTTGTCACCTGAATTACATCAAAGATGATGAACAAAGATCAGTAGAGTCACTGGAGTTCTTGGGATGATTTCCACCATTTTCTATTTCTTTGATCATCATCTCATTATATGCAATACTTACCAGCAAGTATTTGAGAGGGAGGGGCTGTTACATGAAGTTCAAGTCAAAATAAACCACGCTAGTAAATTTTTAAAAATATACAAAAAGGGGAGTTGGCTTTGTGGTGCGGTGGTTAAAGTGACTGCCTGTGGAGCAGGCATCCAGTATGGGCACAGGTTCATGTCCTGGCTCCTCCACTTCCAATCCAGCCCCCTTCGTATGGCCTGGGAATGATGGCAGATGATGGCCCAAGTTCATGGTCCACTGTCACCCATGTGAGAGACACAGAAGAAGCTCCTGTCTCCTGGCTTTGGTATGGCCCAGCCCTGGCAGTTGCAGCTATTTGAGGAATGAACCAGCAGAAGGAAGATTCTCTCTTTCTCTCTCTCTCTCTCTCTCTCTCTCCAACTCTGAATTTCAAAATAAATATTAAAAAAAAAACAAAGCAAAATATGCAAAAAGAAGGACCAGAGTTGTGGTGCAGTGAGTTAAGCCACCACCTGGGACACTGGCATCCCATATCAGGGTGCCAGTTCTAGTTTTCCATTTCTGATCCAACTCCCTGTTGATGTGCCAGTGAAGGCAGTGAAGGTGCCCAAGTTCTTGGCCCATGCCACCCATATGGGATATCTGGATGAAGTTTCTGGATCCTGGCTTCAGCCTAGCACAGCCCTAGTTGTTGTTGTTGTAGCCACTTAGGGAGTGACACAACAGATAGAAGATCTCTTTTTCCTATCTTTCTCCCTCTCTCTCTGATGCTTTGCCTTTCTAATAAGTCTTTCTCACCATATATATATATATATATATATACATATATATATATATTTATATACACACACATATATGTCCATATCCTATATTGTATGTGTATGTGTGTGTGCACATGTGCAAAAAGGGTTCCAAAAATGAGATCAGTGTTTAGAATTTTTTCCAGCTTCCCATAATAATTGCCTTAGGAGGAAACAGCACCTTTTTGAAGCATTTAATAAAATTTTCTCATATAAATTATGGTAGTAACTCATGAGACAGCACAAGCTCAAGCCATATACTTTATACTACTTTGTAAAATGGTCTCTATAAGTGAAGTGAAATACCATTGGTAACTTAAACAGTGGTGTGATATACAATTATTTGAGTAGGGGCAGAATTTAAGCATTAGCCTTTAAGATACCAATGCAAAAATGAACTAGACACTTAACACCCAAGTAAGTGGATCTTGTTGTCTATACTAGTTCAGAACCCTAGAATGAAAAGAATTTGAGAATTCAGTAAACAAGAGTATGAAGGAATTGATCATATTGCACCTTTGAAAGAACTTCATGGATGCATTTAGGATATGCAAAAGAGATAACAAATTCTGGAAACACACAAACACAAGGGAAATTTGTTTGTATATAATGTTTATTTGAGGACAAAAAAGCAAAAACATCCAATCCCCCAGTTTCACTGTAAGATTTTATTTGTTCCAGTTACCAGTTTTTTTCCCCATCAGATCACTTTCTCTGTGTTTGGCATAGCCCCTACTTCTTAGTCATTGGCATGTTTCTGGGTTCTCTCTGTGCTTGCTCCAAACATGACTTTCGGTTCAGTATACAGTTTCTTAATGATGAGAAGCCCATTGTATGAACCAGGTACTACCTTTGTATGGACCTACAGGTAAATGTAACAATCCGGCCTTCTCCTCTCCCCTCTTCTATGCTTTCCCATGTATCACCCTCCCCACAACTGGCCCCCATCCCAGTTATTATGACTCAGGTCCTTACTTAAAAAAATCAATTGTAACTACTGTCATGAGTGGAAGTGGTTTGTTATAGAGTGAAGAACACCGAGCTGAGTATTAGAGAATCTTTCAGTGTTGGCATTGATACTGAGCCATGGGACTTTGACCAGGACATGCAACATCTTAGAAATCTGCCTTCTCATTTCTAAAAATTAAGATAATGACATATTTTCTATATTACTGTGGAAGTTGTATAAATCACATGAGATAGTAAAATGAGATATCCCTAGAAAATAATTGTCCATAATTTTAAGATTTTTCATGTTTTCATCAAAGTAATAATTATTATGATATTTATTGAAGTTTTTAATCCTTAATCCAATGAGATGAAGGTTGAATTTTTAATGTGATTTTAGATAATAGTGTTTCTTTACCCAGCAAATTAATAGAAATGAAAAAGAGCTAGGATGTACTGAGAATTTTGAAGGTTAGGATTATTGAGATTAGAAAACATAATAATTATAAAGTAAGAAACAATGAGATGCTATGCACTGCTTTTTCCAGGAAAAGGTTGTTACATCTATTAGGAAAACACTCACTGTGTGTCTCACAAGAGAAAGATTCTAATATTGAAGAAAAATATTTTTACAAGTATATAATTGAAAGAGAGACAAAAAACAATCTTGTGGCTTTAGGCAGAAACACAGGAAAGGAAGAGGGAAGAGATGAAAGAAAAGGCAGAGGGAAGAAAGAAGGAAAAATTAGAAGGAGAGACTGCATTAACAAGCTGAGTTCCTGGGGTTCTCAATTTTTCTGGCCTGATTTCCTTAACTGACAAATAGGAACAGCTGGATTAGGGGACACTGAGGTATTTTCCAAATTTAGAGGAAGTTCTTCAATTTAAATCTTGCTTTGAACTCCAAAGAGCAATGAGCTACTCATTTTATGTAAGCAAAGCCCAGAAAAGCACCATTAAGACACATCCCTTCCGAATATATTTTGTGATCATGAAGAAAAAAAGAGGGTCAAGGGTACTTTTGCTATACATTAAGGTTATACACCAAATAGTATTTTACTGTATTAAATATTATCACATCTTTCAGCACGGGGCTAATACGCTGAATGCAGCTGCTGAAGCTGTCTGTTAGCCACTAAACTGAATAGAAAATTATTTCATGCCTGACTTCCTTAAGCTGTATGGAGATTGCAGCAACACCTGGAAAAGGTGGTGGGGACTTGAAGAAGTAAAGAATTCCTCTCTATGATGAGTGAGGTGTCTCGTCTGATTTAACATTCTTTTAAAAGTGCAGCAATATCCTACTCATGGGAGCAGAACACTTTCACAGATGGTGCTGCCTACTTGGATGATAGCACAATAGTTTGTCTTGCTCACAATAAAAGGGGTAGGAATAAAGTGAACTGGTAACACAGAGCTTCACAGATAATAAACACAGTGATAATACACTGGTCTTGGGGAGTAGGTAGTTAAACAAACAAAAAATCATTATATTTCACAAAGTTATCTTGGCTCAAGTCAATGTTGAAAATCAGGTAGGCCAAAAATTCCCTGTCACTCCAAAGCATCACTTTTAGCTTCTCTTTCCTTTACATTTCTTCCCATACTGCTTCTATTTCTTAGGATCTATTCTTCTATCTTTCTGTAGTTTCTTTTATCGTGAAGCTTATATCTTGGTCATGTTGAACTGTTAAGAACTTACTGTATGGTCTCTCCTGAAATTGTTGGGTTGTTAAGATCAATGGTTAACACAAATGCTACTGCATTTTATATTGCTGCATAAAAACAGAAGTTCCGAGTTCTGCATTAGCTTTGTGAACAAATTTTTATGTAGCCCTGGACTACTTCACTAGTTTTCTCACATGAAAAATTATCTAGGGATAATTACGATTCAGGAATCAACAATTAGGTAGAGTTTCAGGCTTCATTGAAAGAAAAAATATGGGGGGTTCTGGAAACACTTAAGTAATACTCATTTTCATTCCAAACATCATTTTACAGGCCTCCATGTTCCCTATATACTCTCATAGATAATGCAAGCTTCTTTAAAAACATTAAAAACAAACATAAGCATTAGCATTTACTTGCAGATATGACGTGTCTTCAATTAGTTCATGGAAAATGTGCATTACGAAAAAAAAGCATGGATTTTTAAAACTTTTGCACCAGAATTAAACTTACCTTTTTACTCAGTTTCTCCATGAACTTTTTGAAGTAATCCTTTTTGTAATATTCCCCTAAAGGTGTTCCATAACTCAGCAACTTATCTACCAGGCTGAGGCACACAGCACCTTTATCTTCTTCAGGCACAGCAGTGTATCGCCGGCTGATGCTGGCAACAGTGCCTATTCTTTCATTTTATCCTAGCAGTGTTAGTAAATCACGTACAGTACAATTCCTGCTGGGCTTGCAAGCACTTGACAAAGTAATGGGAAAATATAATGTTGTGAGCACATTGACGTTGCCCAACAAATTAAACAAAATATGGTAAGTTGGCTTTGCAAATCCATTTCAATAAGGCCAATGAACTGCTCTTTATTTTTTGAGAGAGGTTAATCTCTGAATAAGTAACTGGCAGGATTGAGACAACATCCCCAGGTGGTTTCTGAGGAGACCATGAACTATGGACAAGTAATTGGAGTTTTCAAAGTACTGAATGAGAGGAGACAATCTGTATGAAGAGATGAAGATAGATTTGGGAAAATAGTACTCATTGACACAGAAACAGATATATTCCTTGGCTAATGGGAATTTAGCACCAGTGCTGTGCTTTTATTTGGAAAGTCATAGTATAAGTTCATGCTCAAAATCTTTTAAAATTTGGTGATCCCAGGGAAGAAAACAACACCTCTTTGCCCATGAAGAGGGCTGACATACAATGGGTGTACTGTACAAAGGTACTCGATAAAGAAGGAGATGGGACTGGTGCCGTGGCTCAATAGGCTAATCCTCTGCCTTGCAGCGCTGGCACACTGGGTTCTAGTCCCGGTTGCCCCTCTTCCAGGCCAGCTCTCTGCTGAGGCCTGGGAGTGCAGTGGAGGATGGACCAAGTGCTTGGGCCCTGCACCCGCATGGGAGACCAGGAGAAGCACCTGGCTCCTGCCATCGGATCAGCACGGTGCGCTGGCCGTGGCGGCCATTGGAGGGTGAACCAATGGCAAAGGAAGACCATTCTCTCTCTCTCTTTCTCTCTCTCTCACTGTCTACTCTGCCTGTCAAAAAAAAAAAAAAGAAGAAAGAGATGGATGGGGCTTGAAATCCATTCAAAACTACTCTACTGGGGCCAGCATAGTATCCTAACATGTTAAGCTGCTTCTTATGATACTGGCATCCCATATTGGTGACAGTATGAGTCTCAGCTGCTCCACTTCCAATCCAACTCCCTGATAATGTATCTAGAATGCAGTGGAAGATGACCCAAAAGTTTGGGACCCTGCACCCATGAACTCAGAAGAAACTCCAGGCTCCTGACATTGGCCTGAAGCCATTGCAGCCATTTGGTGAGTGAACCAACTGATGGAAGATCTCTCTGTCCCTCCCTCTCTCTCTGTAACTCTGACTTTTCAATAAAAACAAACATGAATTTCACCAAGCCCTGTCTCTTTGTACAAGGTTTCATCTCCCTGAGGAAGAAAGCGGGTGTACCTCCATCCAGTTCAACAAAGATGCTACTTAAGTTGGCAGGCATCCAGCTCTTCAAATTCACTATGAGATGCTTTTGTATGATAGATTGATTGGTTTATTCTGTATATGGCTTAAGTATATATAAGCCTATTGAGTTAGACTTTCCAGAGGTGACTCTCCGTGATCCTTGTTTAAAGAGCTATGCAAATATTCTGATGGGAAGCAAACTTTGTCAACTATTTACTCATAGCATCGACCAGCACCCCATATCTACACTGTTATTTCCCCAATACATAATTATACAGGTGAATTATCTGTCTCACATTCTCCTTATCCCTCTAACTTTCTCTCACTATCTCTAATGTATTTTCAATCAGGGACTCAGAACAAAAAACAAAATAAATCCATAAAATTAGATTATATATGGAAAATTAGGTCCCTTGGTAAGAGGAATGAAAGTATTAGGATAGTTTTCCTCTTTCTTACTAATCTGCCTTTCTCTCTCTTCATTTTGGAGTTTTGCAATGGAGTTGCCATCTCTTTGATTTGCACTCCCCTCTATGAAAGGCTAAGTGAAGTCAGAAAAAGAACCTGAAAAAATAATCATGCATCTGAGTGCTCTGGTCTGTGCTTTAAGGGAAAGAGTAGAAGTTCCTGAAGTTTTAATTCTTTAAACAGATCTTCAAGGCAAGAGAGCCCAGAAGGGATGTGGAATCTTGAATTTAAAAAAAAAAGTATGCGTTTGGATATAACAAGTCCTTGGGAAACCAATTATGGCAACAGGAGACTACATTGAACAAATCTGATTGAGGCCACAAGATGAAAGCCCAATGATCTTGTAAATCCTTAATACACTCTTTGCTTTCAAATACTCACCGGCAGGATTTCCTACATCAAAAGTTTCCAACTGACCAATATGGTGTCCAATAACTCCCTACAGATATTTTCGTTTTTCAGAATTCCCAGACACAAATGAGCAGAGTGTTACAATGTACATTTTTTTTGTCTCAATGATCTCTGACATCATCTATCAAGCTCATTTAGATGATTCTCATGTGTCTCCCCTTAGTCTTGCTTCTCTTATGGATTCCAGCTCCATATGCCCATTTACAGAAGAGATGGACATCTCATTGATGTCTTGAACGCAATGTCTAAAAGTTGAATTCATTTTCTTTTTTTTAAAGATTTATTTATTGAAAGTCAGAGTTACACAGAGAGAAGGAGAGGCAGAGAGAAAGAGAGAGAGAGAGAAAGAGAAGTCTTCTATCCAATGGTTCATTCCCCAGATGACTGCACTGGCCGGAGCTGTGCCGATCTGAAGCCAGGAGCGAGGAGCTAGGAGCTTCTTCAGTGTCTCCCACTCGGGTGCAGGGGCCCAAGGACTTGGACCATTTTCTATTCCTATCCCAGGCCATAACAGAGAGCTGGTTTGGAAGTGTAGCAGCTGGGTCTCGAACCAGCGCTCATACTGGATGCCAACACTGCAGGTGGCGGCTTATACTCGCTGTGCCACAGTGCCAGCCCCAGTTGAATTCATTTTCTAACCCCTCAAAACACTTCAACATTTATTTTTCTAGTTCTGAAACAGGCACATTTTTACTCTCCCTAGAAATTCTAGTTAAATTTTCCTGCTTTTCTCTTTACCTTTTCCACATCTATTCGTATTTAAAGCTTATCCTCCATTACAGTATGCTCTGATTCCATTCTATTTTTTCCATTCTCATTCTAAGTGCCTCACTTTACCTCTTGATCATGTCAAGTCCAGACTTTATAACTGTTGTCCAACATGATTATTTTCCTGATTTTATAGTCCTAATGATGTTATATACTAAATATACCATTAGATAATTAATGTTCCTAAATCAGCCCTCTTTATTATACACAAAACCAAAAAAGAATGGAAAGTTTCAAAGTGCTTCACAAGATTGATTTATTCTATACAAAAGTTTTTACACTATTTGTAATTTTCCAAACAAAAGTAATAATTTCTACCAAAATACTCATGCTGCTTTCACTCATTGTCCTGACCTTTCTGTTTCTCTCCTTTCTTTTGAAGTCCTATTCATCTTTCCATTGCCAGCTACACGCTTTCTCTTACTCTTAATCATCACAGTCAGTATGGGCCTTTTTTAGCTTCTAAACTTCATTCTTATCTTACTGGTTGCATTTATAGATTGCTTGGCAGTATAGTTATTTATGGATATCATGTCTTTTCTACTAGGATTTTTTTTAGCTCAACACAAAAAGAATTTCCCAACAAGCAGAGCAAGAGAAAGAAGGAATTACAAATCACCAAAGAAATTCGCAAACAGAAACAGGGGTTGTAAGATCACACGGCAGGATCTAAGTCATAACACATTGTTTTTAAAAGAATCTTTTACTCACTAAAAGGAGAGGAAATAAAAGAAGTTCATTTATTGAAAAATGTATACTGAATTTCAATTCATATGAGATATTGTGTTAGACATTATAGATGGGTAATTAGAGACTTGTGCTCATCCTGACACTAAAATAACAAGTCCTTAATTATAAATGAAAATATAAATATAAATGCATGCAGTTTCTTAAACACATTCTAGATATATCACAGAAGGAGAAGACTTATTCTTGGCAAAGCAAAAGAAAGGCAAAAGAAGGGAATGAGAGGAGAGAGAAGGGAAGGGAAGGGAAGTGGGGGAGGAGGCAAAGGAAAGGACAGGAGAGGGAAGGGAAGAAAAATTAGCTCAGCGAATCAAGGGAGCACTAATGTCTGTTTTACCTTAAGGTTTTTTACTTAACTTTGACTTTGTTTTCTAAGACTCTAAAGAGTAGATATGAAAACAACAACAAGAAGGTAGAGAATCTTCCTTCTTTTATCCCTAAAAGAAGATATCCACTCTGTAACATTGAAAAGCCAAACACGTACATCTTCAATGTAAGTTTTTACTATATATAAACTGTTCTTCCCATCTATCCTCGAGTTCATAAAAATACACTTTCCTAAACTTTAGTGCCTACCAGAATAGGGAACATCTCCACTGAACACATAAGTCAGCTGTTACATAAATTTATACCCCAAATCCATCCATTTATTAGCCATAAAACCCCCAAGCCAAAAATTTAATTCTGAGTATCACCAGGTTTGTTGGTGTCTTCAGACATCTGACAAAGCAAAGGAATCTTCTCTCAAAGACATTTCCTTCAACTAAGGCCTCAAAAATTCCTACCAAAAATACTTCAAAGAAAAATAATTAACTTACAAGACACCATGAGCAAAAACCAGATGAAACCAACAAAGAGTAAAAACAAATCAATAGCAGCAACAACAAAAAACTATAGAGATTAAATATTTTAGACACAAGAACTATTAGAGACTATAAATTTATCATTTCATTTTATAGTTCAGGATCATGTTTCAGAACTATATTGTAACTGAAACTTCCGTGAATTTGTATCCTTAAAATCAAGTATAAAATTAGACAAAATTATTAAAAGCAGCCATGTAATTACTCTTGCTAATTAGTCTAAGCCAAAGAATAAATCAAAAAGTACATATTTAAGGAAAAGTGCTAAAACTCTTTATAAGAGCAGCAGAGTCTACAGTATTTTGCATTGAACTATTGCCGCCTACTCTATAGCTCCAGCTACAAAAATAGTAGAATAAACCAGTACTATATTCAAATAATTAAAGGAAAAATATGATGGAAATGAATCAACAAATAGGAAAGTTTAATAGGAGCATGGAAGCATAAATAATTAAATGGGCATTCTTGGGACCGGCGCTGTGGCATAGCAGGTAAAGCTACCGCATGCAGTGCCAGCATCCCATTTGGGCGCCAGTTCAAGTCCTGGCTGCTCCACTTCTGATCCAAATCTCTGCTATGGCCTGGGAAAGCAGGACAAGATGGCCCAAGTCCTTGGGCATCTGCATCTACGTGGGAGAACTGGAAGAAGCTCCTGGCTCCTGGCTTTGGATCGGTGCAGCTCTGGCCATTGCAGCCAATTGGGTAGTGAACCAGTGGATGGAAGACCTCTCTCTCTTTCTCTCTCTCTCTCTGCCTCTCCTCTCTCTGTGTAACTCTGACTTTCAAATAAATAAATACATCCTTTAAAAAAAAGAATTAAATGGGCATTCTAAAGTCAAAATGCAAAATAACATAAGCTAAAATGAAAAAATTGCTTATTTTTTCAAAGAAATTAACCACTAGCTTGAATATATATAGAGAGAACAAACATCTATAAAGAATAAACAAGTAGATTCTGGTGCAATGAACAGAATTTCCAAAAATGAATGCACACATTATTAGTAATTAAATACTTCAGTATACACGGCAGAAGAGAAAATCACCAAAGTGGAACATTGATTGAAGAAATTATCAAGAAAGCTATAAAAGGAGGCAGAATTATGGAAAGCATGAAAGAAAATTAAGTCACATGATTAGAGAGAAAAACCTGCTGCTCAAAAAGGAGAAAATAAAAAGTGGCATCTTCGTTGTTTTTTAAATCACTATATTGAAATACCTGAGCAGGCTACTTCACGAGTGGAAGGGCTTTAATTCTGGCTCATGATTCTTGAGGTACAAGGTCTGGGGACCACGTTTTATGGTGAATTTTTTGCTAACAGAATTTTGAAACAGCACTGTATCACATGGCAAGAGAGGGGAGCAACTGTGCCTGATCACTCTTCCTCTTTACTGTCGAGGAACAGTCTGTCTGTCTGTCTGTCTGTCTTTCTTTCTTTCTTTCTTTCTTTCTTTCTTTCTTTCTCTCTTTCTTTCTCTCTTTCTTTCTCTTTTTCTTTCTCTCTTTCTCTTTCTCTCTCTCTCTCTCTGTCTGTCTCTCTCTCTCTCTCTCTGTCTGTCTTTCTTTCTTTCTTTCTTAATGGAGAATGGGACTAATAATGGGAGAGGGGAGAGGGGGTGGAGTAGGAGGGCAGGTAATGGGAAGAATCACTATATTCCTAAATTTGTTCTTTTGAAATTTGTACTCATTAATAAAAAGTTTCTTTGGAAAAAAAAAAAAAGTAAAGCCACAAGGATCAACTCATGGGAGCTCTGCCCTGACAATCTTACTTAATTTTACTCAGGTCCTAAAGGCCCCACCTCTAAACATCAAAGTCAAATTAAGTTTATATCCTCTTAGTGCTCATAGGTGGGATAAATTTCAAAACACAGCTTCAGGGCCGGCACCGCGGCTCAATAGGCTAATCCTCTGCCTGCGAAACCGGCACTCTGGTTCTAGTCCCATTCAGGGCGCTGGATTCTGTCTTGGTTGCTCCTCTTCCAGCCAGCTCTCTGCTGTGGCCCAGGAGTGCTTGAGCCCTGCATCTGCATGGGAGACCAGGAGAAGCACCTGGCTCCTGGCTTCAGATCAGTGTGGTGCGCTGGCCGCAGTGTGCTGGCCGTAATGGACATTGGGGGATGAACCAGTGGAAAAGAAAGAACTTTCTCTCTCTCTCTCACTGTCCACACTGCCTGTCAAAAAAGAAAAAAAAAAAAAAAGCTTTGAGTACATTCAAGCTACATCTGATTCACAGTGGTGGCAAGGATATAATATAATAAAAATGCTGAGAATTTTCTAAAACTGAAGGAAGATACCAAGCTATACTTTCAACAAATCTAATGAATTTTAAATAAGATAAACAGAGTAAATGTATGAACTATCAAAGATAAAGAGAAAACCTCAAAGCAGCTAGAGAAAAAAATTACTTTAAAGAAATAACATACTGACATTTGATATCTCATTGGCAAAAGTGAGAGTTTTATACACTGGAATATTATCTTTAATAAGACAGGAGTTAAAAAGAAGTGTCAACTACAAGTTCTTTGCCTAGAAAAATATTTTAGAAGATTATAATATAAAGATAATTTCTGGGGCCAGTACTGTGGCATAGTGTGTAAGGCGCCAGTTTGAGTCTCGGCTGCTCCACTTCCAATCCAGCTCTCTGCTATGGCCTGGGAAAGCAGTAGAAGATGGCCCAAGTCCTTGGGCCCCTGCACACATGTGGGAGACCTGGAAGAAGCTTCAGGCTCCTGGCTTGGAACTGGTCCAGCTCCAGCCATTGCAGCAATTTGGGGAGTGAACCAGGGGATGGAAGACACCCCCCCCCCCCCACCGCCGCCGCCTCTGCCTCTCTGTGACTCTGCCTTTCAAATAAATAAATGATTAATTTTTAGAAAAAGATAATTTCTGGAAAAAAATTAAGTTCATCTTTACAGTCCCTATTGAAGAAGAAAAAAAAAAGAAGAAATCACACAAAGTAAGACACACAATCACATATGGAAGATCAGAAATGAAAATAGTTATAGGTATTGCTGTGGTTAATGTATGCATTAGTCAAGATTCTCCAGAAAAACCATAATGATGGGTTTTATAGAAATACACATAAGGGGGAGATTTATTATAGGAAGAGCCTTCTGTTTTTTTGTTTGTTTGTTTGTTTGTTTTTGACAGGCAGAGTTAGACAGTGAGAGAGAGAGAGACAGAGAGAAAGGTCTTCCTTCCATTGGTTCACTCCTCAAATGGCTGCTATGGCCGGTGCGTTGTGGCTGGCGCACTGCACCAATCCGAGCCAGGAGCCAGGTGCTTCCTCCTGGTCTCCCATGCAGGTGCAGGACCCAAGGACTTAGGCCATCCTCCACTGCCTTCCCAGGCCACAGCAGAGAGCTGGATTGGAAGAGGAGCAACCAGGACAGAATCCTGCGCCCCAACCATGACTAGAACCCAGGGTGCCAGCGCCGCAGGCGGAGGACTAGCCAAGTGAGCTGCAATGCTGGCAAGCCTTCTGTTATTACAGAGGCTGAGATACCTCATAATGTGCTGTCCACAAACTGGAGACCCAGGAAACATGGTGGTGCAGTTCAGTTTCAGACAGAAGGCCTGATATCTAGGGGAACCAATGATGTAACTTGTTGTCTGAGGCCAAAGGCCCAAGAATGTAGAGTTCAAGAGAAAACCAGAGTAGAAAATTCTGCAGACAGAGGAGGAACTCCATGGACCTGTGTGAAAGGTGCAGATGCACAGCATGAACATGGACCGGAAAAGGCACCAGCTTTGTACACTGAGAGGAGATCAAACTGCAGCAATCTGTGGCACTGGTGATATAGCTGGAGGGAGAGCATGGCACGAGTTCAGCCTGAAGCCCAAAAGTAGAGAAGGTACTCCCAGACCCAGTAAAAAATGAAGGCACGTTTCTCTCACCCCAACCTCCCAACACTGGTGTTCAGCAACCAGCTGAGAGAGTAGGTGCCATTTTGATCATAGCAGCAGCTGGAAGCCTTTGGCACACACACTACAACTGGATGGGGAAAGACACCATCTTCCCAAAAGTACTGGTGGCAGCAGCTCTGGTGTAACCAGTAAGGAGAAGGCAACATTCAGGCAGTGGCTCTTCTGTACCCATGTGATCCAGAGATTCTAGAAGAGGGAAAAATCTGTATTCCCCACTGACTTTGAATCTGGCTAGGAGGATTTACAGGGGGCTGGGCACCCATGCAAGACTGTGAGGTGCTTCCTGCCTCCCAACATACACTCATCCAGCCTTACAAAAGATGCTTAAGGATGTGCTACACTCAGAAACATAGAAGCATGGTCATCCTCTGAATGAAGGTGAAGGCAGAAAATCCCCCAATAAAAGTACAAAAGAAATCCAAAGTAAAAAATGGGAATATTTATGGAAAAATGGCAGAGTCAGTTGTAACTTATCAATAGTCACCTTGAATGTGAATGGCTTCAACTCTCCAGTTCAAAGATATAGACTGGATGAATGGTTTAAAAAACAAGATCCATCTATTTTCTGCCTACAAGAAATACATCTAACCAACAAAGATACATACAGACTCAAAGTGAAAGGATGAAAGAAGATAGTCCATGTTAATGGAAAACAAAAAATGGCAGGTGTAACCATGCTACTCAAACAAAATAGAACTTAATACAAAAACTGCTAAAAGAGACAAAAAATGTCATGATAAAATGATTAAGCAATCAATTCAATAGGAAGATGTGACTGTAATAAAAGTGTATGTACCCAATGTCAGGGTGCCTGGCTATTTGAAAGAAATGTTAATGGATCCAAAGCGAGACACAGACTCCAAAACTATATTAACAGGGGACTGCAACACCCCACATTCAGCAATGGACATATCATTTATTCAGAAAATCAACATAGAAACAACAGAGCTAATCTACACTCTTGGCCAAATGGACCTCATGGATATTTACAGAACTTTTCACACCACAGTTGCAGAATACATATTATTCTCATCGGTGTATGGAATTTTCTCTAGGATAGACCACAGGCTAGGCCATAAAGCAAGTTTCAGCAAATTTTTAAAAAATCAGAATCATATCACACATTTTCTCTAAACACAATGGACTGAAGTTCAAAATCAACAACTTAAGAATCTCTAGATCACATGAAACACACGAAGACTGAACAACAGGCTCCTGAAGGAAAAGTGAGATATAGTGAAATCAAACAAAAACCTAAAAGTTTCTGGAAATGAATGAAAATGATATTATATCATCAAAACTTAAGGGATACAGTAAAAGCAGTATTAAAATGAAAGTTTAGAGCAATTGGTGCCAACATGAAGAAATTGAAATATACCAAGGAAATGAGCTATGAATGCAGCTCAAGGACCTAGAAAAACAACAAACCAAACCCCAAATTAGTAGGAGAAAAGAAATAATTAAATTTAGAGAAGAAATAAACAAAACTGAAACAAAAAATACAAAAGTTCAGTGAAATGAAGGACTGAGTTTTTGAAAAAAATGAGTTGATATACCATTGGCCCAACTAACTAATAAAAAAAAAAAGAGGGAGAAGACCCAAATAAATAAAATCAGAGAAGTGAAATGTAACAATGGATGCCACAGAAATAAAAGCAATCATCAGAAATTACTACTGTAATTATTACTATATGTCAAAAAATTGGAAACCTAGAGGAAATGGATAGATTCTAGGACATGTAAAATCCACCAAAATTGAGTCATTAAGACACAGAAAACCTAAACAGACCAATAACCAAGATGGAGATTGGTTCAATAATAAAGCCCTTCCCAACAAAGAGAAACCTAGAACTGGATGACTTCACTGTCAAATTCTACTAGCCATTTAAAGAACAATTAATTCCAATTCTTCCCATTATCCAAAACAATTGAAGGAAATCCTCCCAAACTCCTTCTGTGAAGCCAGCATCTCCTTAATTCCTAAACCAGATAAAAATACAACACAGAGAGAGAGAACTATACACCAATATCCCTGATGAACATAGATGAGCAAAAATCCTCAACAAAATACTAGCTAATTGAATCCAACAACACATCAGAAAGATTATTCACCCAGACCAAGTGGAATTTATTCATGGGATACAGGAATAGTTCAGTACCTGCAAATAAATCCATGTGATACATCACAATATTAAACTGAACAAAAACCATATAATTATCTCAATAGATGCAGAGAAAGCATTTGATAAAAGTACACCCTTTCATGATGAAAACCTTAAGCAAATTGGGTATAGAAGGAACATTCTTCAATACAATCAAAAAAATTTATGACAAACCCACAGCCTTCTTGAGTGGGGAAAAGATGGAAGCATTCCCTCTAGGATCTGGAACCAGACAAGGATGCTCAATCTCACCACTGCTATTCAATATAGTTTTGGATTTTTTAGCCAGAGCCAGTAGGCAAGAAAAAGAAATCAAAGGGATCCAAATTGGAAAGGAGAAAGTCAAACTATCCCTACTTGCAGATGGCAAGATTCCATACAGGGCAACATAAAGACTCAACTGAGAGATGATTGGAACTCATAAAAGAGTTTGGCAATGTGGCAAGATACAAAATTAACACAAAAATCCATAGCCTTTGTATACACACAATGCTGTGGCTGAGAAAGAATTTCTAAAAATCAATGCAATTCACAATAGCTATAAAAAATTCAATACTTTGGAATAAATTTTAAAAAGAAGGCCAAAGACCTCTATGATAGAAATTACAAAACATTAAAGAAAGAAATAGAATAAGACATTAAGAAATGGAAACTCTTCCACCTTCATGGAATGGAAGGATCAATATAATCAAAACACCCATATTGCCAAAAACAATTAACAGATTCAATGTGATCCCTATCAAAATACCGAAGACATTCTCAGATCTTGAAGAAATGATGCTAAAAGTGATATGAAAATAGAAGACACTCTGAATAGCTAAAGCAATATTATACCACAAAAACAAAGCCCAAGGTATCACAATACCAGTTTCAACACATACTACATGGTACTTATAAACAAGATAGCCAGGTACTGTCGCAAAAATACATGTGTCAACAAATGGAACAGAATAGAAACTCCAGAAATCAATCCACACATCTACAACTAACTTATCTATGACAAAGGAGATAAGTTCAATCTCTGGAGCAAGGACAGCCTCTTCAACAAGTGGCACTTGGAACACTGGATCTCCATATCCAGAAGTATGCAACAAGACCTCTACCTTACACCTTTTTTTTTAAAAAAAGATTTATTTATTTATTTGAAAGTCAGAGTTACACACAGAGAGAAGGAGAGACAGAGAGAGAGAGAGAGAGAGAGAGAGAGAGAGAGAGAGAGAGAGGTCTTCAATCCACTGGTTCACTACCCAATTGGTTGCAATGGCTAGAGCTGCACTGATCTGAAGCCAGGAGCCAGGAGCTTCTTCCAGGTCTCCCATGTGGGTGCAGGGGCCTAAGTACTTGGGCAATCTTGTACTGCTTTCCCAGGCCATAGCAGAGACATGGATTAGAAGTGGAGCAGCTGGGACTCAAATTGGCACCCACATGGGATGACAGCACTGCCATAGCACCGGCCCCTCCACCTTACACCTTACACAAAATCCACTCAAAATGGTTCCAATACCTAACTGTACAACCTGATATAATCAAATTACTAGAGAACATTGGGGAAATCCTTCAAGACATTGGCATAAGCAAAGACTTCTTGGAAAAGACCCCAGAATCACAGGTAGTCAAAGCCTAAATTGAAAAAATGGGATTACTTCAAGCTGAGAAGCTTCTGTATTGCAAAAGAAACACTCAGCAAAGTGAAGAGGCCACTGACAGAATGTGAGAAAATCTTTGCAAACTACACAATTGATAAGGGGTTAATATCTAGAATCTATAAAGAGCTCAAGAAATTCAACAACAATAAAACAAACAATCCAGTTAAGAAATGGATAACGACGTAGGGCTGGCCATGATGCTTGGACAATATCACAAAGCCTGGCCTCTTTAAAGAGGACAGGTGGCCATCCGGGCATCTGGAACCAGCTCATATGCATAACCCTGTGGTGCTGAGACTGAATAGCTTTCTCACTTGAGCAGCATTTAGTGTGATAAGTCATTTGAAAGAGCTGGTGAGAACTTGGAGAAAGGTCTAAGACAGTAGGAAGTGTGAAGTGGTCAGGAGGACCTTCAACTCAGAGATGAAGTCTTGGCACTGGCCATCTATGACTGGGACATTTTGATTTTGTTCTGTAAGCAGTTCTACAAACCTCCCTTTTTAGCTTTTGCTTGGGGTGAGAGTAGAAGAAGGTTTATTCAACCCAGCTCTGGGTAGGGAAACTCCATCCAACCATGTGATTTTTCAGAAAACTCAGTGGAACATGCTGCCTCTTTTCAATTGTCAGTGCTTCCACATGGACACAAAATGCAATAAAATTTTTCCTCAAAAATAATAAAGAAATGAGCAAAGGCCTTGAACAGGAATTTTTCAAAGAGAGGAAATTCAAATGGCCAAGAAACACTTGAAAAAATGCTGAGGATCACTAGCCATCAGGAAAATCCAAATCATAGTGGTTTCACCTCACACCAGTTAGAATGGCTCTCATACAGAAATCAACAACAAATGTTGGTGAGGTTATGGGGAAAAGGTACCCTAATCCACTGCTGCTGGAAATGTAAACTGGTACAGTCACTGTGGAAGACAGTATGTAGACACCTCAGGAATCTGATTATAGACCTACCATATGTCCCAGTCATCCCACTCCTAGAAATTTACCCAAACCAAAAGAAATAATCACATGAAAGAGTTATCCATACCCCCATGTTCCTTGCAGCTCAATTCACAATAGTTAATATATGGAATCAATCCAGATATCCATCAACTCAGGACTGGATAAAGAAACTATGTATATATACACTATGGAATACTATTCAACTGTAAATAAATTGAAATCCTGTATTTTACAACAAAATGGATGCAACTGGGAACCATTATACTTAGTGAAATAAAGCCAGTCCAAAAGACAGACATCATATGTTTTATCTTATCTGGGGTAACTGACAGAGTACCTAAACTGTAATGTATTGGAGTGAAATGGGCATTTTGAGATGCGATGATTGTTTATAGCGCTTGTGTCTTCTGCTGAGGAATAGCATTTTTTTCTTCATACTATTTGTTGACCTCTTTACTTAGTGTAGAGTTAACCTTATGAGTATTAAGTAAACTGAAAATATATATTTGTAAAAGTTAAGAATGGAAATAGGAGAGGGAGGAGGAAGAAGGATTGGGGAGTGGGCAGGAGAAAGGACAGGGTGAGAAGTATCACTATGTTCCAGAATCTTTGTATAAAAAATGCAAAATGTGTATACCTTAAATAAAATTAAAGAGTCATTCTGTTTCTTATTTGTAGCATGAGAGCCTCTTCTATTCTACCTGCTTTAACTTTCTTTATCTGCAAGATGAAAATTTAATTGCCATTCCCTCATAAAATGTTGAGGATTAAATGAGTCAATGCAAGGGAAGCACTTCAGTAAGTGCCTGGTCCATATTATGTGTTCAGGAAGTCCTTCCTTCCACTCTCATTAGGAGAGAATAGGTGTTTATACTGTTCTAGGTTTGGATTTATTTTTCTGTGAGAGCATGCACTCATTCTACATATACAAGTATGCACTTAGTACCTAAGTGGTCCTGGCACTTTATTTTTTTTAATATATTTTATTTATTTTGAGAGGCAGAATTACAGACAGAGAAAGGGAAAGACAGAGAGGTCTTCCATCTACTGGTTCCCTCCCCAAATGGCCTTAGTGGCCAGAGCAGGGCCAATCCAAAGCCAGGAGCCAGGAGCATCTTCCAGGTCTCCCAGGTGGGTGGAGGAGCCCAAGCACTTGAGCCATCCTCCACTGCTTTCCCAGGCCATAACAGGGAGCTGGATTGGAAGAGGAGCAGCCAAGACTCGAACTGGTGCCCAGATAGGATGCTGGCACCACAGGCCGAGGCTTTAGCCACTACCCCATAGCGCCAGCCCCATATCCTGGAACTTTAAATTTACTGGGGACATCAGGGTGAACAAGACAAAGCTTGTATTCTACTAGACATGTTTGAACTTATTACTTTGCTCAGTTAATGACAGTCCCCACCTTGGGAACAAAATTATCTTTATTGCTCCTAGATACTTCCAGCTTTCACTTAGTCCCATTTCCTCAGTGAGCAAAAAGTCTAGTGATCTTGAAATTCTAGGTAGCCAGTATAATCTAGAGAAAAGCTTAGAGAGTTTAGAGTGAAAAGGACATTACTTCTGGTCAGGCCTACCATTTACTAGATGACTGACTTAGAGATCACTAACTTCCCTGAGCTTCAGTTTCCTCCTGCTGGAATCTGTATAACACCCACCCCTTAAAATACTTGTGTAAATCAAATGAAATAAATATTTAAAGTGCTGACACCTAGTTATATACTCAGTAAAAGCAAGCTATTATTGCTTCTATGCAACAGTATATATTTGTTATATATATATGTGTGTGTGTGTGTGTGTGTGTGTATCAGAATCTTTTACAATAAAACATGCTAAAAAGCCTATTGCATGATCCACTAAAATTAGATTTAATTATTTAAGTTTCATTTATTAGAAGTAAATTAGGTAATCTTGAAAATCTAATGAATTGTATGCTCTTTAGTGAATAACATTTAATAACTCTTAATGAGGTTTAAATATGAGTTAAGATCGTATTATAAAATCTCTGTTTTCTCATAAAACAAAAGTACTGCTACTTATGATTACTATGAAGAACTCTGTATATTGTTCATGCTTTTATGTTTATCCCGTTCCACGGATCTCTCCTCACCAATGCTCGCATTCACAAGGAAACATATTCCTAAAGTCCAGAAGAATCAGATCTTCCAAAGCCCAGCCTTACATAGATCCATGTGGAGCAGTGAAGCAGTTATGCTTTGGTGCAAGGTCTCAAAATTAATAGATGCTCAAGAATTACCTACTGTTCTTTCATTCCAATGGTATTATTCCAAGCAGAGTCCTTAGGGAAAGGCACTATCCTTTACCACACTTAGAACAAATTCAAGAAAGTTCTAAACCTGCTTACTAAAAGTATGTAACAGGGATCAGCATTGTGGCACAGTGGGTTAAAATTCTGCCTGCAATGCTAGCATCCCAGTGGGTGCCGGATTGTGTCCTGGCTTTTCCACTTCCAATCTAGTTCCCAGCTAATGTGCCTGGGAAAGAAGTGAAAGATGGCCCAAATGTTTGGGCCCTGCCATGCACTGAGAGAACTGGAGAAAGCTCCTGGCTCCTGGCTGTGGCCTGGCCCAGCTCTAGCCTTTTCCAACATTTGAGGAGTGAACCAGCAGGTGAAAAAACTTTCTGTCTCAAATCTCTCCCTCTTTCTCTCTTTTTCTCCCTGTCTCCCTCCCTACCTCTCTCCCTCTCCTCTTCTGTCTTCCTCTCCCCTCCTTCTTTCTCCCTCCTTGCCATCATTCAAATATATGAAATAAATCTTCTAAAAACAGAGAGAAAAAAATGTGTAACCAAAATACATTAATTTTCCTTTTTAAGGGATGTACTGTCCAATATGGTAGCCATATGCCTCAGTGGCTACTGAGCAGCAGTGTGCTAGTAAATGTTCAATAATAAGCTCTCACTTCCTTCTCATCTCTCCCCAAAATGTAGCATTTGATGATTTCTCTGGGATAAATGCTCTCATGGTGGCAAATTGTAAACTATTAATCAATCAGCTCACAGAATTCTGAAAATTTAACAAAGCTCTTACAATCCACCGACAGCTGCTACCAATACACCACCAAGATGGTTAGTGCAATGTGAGATGTGCTTAAATCACAATTTGTTAAAATTAATTACAGGTGTCACTTTGTATCCTTTTAAAATATGGCTATTAGAGAATGTACATCCATATGTGGCTCACGTTATATTTCTACTGGACGTAATGATCAAAGGAAATATTTCAAAATAAATAAGCATGTTTATATTTTAACTTATATTTAATTGATATATATTATATTTCATTACACTGATGATGAGTATATGGTTAAAATCAAATTGCTAGAATCTTTAATCTGTGAGTATGACTCAGAAAATGGTGTCCCATGGGCAGGCATTTAACACAGCAGTTAAGATGCTGTTTGAGACTACTGCATCCCATCTCAGGGTGCTTGGGTTCAGTTTCTGGCTCTGGCTTCTGGTTCTAGCTTTGGCTCCTGATTCCAGCTCCCTGCTATTGTGCGCTCCTGGGGGCAGCAGGTGACAGTGTAAGTACCTGGGCTCCTGCCATTCAGGTGGGAAACCTGGATTGAGTTTCTGACTCCTGAGCATTTGAAGAGTAAACAAGAAGTCTCTCTCCCTCTCCCTCTCTCTTTGTCTTGCTCTATGTCTTTCTGTCTCTCAAACAAAACAGACATATAAACAAAAAAGCAAAAAGAAGATGGCAATATAAATGCCAGTACGGTACTGGTAGTATGATGTGTTACATCTTACCAAAAAGAAAAAAGAAATCTTTGAACACATACATACATGAAACTTTTCTTATTAGTTCCCAGATTTTGTTAGTATTAAGCAGCACTTAAAAACACTTTACCTTTGATATATCTGATAAAGAGGGAGTCAGCGGGAAAGTTTTAAATGTATAATGTGGTAAAATCGCATAACACTGAGCACACCTATAAGAAATAATGGAAGAAGCAAATTGAAAACTGCAGAGCATGGGCCGAATTCAGGGAACTGTAGGTTTTATTGAGGCCTGTAATTTTCCAGTGGTTCCACTGATGGCCTGCAAAAGTGCTGCATGTGGGAATGAAAGGCCTGTAACTGCACTTCAGTGAGTTCATAGATCGGCTCAAAGAAATGAAAATACATCCTTGCAGGTGAACTGTGCCTTAAAAAAGGCACCGAGAGGGGCCAGGACACAAGGATAGCTTTGGATTGGCATGTGACATATGAGCTCTGTCAGGTTACCATGCCTCACCAAACTTGTCAGGAAGCATTTCTTGTAACCTGTTCACACAAAACTGTAGAATGATTGCACTCATCAATATTATAAATCCCAAACTCAATAGCCCTTTCTTACACGGAAATCCACAGGATCCATCAAGTCATCACACATGACTTTTGTATTACACTAATGTGCATACAATTATTGTCATCCTTACAGAGCACCATGATGTAAGGGTGCAAATGGACAGCGTGCCATATCAGGTACAGCACAATGGAAAGTAAAGAAAGATATTATGAGATGGACAGAAGCTTGCTGGCCTGCACACCAGGAGCCCCTATTGCAGTTCTCTTGGGAACTGCATTCAGGCATTAGACTTCAGTGTTCATCTACAAAATAGATAATAGTAGATGCTTTGTGAGGTGATTACAAACTTGAATTAAGCAATTATAGAATAAAAGAGATTTGAATGTGGAATATTTCACAAAGAATACATAACCATTAAACAGCTTTATGGAATTATTTTCTTAAAAATAATTTTATTATCTGTATTTGAGGTTTATAAACAACATGGGATAAATATACTCAATAAGATGGTTACTGTAATGAAACAGATTAACCTATCATCTCACTTAATTATTTTTTATGTCAAGAACAGATAAAAGGGGCCCACATTGTGGCATAGTGGGCTAAGCCTCTGCCTGAGGTGCTGGCATCCCATGTGGGTGCCTGTTTGAGTCCTGGCTGCTCCTCTTCTAATACAGCTAGCTCTCTGCTATGGCCTGAGAAAATAGTGGAAAGATGGTCCAAGTGCTTGGGCCCCTGCACCATGTAGGAGACCCAGAGGAAGTTCCTGGCTCCTGGCTTTGGATGGGCCCAGTTCCAGCCATTGCAGCCATTTGGGGACTGAACCAGTGGATGGAAGATCTTTCTCTCTGTCTCTCCTTCTCTGTCTATAACTCTACCTCTCAAGTAAGTACATAATTTTTTTTTTTAAAAAGAGCAGCTAAAAACTTATTTAACAAAAATCTCTAATACAATTTTATGAACTACAGTCCTCATGTCCATTAGATCTCTAAATTTGCTCATCCCAAATCTACTACTTTTTTAAAAATTATTTTATTGAAAAGGCAAAATAATGGGGGCAGGAGAAACAAAGATAATGAGATCTTCCATTCTCCGGTTCACTCCTCAAATGGTCATAACTGCTGGGGCTGGGTCAGGCTGAAGCCTGGAGCCAAGAACTCCATCCAAGTCTCCTATCGTGGTGGCAGGGGCTCAAGTACTTGGGCCATGTTCCACTGCTTTTCCAACACATTAGCAGGGAGCTGGATTGGAAGCAGAGCAGTCAGGACTAGAACTGATGCTCTGATATGGGATGGCACCTCAATGCAGCCCCTTACATCTATTTTGTATACTTTCAGGTACACCTCTCCATACCCCCACCACTAAGATAAGTTTTCTGTCATTTTCTAACTCTGTGCATTTGAATCCTTTTTAAAAATATTACACATATAAGTAAGGTATTGCAACATTTTTCTATCTGTTTCTGATTTATTTCACTTAGCATAATGATTTGGTAAGACTTAAATGAGAACCTAACTTTTAGGTGCTTAGATAATGCCAGGCACATTGTGGTGCACAACAAATGTTTTCTGCTATTCGACAAGCAAACAGCTTTAGGGAATAAGCAGATATCATTAAAGAAGAGTCAGAGATGGTAACTTCCTAAGGAAAATCTACCTTTCAAGATATGTTCAGATAAATAATTCATTGAGCACTATTTTCTAAAATTGAGACTTCTCTGCAAAATGTTTAGAGGGCTTTTTAAAACCTCAGCTATTTTCTCTGCTCTTCAGACTTTATAATTCAGTTTGAAACATGAAAATAAACATGTAAAGCAAACAGAGAGCAATTCTAAGAAACTATTCATACAACAATGTTAGTATGAGTTAGCTGAGCTCCTTTAGCACATTTTTATAAGTTAGAGACCAGAGCAGGCATTAGTTTGTGAAAGTTTAAAGGAGAAAACAAGTCTTAGTTGAGGGTTGTAATGTTTGGATTTAATTTGGAAGTGTTGGGCTAACAATGATACTGTAGCATTGTAGAAACCAGAGCCAAGGATAAATGGTAGGGAGTCAAAAAAGAGTCAGGTAAAGTTAAAAGTCATGCATGGAAACTTGCCATAAGTTGCAATATGGGTCTAGCATGTGCAACCAAGAGGCTTGGCTTGGGTCAGCTGCTCAGAGGGAGCTGTGAAAATTCCTGAGTAGAGTTATATTTTCGGTAGAGAGGAACTAAATGTCTATAGTCAATAAACATGTATGAGTTCTCTTTACTTTTCGGTAAAATAGAAGCCCCCTTAGGGTTTTATGATTATCTATTTTAAAATCCAAATTGTCTTCCATATATGTACATGTTTGATGTTGCAAACTTTTACATTTTAGAAAGGGCTGCAGTGTTTAATCTTACCTCACACACCTGGTGTTCAGGAAGCCAAAGGAGCTGAGGCTCAGGGCCTCGTGGGCTGCACACAGGCTGACTTCTAGGAATCATGGGAACTGAGCAGGCATCCAGGCATTAGAGCATCCCTTGCTTCCCAGTTACTCTGCCGGATGCAGAATCACCACAGAGGGTCCAACAATGCAGATGAGCTTCATCGGTAGATTTATATTGCCAGGAACAAATAGGCAAGGACAGCTTGCATTTCTCAGGAGGCAGCAGTTCCCAAGGTCTTCATGAGTTGGACACAACAGCAGGTCAGTTGTGGCTTAGTGAGGGAATTGTCTCAGGTGGGAGTATTGGGGCCAAAAAACAGGAAGATGAGAGAGATCCAAAAGAGGAAAAAGGTCATGGGGATGCTGGGGACAGTGCTGATGAAAGTTCCACTTGAGATTATCCATATTTGATTTCCTATAAAAGGGTATTGATCCTATTTCCAATAGCATCTTATTTTTCTTAGGTATGCATCTTATGAGATACAGTTTACATTTAATTACAACAATGTGTTATTAGATTAGAAAATGTGTTCATAGCCTTATTCATTCACTCACCCAACAAAATGGTGAGTATTCACTCCTTTTTTTTATTTCTGACAGACAGAACAAACAGTGAGAGAGAGAGACAGAGAGAAAGGTCTTCCTTCCGTTGGTTCACCCCCCCAAATGGCCACTACAGCTGGCTCACCACGCGATCCTAAGCCAGGAGCCAGGTGCTTCTCCTGGTCTCCCATGTGGGTGCAGGGCCCAAGGACTTGGGCCATCCTCCACTGAACTCCCGGGCCACAGCAGAGAGCTGGACAGGAAGAGGGGCAACCGGGACAGAATCTGGGTCCCCGACCAGGACTGGAACCCAGGGTGCCAGCGCTGCAGGCGGAGGATTGGCCTGTTGAGCCGCAGAGGTGCCGGCCAAGCATTCGTTCTTGATCAGGTTCTTTTCAAGGCTTTCCAGACACAAATGCAACAAGACTAAGTTGTCACCCTCTGGGGTTTGAGCTTTACCCTTTCTGTTCTCTTACTTTAACCCCTTTTCAAGCTGATTCCTTCCATTCCTCACAAGTTATGCTGTTCAGCAATGCCCTTTACATGGATTCTCTATTTCTTTTGTGGAACAGTAATTTTAAAAAAAGGTTAGTATTTTCAGATATTCATAAAATTGAAAAGGACAGGGTAGCTAAACAATTTCAAGTGGTGAGATTATCAGACAAGGTGACTGGAAAGCAGGTTTCTATTCCAAACGTATCATCTGTAGTTGTGTTGCCTTTGCCAACCACTGGAACAATCTGGACTCATTTCTGAATCGGAAAATAAACCCTGTTCTACCTGTATGATCAAGATGCCATGAAGATGAAATGAGGTAATACTCTAAAAATGACTAGAAAATAAAATAGACTCTACAAAGATAGACAAAGGTATTTCACAAAGCTCATGAGAAATTGAATTTAAAAATCAGCTTATTTTAATACAAAACATTGTGAAGCATAATTTTCATAATAGATATATTAGTGAGCTCTTAAAAGAGACCTTCTATTTCTCTCTGTGTGTATGCTGCTTTACTTTTTAGAGAATTTCTTTATTTAGAAAGGTAGATTTATAGAGGGAGAAACAGAGACAGAGAGAAAGATTTTTCATCTTTTGGTTCATTCATCAATGACTGCAATGGCCAGGGATGGACCAGCCAGAACAAGAAGCCGAAAACTCCAGTCAGGTCTTCCAGGTGGGTGGCAAGGGTCCCAGGCAGGTGTTGGAACAGAAGTGGAGCCACCAAGCATTGCAGGCAGGGGCTTAACCTGCTGTGCCATAATATCAGCCCCAAGGTGTACGTTTTGAATATGTTGGAGTGTGAGCATGATATAATGCTAAGTATGCAATCAACATTTATATCATTCTTAATAATCTCCAATGACTTCTACAAGGGCACAAGTGATTCCAGTGCCATGGGTGACATGGACTAAGATTGTGTAAATAAAGACAGGCAGGAGAGGCCTGCTTGATCACTAGAGGGAAGTTTTCTCAGGTGATTCAAGGTGGCTGAATAATGACAGGCTGCATTATCGCAGCCACAGAAAGATACCTGAAAAACAAAGGGAAGACCATGTCCCTAGGGGACTTACTGAGAGAAATTTTCAGTGGGCAAACGACAGAACAGAACAGATTCCATGGGGCAGTACCAAGAGAGGACAGACATGCTTCTACAACTGGCTGTGCTACCAGTCACCCCTGTATCTAGTGACTGACTGCTCTCTTGCCAAGATAATATAGGAAGAAGGTGCCACAGGTACCTCCACCCCCAGCAGCAGCTTTAACTGAGGGATAACATCATAGTCCCCATTGACTTCAAATCCAGCCTGGAGAGCTGCAACTACTATGCCTCATAAAGGGAAGCCACATTACCTCCCTCTCCTCCCCAACCAAAGTACCTGCCTCAATTTGCTGTAGTGGAGTCACTGTTGAATTATTTTCTAACTCAAGGGACAGCAAGCAGTTCCATTGCTACCAGAAGCCACCAGAGCCAAAAGACAGGGAAATTTACAGGGCAGGGGGCAGACCCCCTTGTACCCTATGACTATGATAGCTCTGATTATAATCCCCTGATCTAAGAAAATCACAGGCTGCAGTTGGGTTGTGCTGCACCCATCCCTAGTCTGACTGTGGAGACAGATCTTCTTCCATACTGGGGATGGATCTCACAGTGGAGTAAAGGGACACACTATGGAGTGAGTTTGTGCTCTGGACAGAGTGAAGTGCACTGGCACCCTGAACTCACTCTAAACTGTGAATTGGCTAGTTCACTCTAGCACAAAAAAAACACAACAGTCTACTCTACCATCCCCCTCCCACACTGGCTGTTACCAAGAGGTGCTTCACCACGCCAATCCTTTTTTGCTCCACCCAAAAATGGTGGCTTTCTGGACCAATCCCACATGGATTCATGGAGCTCAAGTGCAAGTCTTAGGGACTCCATTGAACCCCAGAGGCACATCTACAGGAATAAATTCTTCAATAAAAAAGAAGCATTCTCCATAAAAGAAACAAATGACCCTTCAGCTGCACAAAAAAACAAAATAGAAACATAAGAAATATGAACTATGAAGGTAACATGACTCCCAAAAAGAACATAATAATACATTAATAATGTAAAGAATGAGAAAATGACAAAATGCCTGAAAAAGAATTCAAAAGAATGATTATAAGGATTCTCAAAAATACAAAGAAGCAGTTAAATGAAATTAGGAAATCAGTATATGAATGAGAAATTCAAAAAAGAGATAGAGATATTGAAATACAAACTGACAGAAAAAATGGAAATGAAGTATTTAATAAGTCAAATTAAAAAAAAAAAACTGGCAGTTTTCTCAGAGATTTACAATCCTGAGCGTGCATCAGCTTTCTGGGGACAAACATGTCCATCTGCATGTGTGGCTTCATTAAGGCACTGCTCACTCGTGTTGAGCAGAGGTTTTCTTCTAGGTAGTAGTGAAGCATTAAAAGGCTAAGCCTAGGCTGATACAAGTGGAGAAGTCAATTCAGGAGTGTTTCTCTTTCAGATGGACATTACCCTTGGTATTTTTTTAACTTTTTTTCTTTTTTTAACTTTTATTTAATAAATATAAATTTCCAACGTACAGCTTATGGATTACAATGGCTTCCCCCCCATAACTTCCCTCCCATCTGCAACCCTCCCATCTCCTGCTCCCTCTCCCATTCCATTCACATCAAGATTCATTTTCAATTACCTTTATATACAGAAGATTGATTTAGTATATATTAAGTAAAGATTTCATCAGTCTGCACTCACACAGAACATAAAGTGTAAAATACTGTTTGAGTACTAGTTATAGCATTACTTCACATTGGACAACACATTAAGGACAGAGATCCCACATGAGGAGTAAGTACACAGTGACTCCTGTTGTTGACTTAACAATTTAACACTCTTGTTTATGGTGTCAGTAATCTCCCTAGGCTCTAGTCATGAATTGCCAAGGCTATGGAAGCCTTCTGAGTTCGCTGACTCTGATCTTATTTACACAAGGTCATAGTCAAAGTGGAAGTTCTCTCCTCCTTTCAGAGAAAGGTACAAACTGTTGAAATCTTTACTTAATATATACTAAATTGATCTTCTGTATATAAAGAGAATTGAAAATGAATCTTGATATGAATGGAGTGGGAGATGGGAGGGTTGTGGGTGGGAGGGAAGTTATGGGGGGGGGCACTGTAATCCAAAAGCTGTACTTTGGAAATTTATATTTATTAAATAAAAGTTAAAAAAGAAAAAAAATGAAATTCTGTGACAAAAACAAAACACAAGCATGCATGAAAGAGAAAGAGAGCACCATCAGCTACTTTACTTCTCAGATGGTCAAATGGTGGCAAAAGTCAGAGCTGGATCAGGCCAAAGACAGGAATCAAGAACTCCATCTGAGTTTCCTATGTTAGTGGAAGGAACTTAAGTACTCGAGCTGTCATTCAGTGCTTTCTGGGGGCTTAGAACTGGATCAGAAGTAGAGTAACCAGGGCTTGAACCAGCACTCCAATATGAGGTGCAGCTATCCCAAATCAGGACTCAACCCACTACACCACAGCACTCATCCCTAGAAACTTATTCTGTGTTTCAGTGGCTGGTTTTTCCTAACCACCCTGAGTCAATCAGTCCTGAAATGTCAAGTGCACATGCTTCTTGCATATCTTCCTGTATTTGAACACACCTATAGCCATATATTATATTGTTAATAGTCACTTATAATTGCTATTAAGTTATACTGCACAAAGACACATATACAAAGGGACAGGATAGATAAAATCTTCTTGGAGGAGAAATATTTGGTTATTTTCTTCATTCAGAACAGTGCCTGACATATGGTAACTGCTTATGTTAGTCAGCTTTTGCAGATGTTATGTTACACTTAAAGAAAGAAAGAAATCTAATGGCTTAGATCAACAAAGATTTGTTTCTTGTTCTTGTAGCTTTGTGCTGGCTGCAACTTGTCCTCACTGCTAAGTCCTACTAGCCTTGGATAGGCTCAGCTCTACACTTAAGGCCCAGAGTCAGGTATCCTTTTTCTGATCTTTATTACATCCACAATGAAACATATTGAATTATTTGTCTACTCACTTTCCACTGGCAAAAAAAAATAAATCCCATGGGTGAGTTCAGTATCAGTAAGCAAGGGGCTGAGATGGATATTTGCTGAACAATACAATCTATCATAGTCACCCAATTTTTTATGTTTCTTATTTCATTTTGATCACAAAAACTCATCCTCAGTAAAATACCAAAAGTATCCAATCAGATGATCAGGCTCAAAGTCTTAGATCTTATGATAACATCTGCACCAATATTTCTAGATGTGACTCTTGTTAACCAGAATTATAAAGAATAATAAGGAAGAGAGGGTGAGGGAAGAGAAGGTGGAATAGAAGGAAAAATAAAGGAAAAGAAAAAGTTTTATTTTTTCATCATACAATCAGTATATGTGAAAATATGGGGTAGAAATGAGGAGGACCTCTGTTATGTAGACTCTGATTCAGGAAGAAGACAGAGCAGCATGAGGCAGTTCTCGTCCATTCCAAGTGTCAAATTCCCTTGGGAGATGCTGTGATTGTCCTTTGGGATCAGAACTATTCTTTTATTAGGCCCTGGTTTTGATACTTGAGAATATCTCCCGTGTTCATTGTTATTCAAAGTCTTTGTCTCCTTCCTTGAGAACTCTGTCATTTCCCATCATACTCTTAGGTTATATCTGTACAGCACATTTGAGAATATACCCACTTCCCATTTTGGCTGAACAGTTTTCTCAGTCTATTTCTTGTGTAGAAATTTGTGATTAATAAGTTTGTTTACATATCAAAGATTTCATCTCATTGGGAGATACTTTCAGCAAACGATCTCTTTTGAAACTATCAGCTTTTTATTTTTGTTTATTTCAACCCAGCTCCATGTTTAGATTGCAGATAGATACATCCACAAGTAATCTGGAGGACTCTCTCTCTCTCTCTACCAGTACACACACACACACACACACACACACACACACACACACACACACAGACTTAGGTTGGCCATGATATTCCTATGCTGCAGGTTAATGCTTTAACCAAAATCCAAATTCAAATGACATTAAGTGAGATTCATATTACCTTCCTTTGTGACCCCAGTCACCTGACAGGCTGTGAATATTAAAGTCAAGGGACGAAAGAGTACTAAAGATCTGGTAGGAGTTTGACTTGGAAGATGGATTATTCAGCATTTCTGTTAAAATTTTATGTAACAACTACATGGGTTATTCGTACAATAGCATGTGGACATTGAGTCTCAGAATGCAGTGGTAGAGGCAATTCAAGCAAGTACTCAGATTAAAGTCAGTAGTGCAAAGGCAGCCCCTCTAGCACCAGAGCCACACAAGCCCAGGTCAGTTCTTCCTAGAACTGGGTGACAGCGACATCTCTGAAACATCTTTGGCAACCACTTTATGTCTGCATTTAAGCAAATCCAGTAAATGCATTTTCCCCACTGAGTTAAGTAAAGATAAAGACAACTTAATTCAGGGAAGATATATTCCATGGTTGGAGTTTAGCAAGGAAAATGACCATTTTGGCATATACCTACACACAATGCAATCCATAAAACAGCCTCATCATAGACTGGATGAAATAAGAGTCCTCTACGTGTCTCAAGACACTAGAGTGCTACTCACCATTTCCATTTGTTTCTCCTCAAATAATTCCACCTATTTTAATGATGAGGTTAGGTGTAGGAACTCTGGCCAGTTGCTCAGACCTGGATGAAATTAAGATGAAATTTGGAAACTCATTGTTTATTTCTTAATAGTTGTTGTACAAGACACATCCTTGCTCTCTATTCTGAATCTTTATAAAGGCATGAGAGCTACCATATTACACTCAATCACCCTCAAAGACCATAAAGTGGTCTTTAAGTTTTATTTATTTATTTGAAAGACACAGGTAGAGCGAGAACGGGAGAAATAATAGATAGAGATACAGAGATAGATAGATGATAGCTAGCTAGCTAGATAGCTAGATAGTAGATAGATAGATATCTCCCGTTACTCCCCAAATGACTGCAATGCCAAGGACGGGGCCAGGGCAAAGCCAGGAGCCAGGAACTACATAAGGGTCTCCCAAGTAGGGTCCAAGCACTTGGGTCATCTTCTGCAGCTTTCCCAGTTCAATAGCAGTGAGCTGGATTGGAAGTGGACTATCCAGGACTCCAAGTGGCAATCATATGGGATTGAGGCATCACAGGCAGTGGCTTAAGCTGCTGTGCCACAACACTAGATCCAACTACAATACAGTATTAAAAACCTTTGGACTATAGGCTTCTTTTTAAAATGAATGAGTGCTATAGAAAAATAATCCAGCGTGTACCTAAGATAGCAACATTACATGTATTATAATTTCAGGGGGGTTGAGGTTCCCTACTTATTCATGGAACACCAAGAAAGGATTTCCAGGATAGGGACTGAAGTGGTCTCAGAATAAAGGATGACATTGATGGGATGTAGAAAAATGCATAAAGACATGTTCCAAAAATTATCTGATGGAGCTGGCATTGTGGCAAGCAGGTTAAGCTATTGCTTGCGATGCCAACATCCCATATCTGAACACTAGTTCAAGTCTCTGTTGTTCAACTTCCAGTCCAGCTCCCTGCTAATGATCCTGAGGGAGCAGCAGAAGGTGACTCAAGTACTTTGGCTGCTGCCACCTATGTGGGAGATCCAGATGGAAAACCAGCAAATGGAAAATATCTCTCTCTCTGTCTTTTTCTCTCTCTCATTCTCTTTCTCTTCCTCCCCTTCTCTTCTTCACTCTTTGTCTATCTCTCTCTCTACCTTTCAGATGAATAAACCTAAAATTTCTCTGAAAATTACACAATTAAAATTTTATCAACATTTAGTATGATTAAAGCAGTACACTTAATTTACAAATAATGCATATATTGAAGACCACAGTTTAAATTTTTTTTTTAAATATTAGTAAATTACATCATTAGTAAGCTTGAAAAACACAGTCCTTTTGGATCAGAAGTAAAGTGAGTGCCTTTTTCTGCTGAAAATTATCCCATTTATGAACTCTAAGAACCAAGACTAGTTTCCAAGTTATGTAGAACTGTGATATGAGGGGTTGCAAGCCATTTAATCTCTATATATACAGTCCTACTATGGTATGTAGGACTCATTATTCAGTACTCATTTAGTTAGTTATTATGTACTGAAATACACACACACACACATGCTTGATCATTAAGGGCCTTCAAAATTTCACATAAAAACTGAATTAAGGCAGGTGCCGTGGCTCAACAGGCTAATCCTCCGCCTTGCGGCGCCGGCACACCGGGTTCTAGTCCTGATTGGGGCGCCGGATTCTGTCCCGGTTGCCCCTCTTCCAGGCCAGCTCTCTGCTGTGGCCTGGGAGTGCAGTGGAGGATGGCCCAAGTGCTTGGGCCCTGCACCTGCATGGGAGACCAGAAGTACCTGGCTACTGGCTTTGGATCAGTGTGGTGTGCCAGCCGCAGTTGAGCCAGCTGCAGCAGCCATTGGAGGGTGAACCAATGGCAAAGGAAGACCTTTCTCTCTGTCTCTCTCTTTCTCTCTCACTGTCCACTCTGCCTGTCAAAAAAAACTGAATTAAAAGATAATATAATTTTTTCACTTATTTTTGAAGCTCCTGTGTATGTATTTCAGAAAGTTTGTAGAAAATCTGTATTAAAAGATAATTTTATTTTGAGCTCTGCAGTTTTTTTTAACAATATGCACTGTCCAAAAATGTTTGCAAATTCTCTCTTATTTTTTTTTAATTTGACAGAGTTAGACAGTGAGAGGGAGAGACAGAGGGAAAGGACTTACTTCTGCTGGTTCAACCCCCAAATGGCCCATGGCTGGAGCTACACGATCCAGAGCCAGGAGCCAGGTGCTTCCTCCTGGTCTCCCATGCCAGTGCAGGGACCCAAGCACTTGGGGCCATCCTCCACTGCCTTCCCAGGACACAGCAGAGAGCTGGACTGGAAGAGGAGCAACTGGGACTAGAACTCTGCGCTCATATGGGATGCTGGTGCTGCAGGTGGAGGATTAACCAAATAAGCCACAGCACCAGCCCCTGAAATTCTCTTATGTGAATAAAATTTGGGAGGGTCAGCATATTCAGCCCTTCCCAACTATTAATGATAGATTATCAGTGTGTGTATTGTTTCTCTAGCCAGAAGATTCTTGGAAAACAGAACACATAGAAGTTGTGTTCCATAAGGGTTACCGGAAGAAAAAGAAGTAAGGAAAATATATCGTCACCAGGCTTGGTTCAGTCTATTGCAGGAGCCTCTATGTGCTACAGGATAGCAGCTAAGCACTTAGTATCAGCAAGTAAAACTGGGGGTAGGGAGAAGGTTGAGAGTAGAAGGAGAGGGGACTGGAAGAGAATTTGGAAACCATTGCAAACACACTTTCCCCTGTTCAGTTTTGGCCACGAAGACATGTTAGTGACAACTATCTAATGCTCTTATGCCCATCATTTTATAACTTATAATCCAATCCAGGGTTTTTTTTTTTCTCTAGGGCATCAATTTGTGGGAGCAAAATTCCTGAAATACCTTAAAGCTTTGTTTCTCAACTGGAGGTGATTGTGCCCACAAGTGATATTTGGTAACATGCGTGAATGATTCTGGTTGTCACAACTGGAAGGAAACGCTACGGACAGGTCCTGGGTAGAAGTCAAGCACACTGCTAACATCCTAAAATCTGTCCTTATAACAAAGACTTTTCTGGCCCAGAATATCAGTACTGCCAAGTTTGAGATACCTTGTCTTAAAGAAAAAAAGTAATACCATTAAGATTGGCCCATGACAGGAGGTAATGCATGTGCTTTTCAATGGCTTTTTGTTTGCTCTTCTGTCCCAGAAATCTCAATCTTAGTAACAGCCAGTGTGCCCCCAGTGGGGGACGGAAATATCACTGATTCATCACCAACTATCCGTCTCACAATAGGGAGGATATTTAAGGCTGGTTCTATCAAAGGAAGCATAAATCTGCCCTTTCTGTTCTTTCTTAAAGAAACAGGATTTAATGATCTCAGCTGGGGCCTAATGAGCCAGTGTCCACATCAGAAAGTTGCTCTGGGTTTGACATGTTTGACAGGATGTTAGGGGAAAATATGGGGCGGGGTTGTGGAGGAGGAGATCTATCGGAAGACTAATTGAGCGCTGCAGCTGAGAAGTCCATGGAAGTGTTGTCCTCTAGCTAAAGGTTGTTATGCTTCGCTGGAGCCAGAAACAAACTCTGCCAGGAGGATGTCAGTATTCTACATGAAGAAATATAACTTCACATGCAACAAAAGCTAGGAATATTTGAGCAGTATGAATGTAATTGCAATAACTACTGTCCAAGAGGACCATCCAGCAGCAACTAATGGTCTGACGTAAGGCGCATTAGATGTCAAAGTGAACCAGGTGCTTAATGTTCTGTTTTGGGACTGGGGAAATAAAGCTGTGGTATGTGGGGCACCATCGCAGAGCAAACTGAATGAGTCCCATGAGACAAAGTTATCGGTTAGGGGCTCGAGTACTGGGACTATCTCCCCAGATATGGTTGATGCGGGTAAAAACAGAGAAAGATATCAGGAGGATGTAAGAGAATTTCAACCCCTTGCAGAGATGGTGGGAGAATTAAGACTCAGGGACAAGTTCTATCAAGGTACTCAGCTCTGGGCCACTGGCCAATGACTGAGACCAGGACTGGTCAAAAGTGTAACAAGCATTCCCCTGCATTGATCAAATCAGTCCTGGATATGAATATTAATCTGACAGCTGCTTGCTGTCTGGTTGATTAGTATCTTGTAGTCTGTTGCCTTATTTTAAAACTGCAGATACCAACAGACTTTAACCAAAAATCATACATATAAATTACTTATGAAAATTAAATGAAATCATGTCTATAAATCTATCATACTGTATACTGCTTGTATTAGATATTTCTGAATGCATGACTAAAATCATCTGAGATTGTAAACAGGTCCCAAGGTAGCTTTGGCAACAGTCAAGGCATTTGAGAACAGTATTTTCCTTCCCCAACACCTCATCTAATGGTTGCTATGGTCCCTTGCTCTGATTTGAATGTGTTCCTTAAAAACTGCCTGTTGGGCCAGCAATGTGGCTCAATAGGCTAATCCTCCGCCTTCGGCACCGGCACACCAGGTTCTAGTCCCGGTCAGGGTGCCAGATTCTGTCCAGGTTGCCCCTCTTCCAGTCCAGCTCTCTGCTATTGCCCAGGAAGGCAGTGAAGGATGGCCCAAGTCCTTGGGTCCTGTGCCCACATGGGAGACCAGGCTCCTGGCTTCGGATCAGCGCAGTGCGCTGGCCACAACGGCCATTGGAGGGTGAACCAACGGTAAAGGAATACCTTTATCTCTGTCTCTCTCACTGTCCACTCTTCCTGTCAAAAAAAAAAAAATTTAAAAAAGCCCGTCTGTTCGAAACTTAACCTCAAAAGCAATATAGTTTGGGAGATGAAACCTAACAGCAGGTGTTTAAAACATGAGGGTTTCACATTCATGAATGGATTAATGCCAATTATTGAAGGGCTTGGGTGATGGACTTGCTAGAGACACCCATATCAAAATTCCTGAATTTGAGTTTTGACTCCATTCTCACTTCTAATTTCCTGCTAATGTGTATTCTGGAAGGTAGCAGGTGATAATTCAAGTAGTTGGGTCCCTGCCACCCACATGAAAAGCCTGGATTAAGTCCCCAGCTCTCGGATATGGCCTGACTTATTCCTAGTCTTTGTGGGTATTTGGGGAGTAAAACAAGTTGACTGGGAGCTTGTGTGGGTTCTCTCTCTCTCTCTCTCTCTTTCAAATACAAACGATGATGATGATATAAACATTTTGAGGCTGTAAATTCAATCTCTTGCTTTCTCTCTGGCCCTCTCTTAACTTTGCCACTATTGCACTATGAAGTGACATACATACTGTGAAACAGTTCATTCAGAAATACCTTGTAGGGGGCAGTATTGTGGCTAAGAGGATAAAGCTGTTCCCTGAAAACCCTGCATCCAATATGGGCACCAATTTGTGTTTCAGTTGCTCTACTTCTGACTCAGCTCCCTCCTAATGCACCTGGGAAAAGCAGAGGAAGATGGCCCAGGTGTCTGGGCCCCTGCCAACCACATGAGATCTCAATGAAGCTCCTGGCTCCAAGCTTCTCCCTGGTCCAGCCCAGGCCATTGCAGCCATTTGAAGAGTGATCCAGTGAATGGAAGACTTTTTTCTTTCTTTCTGTATCTCTCCCTCTTTCTCTGTAACTCTGATTTTCATATAAACAAATAAATTTTTTTAAAAAAATAGAAATATCTTGTAGAACAAGCAAAGTCTATGCATCAGAACTTTCCAGATGCAGTGTTTTGTTAGTGTTGCTGGAGGCAAACACTAATCCTGGTAAGTTTTACTAATCACTTTCCCTCCTGATATGCCTATGTTAAACTGGGTGGGTGGGAGGAGCTAAAGGATTACTCTATATTTATTGGCTTGTTTAGTGTAATTATTAGTTATGGATTACCCACAACTGGAAACTGAATTTAGCAAAAAGTTAGTTTCATGCCCTCCCCTACCAAAAAAAAAAAGTTTGGAATGGGAATTCGGAAGACCATCCAGGAGAAAGGCAGGACATGTCAGTCAGGTGGGAAATATATTACATAAGAAGTGCAAAAGAACACCTCATTGTGGACATCTAAAGCTAGAACAACTGAGAGATTATGATAAGTGTGATGAGAATACTGGGTCCTTGACAGTTAAAACAGAAGCTCTGAACTGACTTAAGATTTAGTGTGTCTGCTAATAGAAACTGGGGCAATACAGCAAATAGGAGCCTCCTAACAAGAGACTCCACAGTGGTAGAGCTATTAGAAACCTGAATTTTATATCAAAAAAATCTGTCTCAAAAAGTACACAATTCCACATAGGGACTCGGTTACAGGGCAAGGGCCAGAAATCTAGTATTTATTAAATGTCAGCTTAGTGACATATGTTGAACCGGGTGCTGTGCTATCATCACATTAGAATGTGATAAAATGCATATCACCCTTATCTTGCAAATGAGGAGGCATAGGTTCAAAGGGTCTCAAGAAACACAGGTAGAGAGGGGTAAAGTCCATGCTCTGTCACAGGTATGTCCCAGGACCTTGCATTTAGTGACTGCTTCACTGTACTAATTTACTGGGTAAATGTTGAGCTAAATTTTACTAATCACACTGCCAAATGCAAACATGCCTGTGTGTATGTTTCCCAACCAGACTGTGGACTCTGCACCTTCTGTGCCTGTATCTCCATTAGCATAATGAAGGACATGTGGTAGAGTTTCATAAGCACATAGAGTTTCCAATAAATCTGAACTGAAAACTTGAGCATGCCTATTTAATGCATGTGTGTCTCAGAAATTATCAAATATAGAAGACAAAAGAGGTTATACCTGCCCTGATTGGGGGTGGAGGGTCGGTGGGAAGTGATTGCATCTTCACATTTAAGTGGTCCTTTCTCTCATTTATGAAGAAGGATTTTATTTAAATTTTCAAAGGGCTTCTCGAGAGGTGATTGCCACCAGCCCTCGTGCCACCTCTCCCACTCAATCGTTTTTCCAGCAAGGAAGTCCAAAGCTGGCTGACTCATTCTACACATGGAATTAAATCCATGCAGACCTCCTGTTAAGGTTCAATTGCTAATAAGCCTTTGGGAGTCTCTATCCTCACCACCCCATTGCTTCTATGCACACACAACTCTGGAGTTCATTCACACTGTCCAAAGACTAGAAGACACAGAGTGTGGGCCACTGAAGAAAGGGTTGGCTGCTGGCATCGCTGATGGTCATCACAACTCTGTCAGCAGATAGCACCAGGGCACCTCCCTGTCTTAACTGCAAATGCAAGGACCCCTCAGGGAAAGAAAGCAAAAAAGCAAAGAGAAATCCCTATGTACGAAACATGCCATATAGAAATCACAGAGCTGCATTGAATTTTTTTTTTTTTACCAATTCTCTTTTGTAACTGATGTCACATTGCTATTTTGCATGTACAATAGTATGTAAAAATAAAAGGAAAGGGTTGCTTCCCAGGAGATGTGGATCATCAATGAAAGCTCTGTGGAGGTAATGAATGTAGCCTTTAATCACGTTAAATAGGAGGGAGTGATATCACTCATCACAGAAGACCAGGTTTTCCTTTCCATTTTAATAAATATATGTAAATGCACTGCAACCTGCAGTAATGTGCATTCACATGCAACATATTTCACATCCATTTTAATGAACTCCACTGGGCTTTCACATTCTTTTATTAAGCTGGAATTAGATAGGAATGAGCACCTCCTGAAACATCAACAACATGTGTGTTTCTATCTTCAGCACGTAGTGCAGTGCCTTGCCAATAGTGGGTGCTGCCCAAACTGAAGGAGTAATAAGTAAATTTGCTTGTGTCCCTATGTGAGTGAGAAGGTATGCTCTGAGGGAAACAGGAAAATTGTTTTAGCCAAAATTTAGATTACTTAGGTGAAAAATTTGAGGAGAAATAGTGGATTGGAATACATTTTCTGAAGGAGTTAAGAATAGTGAAGATAATAGCTTAAAAAAAAGAGGTAGAAGGTAGAGAGCCATTGATTCTTTTCCTCCCATTGTGAAACTACCTGGAGCACATGAAGAGTTGTGCGATAGACAGTGACTGCTTCATGGGCTGGACCAAGAATAAAACCCCGTGATAATATATCATGTGGATTTCCATTGCAGAAAATGTGCTATAACCAGATCAGCAAATTTCCAACACAGGCTTATGTTGTGGAATAAAGAAAAAGCATTGTTGAATGGAACTTTTGTCAGAATCATCTGTATTGTCAGGGAATTTTAAGAGAGAAGAGGATGCATTCTTCTCTTCTGCACGCCCCTGAATGGCATCATGAAGGCAAATAAGTAAGCTTTCTATTTTAAGCTCTTGCTCTTGCAATGTGGACCTGCTCCCCACGAGTGTGGAATGCCTCCATGAGTGATACAAGGGCTGGCTGCTCTGTCTTGGAAAACAAGAAAGTACCTAACAAACGGATTGTCTACAGCTTTGCCCTCCCTCTGGTGCATGCCTGTGTCTCAATTTAAAAAGATGCAAGATGAAAAATGATTCAGATACTCAGGCAAAGGAGAAAACCTAGATACATACTTTTGAATGTGGCTTCAATGCACAAACAGAGGTCATTAATCAGAACTGGCATCCTTGCTGATGATAAGAACCCTGGAACAAGCTTCTTACTTCAAAATGCCTTCCTAATCTGCTCACTGATAACTAATACTTACACTTCTTTTTGAGAAAGGATAGAGTCTTTCCTTTCATTAGAGATGAGCAGTTCAGTGGGAAATTATACTGAGAGGGAGGAGGAAGACTCAGGAATTTAAATTTATTATAAATTATGAGAACAAAACAGGGGTAGGAACCATGGCTGACTATATGGACAGATCTTTGTTTAAGGAGGAAAAAAATAAAGACACAGAGAAGATTGTGAATGAAGTTCAAATTTAGCAGGGACTATAGAATTATTTTACCCTGGTTTGCTCAGACCTTAAGAAACTGTTCTATAAAGAAAATGCCTGCTGAAACAGCATAAGGCCTAGCAAGCTACACATCCATCTCTTCTAAAATAGGTTTCTGTTATACAGGGCTAACTATTAGTCTGGGCAAGTGTTCACAATTTTTATTTTTTATGCTGGCAGTAGATGATGAATTTACTTTTATTATTCAAGTGTTATGGATTGAACCATATTCCCCTAAAGGATGTAAAGATATCCTAACTCCACCTATCTGTAAATGAAAATAGGGTCTTTGAAGATATAAGCAAGCATTACGAAGGCATAACTGAATAGGAGGGGGCCTAAATCTAATGAGTGGTGCCCTTACAGAGGTCCTTGTAGAGTCCCTATGTGGAGATTCAGAGACATGGACACACAGAAAAGGAGACCATGTGATAGAAGACGCAGGGTCTGCAGTCAGGCAGCTTTCAGTCAAAGAATGCCAAGGATTTTCAGGAGCTGCCGGAAGCTAAGAAGAGGAAAGGAAGTCTTCAAGGGATCATGGACCTTCCCACATCTTGATTTTGGACTTCAGAAAGCAAGAAAGGGTATTTTAATCTTCTGTGATTTGGAGGAGTTTATCTCAGGTAAAGACGATGTTGTAGGTGAGTGACAAGAAAACATGGTTCAAGGGAAAAGCAATGCTGAAATCTTCCTTCCCTCTTTTCATTAATTATTCAAGTGGTTTCATTTCTGCTAATGTCCCAACAGTGCTTCTTTCTTCCCACACATTAGATAAGAGGATATTTCAGGGAGTTACACTATTATAACAGATGGTCAGATAGTCCAAAACTGTTAGGAAAAAAAAAAGGCAGATAGGCAAAAAAAACACCCAAGTGCCAGCAGCACCTCCACATTAGGAAGTCTGAATCACCCTCCACCCTAGCTTCTCTTTTTGTAATGATTTATTTATTTATTTGAACAGCAGAGAGAGAAAGAGAGGGACAGAGATCTTCCATCAGCTGGTTCACTCTTCAAATGCCAGCTACAGACAGCACTAGGCCAGGTTGAAGCCAGGAGCCTGAAACTCCATCAGTTCTCCCACATGGGCAAAAGGAATCCAAGTACTTGGGACTTCTTCCTCTGCCTCCCATTAACAGTAGTCAGAGTTGGATCAGAAGTGTGGAATAGCCAGGACATGAACCAAGTACTTCAATATGTGATGTGGGAGTTCCCACTGGCAGCTTAACCTCCTATGTCACAATGCCCACCCCTCCACTCCAGGCTTGATCCCTGAGAATAAAGGTTGGAACCTGAGTGAACTTTTAGTCCAGCTAGCTCTGCTTCTAAACATATAACACCAAAGCATAGACTACTAGCACAGTTTTAAAACGCTACAGCCCCTAGAAGTTTCAAGATAAATAGAAAGATTTTCTTGTAAGAAAATTAAAATGCAAATTGCAATGTCTGCTTAATATCCTTTTGAGAATCCTAATGCTATAAATATACTATTTACTCCTTGACGTGTGCATAGGTGCATAATTGTGTTAATATGCAGAAGGGCAGCTCATCCTGCTTGTTAAATCTCCTCCTACATTTTACAGCTTTACAAATGTCAGGTCGTTAGGCCATAACTCTCCTGTTGAGGACCTCATTACCTATAAAGCATTCATATCTGCCACATAAAAGATGCAGGTGAAGCACAGGTTTGGCAATTAACCCATACATCTTTATCATCTGGCTAGTCTTGCTTATTTTTTAAACAACAATTTTCTTGGGTACTGTCTACTAAGTACCATTGCTTCCCTGTATGTTCAATTTGAGGAATGCAATTACAGTCATTTTCTCTGTTAAACTGACCAGGTGGAATCTCTTTTCCCAAAAATAATTCTAGTAGAAATGCAAAATGCACAGAAATTTTACACTTGTTCCAAGGACAAGAGGTAGCCCAGTTCTTTGACTCAGTCTAGGTAAAATTGCAATGTAGGGAAGGATTGCCACAATGTGCCCTCTTGGGCAGTACCCATGATCCCTGCCACCAGCAGGCCACCAGGAGTCCTGAGGCTTGGAGCCCAGTCTAATCCAAAAGCCAATTCACTTAGCTGTAAGTCTTTTTTTTTTTTTTTTAAGCTCTGTCTTGCCTCCCTTGTCAGAATCTGCTGGTACCTTAGAAATTGGGATAATTTGTGCTCTAGGCTGTTAATGAAAATCTCTGGAAGTTGGAAACAAGACTAATATTGTTTCAGATTCTGTGCCTGTCATCCTATTACCCACAAGAAGCTTCAGTCCTTATTGTTACTCTAGTGAGTAGAAATGCCTTATATGTCAGATGTAGAATGGACACAGGGAAACTTAACAACAAGTCCAAAGTTAACTACTCCTCTATAGGACCTCAAGCTGAGGCTCATTCCAGTAACCACATTTGCCTCTGCTTCAAAGGAAGGCTCAGCACCTCTCTTCAGTTTATATAGAGGACGAGAGCCTTTTGTGTGGCGGCCTCATCACTATTCCATGATTACTCTCTCTTCAAGAGTAAGACATTAATCTGACAGAATGGAATTAATTACTTTGATGAGGACACATTTTTCTTACCAGTTATAGGCCTGTGTCCTCAATAGGATGCCCTCGAATAACCATGAATTCCAATTTGTTTCTATGAGGAGGGTGATAGCAAACGGGGCTGCTGCCTTCCTAAAACTGTTTACATGAATAACTTGAGAGGCACAGCAGGTTAAGCCACCACTTGGGATGCCCATATTCCATATCAGAGTACCTTGGATTAAGCCTCTGTTGCCAATCCAGGTGCCTGAGAATACATATTGTGGGAAGCGGCATTAATGGTTCAAGTTCTTGAGTCCCTGCCTCAAACGTGGGAAAACTGGATGTAGCTCCTGGATCCTGCCTTCAATCTGGCCCAGCCTCAGTGCTGTTGGCTATTTGGAGAGTAAAACAGTGGCTGGAAGATAACTTTCTTTCTCACTCTTGATCTTGCTCCCTTCCTCTGCCTTTCACGTAAATAAAAATGAATAAACATTAAAAATAAGCAAAAATGAGGAAATAATTTAAAAATAAATAAGTAAAGAAATTTGTAACTTGACTAAATTCATATTTCTAAGAGGAATCATCTAAGTATACCACTGTATTCAGTATGAATGTGAATAGCTTGATTGCTAATCAGACTCAGGGAACAGGAGAGAATTTTATGAATAACCCCCCAAATAAATTAGATTGTAAATGCCATTTTTTATGACAATTCCCACATCCCCAGGATAAAAATCTATAATGTCTTATATCTATTAAAGCAATTTATTACCACCCTGCTTCACTTACTCATGGTCTTTAGATTTTTGAAAGACAAGTTTCAGTCACTTTGCCAAAAATGTTTTATCTGAAGCAAAAATTAGTTTTTGTCCTCTGAGGAGTGCAGCTAATCAGATAAATCAATCATCTGAATTTTAACTATACTGAAAATAGTCTGATTAGTTTCAAAACCATTTTACAAATTATTAAACATTTACTATAGATCAAGCACTAGGATGAGTGTTTCATATATTGAAATGAAATAATCATAATGTCCTCAAGTCTTTATTTAGCTTATTTATAATAGCAACATCCTCTAATTGAGTTATAGCTATTTTTTAAAAAGGTTACTTCATTCAATAATTACATACGTCTTGAAAAGTTGGTGTCAACAGCTGTGTGTTAGAACTGATGTAGCTGCAGCTGGTCATGTGGTTCATCATGGGTAAGCCCAAGTATTGTACCAAGTTCATTCATTCTCATTCCCAAACCCATGTTCTTCATTCTAGACAGGTACAACTCCTGGCTTTTTAAGTTATTGGTTCATCTGCTTCTCAGGATAAGCCAGTGAGACCCATGTGAGAGCAAATTATTGTCTCCATCTAACAGATAAGGAAGCTTAGCATATAATCATTGGTCTGTGCTATGTAGATGATTAGCAAGAGACCAGAGACGAATCCTCACAGCACTCAGTTACATGGCTGAGCTCCTTTCCAAAGAACATGCCAGCAACTTAAAATGGTACTCAGGTTGGATTGTAGGTGCTTTCAAGCCCACCTTACAACCTGCCCCGAAGAACACTCAGGCCAGGGACATGTGAGTTCTACAGTTCAGTATACTGAACATTTTACAGTTTGAATAGTGAGTAAAAAGAGGGAACCAGACAATACCACATATAATTGCCAACACAACAGGCCATTATTTACACAGTGGATCTTAAAGGTAATGGTTTACTGGTAAATGGCTTTCCAAGGAAAGAAGCCCTGAGGGGTTGCATTGTGGCAAAGTGGATTAAGCCACCATCTGCAATGCAGGTATCCCAAATGAATGCCACTTCTGATCCAGCTTCCTGTTAATGCACCTAGGAAAGCAGTGGAAAACAGCCTAAGTCTTTGGAGCCCTGTACCCACATGGGAGACTTTTTTTTTGACAGGCAGAGTGGACAGTGAGAAGGAGAGACAGAGAGAAAGGTCTTCCTTTACCATTGGTTCACCCTCCAATGGCCTCTGCAGCTGGTGTGCTGCGGCCAGCACACCGTGCTGATCCGAAGCCAGGAGCCAGGTGCTTCTCCTGGTCCCACATGGGAGACTTGAACGAAGCTCTTGGCTCCTGGCTTCAACCTGGCCTAGACCTGGCTGTTGCGACCATTTGGAGAGTGAACCAGCAGATGGAGGGTCTCTGTTTCTTTCTGTCTCTCCCTCTCTCTCTGTACTTCTGACTTTCAAATCAATATATAAATCTTTTTCTAAAAAAAGAAAAAATAACTTTGATTTTTAAAAAAAAGAATCCCTGATGTGTAAGGTTCACCAATTTTCATGTAAATATTACCACCATACACAGTGTCTAGCTCCCAATGTGAGGTCACTAAATGTGGAATGAATTTGAGAGATCATTTATTGCAAGGCAAGGGTACACCACAGTCAATATGATTATAAATCATCAATAATTCTGAGTCTTTCCTCTGACAAAGCATCTCATTGATTCAGCCATCACCATCATCTTTACAAATGCAAACACTCCTGGAAGGATGCAGCAGATAGTTCTAACTTTACTAGCTTTAAGCCTGGGGTGTCCTTGGTGCTGGTTTCTGACAGCAAATGGAAAACAGGTGTTAGAAAAGCAGAATCATCAGGATAAAAAAGAAGATCCCAGACAATGGCAGACAGACTTGAGAATGGAAGAATAAATTCATTTAGGTGAGAAAAATGCAGAATCCTAAGTAAGCAAGACAAAAATCTCAGCTTCAGGTACACAGTGATCCTGGGAAGCACTGCTTCATCTGGGTCACATTGCAAGTTGGCAGCAAGGAACAGAACCAGGAGTTTGCATCTTGCATATCAGATCTGTACATTAAATTATCTTTTTATTAGCAGGATTATTTTGCTTTATTTTCTTATCTTAAAACCTATATTGTAATCACAGCTGGAGCCTGGGTCCTCTGCACAGACACTCTGGTATGAGTCTTCAAAAGATGGCCATTAAATTTCTGATAGGGAGATGTGGTGAACACCTTCTTTTTCCAGAGGTTGGGGCTCGAATAGCTGTGCTTCTTGAAGATAGCATTGAAAGCAGCCTTGGTAAAGTTGCTCAGGGTTGCAGTGCATTCCCTGGCTCAGGTACAGCAGTCATCAATGCCAGCCAACAGCAACAGCTTCTTGGGGACAGAGGCCTAGACAATGTCAGTGCCTTGGGGAGCATGAATATGGCAACAGCACAGCTCCAAAGACTTAGGCCGTTTTCCACTGCTTTCCTAGGTGCATTAACAGGAAGCTGGATCAGAAGTGGCATCATTTGGGATACCTGCATTGCAGATGGTGGCTTAATCCACTTTGCCAGTCACCTTGCAAGGCATGGTGTGGGGTTCGCTGATCTTGTTCCCCACCATCAACCTCTCTGCAGTGGCACAGTGGAAAGCTTGGCAAGGATGATGGCTCCTTAGATGGCAGTGGCTACCTTCTTGGAGCATGTCACACCCAGATCAACATGACCATTGTAGTGCCTGATGGCAACAAATGCCTTGAAACTGGTTCACTGGCCAGCCTGTGCCTGCTTTTGTATTGGTGTAATCTTCAAAACCTCATCCTTCAGGGATACACCAAAAGAAAAGTCAAGGATCTGACTCCTTGATGGGCAGGGAGATGAGATAGGTCTCCTCTAGGCACTTGATCTTCATGTCCTTAAGCAGGCAGCCCAGCTTGGTGACAGGGAGCAACTCTTGGTCCTCAGCCCTGGCCCAAATCCAGCCACAACCGTGGACCCCGCTGTCACCGCCAAAACCTCCATGGAAGCCAACTCAGAATCCCATTCCAGTGTTCCCAGGGTCTCTGGGCCCTCCTGCTGCTGCACCAGCGTCATCTACCACTTGGTATTCTCTGGGAGAAGAAGCACAGTTTAAGTTCTTCCATGTATTTTTCTAGTCTGACTGATTTCTCTACAGAGAGGCCAAGTAGCAAGTTCTTCATCCCAGAAAGTGCTGAACACTACCACTAAGTGGCTACCAGCAACACTCATGGTAGCCAGGGAACTGCTTCTTCATGCCTTGCTTCTTTACGGCCCTGCTGTGTCCTCTTACTTCATTTCTCAAGGACAGTTCCATGCCATTTTGGTGAATTAACAAGTAAAGTGTGGGTATAGGGTCATCCTGTTAAATCCATTGTGTTCAGTCTTTGGGTAAAAGGGCTGAGGTCTTGGAGACCACACTGCCTCTTCAGTACCCTCTTTATTAGCCTGATGAGAACTTTGACTAAAAAAGCAAGCATGGATTAAAAGAGGATGGAGGAGAAGGGGAGGCACCAAGACGTGGGAAGGGATACTACAGTTGGCTTTCCTGTGGAGTGTCTGACATGCAACCTCCTGCATCTCTCCAGAGGACCGGAAGTTCTGGTTAGGCTGTGCTTCCATGATAGCAAGAACCTCTTCTTGGAAGTCAATACTTCGAAAAAAGGTGGGCCTAAATACATTTACCTCCAGAGCAGATGGTTGCTAATTACCAGAAGTAAACAAACACAGACTGTAAGAAATACATCTTGTAGCTCCGAACATTATTAATTTTCAAGAACACCAGGGGCACCTATTCCTAATTAGTGGAGAGTATGAGTAGGAGTAGAACTGAGGAAGCTGTACCAGGCCAGGAGATGCTGGGGGCCAGATTCCCTTCCTGCAGGCTCTAAACCTGATAGGAAGAATTCAGGAAGCCATTTAACCTTGTTGCCTTTATTTTCTCATCTGTGAAACAGTGGGTAATAAAATCCCTCTGCTTCCTCACTGGGTTTTATGTGAGTGAACTAATTAATGATTGTATAAAGCCTAGTACAATGCAACACATAATTGAAAAGTTTAATCATCGAAGTAATAGTCCAATAATAGTAAGTTGCAAACTAGTGATAAACAGTGCCTTTGAAATACAGATATTACCATTTGATATTTACCCTCTGATCTGCATTTTGAAATTAGAAACGTATATACTTTGTTTTATTCCCGTTTTGATAGTACTATTTAATTCTACAAAGCTGCTTCCTCTATTGTTTTAACTGTGCTACTTAAACCAAGCAGAGAATCACTGTAGATTTCATTAATAATGGGACAGTCTAATTAAAAGCTCTTATTCCCAGGGGTCCTAGTATCTAGTTGATGGTCAAGAATCTACCTGCCCCTTTATTTTCCAAGTTATATTGAGAGGAGGTCTTCCCAGTCATCATTTCTTGACCTTCTGATCATTTTGCTATTCCATTCAGTTCATATTTTGCCTTTTCCCAGTTCTAAGCGTTTTCACAAGCTGTTCTGCTCCTGAAATGCTCTCTACTCTCCTTCACAGCAATGCTTTTTTTTCCTGGAAAATCCCGACTCCTTTTACAAAAAATAAGTCTTACTCTGTGATTTCCCTGTTACAACCAAGAAAGCATGGATTCTTCTTATGTTTTAATTTCTTTTTGTACCTATCAGTGCCTCTACTATTGGAATTTTCAAAACATATTGGAATAAAAGGAAATGTTCCAACCACACATGAAATTCATCTATCTTACCCGTGACTTGGAGCAGAATAGCGGTAACTCTGAGTATTCAAGAAGAAACCCAGCACAGGATAAAGTTGAAGATTCCTAGAGACTGAGAAAAGATTTATGAAGAAGTTAAAAATCTACTATTTCTGCATACTTCTGTAACCCATGCAGTTTGAAAAGAAGTCTTTTTTTTTTTTTGCAATGACTGATAGACCAATAAATTTTCCCACCTCTTTTACTGAAGCGTTTCATTGTGTACCTCAGAAATGACTACTGATTAAAATTAAATGTAAGCATTGGTGATACAATCTTGCCCTAGAAATGGGAAACTGGAAGCTTTCTTTTACAGATTATGCATAAAAACATGACATCTTTATCTTCAGGAAGACCCTTGCCCAAGAATGAATACAATTTGAAATACATTTTACACACACACTCACACACAGACTTATTTTTGAATCAAATTAAGTTCACTATCATTATTATCGCTATTACAATTATCATTGTCAACTAACACTGAACACCATTTATTAATACATCACTGGTTGCACTGCCTTGCCAGAGTCTGATAGATGAAAATGAGTAGTCATTGCTTCTAGAAAAGAGACAAGGGGCATGCCTTGTATGAGTTTGTAAGGTGTTGTTATCAACATCATCCAGAGGCTTTAAGTTCCACAGAGAAAATGAAAGTCAAACTCCTTTCATGTCATGTAAAAGAGAAAAATCCTAGCTTTGTCACTGAGATAAAACCTATCAGTTATTTATAAACACCTTAGAAGATCACACAATAGGATCAAGCAATAAACTTCTACTTCTGCCTGAAATTCTGCTTTCGTCTATGTTAAACAGGCTGTGGTGCGTTCAGTTCTTCACCTGATAGTAAAAGTACTTTCACTGGATCTTCTGAGTCATGTCTAATGCAGAACTTGATAGCCAGACTGACTGTGCAATTGTACAAGGTATAGGTGGCTTTTTTTTTTTTTTTTTTTGAGAGAGAGAGAAAGTCAATAATCACTTCACAATAGCTTTACCCCATGGGAATTTTTATCTAACTTGTTTCCAGATCAAAGGAATTTTCTCAGGCTGGACTGCAGGACTTTGTAGAAAATAGAAACACTGCCAAAGTTATTTTCCTTGGTTTTCAGGTTCCTTTTCTCCTTTCTTTTTTGGAAGAAAGTGACATTTGAACAAGGTTTTAGGAACAAAATTACAAAGTTAAGCATGGTCTTCTTTTTTAACCTTGAATTGCTTCTTCCATACTCTTCCTTTGGGGCTACTGCTTCCTTCCTTCTGCTCAATCCCCCACCTCCTATGCTCCTCAACAAATGTTCCCATGATACCACTCTTCTGCAGTTCCATGCATTTAAGGCACAGCTATCTCTTGAATGGGACTGTTTAAGCCTTCTTTTTGAGATCCTCGCAGCATGCTTAGATTCCTGCCAAGAATATTTTCAATAGTGGCGAATGAATGGGAACAAATCTTTTCAAAACAGGAAACCATAACCTTTTATAATCAAACTTTGGTTTCTGGCTTTTTCACCTAAGCATAAATAAGTCCTGCTTGGATTAAGAAGCAATTTTCATCACTACTAGTCAGCGTGAGTCATCGATTCATCCTCCCCTCTCTCTCCCACCCTCATGTAATGAACATTTTCCACCTACTGCAAACACAGGAGTATAATTCACACTCTTCAGTTCCCTTTCTTAGGTGTGGATGACCTTTGACTCTAATGCCTCCTAATAAGATTCAGTTGGAGCTTATTCATCAGACTGAAATAAGAGCATACAGACATCCCTGAGATGCCTTCTACTTATGATATTATTTTACACAGCAAAAGGGACATAAAAATTTCAAACTTTTATCTTGATTTGGTCACTCCTTGGTTAAAAACAAATGAATAGTTTAACCCAAAGTTACGCTCACATTTCTGAATTTTCATTGCACAATGTTCGATTGTACAAAAGATACCCAATTCAGTCTTAGCACACATTGCAATGCTTATTTTTAAAAATTAGAGATTTCTGCTATAAAATTTTAAACAAAAACTGAAGTGTATAAAGTTATGAGATATATTTAATTATGTGGTTCTTGAAACAGACTGTGAATATTGGTCCCTATGGTAACATCCATAAATATTTTAGACATTGGGAGTTTTAGCAGAATAACTGTATGACTATCCTGGCTGAGCACTTATATGAAAAGAATATTGATTTGGATTATGAATTCAGTAACTTAAAATTATGAGAATATTGGCATTGGAAGGAAGGGGACCTTGGGAGATATTGCTGGTATATTAGAACCTGTAGGAAACATTCTTTTAATGGATTTGAAATAATTTTTCATCAGTCCTATGGGCATTTTGGATAAGGGAACTGAGATTCTCATATATTTTCTTCTGTGCAACATTTAATTTCCTAGGGGTAACATCTTCTGTTTCTCATTGGCACCAAAACTTTAATTTGCAATTTTTCAAGCATAAACTCATTATCACACCTTACACATAATAATAATGTGGATGACAATCTGCAGAAATTATGCTTACACCATTGCACCTTCTCTTTCAGTCTTCTCTCTCATCAACAAGCATTTATTGAGCACCAATTACATGCAGTCATTATTCTAGATGCTGTAAATTATCATGATGAGACTTTGCAGCCAAGAGTTCTGCTTGTGGAGCTTATATATATATATATATATTTATATATATATATATATATATTTGAGGGAGTAATTTTATAAGTAAGCATTGTGGTGAGAGGCCAGCATTGTGGTGCAGTGGGTTAAGCCAGCAGTGGTTCGAATCCCAGCTGCTTCCAATTCAGTTCCCTGCTAATGCACCTTGGATGGCAGGAGATGATAACCCAAGTGCTTGGACCCTTTCCACCCACATGGGAGAGGCTACAGGCTCCTGACTTGGGCTTGGCCCTGCCCAGCCTCAGCCATTGCTGCCATCTGGAAAGTGAACCATCGAATGGAAGATCTTTTTTCCTCCCTCTGTCACTCTACCTTTCAAATAAATAAATTAACCTTTTTATAAAATGAGTGGAGGAATAATAAGTGAGATACTTTAGGGTAGTAAAATAATTTACAAAGAGAACAAGACAGTTTAACTTAACAAAAATTTTAGAGAGCTTTTTAACAGCATGGAAAACAAGAAAAAGCTAGCTATACAAAACTATGGGAGAAGAGTATGACAAAAGGGGGAATCAGTGTGTGCAACAGCCCTGAAAACTTGTGTAATGGGGACAGGAAGAGGCTGGATGCCTCTGAGTCAGTCAGTTTTCTTCCTGGGGTTTCTCTCACCTTCTCCAGAGCTCCACATCTGTTTATATCTGTTCACTCACTCTTGCTTCATTCTCATCATCTCATGGTCTCCTTGCTTTTGTGCTCTCTTCATTCCTTTTGCCACTCAAAATATCTTCCTATATCAGAGCTCCATTGCCCTAGCTCTGCGCACACATTACCTGAAGAGCGGTTCAGATTCCTTTACCATAGTTTCTATTTCCCCCTTCTTCTGGTTCCACCTCCTTGTGTTTCCATTCATACAGCCTCTCCTAGACACAGGCCATGCATTGTGTTACCCTTATGTAAATAGTCAGACCTTTCTCAGAAGTCCACCTTATACCCTTCCTTCCCAACCCTATCCATATGCTTTAAGAGGTAGACTTAATGGTGCCAGTTCAAGTCCCAGTTTCTCCATTTCCTATCGAGCACCCTGCTAATACACCTGGGAAAGGAGCAGATGATGGCCCAGGTGTTGAAGGCCCCTGTATCATAAGGGAGACCTGGCCCAGCCCTGTATGTTGTAGTCATTTGAAGAGTGAACCAGTGAATGCAAGTGTTTCTCTCTCTCTCACCTTGTAACTCTGCCCTTCAAATGAATAAATAAATCTATTTTTAATATGTGAAATAAGATTTTCCCTCAAAGCCTTCCATATGTATTATATTCTGAAACAATATTCTTTACTTTCAAAGTCTATGGCAATTCTTGTCTGTACAATTCACTTGTCCATTTAGTTCTACTTTACAATGCTTTCTCTTTCATTAGAGAAAAATATGTAGATTTTTATCTTCATTCACCTATTTGCATGCTTGTTTTTGGTCTCCCCCTTCACTGTAAATACTTTGAGGTTAAACCTATGTTTTATGTTTCTCCCTTCTCCTTTACAGTGCTTGGCACATAGTAGGTTTCAATTGTTTAATGTGTGGACATAACTCTGTTTTGATAGGCTTGCCTCTAATATGAGAGTTTATTTCTTAAATATATATATAGTAAAGAAATTAAAATTTATAGCCCATCTTATAGTAAAAAGGAAAATCTTGATTCATGCCCTAAACCCCTTCCTTGCAATGTTTGTGAAATATATATTAGCTTCTAGCTCTATTGACTCAGAAATAGCAAACCTCAGGAGGGAATACTACACAGGAAAATTAATGATTTTGTGAGTGATTAATGGAATGGCACAGAAATAGATAAGCAAACTCAAGGAGAGTTGTCTAGCCATCATGGAATAAGAACAGCAAAGAAACAAAAGCATTTAAATAATTGTCACATCTCATATAAAATTCTAAAAAACTCAGAACTTTCAACACTGAGAATTCTTTGCCAATGCTAGTCTTGTTTGGTATATTTGCTTAAAGATGGGGAAGACAATCACTTGTGGAGAGGACTGTGTGGTGTGGACATAGTACTACTCTTACAGTCACTACTCCATAGATAGAGGGGTTGTGTCTTGTGCACATGGCAGATCCAGGGAATTATTATCATTGTCAGTTCTTTACTGTGACCAAACTTTTCTCAGGAGCACCACGCCCCCAGTCATGAACAACTCTTGGGAGGCCTGAATCCTTTCACACTCACTGCTTCTTCTGGTACTGGAAGGACTAGTAATAGGGAAAATCAGGAGAGCATCTAAACTATCACCTCACATTCCATGTTCAAATCCTGCCTCTCCTCTCAAATGCCACATTGCCTGAGGCTTCCTTTTTGCAAAAACACATATATCCATGGCTTCCCAACCACAAACTCTTCCATTGTACCACATGGATCTGATCCTCCCATCCGTTTTAAATCCTCTGCAGTCTCAACCCCTTTATGAATTGCTCTGCCTGGATTCAGCCTTCACAGATACCTATCAGTGCCTGGAGGATGATATTTGGGACAAATTAAGCTCCATTAGAAGTTTCTCTTTCCTCTTCATTGTTCTTTGCTATTGATCAAAGACATAGTCATTATCCTCCTTAATATGTTTCTAGTGCTCCTTCCAAAGAATCCTAGTTATGTCTCAGTGAAAAAATAAAATAAAAGCAGCAGCAAAATCTCTTATGGTCCTTTCTACGTCATCATATGATTTCAGTATCTCTTCATTATTGATATCTACAATGCTCCTTTTACTTTATACTTATTCGTTGACCTTTTAACTTAAAATTCGACATCCTTTTTTCCATCACAATTCCTGCCTTCCCCTGGGTGCCTTCAGTCACCCTGGTTTTAAGCTACCCCGCAACCAGTATAACTCAGTGCTGTCTTTTGGAGGGTTTTGATTTTTTGTTTGTTTTTAAGATTTATTCATTTGAGAGGAAGAGTTACACACACACACATGCATCCACACATGGGGTGGGGGGTGGGAGGAGAACACTATTCAAATGTCCACGATGGCTGGGGCTAGGCCAAGCCGAAGTCAGGAAATGGGAACTCCAACTGAGTCTCCCACATGACAGGCAGAGCACCAAGTACATGGGCTATTTTACAGGAACATTAGCAGGGAGCTGGATCAGAAGTAAATGAACAGCCAGGACTTGAACCAACACTCATATGAGATGTCAGTGTTGCTGATAGTGGCAACTACAACACTAGTCCCTCAATACTGTTTTTTTCTTTTTTTTAAAATCATCAAGGTCTTCCCAGGCTATTTTTGCCATTGAATTCCATGCCTTTACCCTAGACTTTGTCATTATTCACTATGAATAATCTCTTAAGCATGTGGGGACCCATGGATAGGCTTGCCATGGGACCCCCCCATGCTGGGCTTGGCTTATAGCAGTAATGCGAATGTAGCAGCTGACTGAACTTTCCATCTAGCTGAGGATCATGGAAAACAACAAGATGGCGCTGATGCCCTGACTCCACAGCTGAGCATGATCAAGTGGCGGATTGGAGAACTCTGTGCATGGACTGTGATTGAATGACTGTGTTTGGTTGAATTCGGTATATAAGCAGACGGCGGGAGAAGGAGGGAGGCACGCCAGCTTTCCCCCTTAAGGAACGTGCACACCATCTCTCCCCCTTCTCCCGGTCCCTCACTCTTTTTCCCACTCATTCTAAGTAAAAGTCTACTGAAGACCGATTAACTGTGAGCAGCGTCGTTCCTTTTGCGGCCGAAGGAGCTGACATAAGCATCTGATTTAAAATTGAGTTTCAAGTAACTCAATCACTCAACAACAGGAAATGGCTAAATTTTTGGCATTGCCTAATAAAGAGCAGCATATAGGAGGTCTGATAAAGATGCTGATATGATGTTCACTAAGACATGCTGATAATTGGAGTCAATTAACAACATATATCAAATAACTGAATTTTTATCAAAATATCACAATCCACATTTGTAAAAATACACCAATGCATCCATGTGTATGTATATAAAAATTCATAGACAAGGTTTCACAAGGAAGAACACCAAACAGTTGAGAGTGGATGCTTTGAAAAGAAATTGATGATGGGGAAGACGAGGAGACATGTCAATGCTCTACCCTCTACTGTCCTGCATGTCCTCAATTGCTTTCAATAGAAATATATGTATACATTATAGTGTAATTGTTAAATGTGAAAATATGAAAAAAAAATCCCCTATGCTGCTATGCTGACTGCAACTTTACTGTGTTCTATTTGTTCCTTTAACTTATATTTCGATCTTATCAAGAATTTCTGGGTTTTTTCCCCTTCCATTTTTCTGTTTATCTCTTCAAGTATTTCTTTGACTCCCTGTCACAGTCTCCACCTTCTGATCACTTCAATAAAATTTTGCCAATCCTTGCCTCGCTTTTCTTTTATGACAACCACCTGGTAGTATTCCAACTTAGGATGGATTCAACTACCACTTTATCTATCTCCAGGTTACTGCCACCACATTGTTCAGGTCTTCTTCCTAACAATGGAACTCCTCTAGATCCAATACAGTTTACTTTTTTCTACCTTTACATATAATATTGGAGTTTTTCAGAGTTCTGCATAAGGAACAATTCTTTCCGCACTCTACATGCTGTTTATAGTTAAGTCTCATCAACTTTTGTGACCTTAAGAAATCAGCTAAAACTTAATAATTCCAATGTCTTTTCTTCATCTCATGCCTCTCTACTAAGTTCCAGACTCATGTATCCAGTTTATCCCCTGTAATTCTCACAAATATATCAAGCTCAGTGTATTCAAAACTGCAACTCTTTTTCTTCTCTCTAAATCAGCTATACATCTGATATTTGTTACCACATCTCATGGAATGGCCTCATCACCATCTAGTTGCCCAAACTACAACATGTGTCTCAGATTTGAATTTGCTTCTCCCTTGATCTTCTTAAATAGTCATTCACTAAGTATACTACCGTGCTTTCTAAATAACTCTCAAAATGCTGATTTCAAGCTGTCATGATCATCTGCCTAGGTTATAGCAAAAATCTCTTGACTAGTCTCACTTTTGCTTTTTTACTGTCTAGTTCATTTCTCACATAGTCTGAATGACTCTTCTGGAATTCAAATTTGAGTATATCAGTTCCCTCATGAAAATCACACAATGATTGCCTTGATTATAAAAGAAAGGTTCAAAGTCTTTTTAGGGCTAAGAAAACCCTTCACAATATATTCCTATTTATCCCTTCAGTTCATGTAGTTTGACTCACCCTTTAACTTCCACACTCCATTCATAATGAGCTTTTCAAAGTTCCATGTTGTCTTTTTTTTTTTTTTTTAACTCTGTTTGAATCTTTTGCTGCACTTCCCACTATTCTGCATTGACAAAATCCCTATTTCTCTTTCTACTCTCAAGTTAGAGGTCATTTTTTCCTCTGGATCCCAGAAGATATTATGTATTCTTTCACCATTATTCTTGTCACTCTGTGTTTTAACTGATGGTTTATTTGTTTGCTTCCATCCCTGGACTATAAACAAATTCTTTGAGAGGCAGGACAAGGTAATTTATTATAATATACAGGGTCTGATACACATGGCAGGAATATGGTATCATACAAATGCTAATGACCCTGAATCTATTGCTACAATTTCAATCTCTACCTTCATCTTCAGATCTATGACTCATAATGTCTACTGGATTTCCTCACATGGAGAACAGGAGTTCATGTAACTTCATATAAATTTAACACTTGTTAAATCTATGCTCATTAAATCTCTGTTTATTAAATAATAACCATTTAATGGATGGAGGAAGACTCAGTTTAGACAAACTTGAAAGAAGTGTGGGCATGAAAACAGGGATTATTTTCACAGGACTACTTTTGTTTTTTTTTTTTTTTTAATAAGGCTTTTATTTAAAGAATATAAATTTCCAAAATACAGCTTATAGATTACAATGGCTTCCCCCCCATAACTTCCCCCCCACCCGCAACCCTCCCCTTTCCCACTCCCTCTCCCCTTGCTTCACATCAAGATTCATTTTCAATTCTCTTTATATACAGAAGATCAATTTACTATATATTAAGTAAAGATTTCAACAGTTTGCCCTCACATAGCAACACAAAGTGAAAAATACTGTTGGAGTACTAGTTATAGTATTAATTCACAATGTATAGCACATTAAGGACAGAGATCCTACATGATATTTTTTTTAAAAAAAATTGATTAATTTTCTAGGCAATTTCCAATTTAACACCAAGATTTTTTTTTCATTTTTAATTATCTTTATATGCAGAAGATCGATTCAGTATATACTAAGTAAAGATTTCATCAGTTTGCACCCACACAGAAACACAAAGTGTAAAATACTGTTTCAGTACTAGTTATACCATTACTTCACATTGGACAACACATTAAGGACAGATCCCACATGAGACGTAAGTACACAGTGACTCCTGATGTTGATTTAACAATTTGACACTCTTGTTTATGGCATCAGTAATCTCCCTAGGCTCTAGTCATGAGTTGCCAAGGCAATGGAAGCCTTTAGGGTTCGCTGACTTCAATCTTATTCCGATAGGGTCATAGTCAAAGTGGAGGTTCTCTCCTCCCTTCAGAGAAAGGTACCTCCTTCTTTGATGGCCCCATTCATTCCACTGGGATCTCACTCACAGAGATCTTTCATTTAGGTCTTTTTTTTTTTCAGAGTGTCTTGGCTTTCCATGCCTAGAATATTCTCATGGGCTCTTGAGCCAGATCTGAATGCCTTAAGGGCTGATTCTGAGGCCAGAGTGCTATTTAGGACATCTGCCATTCTATGAGTCTGCTGTGTATCTCGCTTCCCATGCTGGATCATTCTCTCCCTTTTTGATTCTATCAGTTAGCATTAGCAGACACTAGTCTTGTTTGTGTGATCCCTTTGACTCTTAGATCTATCAGAGTGATCAATTGTGAACTGAAATTGATCACTTGGACTAGTGAGATGGCCTTGGTACATGCCACCTTGATGGGATTGTAATGGAAACCCCTGGCATGATTCTAACTCCATCATTTGGGGCACGACTGGTTGAGCATGTCCCAGATTGTACATCTCCTCCCTCTCTTTTGTGGTTAGAGTTGTGTGATCTGTCCAGGGTTGCCATTTAAAACACTACATGAGGAGTGAGTATTTTGCCTAATAGTTACTCCATATTTGAATACCTGGGTTTAGTTTCTGGCTCTGGCTTCTGAATCAAGTTTTTAGCAAATGCAAACTCTGAGAGGCAGCAGTAATGATTCATATAATTGGGTTCCTGCCACCAACGTAGGAGACCTCAATTGCATTCCCAGCCCTCACTATTGTAGACATGTGGGGAATGAACCACAGATCAGAGCCCTCGTTCCATCGGTCGCTTCATGACTGTTGTGTCTCTACTGCTTCTCTGCCTTTCAAATACATTTCAAAAACACTTTAGGAAACATATTAATAAATTTTAAAAATGATACTTATTTGGTATTCACATTTTACTGGAAATTTTATATTTACATTTGCTAAATATGGCCAACTTATACTCTGAAAACAACATATAGCTGTATCTCAGCTTCACTATCAGTAAAACAGCAAATTAATACCTACCTAATCTGAGTGTGGTAAGCATTAAATGAATAGTGTGTAAAAGTCTATAAAGTTCTTCATCAAGAGTAAGTAGCTTAAGAATCATAATTACCACAATCCACTCTCCAACATTCTAGTGGTGACCAGAATTGGCACAAATCTTCGGGTCTCTGCAAACTTACTTCAGTGATCTTTTCAATTCATAAGCAACTCACTTCTCCATTACTAGCGAACTCAACAAAATAAAATGTTTGAGGGATTGCGGCGCCGGCACACCGGGTTCTAGTCCCGGTCGGGGCGCCGGATTCTGTCCCGGTTGCCCCTCTTCCAGGCCAGCTCTCTGCTGTGGCCCAGAGTGCAGTGGAGGATGGCCCAAGTGCTTGGGCCCTGCACCCCATGGGAGACCAGGAAAAGCACCTGGCTCCTGGCTCCTGCCATCGGATGAGTGCGGTGCGCCGGCCGCAGCGCGCCATCCGCGGCAGCCATTGCAGGGTGAACCAACGGCAAAGGAAGACCTTTCTCTCTGTCTCTCTCTCTCACTGTCCACTCTGCCTGTCAAAAAAAAAAAATGTTTGAGGGAAACATTAGGAAGCTATAGCACTTTATCATTAATGGGGGGGGGGGAGTGGATACAAATAACAGCAAAAAGTAATTTGGAAGGAGAGAGAAATAATGGCATTTCTTGATAGGATACATTACTGAAAAAGGCATCTGGACCCTTCAATTTAATAACCTTCCTGGTTAAGCTTTCCAATAGATGCATAACGGAGAAGCTCGTCTATAATTCTTCATGCCTTTTATCTCTCTGTTGAAAAACACAAATATTTTGGGTCCGCTGTTTTGACATCATTGTTAAGATGCTACTTGGGATGCCTGCATCCCATATCAAAGTGCCTCGGTTTGAGTACCAGCTTGATCCTGATTCTGGCTTCCTGTTAATGCATTTCCCAGCAGGCAGGACTGATGGTTCAAGTAACTGTGTTGCTGCTAAACATGTGGGAGAGGCAGCTACTGGCTATGGCCTTGCTCAGCCTGGACTCTAGTGGGCAATGGAGAATGAACCGGCAAATGAAATATCTCTGTCTTTCAAATAAATAAAATAGAATTTTTTAAAAAAAGTAAACATATCAAAATATATAAAAATACAAACAAAACAACAATCATACACCCATGATCCAACTAGCATGTTAGCCTTCATTCAGATCTTTCACTTTTATATAAGAAAAAGCCATAGCTACCATTAAAGCTTTCTGTGTAAACCTTTCTGATTCCATTTTAATCATTTCTTTTAAAGGAAAACAGTATTTAACTTGCAGATATTTAATACCATTATTATTAAATGTTAATAGATATACATAGTTTTCTTGTCAAATTTTATATAAATAATTAGCATACTGTATACATATATAGCAGTCAGGAAATTTTTCATTGAGCATTATTATTCCCTAGGTTCATGTATGTTTATACATCTGATTCTCACTCCATTTTTAATATTTACACAATGTTCAATTGAAAAGGTTTTTCATTTTTGATTAGATTTTTTTTTCTAAATTTTCCAATTAGTTAACTTGCATGTCTAGTGTTTGAATAGCTTTTGTTCTAATTTTGATATATAGTTTTCTATTTTTCATGAAATTATTTCTTCTCTCATGTTAATTGTGTTTGATACACAGAACTCTAATTTGTATAACAACATGAAACTAACAACAACAATAAAAGGAAACCAGCCTTAAGAACTTCTACAAATTCTCATTACTGCCAAGTGGCATACCTGAAATTCAAAAGAACTTCAGTTCTATTTGCTAGGCCTTGCTATCTCCATAGAAAAATAATCATTTCCTGTGGGCTTTCTATTTGTTGAATCATTTAAATAATAATGGTGGTACTGAAAAAGAATAGGGAACAAAAAAGAAATGTTGGAAGATATAACATTTTAATGCACAGTAGGGAAAAAGCCAGATTATATTAGAAATAAGAATTTCTTTTGTGTCTCATCTTCCTTGAGAATTTTTGTATGCCTCATACTTTCCTCTACCCATAAGTCACAAAAATTGTTCAGCAGCATTTATGTTTCAACTGAATAAAAATTTACTCCAAAGGATTATGTCTCTAACACAGAAGTCAGTAAATTTTATAAATTATCAATAGTAAATATTTGTGACTTTGCCAGCCATGCAGTCTCTATCACAACTAATTAACACTGTTGTTGTAGCACAATGTCAACCACAGACATAAGTAAATGAATGGGCATGAGTATATGCCAATAAAACTGTATTTACAAAATGGACATCTGATTATATTACTCATTGGTCAGTGTCTGCCATCTCTTTCGCTAACAGTTTGTTAGACACTGGTGACTGGCAGATGGTGAGTAAGGCTTCGAACAAGAAAGACTCCTCATTTTCTTCTCCTGGTTGACCACATGTTCTTCCTTCACAGGGGGTCAGCCTTGTGCTTCCATGAGTTAGGTAAGGTATTTCTGTTATTTTCTTGCTATCATCAAAGCAGTCCAGCTGTGTGAAGTAACATGTGTTACTTGGCAGATGAAGGGGTCCTTATTGTAATTATCTTGGTATCTTCTTGGGGAAATGTCAGCTAGACAGTTCCTGAGAACTAGTGCTTCACAGTTTGTTGCCCAATATATTGCAGAATATGAGATTTCTAGAGCACAATTCTGGGAGAAAACGCTTCTAATGGTACATCACCTGTGAACCTTAAGTACAAATGTCTTTATCTAAAGATGTTTTTCAACTCTTCATTCATTTAAAGAGCTCGTATGTGTGCTGACCATAGGAAGAAGGGCTGTTTAGAACCATCAATTGAGATCCCAAATTCTCCTTACTTTCCACATTTCAATTTCCAAAGTTTACAGTGAAAGAAAAATAAAATGGAGAAGAATAAAGAGAGATGAAGGCAATGAGATTGTGGAGAGGAAAGAAGGGAGCAAATACATAACCATTATTTTTCCGAAATAAAATTTGGATCTCAAGATCTTTCTTTGATTTAGTTATATGGTCAAACACATAGAGAATATATTTCCATATAATAAATATCTGGCCTATATAGCTTACATAAACCCTTAGAAACTAACAATTTATATAATTGTTTGCTTTTCTATTTCTTTTACTATTGTATGCTTTATTTGAAGGCAGAGACTATGATTCATATTTATATATTTAGCCTATCTGCTGTAGATGGCATCATTGGTACCAGCTATTTACCCCATTTTCCAACTTTTTTATGTGACTTTACAATTCTCTCCATAAAATTACAGTTAAAAAATTCATTGCTAAATGACTTGCTTTGCCTAATAAAATGGGATTGAGGTGATATGTACATGTTCCAGTATTACGAATTAAGAGGTCTCTTGTGTTTCTACTTGCTTTTGTACATCTGGTGTTATTATAAGAAGAGCTTTCCCTAGGCAGTTGCTGTACTTTCTTCTCAGGTCCAAGAATGAATATTCATGGAGGAGGCCTGAGCCCATAATTTAGTGTGGAAACAGCCAATGCCAATCACCTCCTTCCTAACCTGAAGACACAAAAACAATAATGAATAATTGTTTAAAGCTGCTGGGTTTTAGAGCAGCTTAGTTGATTCGCCATCCCAACAATAAGTCTAACAAAGTATATGTCATAAAATAAATGCTCCATAACTATTAATATAACAAACTAATGGAAAAACTAAAGGATCCTTCAATCATATTCTTTGAGACTTCATCTATTAGGTCTGTTCTAGCAGACAGGCCTTTTTATCCTGTCTGCACTTGGTCTTCCAAACAGCATATATCCCAATATTCCATAAACCTCAAAGATTTTTCAGTAATGTTAGCTTTGAAGTCCATTCTTGGAAACTGCACCTGAGAAACAGGAAGTGGGGTGGTCAAGAGGAATGAGAGGAGAAGAGAGAAGGAAGAGAGGTGTCTGAGCTATTCTCAGGTCCAGCTTGTCTATTTTTTACACATTTTGCTTTCTATTCTCTTTCTGTTGTTGTTCTCATTGCAACTTTGCATAACTATCTTGGAGGATGTGAAGTCCATCCCCAATAATAACTAAATTTGTAAAAATTTTCTTCTTGCTGTTGGTAGTAAATTCAAGACCAGTTTCATGATAGGGTCACTTTTGAATATAATGACAAATACTTTGAGCTGTTTTCCTTTTGTTTGTCTTTGGGAAGAGGCCCTTATCCAAATGTTCCTCAATAGACTGTTCCACTTATTTCTCTTCGTGTGTTCAACTAAAAAGTCATCAATGGCAAACAATAAATGTACTAAGACAATAGAAAATAACAGATCTCCATCATGCAACAATGTCAACTGCAGGGGAGAATACTCAATCTACCAGGGCAACAATCCCAGGAAATCAGGAATAATCTTCCTGCACAATTGTTCAGCTTGGAATATATAGTTTTCCCTTTACTCTGTTTGTCAATATCTCTATACTTAATACTTGTAAAATAAAATAGGTATTTAATAAAACAATTCTATAATTGTCTTTTCTCTAACAACAACTACAACAAATCAGCATGCCCTGAATTGTTAAAGAAGAGACATTGCTTTTACGTCCCCCCCTGAGTCTCTATAAAATGAGGCAAAATAGTGGAGATTGGCCTGATTAGTATGTCAATAGTCTTAATTTTGTCTTATTTGTTGCTAATTCTCTATGTGATTTTGGGACTCCAAATTCTGATGCTTTTTTTTTATCTATAAAATTGAAAATTTGCATAAAATACACATATCTTCAGCATTTTATTTTGCATTTACATTTAGTATTTAACTCTAATTTCCATTAGTGGCTTGTTCTATATATACAGAAAGTTAATTTTGGCAACCTTCAGTCAAACCAACCAAATAATTAATCAGTCAGGGGCTTCCAGCTTAGTTCACTGTGATTAGAGCCAATTTGCTAAGATGCACATAGGTGAACATGGAAGAAATGATTCATCATCTTCATCAAAGGCAAACTTCAAGTGGATATGTTTTCATTTATATTGGGCATATAGCATTATTCAGCCCTTGATATTATATTAGATGGTAATCATATGCAATTTTCTTCAGCATCTCATGAATTAATATAATAATCTATGAACAAATGCCTTCACTTTCTTTGTATTGCCTTTGTATTGTGAAGAGCATGAGTATTATTTACCATAGCTGCCAGTGAGTGGCCATTGAGAGTGTGTGAAACCCATTCCTTTATAGAGTACATAATAAAGACCAACTGAAATCTGAAAGATCAAATTCCAAATCTACAGGTTGTCTCACCAGCTGAGTGTGAAACATGTGGTTGTTCTGTTTTGCTTTGTTTTGCTTTGTTTTGTTTTTGGCTGCTGACCAGAAGAGCAAGGCATCAGTGACAGGAAGAAACCACCAGATAGCAATTCAGACAGAGTCCAGGACATTTGGGAGCTAGAATTCTACAATGATTGACAGATTCTATATTCCTATCAAAACACATGGACTTTTGGTTAGAAGTAATAATTTGCACTTTTTAAATGAAATTTTGTTGTATACTATTTTCCTTTTTATCTTTTTTGACAAACCCATACAAAAGAGGGAAATGTGTTGAACACTATTATTCTCTACTATTCATAGCCATCTAGGAGCAAAAATTGATGAATTTTTTTATCACTCTCTGCTTTTGCGAACCTGAAAAGGTCAAAACAGCAAATGTGAGGTAGAGCCCCAGCTGATGAGTTGCAGGGCTTGGCATTTAGTCTTTTTTATTTATTTATTTACTTTTGACAGGCAGAGTGGACAGTGAGAGAGAGAGAGAGAGAGAGAGAAAGGTCTTTCTTTTTGCCGTTGGTTCACCCCCCAATGGCCGCCACTGCTGGCATGCTGTGGCGCATCGCGCTGGTCCAAAGCCAGAAGCCAGGTGCTTCTCCTGGTCTCCCATGCGGGTGCAGGGCCCAAGCACTTGGCCCATCCTCCACTGCCTTCCCGGGCCACAGCAGAGAGCTGGCCTGGAAGAGGGGCAACCAGGGTAAAATCCAGCACCCCAACCAGGACTAGAACCCAGTCTGCTGGCGCCGCAGGTAGAGGATTAGCCTATGAAGCCGTGGCGCCGGCCGGTACTTAGTCTTGACTTTTGGGTGGTGATTTTATGGTGGTTTCTAATTATGAGACTGGTCATCCCAAGTTTGATTGACAGGTTTTTAAGAAAAAATGGTGAGTTAAAAGAGATGGATTTATCGATATGTCAAAGTCAGCTTCAACATCTGCCAATGAAAAAATTTCAGGAATTTCTAAGCCACTTATTAAAGCAATGGCAGCTTGAAATCAATGAGAGTATATATCAAAGAAGTTGTCAAACCTAATGGTCAGGGTTTTCTTTATCCCTCCCTCTCTCCCTTCTTCTCTTCCTCCCTCCCTCTCTTCCTGCCTCCTTTCCTTCTTACTGTTTTCTTTTATTCTTTCTTTCTTTTCTTCTACAGAGAATCAGTTGTTCAGCATTTACCAGCACAAAACTGGATAAAATCTCCCATAAACTTGCAATTCACACCAAAGGCAATTCTGAGGAACACCAGAGAAATGTCTCACCTACTTCCATTTTCTCCTTCCTGGCTTGAGGGGATCATCTTTATTATCTAGAACTCTACATCAAGTTAGGGTAACAAACACCAGGCTTTGTGAAGAATTTGGCTCACAAGAACTGAGGAAGGACCACAAAAGTAAATATGAAATGGGAAATAGTCATGAATATCAAGTGTCATTTATTTTAGCTGAAGTCATATACTGTATTAAGAATGAAGGATAAAAGGAAAATCACTACATTTCCTCTAGTTAATAATGCCCTATCCTTTCTGTGTCTCCAAGTGCTTTTTGTTCAGCGAAGTTTAGAATATATTAAAAAAAAATCCTGATACAGCTTTTCTGTCTAGAGATCGTGTTACAAGCTTATGAATCTTTCCTTAGATTAAACCTAACTTCAAAAGCATCAACTGTGGCCTCTGTTTGTCACTGTGAGAAGGAATTAAAGCACCAAAGAGCTAAGATCCTACAGTGACACTTCTTTTTTTCTTCGCCAAACACATTTTCTCTCAGGGCAACCCTGTGGACAAGCAGCCTATAAAGAAGCTTTAGGAAGAATGGCTTTTGCATTTTGCACGTTATGGGTCTCAGCATTCCAAGACGAGTTCAAGTGGTTTTTCTTTCATCAATCTGAGGGATTTGTCGCAAAATATCAAAATGTGGCTCATTTATTTCTCATTTTCCTTTTACTTTATTTATAGATTTGGGTGATGGTTTCTTGCTGTGGGGATTTGCATTCTCTGGCATTAGTCAAGGTCAAAGTACAGAGTCTTTGTGTGCATTCTAAGCCCTTTCAAATATGAGTTCACTCCCTAGTGTGATACATTAAAAAAAGATACCTTCCTCAGAACCAACCACAGCCTCCTGCATTTTGTTTGTCTTCTATTAAAGACTAAGCAGGTACATTTTCATTTCAAATTCCATATAAATGCTTTTGGAATAGTTTAAATCTGAGCTGTCTGAAACTAGGGAAGATATTAGATAAACTCCCAGAACCCTTCTCTGTTTCTCAGTGTCAGGCATTGGGTGGCTGTGTGTACAGAATGCTCTGACCCAGTACCAAAATTTGTAGGCTTTCTTATAGGTACCCTTTTCCTTTCTATAAGATTTGCTCTCCATCTCCTAGATGCTTTTATAATCCCCTCTCTCATCTCCACATAAACCTGCCCTCAGTGACAGTACTGATAAATTTATGTGTGTGTGTGTGTGTGTGTGTATGTTTAGTATGTCTATATATAAATATATCTAGGTTTTAACAATTTCCAGTTAAGGTGGTTTAAAATCTATTGAGGTCAGAATAATGACCATTTAATAAGATGGACTTCAAAGAGTGACACAGTTGTTGTTAAATTCCTTACAAATCCTTTATATGAACATAAGTAATTGACTAGGCACCTCTGGGCTGTTGTCCTATATGTACAATTAAGAAAATAATAGTTGGTATTTCATAGAGTCATTATGAGAATTAAATTATAAAATATATATAAAGCACTTGCTCTGGCATATAAGATGTGTATAGAAAATGTGAAGGACATTTTGCCTGTTGCTAAATTATCTGTGCCTTGAAAGGCTCAGTTCACCATAGGAAAGCAGCAAACTGAATTCAGACAAAGCCTCCACTAAACTCAGCCTCAAACATGAGGAAGCAGCCTGGGGAAGACATTTAAACTAAGACATCTGTGTGGCACATCAGAGTACTCTTGCTCCAAACCCAGATGCCCTCTGATTTCAGCTCCTTACTAGTACAGATCTTGGGAGACAACTGTCGATGGCTCAAGCAATGGAGTCCCCGTTGCCATTTGAGAGACCTGGATTGAAATCCCAGCTCCTGATTTCCATAGGCAGCCATTTGAGGGCATTTGGGGGTATGAATCAGTATGTAGAAGCTCTCTGTCTTTGTTTCTCTTTCTCTCACTCTCTGTCTCTCAAATACAAAAGAAAACAAAGAAGACCATCCAGAAAATAAGAAACAGCTTGCACCACTAGGAAAGAGGCTTAAATGCTCATAGAAATAGTTATGAAAGAATTAGAGGTCATTTTTGAGAATCAAATCCATGCCTAGAGTAATACCCAATTTTCTCCCTTTTTTTTAAGATTTTTTATTTATATATTTGACAGGTAGAGTTACAGACGGTGTGAGAGAGAGAGAGAGACAGAGAAAGAGGTCTTCCATCCAATGGTTCACCCCACAAATGGCCGCAACAGCCAGAGCTACACCGATCCGAAGCCAGGAGCCTGTTCCTGGTCTCCCATGCGGGTGCAGGGGCCCAAGCACTTGGGCCATCCTCCTCTGCCTTCCTGGGCCACAGCAGAGAGCTAGACTGGAAGAGGAGCAACCGGGACTAGAACCCGGTGCCTATATGGGATACTGGCACTGGAGGAGGAGGATTAACCAAGTGAACCATGGCACTGACTCCCTAATACCCAATTTTCATCATCCTACTCATTTCACTAGTCAATATAATCAAAAGGTTCACAGACATTTTATTTTTAGATTTCAAAATTGATTCCATAAGTTTTTCAGAAAAAGATCTAAAATGTAATTATTAGTTACCAGGCACTTTGATAACAAAGACATAAAATTATAGAAAACAAGTATACTTACTTGATAATAAGGGAAATACGATAGTCAATTCAAAACTAATTTCCCTACTGTGAGATCCATGCTTGTCACCAATTGTCTCCTATTTTAGTGTTTATGAACAGATTAGTTTTTAAAATTCTATATGTCAGATATAGATCAAACATGATGTTCAGAAAAATACAGTATGCCCAGTTCAAAAATTCTGATAAGGGGATGTAAGAACTATGCATGTAGACAGGAAAGTGGCCCACGTATCAAAATGGGTTTTTTTTTTACTGTATTTGAGCCAAAGGCTTTTTCTGCCCAACCATTTTTGAATGATACCTAGATGTACGTCTTATTAGAGGAGACAGCAATGTTATGGTTGGCTAGTGGAATTGCTGGGTTAGTTTAGCATTGCTGGTATAGTCAAGCTTAAGCCTAGAACTCCTAGGAATTTCAGAATCACAATCTGAGAAGGCACTGGTATCCAGATATAGGGCAGTCAAATCCATGAATCTGTAGGACAAAGACACAGCTGACTTATAGGGAAGATGGCCATTAGGACAGTAAGTATCTCAGATACAACTGTTAAGGGATCAAATGACAGTTCATGTGGGATGGTGAATTTACCTCTCCCCTTCCCATGGCTACCCTTTTTGTTTGCCCTTTCAGTGAAATGCCTGACCTACTGACAGGAATCTCAACAGCTGTCTATTCCCTACACATATCAATGCAAACTTAAATTATGAATATTCCTAATTTAAGATTTGTTCTACCACACCATCTAAAAATCTCTGTAGGTAGTCAGGCAACATTGAACACTGGGGTAGAAGAGTACTTCACTCTTGTTTTTAGGGGCCTTCTCTCCCACTGACAGATCTCCATGAGTTCATTTCATGTGACACATTGAGCCATTGCATGTATAGAGTATCATGTTAACCCTTGGAATATGCAGAATAATACAGAATAATACAGAATAACATTATTAAAACTCTGTTCTCGGGGCCAACGCTGTGGCACAGCTAGCTAAGCCTCTCCCTGCAGTACCGGCATCCCATATGGGCACAAGTTGCAATCTTGGCTGCTCCACTTCTGATCCAGCTCTCTGCTATGGCCTGGGAAAGCAGTAGGAAATAGCCAAAGTGCTTGGGTCCATGCACCCATGTGGGAGATGCAGAAGAAGCTCCTGGCTTCAGGCTTTGGATCAGCTCAGCTCCAGCCATTGCAGCCATTTGGGGAGTGAACCAGTAGATGGAAGACTTCTCTCTCTCTCTGCTTCTGCCTCTTTGTAACTCTGCCTTTCAAATAAATAAATAAATCTTTAAAGAAAAAGATCCTGTATTCCAAAATATACACAGAAAAAAATTAACATCAGTTGATTAATATAAAGATGTCTCGTGTGGTAGGCATTTGTCCTATTGATTAGTCAGTTAGGATACCTATATCCCATATCAGAGTGTTTATGTTTGAGACCCTGTTCCATGCTCGATTCAGGTATCCTATTATTACACACCCTGGGAAGGAGCAATTCATGACTCAAGTAGTTGAATTTCTGCTACTCAGTTGGGAGTCCTGTACAGAGTTGCTGAACTCCCAGCAGAGGCTTACCACAGTTATTGCAGGCATTTGGGAAGTGAATCAAGTGCATAGGAGGTCTTTCTTTTTAAAAACTTATTTATTTTCATGTTTTTTGAAAGAAATTATATCTATATCTATTTATATATCTATATTAATTATATAATATATAATATATATCTATTATATATATAATCTAATATATAATCTAATATATATAATCTATAGATTATATATAATATATATCTAGATATAGATATCTATAGATATAGATTTAGATATCTAGAAAGAGAGAGAGAGACCGAGATAATCTTCCATCTACTGATTTGCTCTCTAAGTGCCTGCAATAGCTAGGTCTGGGCCAGGCTAAAGCCAGGAGTCCAGAATTTGAATTGGATCTCCCACACTGGTGACAGGAACTCAAGCAATTGAGTCATCATTTGCTGACTCCTCGGGCATGCATGATCCAGAAGCTGGAATAGAAGTAGAGTAGCCAGGACTTAGGTGCTCTGATACGGCAGTTACACCAAGTGGTGACTTAATTGCTGTACCAAATATCCACCCAAGACAGGAGCTCTTTCTGTTTGCCTCTCAAATAAAAAATTAAAAAGGAAATCCTTGTCTCATTTTATCCTTAACGTTGAGAATATTTCTGTATTTGGAAAAAAATCAAATATAAATTTTCAAAACCTAAAAGCAAAGAATGTAATGATATGTCTTATGAACATGCTTGGGAAGAACAGTCTATGAAAATGTAACATCATACAAGCCACAGTAGAAATACGTAGGTATACGTAAGGTATACCAGAAGCCACTGAAGGAGATTTAAACCCATTTCAGTTGGCAGGAAAAGGTCCAAGGAAGAGGTCCAAGGAAGTCTTCACAGTGGAGTAATCCCTGAGCATTGTCTTAAGGGAGTATTAGAAATTAATAATAAGATTCTGGACTGAGGAAACAGTACAAGAAAGTCAGGAGAATGTGTAGAAGTGTTTATGTCTGTGTATACATGTGCATGTTTACATGCCCTACCTTCTGAAGTAAAGGCAATAACTCCTATAATCTGTACTAATATGAATTAATATAAACTTCTGTTTTCTGCACATTTTAAGCCTAACCTCAGCTAAAGAATCAAAAGTTTTTGTTCTACAACAATAAAAAAAATCTCAAATACCCATTTCAGAGGGTTTTATGTAAAATTGTTGGAGAGAGTTGAAGTGGTCCCCAAGTAGTCACCTTCTCTATTTACAAAAAGGCCCTATCTTAGTTTTGGCAAAGTCTTAAGCTCCCAAGATGGCAAACAGTTAGGGGGCTGCTTTCTGCTACAGTGCCAGCATCCCATGCTCACTGACCATGTGGCTTCCCTCCTTCCCTGGCCATTTTCCAAGCTGTTTCCCTCTGTGAGACATGTTGCTTATGACATAACTGGGTCAAGCCACAGTCCCAGTGTGAGGCTTTTGGGACCAACTCAATGTCCTTCCTTCCTGAGTCTATTCAATGGATAAGTCACAGGTACAGCAAGTAACAAAGAATGCAGGCAAGCAACAAGGAGGGTAAGAGATACCGTGGCAAACTCTGATTTCAGCTCTTTCCAGATGTCTGTGGACTTCAGATCCAAAGGGTAATTCCTCTTAGTAATTTTCAGTTTGTTTCTCATGAAACAAGATGACTTTCTCAGGTTGTGCAAAGAAATAGTGATGACTTATGTTAGAAGCATCACATTATACAACATAGTCCTAAACATAAGAGACCTGAGTCCCAGTGCTGCAGGGAGTTGATCAACTGCATCCCTTTGGAGAAGTCATTAATCTCTTCCCCTGTGGTTCTTCCACAGGCAAATAATGATGCACACTCTTCCTAGGCTGCAGGGATTGCCCAGCTATTAGAGACATGAAAGCATTTGTAAAGACATTTTTAAGATGTGTTTATCTATTTTAAAGGCAGAGTCTCTCTCTCTCTCTCTCTCTCTCTCTCTCTCTCACACACACACACACACACACACACACACACACGAGAGAGAGAGAGAGAGAGAGAGAATATGAATATCTCCCAAATGGGCACAACACCTGAGGCTGGTCCAGGGCAAAGTCAGGAGTATGGAACTCCATCTAGATCTCCCACGTGGGTAGCAGAAGCCCAAACACCTGGGGCATCTTCTGCTGCTTTTCCAGACACATCAACAGTGCATTGGATCAGAAGTGGAGCAGCTTGGACTCAAACTGACACTCATATATGGATACCAAGTATCTTAACTGTCAGCTTAACTCCCTGTATCACAATGCCAGGCCCCGCTGGTGCCTCGGCTCAATAGGCTAATCCTCTGCCTGCGGCGCTGGCACACGGAGTTCTAATCCCAGTCAGGGTGCCGGATTCTATCCCGGTTGCCCCTCTTCCAGTCCAGCTCTCTGCTGTGGCCTGGGAAGGCAGTGGAGGATGGCCCAAGTGCTTGGGCCCTGCACCTGCATGGGAGACCAGGAGAAGCACCTGACTCCTGGCTTCGGATCAGCACTGTGCTCTGGCCAGAGCGGCCATTGGAGGGTGAACCAATGGAAAAAGAAGACCTTTCTCTCTCTCTCTCACTGTCCACTCTGCCTGTCAAAATAAAAAAAATAACAATGCCAGGCCTCATTTTCAAAAACTTTAAGACACTAAATAATACTAAATTATAACAAAAAGTTGTTCATCCAGACCGTCTGTTGAGACCACTGAGAGCAAGCAGGTCTATTTTTGTAGGCAAGTAGGTCAATTGCATCTGTCACACTTTCTATCTGTGCAAGATATGCTGCCTAATTTAGAGGGAAGTCTGGGATCAGAGAAGTTAAGTTCACACCACCTAATGCTAAATATTCATTGAAAACCTATCATGCACAATGTACTATGCTATATGTTTTAATTTTCATGATTTGTCCAAGGTCAGTGAGCTGGTTAGCGTAGGGCTAAACTAGCTGCCTTGGCTCTCAGCTGTGTTATCCATCATTTCATTCTGCCACATGTTCTGGAGCTGACCATTATCAACTGGGCAAATAACATGGGCTTTATCTGCGTAATGGCTACAATTGTTTCACCTGTTTCACCACATAAAGCACATAAGTCTTTTCTAGAAATATTTTTGTTGAATCTCTCTTACTTTAAAGAGGTTAAAAACATATTTGTGACATCAAGAGTTTTCTGAAGAGAAAAAAGAAGATATCTGGGAAATGCAACTGGTTTCCTAAGAAAAGCAACAGGATTAAGGACAGCAAATAGTGCCAATGCACTCAACATAAATAATTCTGCAATTACTAGCATCCTTACATTCTCTGGTAGTTGTACTGAAGGAAAAGGAAGCCAGACCAAAGGACCAGCAATGTGAACTGAATCATCATCTGCCACTCATCTTAATCTTTGCTGCTCATTACTGGGATGTTCTATCCTAGTTGTGTCCACCCACCTGTGGCCCAGCACATGGAAATAAAGAACGGGAGAGAAATTTGACTCTTGTCACAGAGTACGTCATGCTGATTTATCAACCTGAAATATAGTTTAATCTGCATAAAAATAGAGTCTTGCAAACTGACTAGGATTAATATGCTCCAGTTCTAATTCCTTCTGGTGGTCTCATTTAAATAGACCATTCATCACAATGACCTCTTTTGATAATAGCCTTACTGTAATATTTAATTTCACATTAATTCTGTTGTAATGTAGCCAATGTTCATTTGCAGAAAATCAGTAAAAAATCAATACTGGTCTCTACCTCTCCCTTTACCAACATCCTCACGAAGGCCAAAACAATTGAAGATGCTCAAGTTCTTATTTGATAAAATGTTCAACAATCATGTATATTTGGGTAGAATAGGGCATATGGATAAATAGACATTAACAAAGGATTTTTAGCTACACTAAGATGTAGGACAATTATTTTGAGGCAGTTAAAATATAAAATACAGTTCACTTATAAAAACTCAGGTCAGCAGATCAACTGGCACATTAGCTGATTTCTATCATATCTACATTCTGGCAGTCACCTAGGCAATGTTAACCAGAGCATGCCTGAGGAACGTGATGGATTTATTTAAAACTATATATATATATATATATATATGCGCACATACACACACACACATATATATATATAATTTATTTATTTGAAAGGCATCGTGATGACAGAGGGAGATTCACAAACACACAGAAAGATATTCTATATACTGTTTCACTCCTCAAATCAATATAAAAGCTGGATCTAAATCAGATCAAAGCCACGAGCTAGGAACTCCATCCAGGTCTCCAACATGGTAGCAGGGGCCCAAGTACTTGGACTATCTTCTGCTGCCTTCCAAGTTCATTAGCTAGAAGCTAGATCAGAAGCAGAGTGGCCAGGACTCAAACCAATGCTCCAACATGGGATGCCAGCTACCATGTTGTGGCTTAATTTGCTGCATCACAATGCTGCTCTCTAGATTTCTAAATATGTCAGTTAAATTCATCACAATATAATATGTTTTTAAAGCATGCATTATATGCCCTTCATATGTTATAACGTTATCTGTATGCAGTCCCCGGGGCCTTACCTATACTTCTGGGTAAAGGACAGTGCATACCGTGCCTAGGTCATATCACAAGCCAAATCAATGTTTACATCAATATAGCTGATGAAGGCCTTCCTTGGCCACTCCACTTCTATATGAGCAGTCAGCAGTACAGTGAGAGAAAAGAACCAGACACAAATAGTTTATACATATAGCTATTTGGCTAGTCAGATAAACTAGATACTATTGTATCTGGTAAATCTTCAAGTAGAAATTAAAGCTGGCCTTCTATATAAGAACAATCCAAGAGAAGATGAGATTTTCCTCTCTCCAAAAAAAGCCCAGGAGATTCCTGTTAGATAAATATCATAGGGTATTGGCTGAACACCTAAACACTATGTGAAGGTTCTGAATATAGTAAATGAGATAATGCATCACAGATGTTCTGGGATGGAAGCAGTTGCAAAGATGATGCCAGAATTTGTTTTAGGTATAAGGGGCATGAGGCTGGCATCATGATACAGAAGGTTAAGTCCCCACCTGTGATGCTGGCATCCCACGTGAGTACTAGTTTGAGTACTGGCTACTCTACCTCCCATTCAACTCTCTGCCTATGTGCCCGGGAATGCAGTAGAGGAAGGCTGAAGTGTTTAGGAGAACCAGACAGAGTTTCTGGCTCCTGGCTTTGGCATGGCACAGCCTCTGTCATCATGACAATTTGGGGAGTGACCTAGCAAATGCAAAATCAATCTTTCTCTCTCTCTCTCCATCTCTCTCTCTCTAACTCTGCCTTTCAAACCAATCAATATATAGAAATGAGGAGCATGCAACATTGTTTTTCAATGTGGTACTTTCCTTCTTCCTGCTGCTATATTTTAATATTGCAATTGCTTTTCTATTTAGAATTTATAAGGGTCAAGAGTGCCCTAACCCAACTCTAGATAAGGCAGTACTGCACATAAAGAACAGCATGCCCCCTAGTAACATGCTCATAGTTGCAGGTAGGGGAGTTGTGTAGTTGGTAGAGCCTATAACATACATCTCTTGATTCTTGGCCCTTTGCTCCTTCTACCTCCTACGCCCTCATTTGCTACTTCATCCATCTCTCAATTGGTCACTGGGGATAGAGCTCATCTAAAGAATGATCCAGCAGGGCAGCAGCCTTGGAGCCAGTTTGTATGGTGCACTAAAATAAATTATTCTTTAAATTAACTATTTAAATAACATCATTTTGAAAGGCTATTAAATTACTAGCCTACCAAAAAAGGTCAAGGAATGATTCTGGTGAAGTTGAGAATTAACTTTTTCCCTCAACAGTCATTTAAAATCTTTTCCTTTCTTCTCCTATCTCCCCAACAGCTTTTCCTTTTCATATCATCAATCTCATATAATGACCTTGCTTCTTATTCCCCTTGGGGAAACTATAAAGCCATCAATAAAGAACTTCACACACACATACTGCCAGGGGTCTACAAGCTTGCCTTCACCTGTGTGGGGAACCAAGCACAAACTGCCTATGCTTCCTTTCTTAGGAGAACTCAGATATTCCAGGACTTAACTCCTGAAATCAACCCCTCTCTACAATGTCAACAATGTTTACTTTCCTACCAAGTCATTCTCATCAGTAATCTTACATGCTCAGCATGACCTATTTTATTAAAACTTTTATTTTAAATAAATGTTTTACAACAAAAACACTGTGAAGTAGTACAAAATTTTCTTTTTTTTAATTTTTTTTTGACAGGCAGAGTGGACAGTGAGAGAGAGAGACAGAGAGAAAGGTCTTCCTTTGCCGTTGGTTCACCCTCCAATGGCCACCGCGGCAGGCGCGCTGCAGCGGGTGCACCGTGCTCATCTGATGGCAGGAGCCAGGTGGCAGGTGCTTTTCCTGGTCTCCCATGGGGTGCAGGGCCCAAGCACTTGGGCTATCCTCCACTGCACTCCCGGGCCACAGCAGAGAGCTGGCCTGGAAGAGGGGCAACCAGGACAGAATCCAGCACCCCAACCGGGACTAGAACCCGGTGTGCCGGCACCGCAAGGCGGAGGATTAGCTTGTTGAGCCACGGCGCCGGCCACAAAGATTTTCTATAAGCCCCCACACCCAGCTTCCCCATTACTGAGATCTCACAGTAATATGCTGCATTTCTCAACAGTTAATGTACCACACCTAATATCCCCTATATACAAACTCTTTCTCTGCCCGCAGCCAGCCTCCAGTGATCAACATTCTGTGTTCATATTGAGTTTTTAAAATATTTTAATTTAGTTTTGGCCCCCAGATGTAAGTGGGACTTTATGATATTTTTCTTTGTGTGTGTGTGGTTTATTTCATTTAAGATGAGTTCCTCCAGTTCCATCTATTTTTCTGCAAATGACAGAACTTCATTATATTTTTTAAATAGCTGAATAGTATTCCATGGTGTGTATATTCTATATTTTCTTTATCTATTCATTTCATGAAAGATAATTGGTTGATTTTATACTTTGACTATTGTGAACCATGATGTTATAAACATGGGGGAGCAGGTATCTCTTCTATACAGTTTGTTAAGGTATTTTGGATATTCATCCAGTAGTAGTATGGCAAATAATATGGCAGTTCTACTTCTAGTGGTTAAAGAAATCTCCACATTGTTTTTCACAGTTGCTACACTAATTTACATCCCTATCAAGAGTGCATGAGTTCCCTTTTCTCCACATCCTCTCTAGCATTTATTACTCTGTTTTTTTTTGGGTAATGACCATTCTGACTGTGGTGAGGTAATATCTCATTGTGGTTTTGATTTGCATTTCCCTGATGGCTAGTGATATTGAGCAGTTTTTCATATATTTGTTGGTCATTTATATTTCTTCTATGAGAACTGTCTGTTGAGGTCCTGTTGCCCATTTCTTAACTGGATTGATTGCTTTTGTTGCTTTTTGAGTTGCTGAAATATATTGGATACTAATGTTTTGTTGTAAAAAAAAAAAAGTAGCTTGCAAATATTTTCTCCCTGTCTGATGTCTCTTTACTGTGTTGACTGTTTTTGCAGACACAAGAACATACATTAGAGAAAGGATAGTGTTTTCAATAACTGGTGCTGACAAAACATATATATGTAGAAGAATCACCATATACAAAAATCAACTCAAGAAGGATTGTAGACCCAAATGTAAGACTGAAAACTATGAAATTGCTGGAAGAAAACACAGGAGAAACACTTTGAGACAGTGGTGTAGGTGAAAGCTTCTCAGATATGACCCCAAAAGTACAGGCGATAAAAGCAAAACTAGACAAATGGGATTATATCAAACTCAGAACTTCTGTAAAGCAAAGTAATCAATAAAACCTCACCTTGAACATCTATCCTTTTCCTATTACCTTATTTCTCTACCACTTAAGAGTAAAACTCTTTGAAACAATCATCTGTTCTCTCCATTTTTATTTCTTTGTCTTGCTTTTTCTCTCAAACCAGATAATTTATAAGAAATTCATCCCCACCATCTGACAGAAATTGAGCTCATCAAGATCACCAATATTCTTTGTGCAGCCAAATTTCATTCTCAGCTGTTTTCAACTTATGTGATTTCTCTGTAGCATTTGTCACAGTGCCTACTTCTATTTTTCTTGAAATATTTTCTTTCCTTGGTTTCTAACACGTCACTTCTCCTGGCTGGCTGTTCCTTTTCGATTTCTTCTGTTGGTGAATCCCAATCTTTACAACTTCTCTACATACTGTCTAGGCAATCTCATGCAGGCAAGTGTATAAAAATAGCACATGTATCTTGAAAAATTCCAGGTTAATAGTTCCATTTATTTTATCCCTTTTCCTCAAGTCTGAAATGTTATTCTAACAGAGAAATCTTCTGAACATCCTATATAAAATATATTCTGCCAGTCTTTGCCTGTTGCCTTACTCACCTTATCCTTTGAAAGCTGGACTCATATATCTAATAGCATACCAGTCAACATTACTTGGATGTCCACTAGGCATTTCAAACTGAACACAGCTAAACTCAAACTTCTCTTCTCAAGGCCTGCCCTTCAACATTCTTAATCTTGTAACTGATAATCTCATTCATTTTGTCTTCTCAGTCCAATTTTAAAAATCATGCCTGATTTCCAATTAATTCTCAGACACAATCTGTCAGTCAACTCTTTGACCTCAACTCTCAAATATGTTCAGCCTGACTATGGTTCATCAATGCCAGTCACCATCATCTCTCATCTGGGCAAATTCAACAGTTTCAAGACTACTTCCTTTATTCCCCACCTCGTCCCTCACCATCTGTTCTTGCCACTGAAGCCAAAGTTACATTTTAAAATCCAGATCATGTCAGTCGTCTGTTCAAAAACATCCAGTGATTCTTCAACTCACTTAAAAGCCAATGCCAAATTTCTGAAAAAACCCTCTGGGACCCTACAGTATCTTTCCCTACTGCCTCTTTGATTGTCAGAACATCTGCAGAAGTGCACCCTAGGTATACAGACAATACGAGTGTGTGGAAAGGAGAGTACCAGGTATATGTGAGAAAAGATGCGTGGTCTTCATTATTGAGTCCCATATGGGTCCTCTCTTGTTTGAAATACTTAAATGCTGAAAATGACAGCTTATTTTCAGAAACTCAAAATGGGCAAATGAAAAAGTATTGTGTAACATCTCCTTATAGAATCACTTTTATTCTTGAAAACAAGAGTTCATCTCAGCAAGGAACCAAATTTTCATATGATTTTTAATAATTCTAAAGGAAATCACCCAAATGGACAAGATTTCCATTCAATTTTCTCATCATGGCATGAAAGATCATACAACTGCCAAAGCAGACGCTTATATTTGAACTGTATCTACTAACATACTCTGCAGTAAAATTTAATGTGTTTGTGTTTTCATTTGGTCTTGATTTGAAGAAATTCTTATAGTGGAATTATGTCTCTTTATCAAGATATCTTTAATCTCTATGGTGCTCTAGGGTGAACAGAATTGACAGTCTTTACGTAAGGTACTATCTTAGAAAATCTCTGACACCTAGAAAAATGAATAAGAAATAATATAATTTCTGACTATTTCACTTCCATAAAAGTTATTTTATTAATATAAATGTTCTAGTTATTCATTCATTTCAAGTTCTTGTTAAATTGGGAGAAATGAAATCTCACCAGTTGTTATGATTATTTATCTGGTCATACTACTAGTTAGCTACCCAAAGCAAAAGATAACACATTAATTTAGATTATATGCTCATTATGGAATTTATTATCTAACTTAATTATCACCACATTATTACATTCATTATATCAGTTTATGGATAAGAAATCAAGGCTAGGGGGTGAGCATTGTGGCAGAGTAGATGCATGTTGGGTTGCTCACGTCCCACTTCAGAGTGCTGGTTTGAGTCCTGGCTTGTACCCTTTCCACCCAGCTTCCTGGTAATGTACCTGGAAAGGCAGCAGATGATGCTCCAAATACTTGTGTTCCTGCCACCCTTGTAAGAGACCTAGATAGAATTTCTGTCTCTTGGCTTTGGCTTGGCCCATCCCTGGCTGATGTAGGCATTTGGGAGGTGAACTTGCAGATGGAATATATCTCTGTCTGTCTGTCTGTCTGCTTTCCCTCTCTATGTGTCACTCTACACTTCTAGTTAATTAACTGAGCAAGTTAAAGAAAGAAATCAAGACCAGAATGCTAAAGTTTCACAGTACAAGTCACACTGGACCTTGTTACCAGAATACATATATTGAAATTCAGTCTTGGGCCAGCGCCGCAGCTCAATAGGCTAATCCTCCACTTTGCAGCACCAGCACACCAGGTTCTAGTCCCAGTCCGGACACTGGATTCTGTCCCGGTTGCCCCTTTTCCAGGCCAGCTCTCTGCTGTGGCCAGGGAGTGCAGTGGAGGATGGCCCAAGTGCTTGGGCCCTGCACCCGCATGGGAGACCAGGAGAAGCACCTGGCTCCTGGCTTTGGATCAGCATGATGCGCCGGCCACAGTGTGCCTGCTGCAGCAGCCATTGGAGTGTGAACCAACAGCAAAGGAAGACCTTTCTCTCTGTCTCTCTCTCTCACTGTCCACTCTGCCTGTTAAAAAAAAAAAAAAAAAAAAAACAAACTTCAGTCTTGGAATCTTTCAAACCTGCCTTTGTTGCAGGATGCTTCTGAGTTCCCTAATACACCATTCTCTATTCATATTCTCTATTCATATAATTTGTCACTATAGACTTATGAAGGTAAACAAAATCAGTTATATTTTAATAACCATGCTTCATCAAATGACCATTTATTTTCAGCAAAAATGTTGAAGTTCTGCAAATGATCAATAGTTAGCAATTATGCCAAAGCTAATTATTGATGGTATACTTATTTGATTAAATTCCATTTCTTAAAATCTTACCACTTACACACACAAAAATTTACATGTGACTTTATGTACATTCCACACATATTTAATGATGTTTATTACTCTGAATTAATTTTCTAACATTCTTATTTATCTCTGCTGACATCACAAAAAATGTGATTTACTTGTTTTTATATTCCTTACACACAATACCTCAAGTCCTGGTAGCCTATGGAACAATATCATTCTTCTTATGGAAATCGCACACTATTCTCTTATCACTGGGGTTCTAAATTCCAAAGTTATTTTATCTTCACCATTTCCTTCAACTGTTGTAGTAGATACCACATCTGGTTTTATATTGATTCCTTCTTGCATCCATTTCCATTCACAAAATCATCACCCAAGCTCAGACTTGTATCATCTCATGCTCTTTGAATTCAATAGTTTACCATTTGGGGGCCCAATCTCCCACTTCTTCTTCCTCCAGCCCATTGTTTTTGTCATCACAAGTGAGTGACCTTTTACTACAATTTTATACTTGAAATTTCATGCTCAAAAATCATGGTTGCTCTTTCCTTCTGCATACAACCACAACTGCTAGGTATATTCACTAAATTTATTGATAGAGAAACACTGCATTTCCCTCCTCATCTTTTCCTTCTCTTATTCATATCTTATGGTCAGTGTGAGCCAACACATCATACTCATTCCTAAATTTGTGCCTTTATTCACATCCTGTGATAATCTGCTTAGTCCCTTTATTCTTCAACATTGTAATTACCATAGCTGAAGCCATTCAACCCTCTCTAGGGCTAAACTTTTAGGTCCAGGCACGAGGCAGATGAAACACTTGTAGATTAGTATTTCCATACTAATTATTTGAGTGGCTAAAAGTGATTCTCTCTTGCACCCACGTGCACACAGACTCATAAGACTAGAAATACTGGGTTAAACAAAGTTAAAAAGTAACCTTTGTCTTTTCTGTGGAATTGAACATGCCATTGTGCAGTATATTCTATAGGACTGTACTGTTATAGCAGATGAAGTAGAGCATAAATGGGGATTCCCAAATTGATGACTAGCCTTCATATACATCAACCATAGCTAGGATCTACCTATTTTCTTATTCTGGTCATATGTACTTACCATGAGGCCCTAAATATGCACAGACTTCTTTGGAACTTGGTCCTAGACTTGTTTTCATATTGTTGTCCCAGAATGTGAATCTTTCTGGGAACATAAACCATTCTGGTTGAGTTCATGCTAAATGTTCCTCAATCAAGCTTATTGGTACTCACTGCTCATCTATGGAGAATGTCTCTTAATATATACTGTAATATATACTTAATATATACTGTAATATATACTGATCAGGTTTTATTCAGATTCATGACAAGACTTCTCTCCACTTTTGTATTCAGTTTGTCAAATCCCAACCATCCACTTTATACACTGAACACACTGATTGTATAAAGAATTGGGCAAGCAACTGTGGCTTCCCTAGTTTTAAATATCTTTCTAATTAACAAATCAGCTCAAATCCAAACTGCATTAATAAAGGGCTGCTTCATATATTCAGGACTTTGCTCATAATTTCCCTAGACAATCAGAAAAGATATCCACTGTGTCTTACGACTCTGATAAGGAGAATCTATGAACTGTTAATTCTCTAGGACAAATAATCAGCTGACTTTACCATCTCTATTTGCAACCTAGGATATGAATCTTACAAACCGATAGCTACATATTTTGAAGGCCATATGCCTCCATAAATTTTCACCTTAAAAATTAACAGCAACATTGATAATACGGGTTGGAGTTGTGGCATAGAGGGTTAAAAAACTGCCTGTGACTCTGGATTCCATGTGCAATTCAGCTCCCTGCTAATGCACTTGAGAAAAGCAACAGAACATGGCTTAAGTGCTTGAGTCCCTCCTACCCACTTGGGAGACACCAAAGAAGCTCCTGGCTTTGGCCATTGTGGCCATTTGGGGAATGAACCAGTGAATGAAAGATACCTCTTTCTCTCTCTCTCTCTCTCTCTCTCTCTCTCTCTCTAACTCTGCCCTTCAAATAAATAAATCTTTTTTTTTTTAAATAATGAGAGTTAGAAGTTCAAAATCAGAACAAATCAATAGCTTTGACTTAAAAGCAAAACCCAACAAAAACAATAACAAGAACAAAACAACCCATATGCTAGATCAAGTCACTAATTTCAACCAAGTCTTCTGCATGAGATAAAAAGGAGGCAGGGAAAGGGAACTCTAAAATAGAAATGAAATGCGTGCAATGTTTTAGGCCAGAGACTGAGATAAAGATACACATTAGGAAAAATAAGGTCAGACAGTTAGGATGGTGTTGGATTACGAAGGCAAGGGAGTTTGATTTTAATTTCCTTTTCTTTTTGCCCTTAAAAACTCCTTTTGTTCAGAAAATAAATTCTGTCACTGCAGGCAATGTTTTCATCCCCAGCCCAAGCTCTTTTGCAGCCCAACACACTTACTGCCATCCCTTCACATCTGTAACATTTAACTTTAATGCCTCTGCCCCTGAGGAGGTGCTGAACACATTTCAATGCAGCAGGCATGGATAGGGCCTGAAGAACTAGCTGCTTGGCAGCGAATCAGCGGGTGACCTTTCTTATTGACACTGTCTGCACAGTGGCTTGGCCACATGGACTGGAATAAATCTCTTCCTGAGCTGGCCTCAGATGGGAGATGGGAAATCACACACCCATTCAGCAGTATCAGATTTATTAAGGAGAAAGACTCTCTATGGCAAGGGAAGTGGAAATCATGAAAATGGACCCAGAGAGCATATCCTCCCTGCTGTGAAAGCAACATGTGTTGCATTCAGCTGGGCTACACCTGGGAGCAAGCCACTGGATTTGTATGGTGATTTACCCAGAAACCAAAATTGGAATTTGGGCAAAGAAGCTTCCTGTTCTCATCCCATCTCCTGGTGATCTCCATGGCTGGTTTCTCTTGGTCCTATAGCTAGTCGGGTTTTGGAACTCTATAGCCAGCCTGTGTGGAAATCAGAAAAGTTCTTCATCCTCTAACCCTTTTATTTTATCTGTTCCTTTTCACAATGGTTTGGCATCGCTTGCACTAAACTTGAACTTAGTTAAAAGTGGAACTACTGTTTATTTGTGGATGGCTTTGTATGTATTATCATTTAGAGATTATGATGAGGGGTAAGGTTTAAAGATGCTGTAGATGAGTTCATCTTAAACATTAAACTGCAGCATTGGGGTTGGTGCTGTGGCGTAGTGGGTAAAGCCCCTGTGTGCAGTGCCAGCATACCATATTGGTTCAACCAATTGCTCCACTTCTGATCCAGCTCTCTGCTATGGCCTGGGAAAGCAATAGAAGATGGTCCCCTGCACCTGTGTGGGAGACCCGGAAGAAGCTCCTGGCTCCTGGCTTCTGGCTTCAGCAGAGCTCTGGCCATTGCAGCCCTTTGGGGAGTGAACCAGCAAATGGATGATCTCTTTTTCTGTCTCTGCCTTGACTTCTGCATCTCTGTCAATCTGCCTTTCAAGTAAATGAATAATTATTTATACAAATAAATAAACTGGATTGTTTACTTGAAAAGAAAACCTCAAACCCAATATAGAAGATAAACAAAAGTATAGTTTCTGTGGTTAAAAACGGTTAAGGCTGGGTTCGATACCAGCCTCTGGCTCCTGATTCCAGCTTTCTGTTAATGTAGGCCCTATGAGGCAGCAGTGATGGTTCAAGTAACTGGGTCCCTCACACTCATGCAGGAGGCCTGAACTGAGTTTCCAGCTCTGAGCTTTGACCCCAGCCAAGAACTGTTGTGCACATTTGGTTAGTGAACTAAAAATAAAAATACTTAATGCTAAAAAGACTGTAAATCTTCCTTCCCAAAGTAGTCCCGGGGCAGATATAGTCCTCTGATCATGAGTATTGTAAAGCTCTGCTCTGTATAGGAGACTTGCTATAAACACATGTTTTATCAATATGAAAAGGCTAATTCTTGATAAAGACAAATCTAGATGTAATAATATAAAAGATATTTTTATTTATCTGTGCAATAGGGGCTGGCACCGTTGCTCACTTGGCTAATCCTCTGCCTGCAGCGCTGGCATCCCATATGGGTGCCAGGGGCTAGTCCCGGCTGCTCCTCTTCCAGTCCAGCTCTCTGCTGTGGCCCAGGAGGGCAGTGGAGGATGGCCCAAGTGCTTGGGCCCCTGCACCCGCGTGGGAGACCAGGAGGATACACCTGGCTCCTGGCTTCGGATTGGCGTAGCTTCGGCCATAGCAGCCATCTTGGGGGTGAACCAACAGAAGGAAGACCTTTCTCTCTGTCTCTCTCTCTCACTGTCTAAGTCTATCTGTCAAATAAATTTTAAAAAGTACATATTTATCTGAGCAATACATTAAGTAATTTTGAAAGAACAGTTACTCCCACAGTTGATACTTGGCTTCTATTTTTATAAGTCATAATTGTGACAAGTAACTTAACCTCCTAAAGTTGGTTTGGGCTCATTAATACTTAGAGCCTCATTGTGAAGATTAAAGATGGAAAATCTTAAGAAAAGTACCTGGAAATGTATTTAGCCTAGAGCCACTCACCAACCTCCACTCTGCTTCTGGACAAGGTCATTATTTTCAGTGAGTTTATAATGCAGAGGAGAGGGGGGAAACAAGACTATTTCAGAGGGTTCAGTGCCATAATAGGAACATACATAAAATGCTGAATGAAGCCTCATACTCAGACAATTGTCTGCATTTCGACTGCATGAGAGTCTTCAAAATGAAAGGGCCATGTGAATAGGTCCTAGAAGGATGAGTTCACATTCACTAGATGTACAAAAGAAGGTGGTTAGTCTAGGCAGAAAGAAGAATGACAAAAGCAGAGACGCAAACAGGTTCACGAGCACTAAGTGCACCGAGCTTGGGGTGTGGGACCTGAAAGAGTATAATCTTGTCAGTTGCATGTCCTCTAAGAAAGCAATATCTTTGGTGCCAAGCTGATAATTACATGGGGATAAAGTTGGAGAAATAGCTGCAATCAGTTTTTATTAGTCTTCACACTTTCGTAAGAAGCCTGGACTTCATTGTACAAACAGCAAGAACCATTGCAGGCTTTTAAATCACAGTAGCTTCGTTCTAGCCATGGTTTGACAGATAATTGTGGCTTCACTCAGGAAGACAAGCTGCAGTTTAATACTAATGCCAAACCAACTTTATAGGAAGGTATTTTAAATAATCTACCAAATGATAATAATAAATATGAGAAACACACTATTATCATTCCCACTTTGGAGATAATAAAGCCAAGGCACTGATAAATGACTTACCCAAATCTGGGAAGACTTAGCAATGGAATCTGCCTATGAACACAAGATTTGACAGATAATGAAGGTTTTGAATAAAATCAGTGGGATCTGATGACACCCAAAATGCTAATAAGTGGGAAGAAAAATGTAGGAGAATGAGTATATGTGCTTGAAAATAGATGGCCAGGAAATCAGAAGTAAGGAGCCAATAATTTAATGAGATATTGATTCAAATTTTTACAAGATTAATTTTCTTTTTTTAAAAAAGATTTTATTTATTTATTTTAGAGGTAGAGTTACAGACAGTGAGAAGGAGAGACAGAGAGAAAGGTCTTCCTTCTGTTGGTTCACTCCCCAAATGGCCACAACAGCCGGAGCTATGCCGATCCGAAACCAGGAGCCAGGAGTTTCTTCCTGGTCTCCCACATGGGTGCAGGGGCCCAAGCACTTGGGCCATCTTCTACTGCTTTCCCAGGCCACAGCTGAGAGCTGGATCGGAAGAGGAGCAGCTGGAACTAGAACCAGTGCCCATGTGGGATACCGGTGCCAGAGGCGGGGGATTAACCTACTTGTGCCATGGCACCAACCCCTACAATATTAATTTTCTTATATAAGCAACTGAGATAGAAAGATATATTATGAAGATATGAAGATAGATATATAAATAGATATATAGATAGATAGATAGATAGATTCTATGTCATTCATTTAAAGCAAAACTACAAAGTATTTTTGGATTTGGGCTTATATTCTAGCAGTAGGCTTAATGTTGGATGGTTAACTCATTATCACACTTGATAAATTTTGGATGTTTCAGAATTTAATATCTAAAATACACAGAAGGATTAGAATAGATGGACAGATATCCAGAAAATACATCAATAGATGTTTTTACAATGACCACTAAACATATGACATTTGGATAATATCCTAAACACAAAATTGAAAAAATAAATATTTTGATTAAGAAGGGAAATTTAATATTATCTAGTACACATATCATTTTTTCGAAAAAGGAGAAAATTTAAGAAATATAATACAACTAGCCCAAGATCTAATTGATATTATATATTGGGTTCCCATGAGAATTACACATAATAAGAAAAATTGCCATGGATAAGCTAAAATGTATTTTCAGTTCATATTCTTTTTTAAAAAATCACTGGAAATAAAAAAGTATATAATTTTTTATTAAGTAAATTCAATATTGTCATATTTTTAAAGACACTTTCAGATGGCATGTTGGGAATAAATTGTGTTATCTTTTCAGGAGCCTGAGAACACAGTGCTGAAGGTCATAGGGTACCATTCCTGGAGAAAAGTGGACAGGTACATCTTGATGTACTACACAGATAATAATGTTCCTACTTTAGTGTTTTTCCAAAAACTTTAATGGTTGAATGGTTTTTATCTACTTTTGAGACAAAGATGACCCCCAACAAGTATAAGATGCTACAGCATTTGAAATCTGTTCAGAAAATTCTATCATTTGATGCTATCCTGTCTTATTAGACTTATTTCCCTTAGAAAGCAGCAAAGTCCTGAAAAGCAGAGGAAATATTATTATTTCTCTTTTATTTACTGCATACCTAGCAAAGAACAGAAAGCATAGTAGGAGCTCAAAATATTTATTCACAAATCTCTCCTTAACATGAGTTAGTCTATTTTATAAAATAAATTCTGTAACAGTATTCTGTTAATGAAACACTATTTTTTTTAAACAGGCTGAGTGAATAGTGAGAGAGAGAAAGACAGAGAGAAAGGTCTTTCTTTGCCGTTGGTTCACCCTCCAATGGCCGCCACAGCCAGCGCACTGTGGCCAGCGCTCCATGCTGATCCAATGGCAGGAGCCAGGTGCTTCTCCTGGTCTCCCATGGGGTGCAGGGCCCAAGCACTTGGGCCATCCTCCACAGCACTCCCGGGCCAAAGCAGAGAGCTGGCCTGGAAGAGGGGCAACCGGGACAGAATCCTGCACCCCGACCGGGACTAGAACCCAGTGTGCCGGTGCCTCAAGGTAGAGGATTAGCCTGTTGAGCCATGGCACATGCCAAAAGACTATTTTTAAGACTGACAGTGCAGGGCTGGCGCCACGGCTCACCAGGCTAATCCTCCACCTGAGGTGCCAGTACCCCGGGTTCTAGTCCCAGTTGGGGCACCGGTTCTGTCCCGGTTGCTCCTCTTCCAGTCCAGCTCTCTTCTGTTGCCCAGGAAGGCTGTGGAGAATGACCCAAGTGCTTGGGCCCTGCACCTGTGTGGGAGACCTGGAGGAAACACTTGGCTCCTGGTTTCGGATCGGCATAGCATGCCGGTGGTAATGTCCATTTGGGGGGTGAACCAACAGAAGGAAGACTTGTCTGTCTCTCTCTCTCACTAACTTTGCCTGTCAAAAAAAAAAAAAGTGCAGTTCAACATTATTTTAGCATTTTACTTCTTAATTGTACTTTAAAGAAATACACAGTTAGAACATGTTGGATTCATTCAGTAATACAAAGTTGGTAGTCTGTCTTAAATCTTCTCTTTTCATATTCCAGTGCTCTTCCATTTTTCTCTCTTTCTGTTGTTTGTTTATATCCTGTGATCCTTGGAGGAAAACTCTGTGTTCATATTTTCTTCCTCAGTTTTTATTATAATAAGCTCTTATAAATACTCTCTTGATATTCCAAGATGCAGTTTCTGGCTTCAGGAAATATATATATATATATATATATATATATATATATATATATATATATATATTTCCTAGATATATATTAAATATGTTAAGCATATATTAAAATTTAGAAAGAGATCCAGTCAGAGAACAGATCCCTGAGGTATCCAGAACTCTGGTTTTCCATCACAGAAGCATTTTTATGTGTTGGGAAATAAGTGTATGGGGAGGTGAAATGTGCACAGAATCCCAACTTCTACCATATGCAAGTTATCTGTGGTCATTTGTACCAATAAAACATTTTATATGCTTAGAATACCAAAATTTTTCAGCTTTCACAAGTTTTCTTATTGCCTGTGAAATTTTTAGGAAAATTTATATAACCTGTGGACTTCACTACTCCACATTGTTTAGTTATTCCTCCTGCTTTTTAGAGATAGAGGACACAAATCAGCTAAATTTTTCATAATCAAAATAGAAGGTTTCATTGGAACACAATGGGAAAGACTTCAGGAAGAAAAGCCAAGTTCAAAAGCTACCTGAGGAATTTTCTTTGCCATTCTGCTTTGGTCATTATCTCCACATGAGGATAAGTGATATGGGCATGTTGAAACAAAAGTTTCTTCCATATTGAATACAAAGAATGTCATTTAAGTTTTTTTTTTTTTTTTTTTTTTTTTTTTTTTTTTACAGGCAGAGTGAACAGTGAGAGAGAGAGAGAGACAGAGAGAAAGGTCTTCCTTTGCCGTTGGTTCACCCTCCAATGGCCGCCGCGGCCGGCGCACTGAGGCCGGCACACCGCGCTGATCCGAAGGCAAGAGCCAGGTGCTCATTCTGGTCTCCCATGGGGTGCAGGGCCCAAGCACTTGGGCCATCCTCCACTGCACTCCCGGGCCACAGCAGAGAGCTGGCCTGGAAGAGGGGCAACCGGGACAGAATCTGGCGCCCCAACCGGGAGTAGAACCCCGTGTGCCCGCGCTGCAAGGTGGAGCATTAGCCTATTGAGCCGTGGTGCCAGCTGAATGTCATTTAATTTTAAATACAAATTACAGTTGGACTGATCTCCCACTGACCCCCTGGCCACACCTCAAATCACAAGCATCAGACCTTATTATACTAGATAACAATCCACATGTATGAATGGTAATATCTTCTGGGAAAAAAAAAAAAAAAGAAAAAAAAGCCAGAATTAAAATATTGTATTTCAAAAAGAAACCATTAAGCATTTAGCATAGCAGTGACATTACTTGATTTTTATGTTTCTAAAGAGTTACTCTCATTCTTTTGTAAAGAATACATTGTAAGGAGAAGTGAACAGAAATAGGGTGATTATGTAAGAGACTATAAAATTATCCTGAGGATAGAATGATGGTTCTACACAAAATGCTGCAGAAGTAATGACTCAATGTTTAATCCCTGCTCTCAAGTCCTTCTCCATGTGGTTGGGAAGAAAATATGTCTAAACTTTGGAAATGATCGGACACCATAATAATCAGGACAGACTTTCCTGGAATTCTTCACAGCTTAGAAAGTAATTGTACTGACATAACATCAGTGAATCATGACAACACCCAAACTTTGGATAGGATGGGTGAGCCATTGCTATCATTCCTCTTTGAGAGATGAGAGCACACAGACAGGGTCAGGCTAACCTATTTCCCCCAGGCCACAAAGTTTGCTGGGGCTGATTCATGGCTGCAAGCACATGCATGCACAGCAAGTGTCCCATTCCAAAGCTACCAGATAAGAGATGCCAGAGACAACATGCATGCTCCGGTCAGCTCAAGGAAACAGGGATTTCTGCTGGTTGAAAATTAATAGGGAGGGCTGGCGCTGCGGCTCACTAGGCTAATCTTCCACCTTGCGGTGCCGGCACACTGGGTTCTAGTCCCAGGCGGGGCACCGGATTCTGTCCCGGCTGCCCCTCTTCCAGGCCAGCTCTCTGCTGTGGCCAGGGAGTGCAGTGGAGGATGGCCCAGGTGCTTGGGCCATGCACCCCATGGGAGACCAGGAGAAGCACCTGGCTCCTGCCATCAGATCAGCACGGTGCGCTGGCCACAGTGCGCCGGCCGTGGTGGCCATTGGAGGGTGAACCAACAGCAAAGAAAGGCCTTTCTCTCTGTCTCTCTCTCTCTCTCTCTCACTATCCGCTCTGCCTCTCAAAAAAAAAAAAATTAATAGGGAGACATTGCAAAAAGGCGGTGAAATTGTAACTTGGTTTGAAAAGGGGCAACACTTGGGAGCCAGAAAATTGTCCAGGATCTCGAACAATCTCTCTGGGTTTGTTCTGTTGGCTGATTTTAGGGCACAACTTATGCCATAGTATTGATCCAGTAAGGATAAACACTTCCTAGATCTTTGTGCTAAAAGATTTATTTTATTTAGTTGAAATGCAGAGTGACACAGAGATAAAGGAATAAACAGAGAGGGTAAGAGATCTTTCATGCACTGGGTACATCTAGAAATGGCCTCAACACCAGGACTGGGCCAGGCCAAAGTCAGGAATCTGGAACTACATCTGGGTCTCCCATACAAGTGGCAAGGGACAAAACACTTGGGCCATCTTTAGCTGTGTTTCTAGATGCATTAGCAGAGTGATAGATTGGAAACAGAGCAGCCAGCATTCTGATATGGGATGCTGGCACTGCAGATGGCAGCTTAACACACTATGCAACAATGCTGACCCTAGATACTTCCTTAAGTCTATGAAAATATGTTTACTTTTTCATTTATTTCTTCCAAAATGGTAACCATGATTTCAGGGATTGGAGGACGAAAGAAGACTGTTTGATAGAGAGCAAAATTTAGATTTAAGGGAAAAAAAAAAAGAGCTGCAACTACTAACATTCTCATGTTTTTTATTTTTAAGGTAACAACTTGCAAACAACATGTTTAACTCATGCATTTTCCCTGGGATTCTCCCCCACTCAGCTAAGGTTAAAATTTTATCTTGGCTGTAATCTGCCTTTTTACAGAATGCTATCCTGTTTGTATGTAATATGTATGTATGATATCTTTTGATAAATGATTTCTGTACTTTTCCTCTGACTTACCTTGAGCTCTATGGCAGCTATGCTCTGCTAGCGCTGCAGTCAGCCTGGGGCATACAGGGCACAGCCAGGGGAACATGTGGCAATAGCTGGAGGAACATTCAGGCCTACCCTTCTCTGAGAAAATATACCTCTAGTGGTTTTGACTACATCTGACAACATGCCCATCAGGCCACGCTGCAGTCACTATATCTCTCACCCTGTCAGTTTGCAGAACACTGAGGTCCCTTATCTTCCAGCAAGAGGGGGAAGCAGGTTAGCTCTGGGCCAAACAGAGAAGGTCAAAATACAAGACAGTTGTCAAAGCTAGTGAAGAATTGAGATGAGGGCCATGGATTCAGGGGCCTCCAATGCTCTGTAGATTTCTGCCTGAGTCAAAGGAGGAAATAAAAGAAACTTAATAGCTGTCTAAACATAGGAATAACTCTCTGAAAACACAGGGTTGAGAAGGCAGAGAATTCTTTGATAATGTTCAAATAAGACAAGCAGGGACTAAATATCTTTCCACAAAATTAAAATAATGTTACTACAAAACTACAGATGCAAAGCAATATGGGCAAATATGGTGCCTTCAGTACAAAGCAGGATCATATAGGTATAATCACAAATTGAACCACACTCCAGTGCCCTGATCCAATTCTGGGATAGAAAGGAAAGACAGAGTAAGGAGAACTTTACCACTAGATAATAAAGAGCAGATCCCATAGGTAAAAGCAGGACAATGGGTGATCACAATATTAATTAGCAACTAAATAATCAAGAATGCTAAATGAAGATCTAAGATTATATTGCCAGGGTCAGCTTAACAAAAGATAGAGATACAAAGGTTAAAATTACTTAAAAAGAAGTTGAGTATAACACCAGACACCCTTAACAAAATATAGTGATTAGAATAAAGGAGAAAATAATGTTGATTCTTTTTCATCTGGAGATGGCCTAATGTGACCTTGTCCATGTGAAAAATGGGAGACCATTCATTACAAGATGAGAAAAGAGCCTCATCTAAAGACAAACTACTGTTACACCAGGATCAAGATAGTGTAGTTAAAATGTGGGATGGAGCACATGAAGTTTATTCTGGGACTGGAAAGTAAAGAACTTCCCGGAAAATAGAAGAGAGTTTGGAAATTGCATAACACTTTACAGTACTATGTAAAGGTTCTCTACCAATTCTTTAAAATAAGAGAATTAAAGCCCAAGGGAAGCAGAATTCTAGAGGGAAAGAATATTTGATATGGAATGAGAATACTTGAACTTTAGTATCAGCTGTGCCATTCTCTAGTCACCTTTAGAGATTCATGTATCCTTCTTTTTGCTCACTTCCTCATATCTAAATGTATAGAAAAATAAAGGTATATCATCTATTTTCTAAATGTAGATCGTTATATCTTTCCCCTAAAGTATATGGCTTATGATAAACTTACTTTCCATTCTATATTTCCCATCCCTTAGGAAGTCAAAGTCAAAGGAATAAGAGAGCTATTTTTTAGGAAACCATCCCAATGAGTGTCAGTCCTATCAGTTACTCAGGCACACTGCTATGTGAGGCATCGTTGCCATCCATATGTTCTGCCAGGACTTTATGAACAATATACTAAGTAACAGTTCAGTTTCAGGGCCTGCACTGTGACTATGGCATAGTAGGTAAAGCCGTCACCTGCAAGACCACATGGGCTCTGATCCAGCTCTCTGCCATGGCCTGAGAAAACAGTGAAAGACGGCTCCTTGCATGTGGGCGCCAGTTAGAGTCCCAGCTCTTGTACTTCTGATCCAGCTCTCTGCTATGGCCTGGGAAAGCAACAGAAGATGGCCCAAGTGTTTGGGCCCTGCACCCCCATGGGAGACATGGAAGAAGCTCCTGGTTCCTGGCTTTGAATTGGCTCAGCTCTGCCTGTTGCTGTCATTTGGGGAGTGAACCAGCAGATGGAAGACCTCTCTCTCTCTCTCTCTCTTTCTCTGTGTGTGTGTCTGTCTGTAACTCCACCTTTCAAATAAATACATCTTAAAAAAAAAAAAAAAACACTAAGTAATAGTTCAGTTTTGTTATAAAACGTTACTGGTCTTCCCTTCTCATTCTCCCTCAACTTTTCTGGTGAGTTCCCTGCATTCCAGCACTGGCATGGTCCAACACTATCCCATATTTGGTGGATTTAGTCTGGTACTTTCATGACCCTGGCCACCATTACCAAGTTCCACATAGCCTAGCAAGGACCAAAATAAGTTTTATACATCACTATTGTCTCTGGCACAGAAGATAGAGTATATACTTCAACAGTCAATGAGAACTAAAGCCAAAGTAGCCTAAGAAATCTATATCCAAAGACAAATCGTCAAGAGAAAGCCTTAAATCCATCCAGAAAGTCTCCCTCTAAAAGTAGTTGAGACAACTGATCTTCCAGATATGCAAATATTAATGTTGGGACACAACAAGTATGAAAACAAGGGAATACCATGCCCTAAAAGGAATCAAATAATACTTCAAGATCAGAATACATAGAAAGAGAAACTATTGAAATAACTGATGAAAAACCTAAAATGATAAGTGTAAGGATACTCAAAGAAATATAAAAAAGATAGAAACTTAAATTTAATTAGTAAATTAATGTTTGGTATAAATAAGAAAGTCAGCAAAGAGATAGAGATTTTGAAAAATAACCAAACAAAATTCATAGAACTGAATAAACCAAATAAAAATATTAAAAACCTAAATAACAAATTAGATCAAGCAGAAGAAAGAATATCTGAACTAGAAGACAAGAAAGGGATTGAATGAAAGAAAGAAAATAAGAAAGAAAAATAATTAAAGGAATGAAGATGGCCTTTGAGATATTTGGGACACCATTAAATGAACTCATATTTGAATTATGGAACATTCTGAAAGAGAAAAAAAATTCTTATTCATTCATAAAGCTTAGTATAGGTAGGACCTCAACATTTGTTTTTTTAATAAAGGAATGGCCAGCTGGATGAAAATACTATAATAATAGCATCTTTTATATATCTCTTAAAATTATTTTAATTGTTAACTTAAAAAATAATCATTTTATCAATTAGATTTAGAAATTTTATCTTTCCAGATTCAGAATGACAAGCCCCTGCTGTATGAAGAAAACCATAAGTCAATGCCATATGAGGTCAAAAAAAGACACCATATATGAAGGTGGTCCCATAAGATTATAATGGAGCTTAAAAATTTCCTAGTGATACTGTAGCCTTTATAAAATAGCAGTGCAGTATTTACTCATATTGGGGTGGTGATGTAAACCTACTGTGCTGCTAGTCATGTAAATAATACTTGATAATGATAACAACTATGTTATTGGAATATGTGTTTTTGTATGTAAGGTATTAGAGTATATTATTTCTTTGTATAAAGAATTTCACAAAACTACAGGTCATGTTAAAAAATTAAAAATAAATTTAAAAAATTTTAAAAAACACCCAATAATACAGTTTATAAGAAACTCTACCAGAAAAGACACACATAGACTGAAAGTCAAAGAATGGAAAAAGATATTCCATACTAATGGAAACCTAAAGAAAGCAGACAAAATAAACATTAAGCAAAAACAGAACAGAGACTGAAATAGTTCATTATACAATGATGAAGGGGTCAATTCAATAAGATGTGATGATTTCAAATATGTATGCATTTAATGATGAGGCACCAAATTTTATAAAACAAACATTATCAGATCTAATGGGAAAAATAATCTCCAATCCAACAATAGTGTAGTACTTCAAAACTCCACTTTCAATTGACAGATCATCCAGACAACAAACAATCCATAAATAGCAGAATTAAACTACACAATAGATGAAATGAAATCACCAGGTATTTATAGAATATTCCATCCAATTGAAAATTTTCATCAACAAATAGAAAATTCTGTAGAACAGGCCATATATTAGGAGTAAAAACAAGTCTCAAAATGCCTTTTAAAATCAAAACCATATTATGCATCTTTTCTGAACACAATGAAATAAAACTAAAATTAACAAAAAGAAATTCTAGAAATTATGCAACACAAGGGAAATGAACAACAAGCTACTAAATGAACAATGGATCATTAAAAAAATAAAAAGAGAGATTTTAAAATCCCTTGAAACAAAAATGGAAACACAGCTTATGAAAACATAATGAACACAGCAGAAGAAGTAATAAAGAGGAAGTTTCCAGCGATAAGTGCCTACATAACAAAAGGAAAGACACCAGATAAACAACTTGAGCATGCATATCAAGGATCTAGAAAATCCAATACGCCAAACCCAAACTCAGTAGAAAGAATTAAATAAAATAGAAAGTAATAAAAAATACAAAAATTTGTGAAATGAAGAATTGGTTGTTTGAAAAAATAGACATAACTAATAAACATTCACCAAGATTAAGGAAAAATGAGAGGACAGTCAAATAACCCAGAATTGCTAAATGAAATATCATATCATAGAAATAAGATAATTAGGGACTATTATGAGCAACAATATGCCAACAAATTGAAAAACATTGAAGAAACTGCTACATTTCAGGACACATACAAGTTACCAAGACAAACCATGAAGACATAGAAAAGATCAGTAGTATGTAATGAGACTGAATCTATAATAAAACTCTCCCAAAGAAAAGTCCATAACCTGTAGCTTTCTGCTAAATTCTATTAAGCTGTTCAACAAGGACTAATACCAATTTCTTTAAGATTTACAGAGTTGCAGAGTGAGAAGAGAGATCTTCCCACCTGCTGGTTCATTTCCCAAATGGTGGCAATGGTTAGAGCTGGGCAAGGCTGAAGCCAGAAGCCAAGAGCTTCTTACAGGTCTCGCATGTGGCTGCAGTGGCCCAAGCACTCAGGCCATCTTCTGCGTCTTGTTTTTTGAACTGGTGACTGTATGGGATGCCAGCATCACAGGCGGTGGCTTTTACTCACTATGCCACAATACCTACCCCAATGTCAATTCTCAGATTATTCCAAGAGATCAAAATGGAGAGAATTCTTCCAAAACTCAATCCTAGACTCCCTTAAGGGTGGCTGAAACCCAAGTTCTAGAGTTATCACCTGCTTCCTCCTATATATGCATTAGCAAGAAGCTGGAGATAGGAATCAGAGGCAAGGATCAACCCAGGTACTCTGATGTCAGAAAACTTAACCATTATGTCAAGAGCCTAACCCCAGTTACTTTTTCTTTATTTGAAAGGCAGAGTTACAGAAAGATGAGAGAGAGAGAGGGAGAGGAGAGATAGAAGGAGGGAGAGGGAGAGAGAGATTTGATTCCAAACTCAGAGGACAATAAAACAAAAACTATATACTAAACTCTTTTATGAACATACATGCAAAAATTCGCAACAAAATAATGCAAATCAAATCCAACAACACATCAAAAAATCATGTATCATTATCCATTGGTTTTTACCCCAAGGATGTATGATGGTTCAACATCAGTAACATTTTTGTGTACTAATAACACTCACTCATGAACAAAATAAGAGCACTAGCAATCATAATAGGACAAAAAGAAATAAATACCTTGGAACAAATGTAACCAAGTATGTGAAAGATATCTTCAATGAAAATTACAAAACACTGATGAAAGAAATTGAAGACAAGCTCAAACCTATTTCCCAAAGTAAAATTGTTGTTGTTTTCCCCTCAGGAGAACTTGTGTTCAAAACCCTAGGGATTTCAAGTATAATTTCCCACTTAATTTGTGTTAGCATCCATACAGCAGCTTGGTAAATGATCTGCGTTGGTAAAGGTTATTATGGATAGGGATCTAAATTCTGGGGAAGGTATTAATGTGTTTGAGGTTGCATGCAGGAAACTTGCCTTATGTTAGGCAGAATGAATAATGAATGGTAGAAAATAAAGGCTTAGATGCTACTATTGCTCCTCCTCATAAAATTTTAGACCACAATCACTCTCCAAATAGAAGTGAGCAAGTCTTTGAAGATCAAAGAAATGAAAATGCAAGTGAAGACTAATCTCTGCCAAATTATTCAATTGTGACTACTTCTCCTTCACACAAAGTACCACTCTTCAAAAAACCACTCTTCATCAGAGAACAATAGGAATTTGATAAACTTGGCAACTTTCTAAACCAAAGACTTGCTGATACAGAGGTTCCTTTTGTGTTATAAAACAAATTAAATGAGGAATTATTCTTGGTTGGAGATTTGATTGCTAAAAATTAACTTCTTATATTTACCACCAAGTATAACATAGAAACAACCGAACATACTTCACTTTGGCCAATGGATGGCACTTTCAAAATTTTTCTTCATGTTTTTTATCAAACACATATAATTTATGCCCGTTAGATTCAAAAATTATAGAACTTACTGATTTTACATACAAGTGAAACACTTCATAAACTTTTTACTTGGAAATCTGGCAGACTTTACAAGAGAAAATTAATTTCAGTTGAATCCCTAAGCCATAATGATAGGTTTTAATTAGGTGCATTCAAGGCCTTCTAAAAGTGATTTTCAAGGCATTATCAATAGGGTTTCTTTCTTCCATTCTGTTCAATACTTCGGGCAGAAAATTGTTTGCATGATATGATATGGGGATGATGAAACTTCAGTTTAAAAAATGTGTAATTTATCTGTATTGGCATTCCTTCTAGCTTATGAAATTCCCAACATTAAAGCCACATTTGCCTGAAGAAGATAGTGAAGTTACAAACTGATTCAAAAACAATTATATGCTAGGTAAGATAAGATATACAACAATGTTGATGTTTGATCTCCTGTATTGTTTCTGTGAATGTATGGTCTGTATATGAGTGCACATGGAACAGATTTTTGCATAGCTAAAACAATGGAGAAGCCTAGCACAGAAGATAGGAAATAATGTTGCTATACATTGAATCATGAAGAATTTCAAAAAGATCATGGCCATGTAGAAAATGAGTATGAACATACCCTTTAAAGAGTCTTAGGACCTAAGAAGAACAACAAAACAGCCATTTATAATGATCTATAACTTCCAAACGTAATTAATGATTTTGAAATTTGCAGAGCTTCTACCACCATGCAATCATTCATATTCCATCCCTGTTATACAATTTTTCACGTTGAATTTTCTTTTTAGTTTTTGGGATTGTTTTTAAATATCTAGTTACTTTTCTCCTATTTTAAATTGCTAGCATTATTTTTTTTTGCAATTTTCTATCCTATTTATTTTTATCTTTGTATCCTTTCCAATACTGGAGGCACAGATGCTTACACCTTTTTCCCTGAATTTGACTCCATGAAAGTGCACTCTCACAACACTAACTTTATGTGTAAACAATATGTGTATTCATAAAAACATTGAAATGTCCTCCATAAATGAAGATATATTCTTTTTGTATGCCTGCATTTGTGAAATATAAACTTTCGGAGAGCTAATTCTTTGGATAATGTGGTTAGTGATCCATCACAATTTTAGATCAATCTTGTCAAACACTTAGGTTGTCTGCCACAGTATTTCAGATGATTGCATTTATAAAGTCAGGTACACACAATTACCAAACATAATGATACATATTTATATATTTCACTTTTTGATCTGTTTTTATGCATGTTGTCTATCTGCTTAGAATTGTTATATATACTATTGTTAGTATACCTGAACGTTTGACATCAAATATGTTATTATTACCTATTTTTGTGTAAAATTGCCTATGAAGCGTTCTGTTCTTTTTTAAGATTTATTTTATTTATTTGAAAGCCAATACAGAAAGAGAAGAGGGAGAGACAAAGTCTTCCATTCACTGGTTCACTCTCCAAAGGGATACAACCACCAGGGCTGGGCCAGACCCAAGCCAGGAGCTTCTTCTGGGTCTCCCACATGGGTGCAGGAGGCCAAGACTTGGGCCATTCTCTGGTGCTTTCCCAGGCACATCAGCAAGGAGCTGGATTGAAATTGGAATATCCGGGAAATGAACTAGCAGCCATATGGGATGTCAATGCTGCAGGCAGTGGCTTTTATCTACTGTGCCACAGTGCAGACCCCTCTATTTTGTTCTTATTAATTCTTTTGAAAATACAAATAAATGTTTTTAAAATAATTTTACTACTTTTCCAATAATTATATTCTTTAGGATTTTTTTAAAAAAAAATATTTATTTGAAAAGCAGGATAATACAGAGAGATGGAGAGATGGAGAGACAGAGAGACAGAAAGATCTTCCATCTCACTCCCCAGATAGCTGCAACCGCCAGACTTGGGCCATAACGAAGTCAGGTATCTAGAATTTCAACAGGGTCTGCTACATGGGTAGCAGGGGTGCAAGCACTGGGACCATATTTCACTGCTTTCCCAATGCATTAGCAGGCAGCTAGATAGAGATGTTAGCATTAGAGGTGATGGCTATGCTACAACACCAGCCCCATAGTTTTTAAGATTTTCATCTTACAGAATTTTTAACTTTTGAGATTTCAACATTCAGTGTTATGACATTTGTAATTGTGTCCTTTTGTACTATAACCCATATATCTCAAGTATATATTACCCAACAACTTCATTCAGATGGCAAACACATATGTGTATTTTGAAATTATTTAGGAGAACCTTACTTTTTGATTATCTGACCCTACAACATAAAGTCATGAATTTGAAAGACCACATGTTGTCCTAATAATTATGTAATGAAGAAGATTCCTGAGGACAAAATCAGGCACATACCCATTGTCACAGCCCAAGTCAAGAAGGTTATGGTGCACTAGTATTCTAGTCCCGGTCGGGGTGCCGGATTCTGTCCCGGTTGTTCCTCTTCCAGTCCAGCTCACTCAAATAGTTCTTAAAGCCTCTAGAACTTCCCTCAACCAAGGTATTTTGTTAGCCTAAGTCAAAATGAGTATCATCTAAGTCTTCATGCAGAAAGGTCTGGATATTTTGAAATGATGAACCAGTCACACATAATTCATTTATTCCAAATCCCAGGTCCTCCTATCACTTTGGATTCCTTTCTTTACATTAAACTAAAGCATTTCTGTTACTTCATTTGAATAGCCTACTATTTATTTCAGTTTTAGTAATATATATATATATATATATATATATATAAAATTATTAAGTTCACTCCCAGCTATTTGGGCTAGTTTGACCTAGCTCACTAAACCCAAAATTCCTTGTACATGTACCAAATTGACAATATTGAGTAGTGTAGTGGGGCAGAAGAGACTTAAGCATCCTATTCTGTATAATGCCTTGTTGTACTTAACATTCTGTTATTACAATGTCTTCAAACTTTACACCATCAGCCTTATCTGATGGACTGCTTTTGCCGCTCTAGGAGGGAAGTTGCAGTTATTCAGTCTACTACTGTCCCAAATTCAAGTCTGCCAGATCCAGTTATTTACCAAGTAATGCCTTCCATTTTTGCCTGAGAGACCTGGTGAAGCTATAAATCTAAGCTATGTTATAATTCTGCCACCTACATGACCAGATCCTGTGGCTGCTTTTGCCCACATCAGCCCTAGAGCTAGAGGAGACTGCATTAGGTAAGTCACAGAAACTCTTTGACTCTGATTGAGTTCAATTAGAGTCACTTTTCCCTTTAAGCTCTTCAATTTTGTTAGGAGTAGTCCATTTTCCCATTGTGACTATGCTGACTATAATGTTCTATTGCAGGATTCTTTCAGTCTGGCAAAACCATTCCTTGATTTCCGGTGGCCACAAGCAACAATTTAAGTAAAGCAGTTTTCACTGGATAATATGAAATAATACAAATGCCTCACCATTTAAAAGTAACTGGATCCTTTCCAATCCATATCAGAGAGCTCATCTCAGACTCCTATTTATTTGTGAATATCCTATCTGGCAGCATTCTTGTCACAATTCTTTTGTGGGTGAATGTTCTCAGTTGCAAACAACAGAACCTATTCTTAGCTTAACTAAATCAAAAATAGACATTCATCCACACCACTAAGGTAACCCTGCCAAACTGTTTTTAGGAGACTAGCATCACTCTGAAACCAAATATGAAGAAAGGTGGTCAAATGGAAATCCCACTGACAGTGCCATTTACTGCTTAACACCCAGAAAAATGAGAATCTTAATTAACTATGATGCTAAACACCAGAGTGACTGAACTGCTGCTACTTGGGTATTGATGGGTGAGCAGGAAGTGCTCCCATGATTATACTTTCCACAAACCTGTACAAGTCTGTGTTCTTATGTTTCATACACTTTTCAAGGTACATTCAGGCACATTTGAATGACTGAGTTGGATCACAGCAATCACCTGAGCTCAGGGAATCCAGTACAAGATGAGACTGAGCAATGTTGATGGAACCAGTCTTCAAATTCTGTCACAGTCCAGTTTACCTAAATGTAATGGCTTTGATCCACACTACAGTTTGGAGACAAAACTACTTACTACTTGAACCCTGAATATTAGATTTGCCATGGCTGCTATTTTCCTCTGAATAGAAGAAAAATCTCCAAAGGAAAATTTCTATGTGTAAAATAAAACTTGTTTTACTTTATTTATCTCTAGTAGCCAAAGTGAAATTTTTAATAGAATGTTAAATATCTTCAAGCTCAGTCCCTACTTTCATGGAGTTCCAGTCAAACAAAGAAAAAGACACATTAGCAAATAATGAGGAAATACTGTATAAGCAGTGTGTACATGGAAATATTATGTTGAAAAAATGATAAAATCTAGAAGAGACTGAACATATACGAAGGTTTGTAGAAGTACACTACAATATTTTCATGTGTTTCATCATAACATCATCACTTAATTGGACCCTTAAAGTCTCAACATCTTGTAATCCATAAATATTGTTGTTCCAAAAGAGACCTTACTTTCACTTCTCAAATCATATAAGGAAAAGGTAGATTTGCTTTTTTAAAATCTTTTTTACATTTATATAAAAGGAAGGTAGATTTCCTTTACCTTTTTAAAAGTGCCAACTCCAAAAATAAATAAATAAACACGTAAATAAATAAATAAGTGAATGTGTTATCTTCAGGCCTAGGATTTGACATTCTCCCCCTGCATACTAAATGGTGATATTCTCACATAGCTTTATGCCAGTTCCTCTTCCTGAGCTTGGGAATCCACAATTTGAGAATATTCCTTATAGTATTCTATAACTTTATTTTTTTAAAAAGTATGTTTTCTAGAAATGGTTTTATTTTTAAAAGTTTGAACCTGATGGTGTGGGGGAAATATCTTATTAGTTCAAAATCATTTCCTTTACCATCCTAAAATTTGATTGTTGCCCAAATAAAACAGGGTAACTTTACCACACACTTGACACTATACCTGTTGTAAAGTATAACACCTTGAGCATTTCTACAAAACTGTATCCAGGCAGTCAAATTAGAATCAGTTCTTTCAAAGTAGTGAGCAATAATATTAGAAATTCAAAGGGGTTGTAGCCAGTATCTCCTTTTAATTATCCTAAAATATCTTTCTAAAATTAAAATTTGTTTTTATTTATTTGTGTATTTGAGGGGGGGTGCCCTATTCATTAGTTCTCTTCCCAAATGCTTACAAGAAACCAGGAGCCAGAAACTCAATCCAGGTTCCCCACATGAGTAGAAGGGACTCGAGCACTTGAGCCATCATCTGCTGCCTCAAAGGGTGTGCATTAGCATGAAGCTGGGATCTGTAGCAGAACCCAAACCCAAACCTAGGCACAGTGACATGAAATGCAGATATTGCAACCAGCTTCTTAATAATGGCATCAAATACCCATCCATGATAAAGACCTCTTCTTCTCTCACATGGACTGACATACACTAAGGAAGTTCACCAGGGCTCCCACATTTACTGTCACCCTCATTTGCTCACAGATTTCCCTGTGCACCACAGAAGAAAAAATAGACTTCAAGGTACCAGATGAAATCATCATCCCTAACTTCTTCTCCAACCCAATGAAGAAACCACATTTCTAAGTTGACTGAGCTAAACTAAGAGTGGGCTCAGCACAGCCACCCTAAGATAATTTATTTTAATACACATGATGTCCTCAAATGCAGCTGGCACTCTTGATCTGTTATCAGCATTGTTTTCTTTATCCCAGGGGAGGAAATGGGTCAGCCAGGCTGGATGTAAGCCTGCCAACAATTTGATTTATGGGTCCCATGTCTTCGTTTCTTTCCCAAAACATTAAACAAACAGGCTTTCATTCAATCATTACAGTTTTATTCCTTCGAGGTCTAGGGCTTTTAATCCTCAAGACATTGATTAAATCCCTGTTAGTAGTCATATGGTATGTTATTACCAGTATTCTTTGCAGAAATTTCTAAGACTGGGCAATCAGACAGAGATCTGAGACAGTAAGGAATCACGATAGAAAAATGGACAAAATCTAAGTTTTGCTGCTGTCACAATTTCTCCAAGGGATGCCTTTAGTAACACAGCATATCAACAGTCCTCTGGAGTCTACTAGGTGCAAAGAATATTTATTTGAAGTAGACTGGCCTCATTTACAAGCACTTTAAAGCAATAGAACAGGAATAAGAAGATCAATTTCTCCCACTGGAGAATGAATCTCATGACCTTGGGTTAGGACAGTTCTCTCCAAACAGGCATCCCACACTTTGATGAAGACAGCCAGAGCCAAAACAATGTGTTTACTATTGCCCACACTGTGAGTGGAAACACCTCTCCATTTTATACCCAATTTCAAAGCTTAAAATCTTTTTCTAAGAATGACCTTTGAGGATTTTCACCCAGGATGCTAGCCTTTTTTAAATCCATAATAAAAGCCTGTCAGATACTGTGCGACAGTCTAATATATTACCCCAGTGTTGGGATCAATCACAGTCCAGGGCCTGAAATTCAATATATCTTGTCGAAAGGATGCAAAATTTTCAGAATACATTATGGTGAAGTTTGCAAATCCCACAGACATAAATTAGGAAATCTACTTGATATACTTGCATGTCATTGAGTCGTTGCTGGGCACCTTGCTGCGTATGAAAACTGAGAAGGGCTGCTTCTGAGGCAGCAGAACAGGCAGCTTCACAGACATGCACATCTCCACCCCACAGTGCTTTAGCATTACTGAACCTTGACTCCCTCACACTGTATGAGCCCTGATGACCGTGCAAGTGCTATTTCTTCATTAAGAGGAGGGAGGATGATAAAAGATAGAAAATGAAACAAAGATCAGAGAATAATATGCATTTTTATTTCAATTAGAAAATTCATGGAAGAAAAATGTTTTTGTCTAGGAATTTTTATCTTGTTCCCATTACAATAATGGCATAGCCACTGCTCTTGTTTCTGATGGAGCTTGATGACATTCCCCACTGCTAATTTGTTCAGAGCCTGTGCTTATATAACCTCACAACATTGTCCTCCCTTTGAGTCTAGGTTCTCATGCTTCTTTCCTTACTGGCTTTGATAGTAGTCTTGCAAGGCTGCTAATCATTTTCCCAAGTCATAAATGACTCTGAAATTAGTGGGTGGTGGAAGAAAAGAAAACAAAGAAAGATCTTACACCCAATGACTTTTGAAATGCATTTGTTCCCTTGAAAACACCACTCAACACTGTACTTCTCTGACTTCAACACCCACTCCTTTTTAAATGTCATAGTCATCAATTATTTGGTGTTAATGAAGTCATGGAAATGAAATTATGAATCTCAACAGAGAACAAGCCTCAGTGTCACTGTGTGAGATGATTTGGTTGACATGAATGACCCCACACAACAGCTGCTTGCAAATGATTATTTCTCTTCCCTTGGTTTTTTTGAAAGTTCAAAGTAGAAACATGATAAACCCTGTGAAGAAGTTATATGCCCTTATGTCTTAAAGCTGATACCAAAGAAGTTTCAAACTAAGGACAATGAAATATGTTGCTATATTTCTGTAGTGGCTAAGGCAGTCATACAAACAAACAGAAAGTCATACATCTGTGCTACATTACTCTAGTATTAATATGAATAAATAAGGTAAAAATATAGATGGAGCAGTGAGACTCACATCCTTCATGCAGAGTGAATTAAATCTGAAGGTAAGAACAAAACCAAATTATTGACCAAAAATTGTGATAAAACCACGTGCTCTGTGTGTATGTTGAAATACATTTCTTTAATTTACTCAAGTGATCAACAGGACTATAGTAAGCACTCATTAAAATATAAACCTTTTATCAACAATCATAGCATTAAGGAAACCCCAAAATACAGTGTCTGAGGTCAAAACATAGTGCAGTTCTCTGCATCTACATCTGTCAGTGAGCTCAGCAATAGCACATGACACAACCCAGCTATAGACTCTGGCTTGTGACTCTGCTCTTTCCAGGATGGTGCCCTGTCCTTGCGGTTCAAGATAGCACATATCCATGTTCAAGTTCACAGCAAAAAAAAAAAAAAAAAAACATGGGTATGACAGGGAAATTCAATACATGAATTTCCTCACATCTCATTGACCAAAACTTGGACAAATGGCTGTAACTAAGTTCAAGCAAAGCTAGAAATTTTAATCTTTATTTTCGAAGCCATGGATTTGGCTAAAACATAGAGGTGCTAATTCTAAAAGGAAAAGACAGAGAATGAAAATTAAGACACAGATATTTCAACCATGTCTAAGGACAGCCAGAGCTCATGCAAAGTGCTCCAGAAAGGATATCAGCTCTCTTTATCCCTATCCACCCCCATGATCCCACACTGTCTTCAAATACTCAGTGCTTTCAGGACAGTCCCTTATATACCAATTGTCACTTCTTAATTTATCCTAAAACAAATTAACTCCCTTGTGCCATTCTCTCCAGATTTTCCTTAGTATTGCTAACCTGTTTCATCAAAAGTAATACATTAAGAGGCAGGCATCATATTATAAATACTGACATTGCAATTTTTCTGTGTGAAAATACCACCCAACACTGTTATGAGTGGCCTTTGAGTTTATTCAAGGCATTGTCTTTTATTATGCTCCTAACTATCTCTGAATCTTTATTTAATCAGTTGTTGGACACAAAACTGAGAATCCTCTTAATCTAATGATGTCTCTATGGGTTTTATTAATCAATTTTTCTATTTCTTTTCATTAAGCAAGCCCATCGTGATGGTTTCAGTTTAATCCCACCTTTTCCCTGAAGTTATCATGACCACATTAGGTCTCACTATCTGTGTTTGCCTATGAATTTCTCCCAGCTCTTACAGTAATTTTATTTCATAATTTGTACCTACATGCTCTATTACCCAAGTTGTCTACATGTATATGAACATTGTCTTCTCAATAATATTATCAATTGCTTGAAGACAATGGTCATTTATCATGTTCAGTACTAGCTGGAAATTTCAAACCCGATGAATTGATTTTTTTAAGTATTTATACGGTGCTTATTGTATGCCTATCATTGTGCAATCAAAACCAACATCCATGGAAAAATAATGAAGAAATAAGAGTGTGATCAATAATCAAGAACCACAATATATCCCAAAATGTTTGGCTAATCGTTGAGTAAACATAGGAGTGATAAACACAGTTTGGTGGCACAGGGAAGGTTTACCCTAACAATCCCGAGAAGCCAAACTCCCCTTAAGTTTGGCTCCATGGAGATATAAAAATTTTGTCAGTAAATGCTACAGAAAAGTAAAAGGTCAATTATCAGGGGTAATATTTGGCTTTCTATAAATTCTAGAATCCACAGCTTCAAACTCAAATGTCAATTTTGATCCAACTGTTTTTGAAACTTCTCTTCAATGACTCCTTTAATGTTTCTTTTATCCCAATATTTTGCAAAAATCACAAAGGAATTAACCAAATACATACAGTAATTGGACATTATGTCATAAACACATCAGGATGGGCATTTGACATATCAGTTAAGATACTGCCTGGGGCAGGCGCCGCGGCTCAATAGGCTAATCCTCCACCTTGCGGCACCGGCACACCGGGTTCTAGTCCCGGTTGGGGTGCCGGATTCTGTCCTGGTTGTGCCTCTTCCAGGCCAGCTCTCTGCTGTGGCCAGGGAGTGCAGTGGAGGATGGCCCAAGTGCTTTGGCCCTGCACCCCACGGGAGACCAGGAGAAGCACCTGGCTCCTGCCATCGGATCAGTGCGGTGCGCAGGCCACAGCGTGCCAGCAGCAGCGGCCATTGGAGGATGAACCAATGCCAAAGGAAGACCTTTCTCTCTGTCTCTCTCTCTCTCTGTCCACTCTGCCTGTCAAAAAAAAAAAAAAAAAAGATACTGCCTGGGATGCCTGTGCCCAACATCAGAATAACTACTTCAAAATCTCAGCTCTGTTTTCAAATTCACTACTTCAGTTTCCTCCTAATACACACCTTGGAAGGCATCAGAGGGAAATGGCTTAAGTGACTGGGTCAGAAGCACCCACTCATGAGACCTGGATTGAATTCTAGCACCTCAGTGTGGCAAACCACAGCCCCAGATGTTGCAGCCATGTGGAAAATGAATCATTGGATGGGAATTTTGTCTGTCTCTGTCTCTACCACTCTAAATAAATAATAAATAAATAAGTTTTAAAACATTTATGAACTAAATATTATATATATGTAAGGCAAGTTTTAACTTATGAATGCCATATTATGACATTCACTATAATTCTGTCTCAGATTGGACCAAGCAAAACCATCATCCCTCTTTCCAAATAGACTATCCATCTATCTTGTTTTGTTATATGGTTGATTCATTTCCTCACTACTTTTCTTGATTTCAGATCATTCTGTGTTGCATGATGATTCCTAGCATTGACTGTTTATCATATCAAATCCAATACATCAATTACATGGAACCTCAGTGCTTCCTCTACCTCATCCCCCCCCCTTTTTTTCCCTCTCCTTTGCCTCATTTCCTCTTCTTTCTTCTTCTGACAAGAGCTTTGTTTCTTTGCCATAGCTATGATATGAATAACATCAGAAATTCTCATTCAGTTAGGAATTATGTAACTTTCAGGAGAAGTGACACACTACAAAATATTCATCATTGTTAAAAAAATCCATGATTATTTCCTATCTCAAACTATTATACTTACTTATATCTATGCTGGTTGCTTTGTCATATCTATATGGCTAAAATAATGCACAAAATGCACACAAAACTATCCATTAGCATGTCTTGAGACAGGAAGACTTGGACAAAGAAGGAAGACATTCATTTTTCCTTCCAAGCCTACCCTCTTTTTTTTTTTTTTTTGTTCCTCATTTTGCATTCTGGTCTACAGTACAATTGTACTAATCGCTCCAACTTTAGAGTGATACAATGCATTAAAGTGGCTTTTATGATTGATTAAATGCTCCAGCTCTGCTACTACATTTAATCAATGGCAGCAACCTGCCACAGCTTCATCGGTACAAGGCATTACAGATTAGGCCTCACACATTTCAGCTATTTCAGAACAAATTATAATTTTTACAACTACAATATTTTTAGAGCTTCAGAGAATGGCAATTGTTTCTAGGAAATTAGCATATTCATTTTCATTCTAATTAATGAGAATGCTTGACATTATTGCAAGGTACATTTCACTAATATTTTGCCTTTGCAAAGGCTATAATAATGTTAATTCCACATTTATTTCAATAGTCAGGGGATTACTTTTATAGTAAATGGTCATTTAAGAAAATCTGATAGTCCAAGCAAAAGATACTAAATTTGTAAAACCTTGAAAGGTTTATATGAAGAAAATTTCACCAGCTTAAATATGCCAAGAAAGGCGAAAAGGTATGTATTTATTTTATTTCTTAGTTCTGGTTACTTCAGAAATGCATGTTTTCTTTTATATATCCTTTTCTAGAGTGAGGTGAAGACATGTTCCCTATCTTTCAGGACGAAACACCATATCCTGATGGAAATAATGAGTTTTAGAGGGCTAGCATTGTGGTGTATCAACCATACCAGAGTGCTGATTGGAGTCCTGGCTGCTCCACTTCCAGTTCAGCTCCCTGATAATGTACCTGAGAAAGCAACATATGATGGTCCCATTACTTGGGCCCCTACTACCCATATGGGAAATTTTAATAAAGTTCCAGGCTCCTGGCTTTGTCCTGGCCCAGCTGCAGACGCTGTGGCAATTCAGTGAGTAAACCAGCAGATGGAAAATGGATCTATCACTCTATCTCTATTTCTCCCTCTCTGCAACTCTGCCTTTCAGATAAATAGAAAAAAATCTTAAATAAATAATGGGTCATAGAATTTTGGCTATAACTACTAAAAGAAACCTGCTGTCCTCCGAAAATATGGCCCAATATTTTGCTTTCTTGAGTGCAGGGACTATGTCATATTACTTTGTGTCCCCCACAAAAAGTACAATTCCTTGTTCAGAGTGGGTCTTCAATACATGTTTTCTGACTATGAATTTTGTGACCTAGAAATCCAACAAAATCTGGAAATGACAATTAGAAATAAGATACAAAGTAATTTTGCTTATACCACCAGAGGACACTCCTAGGTGAAATCTTAGACTGTGTTTATTGCCATTTAGAATGTTATTATGAAAAGGAAAATATTTCCATAAGAGAAAACTGTCAAAGAAGACCAGAATTAACTTAGTTTTCTAATGTACCAAGAGTTGTAAGTCTCTCAGTTTCAGAAACCAGAGCTGAGTAGAGCTGCAATCAATAACTACGTAAGATGATCAGTTCTTTCAAAAGGTGTCAAGATACTGAAGTAAAAAGTTCAAAACAAAAGTAAATTAAAAGTAAGTGAAGATTGGTGATGAATTAAGTGCCTTATTATCAACTCCTAAAGAATTAGTTTGTGCGGCTACCAGCCTCTGGTAATGAGCCTCAACCTGTCTCACCCTTGTTGCCTCTATGCGCTGTTGTATAAACTGTAAAAGCCTATTCATTATACATGGGCCAATAGCAAGGATTAACAGCAGGGCAAGAAACAGTCCAAGAAGAGGGAGGAGGTAGGGCAAGAGTCCATTAAGGCCCATCCAAAAGGGGCTTTTTTGGAGTTCTCTGTCTTTTCCCTGAGCCCTTTTATGAGGAAGGGGAGCTGTGGCTGTAGGCATATCTACGCCTACCTCCCCTGCCCCTGCCCTCCTCTGGCTCTGAGCTGCTCGCTGTTTGCTAAAGTCAGCCCAGGCTTCCTCCTTTCTGCACTCTTCCTCTGTGGCTGACACCTGGTGCAGCCCACCCTCCTGGCAACACTGGGGTGAGCCCTTCTCCAACCCCCGGGAAGGCCGAACTGGACCTATGGCTCCGGACACAGGGCCCTTATCCTCTCCCTGTTGTTGGGAGAATGCCTTAGCAGCATTGCTGCGGGCTGGGGAGGAGGCCTCACCGCCTTGTTCCCTTACAGGGGGAAGCAGGCCCTCCGGGTGAAATGAGGCTTTGAGAGCCGAGATGGTAGGGAAGAACCCCGGCAGAGGGGCTATCCCCAGATGTTTCTCTCTGTCTACGGCTATTTTCTCAGCCCTTGCCCATGTGCACCTGAGCATAAGCTCAGAGCTTTCAGGGTTGGGCCCTTTTTGGCTGAAGTTGCATTACCCATCTAGGGTTTCACTCACCTGAGAGACCGCTTAGCCTCGGCCGAAAAGTAACTGTTCACGCCCCACGTTGGGCGCCAGATGCAGGGTCTGAGTCCACCCGTACAGGATGGACTGGGTCCAAGGAAAGGTGAGTGCGCCGCTCGCCCGTTCCCCAGCCTCCCGATCCCGGAGACAATCAGACGCAGCGGGGAGCCAAGTCTAGCGAGGACTCATTTATTCCATGCCTAACCAAACCTTTTATAGCACAAAACTGCAGAGTCATTGGGGCAGGGCTAAGAACCAACCAATCACTTAAAAGGTCACTTTACGGGGGGATTTCTATAGGACTAGCCATATGTCTATACTAGTCTTGTTACCTCCCCTGATGTTGCGTAGCCAATTAGCTTTTGAGTTCCGCCCATCATACGTCGTCTGCGCGCCATCTTTTTTGCCCCTCCTTGGTGCCGCCCGGTCCTGGGGCCAAGTGCGTGCACGCCGGGCCCCTCCCTGCGCTGCTATCCCCGGGACACCTGCTGGCTGGCTCCGCGGGCCCTGGCTCGGGTTGGCTCACGGGCTCGGCTCCACGTGGCTCCGTCCCACGCAGCTTGGGCGGGGGCGCCCGCGCATGCGGAGCCCCAGGGCCTGGCCTGGCCTGGCCGCACCATGGCCGTACTCATGCCCCGCAAGTTTGCAAGTTAGGAAGCTTTTAGATGCAAAAAGTAGAAATTTAACTCAAATTAGCTCAAACAGTCAGGAACTGCACTGATTTCCTAGAAACTCAGAGCTAGCAGGCCCTTTGTCTTGATACAAGCTCCTAGAATTTTAGCTCCATTTGTGATTCTTTCCTCTTCTCATTGTGGATTTCCTTCAGGCTGGATTTCCTCCAAGCCAACAGTCAAGGAGGCCTGGATTCCTCCTTTGCTTTCTGAGAAAGGAGAGACTGACACTCTTTTCTTTTCTCATAAGAGAATCTTTGGAAAGGCCTCAAACCATTTTCTTCATGTGTCTCACAGGTCAGATGTGGGTCAACTTCCTATTCCCAGATCACTGGCAAGAAGTCACCATGATGAGTTTGACTAATAAGAACTCATGTTTTTTTGTTTTTTTGTTTTTATTTTTTTGACAGGCAGAGTGGACAGTGAGACAGAGAGAGACAGAGGGAAAGGTCTTTCTTTGCCGTTGGTTCACCCTCCAATGGCCGCTGTGGCCGGCACACTGCGGCCGGCGCACTACGCTCATCCGATGGCAGAAGCCAGGTGCCAGGTGCTTTTCCTGGTCTCCCATGGGGTGCAGGGCCCAAGCACTTGGGCCATCCTCCACTGCACTCCCTGGCCACAGCAGAGAGCTGGCCTGGAAGAGGGGCAACCGGGACAGAATCCGGCGCCCCAACCGGGACTAGAACCCGGTGTGCCGGCGCCGCAAGGCGGAGGATTAGCCTGTTGAGCCACGGCACCAGCGTTTTTTTGTTTTTTAATTTATTTGACCGGTAGAGTTATAGATAGTGAGACAGAGAGACTGAGAGAAAGGTCTTCCTTCCGCTAGTTCACTTCCCAAATGGCCTCTACAGCCGGCGCTGTGCTGATCCGAAGCCAGGAGCCAGGTCCTTCCTCCCGGTCTCCCATGTGGATGCAGGGGCCCAAGTACTTGGGCCATCCTCCGCTGCTTTCCTGGGCCACAGCAGAGAGCTAGACTGGAAGAGGAGCAACCAGGACTAGAACATGGTGCCCATATGGGATGCTGGCACCATAAGACAGAGGATTAACCAAGTGAACTACAGCACCAGCCCAAGAACCTATCTTTGATACTGGAGATGGGCTCATCTTTTCTTGTATTATTCAGCAGTATAACAGAGGAGAGAAACCTGAGCAAAATCTAAGCTTGGTCAGGAAGGAAGAAATGGATGTTTGGGTGGTAATCAAAAATGTTCACAATTAAAACTTGAAGAAATATTCTTGATATTTGAAAGAGATTACCAATTACTATATTAAGCAAAATAGAATAGAAAGTATGTAGAGAGTGGTAACCCAACAGCTGGGACAAGGAATTATTGTAGGTTCAAATGGGTTTCCAGATGAGAACTAGTAAACTTCAGGTCCATATACATATACAGCTACCACCAAACCCCAGATTTGAACTTCCTGACTCATTTCACTCACTCAGGATAGCAAGTTCCTCAAACCCTCATAACAAGTCTTTTCTAAAATGCTTCACATATGCATAGTCTGGACTCAGGTCCACTGTCAAGGACTTACGTTTTATGTTGCTTTTAGCCTGTCTTCTGGCCCATTACTAATTCAAATGCATGCCTGTTCCCCATGGCAAGCCTTCAGGTTCGGGAAGATAAACTCTATGTTTTTCTTCTGCACACTGAACAAGATTGTTTCTAGGCATCTTGCATGCCTAGCTACCTACTGGACTTCCACATTCTCACTCGCATGGAGGTAACACACACCATCACCTTGGATCACAATTTTAGAAACACAGTTTGTAGGAGATCTGGACACTTCACTAATGAATGCAGCCTCATGTTATGTGCTTAATATGTTAATATTATTTCAGATTATGTTCCTTGGGAAGTTAGGGAGAATGAGTTCCTCGATAATAAACTGCCTAAATGTGCTGAATAATAGTACAAATGTCACTTGGATTCTTCCTCCCACCAACTCCTGCTCAGTGGCCTTCTGAGAGTAATAACAATAAAGCAAAGACAAGGAGAAAGTTGGAGGAAACACAGCAGATGTTTAGCCTATTTGAGCCCAGGGATGGAGCATACTCTCCTGCTGAGGTCTCAAACAGCCTCCAACTTGCAATAAAATAAACCTTGTTATTGTAGCAGAAGGAATCAGCCTGAGTTATTGACCTGAAGCATTAGGAATTAGAATATGCACGTCTATTCTGTGGCCTTGAGAGTAGGCTCAGCTCAGTCTGTAAGAGCAGAGGTGAGAAGAAGAGACTAGAAAATCATCACATGCAGCAAAATCCTGTCTCTCACTTCACATGCTCAGAAGCCCTTCACACAGAAAACATGGCTTCTGGGCAGAACTGCTTATGCTGTGGGATAAAATTTTCAGTCTCAGGAGGCCAAAAAATCTGCTCCATTGCTGACAAAGAACACCTCTTTCTCTCAAAAACAGTTCTGGTGATGATCTGGTCTCCAGTAACTGGGCTGACTGATCCCAAACTGATGGCTAGGGACAGTTCCAGTTAACAACTGTTTTTGCGTAAATATTAACATAGGCCCATTTCATGCTCACATGTGTGGACTCAAACAATAAGTCAGGCAGTAATTTGGCATCACTGAATCACACATTTAGCTCAGGAAGCTACAGGTCTCATACTAAGGTCATATTACCCCAATTAGCCTCTTGGAAGCACGGTGCAATCATAATATATCATCTGGCATACAAGAGAATAAGTAACATCCAATGTCATTCAATTTGATTCCAGCAGGACCAACTGTTGGAACTGAGGTCCCCTGGGCTTCATTTCCACTTTCTCACTGTAAAATATCTTTAGAGGCTGTCTATGTTATGCCACTCCTTTCTTGATTCCAAGTTGAAGAGGACAGAAGCACAACTAAGCAGATTTTGACATTTTTCTTCACTCTTTTGCTAAATTTTTCACCTTCTTTTGACTGAGATGGCATGATTTAAAGAAATGTAAATCGTAAGGTAGATTTCTCTCTATGCTTCATAAGATATCATTTAGTGTATCTTGTTAAAGTAATATATAGTTACTAAAAATATTTGGAGGACAGAGAAAATGCAGAGGTAAAAAGGAGAAATTTTCAGTCTTAGAACATGATAAGTCTATAAAGAAAAAAGTCAAAGTTCTGTTGGTTTAGAATCAAACTTTTAGTATATGTATTCTTCCAAGAATATCCTTTATACTTTATTCCGTTAATCTAGATGGTTAAAGATTCTTAAGGCCTCCTAAAACTTTTCTAAGAGCTTCGATTTGTGGTTGATGCTGTGGCACAGCAGGTTTAAGCTGCCACTTACAATGATAGCATTCCATATCAGAGGGCTAGTTTAAGTTTTGGCTGTTCCACTTCCAACCCAGCTCTCTGCTAACATACCTGGGAAAGCAGTGGAAGATGATGTGAGCCCAGATGCCAGACAAAGATGGCGTTCCAGGCTCCTGACTTCATCCTGGCCCAGCCCTGACAAATGCAGTTATTTGGGGAGTGAATCAATAAATGAAAGATATCTATCCTTTTCTCTGTAACTGTTATAAGCAAATGAATAAATTTTAAAAAAATATATTTTAAAAATAGATCTGGTCCTCAATAATCTCCTTCCTTCTACTAAATCTCAACCACTTATTTTATATGTGGTATAAATTTCTCTGAAGTTTCCTAGTACTTATTTTATTACAAATATCTCTCTCCAACAGGATGCAAACTTCTATAAGGAGTGAGATACCTCTAAATATCCTTAGCACCTAGCACTACATCTACACAGAAGAGGTTGAAAGCTCTTGCAGTTTATAATGATGATGACCACAGTAATGATGCTACTGTCAAATGGATCTCTAATTGATTATCTAGTCTTTGCACATATACTGCCTTCACTTTGTTTGATTATTATCCTTGACCACATATCTTAGAGAAATTTTAAGTCTTGTAAATAATACCCGTGTCCCCTCATAGAAAATTACATTCAGGCCTAGAGCTTCTCAGATGTAGAAAGATGTTGACAAATTGCTACAAATTCAGTGGAGAGTTGCTAGATTGATTAAAGGGATGGAAGACTTGATTTATGAGCAAACATTAAAAGAACTAAATATGTAAGGCTGGGCTCCACAGCAATTCTGAGTGGCCTGCAGGATTTGACAACTGTGTATTAGTAGCCAGAGGATAAATGCAGCATTGCAAGAAGAACCACTTAAATTAGAGAAAAGGGCTTTTGGTGACACTTTACAGGGATTTTAATTACTAGGGAATAAATGTCTTGATAGATGAATCTAGAGCTTCTCAAACTGAAAATCCCCTAAGGAGCTTGTTAAAATGTAGATTCTGATTCAGTGAGTCCTGGGTGGCCTGGGATACTGCATTTCTTACAAGTTCCCCAGTAGCTCAATACTGACTGCTGGTCCAGGGACCTATCATACTGAGTCAAGCCTCCTCTCTTTTAGCATTGTACAATTTAGGCTGGCGCCACAGCTCACTAGGCTAATCCTCCACCTGAGGCGCTGGCACTCGGGTTCTAGTCCCAGTCGGGGTGCTGGATTCTGTTCTGGTTGCTCCTCTTCCAGTCCAGCTCTCTGCTGTGGCCCAGGAGTGCAGTGGAGGATGGCCCAAGTGCTTGGGCCCTGCACCCGCATGGGAGACCAGGAGGAGGCACCTGGCTCCGGATTGGCGCAGCATGCCAGCGGTAGTGGCTATTTGGGGAGAGAACCAACAGAAGGAAGACCTTTCTCCTTTTCTCTCTGTCTCTCTCTCTCACTAACTCTGCCTGCTAAAAAAAAAAAAAAAAAAAGAATTGTACATTTTTTTAAATTTTCCAAGTAGAAAAAAATGGATATTTAAGTGAAGTATTTTAGAGCCCATGAAGAAGAAGTTGGAGCACAAATTAGATTGAAAGATGGGTTATTTCCTCCTTCTGCACCCATACAGGGCTTGTCTGCTGTGATGAATGACCCAGTGCCATTACTTCTCCCACGTTTATCTTCCTACTCAAGGCAGATGACAGCATAGGAAGAAAACAGAACTATCCCAGAGTTCTAATTGTGGGCTACAAGAAGGTTTGTTTTTTTTTTTGTTTGTTTGTTTTTTTTTTTTTTGCTTCCGAAAAGACTGCTCCGCCTTTTGGTTATTGCCTAGAATTCTACAGCTGGCATTTCATTCCTTTAGCTTAAAATTTTAATCCCATTTATCATGGAAACCCCATAAATTATTGATGCCTTAGTAGGGATGGCTTTAGTATCCTTTCCCAGTAGATTTTAACTGAGACCTAAAGGACATCATAAAGACACTAGACATGGATGAGAAATACAAAGAAAAGCCATCCATCTCACACAGAAGAATGAAGTTCTAAGAAAAGGGGCTGCTTTAGTAAAGTCACCCACCTCCTTTTTGCTGATCCAGATTTCCAGATTTTCAGGCCAGCATTCTTTTCAGTGTACCAAACCTTCTTCTCTGCTCTCCTAAAAATCTGCACAGCTCATGTCTTCATCTATATCAGACTATAAGTATAACCGAGGGACATCTCTGAGCCCTTGCAGCAAGCCACTGATGGCCAGGTTTTTGTTTTTTTTTCCACTCAAATTATGCTTAATCAGATAACTTAAAGATAATGTTTCCCTCATCAGATATAAACCCTGAACAGGTGAGTTTCAGTTTCTTTATTATAACCAAAGCAATTAAAATGAAAAGTGGGAAGGTGAACCCAGCTGCTTCTTATCTACAAACAGCTCAAGGAGACTTTGAGAAACTCACTCATTATTAAATGTGATATTCTCTAATATCATATTCAAGGCCTATAAAATGAGCACCATAAGAACACTGGCTCTCATCCTATCTCATCCCAATCCTTCATCCCCTCCATGTTTCCACCTGACAGCCCAGAGAGTGATATCTCCTGTTGTCAGATGGTTTCACACAACACACAGCTCTTGTATGTATTATCTTCTCGTGTTATTTTCATAATAATCCTTAAGTATTACTATTATTATTTCTTATTTTTAGGCTGGAGAAACTTGGTTACAAAATAGTCAATAACATGACCAGTGTCATATTTAACCTAGAATATGCACCATGACCTTTGGATTTCAAATCACATGTTATTTTCTTTCACATGCATGCCCAAGGCAGGATAATTCAGTCCCAGGCAGGCAGTAGTAAGGTTTACTGATTTCAGTAAAGGAGCCCCAGTCTGATTTCCCCTTTAGCTGTATTTATATGAAAAGAAACATTGGCTCTCTAGTAAATTTGGTTCTTGCTTTTTTTTCTTTATGGAACTCTGCTTATAGTTGTTCTTAACATCTACGGCCATAGCATCCTGAAGGCAACTGATCTCATCTGATCTTGGAAGCTAAGGATGGTCAGACCTAGTTAGTACTTGGATGGCAGACAGTCATTCTTACATCTCATGATCCAGATTAGGCCACATGATCAGGGACATGATGTGCAAAGGACGCTGGGAAGACAAGTTCCAGTCTTCTAAGCTTTGTAGTAGGAGGTGGTAAAAGAAGAATGACAAGATTGCTGCTGAGCTAATCACAACCATTTTATCTTTCTCCCCCAACTTTTAAAATATTATTTAAATTATACACATTTTCATGTATTTCAAATATACAGGTTTAGGAACATAGTGATACTTCCAACCCTACCCTCTCTCCAGCCTTGCTCCCACACTTACTCCTCTTTCCTCTCTTATTCCTTCTCTTAATTTTTACAATGATCTACTTTCAGTTTACTTCATACTCCTAAGATTAACCTATACCAAGTAAAGAGTTCAGCAGGTAGTAAGAAGAAAAAATACTGTTCCTCATCAGTAGATAGAAAGGGCTGCAAACAATCATCAAATCTCAATTTCACTCCTATACATTATATTTTTGGTACTCTATTAGTTACAACAGATCAGGGGAATTTACTATGTTATTTGCCTTTTTGGGACCAGCTTTTTTCACTGAGTATAATGGCTTCCAGTTGCAAACATTTTGTTGTGAAAGTCAAGATTTCATTCATTTTTATGGCTGAGTAGTATTCCATAGTTTATGTATATACAATAATTTCTTTATTCAGTCATAAGCTGATGGACATCTGGAATGACTCCATATCTTAGCTATTATTAATTGAGCTTCAGTAAACACGGGAGTGCAGATCACTGATATGCTGTTTTCATTTCCCTTGGGTAAATTCCCAGGAGTGGGATTTCTGGGTCATATGGAATAGCTATTTTCAGCTTGCTGAGGTATCTCCATACTGACTTCCACAATGCCACAATGGCTGTACTAGTTTACAATCCCACCAACAGTGGATCAGAGTTCTTTTTCCCCCACATCCTTGCTCATATTTATTGTTTGTTGATTTCTGTATGAGAGCAATAATGTATCTCCTTGGTCAAGCCAACACTTTTAGTCCCAGGATAAGACAAATATAGAACGTGTTGCTTTTACCTAATAAAGTGGACTTCAATAGGTTATTATAAAATCTATTTTGTGTGACTTGTGGGATTTTATAATGATGAACTCATTGTTTTTTTAGTCATACTCCTACTTTGAGAAAGTACACTTATAGCAAGTGGTAGTGATGCCTCAATTAATGGAACTTAAGTAACTAGCTGGCAAATTTAGTATTTTCCACAAATCAATGGGTTAAGATAAAGAGGCAGAAGGCAAGAAAAGAAAAATGGAAGAATTTTACTTCAAATATCCAGTGAAAATCCTGGGGTCATTATAGATTCAGTATGCTATCTCTATCTTTAGTACAGCATGTTGAGAGTTCATGACCATTAAGATGTTGCTAAGGCTCTTTAAGATCCCTAGTCTGCAGAGAATAGTAATCACATTTAATAGACTTGCCTTATTGAGACATAAAACATATGTGGACACAAGGACACGGCACAACAGAAAATCTGAGAAAAAAATATTAATCCGTTTTAAATTTTTTGGATCCCCATAAAATATAATTGATACAATTTTCCCCCTGTTACATCTTGAGTAACTTAGTCTTTATTGTCATATCTATTTTCTTCTAAGTTTTCTAAGTCATTGAATCAGTGACAAACAGACTAGCTCTCATTTAAGAATTAGTTCCTATTCTACACTACTCTGTGTAATTCTTACCAGGGATTTCACAGAAAGCAGATGATACTGGCATGAAGCAGCATTTTTTTCTATGTTATATACTTAACTGTATATATTATATGACCTTTTAATTAAAGAAGTTAGCAGTCATACTTTTATGGTTATTATATATAGCTTCATTGTTTCATTTTTAGGTATATCCAGATGACTAAAATGTTTGAATGCCTCTAGAGTAGTAAAAATAAAACTAGGGTAGTGTTGTACACAAACACGCATATTCCTAATGAAGCACATTGGGAAAAGTGATGTTGAAGAAGGAGGCTGGGACCAGATATATTCAAGAAGCACTAGATCTGAGAATACAGAATCAAAGGCCATGTGAATATCCAAAGCTAAAAATTTCCAAAAAATAAAAGTTACAAACAAGTGAGAATGGCTAAAATTAAAATGAACATCAATACCAAATATAAGCAGTTGATGACACTGAAACTCACACACATTGCTTACAAAAATGTAAAATGCTTAAGTAATACAGAAGACCATTTGATGGTACTGTATCTACTAAATTAAACTTTGACACAGAAATTCCATTTCTAGATATATAGCCATGATAAATAAACTATAGCCCCAAAACTGTAAACAGTAATGATCATAATAGCTTTACTTGTAATGACCTAAATAAGAAAATAGTCTAGTGTTGAGAAAGAAAATGAACAAATGAATGGTAGTATTTCCATACAGTAGAAATTTGTATAAAAATTAAACAAAAACAACTAATACATGTAACAGTATGGGAGACTTTTAGAGATAGTATGCTGAATATAAAAAGGCAAACACAAAAACACAAAATATGGATAATGTATTATTCAATTATAATAAATACATTAAAGTAGTGGTTATGGGTCCAAGTGGGGAAAACCAAGTAGAAAATACACATGAGAGCTTTCTGGGGCATTAGAAATTTTACATATCTTCTTTCAGGTACAGATGCAAGAGTGTGTACATTTGTCAAAATTCATTGAGCTTTATTCATAATAGTAGTGCACTTCATATGATTTCCTATGCATGCCACATATGGTTATGTCACTCTTTTTTAAAAAAGTGTGAGAAGATAACCATACTGTAAACTCATGAATGAAGTATAATCAATACTCATTTCCCATTATTGCTTCAGGGCTTTCTTTGAAAGTCCAAGTCCCAACTTAGAATTATTTCAAGATCCTTAAACACAAAGATCCGAGTCTCAACATCACAATGCCTGGAAACAAAAACCTCAGCATATTCTGAGTCCTTAAATTATCCTCATTAGATGGCATTTGGCTAATGAACCAGGTTTTCCTCAGAACTTGTGTTCATATCAAACAAATGTCCACTGGCAAGTAAGTGAAGCTGCAGTAATTATCTTTCTTATTGGTGTTATGCATATGTGTAATTTTCATCCCTATTGCAAAATTTTCTTTACTCACTTCATATCCATTTTCCTACTAAAAGCTAAAATTTGTTAGTTTGCCATGGAATTCAGGAAACTTGTGGAAATGAATAATGGCCCATTATGTTTTAATCACTTCTTATATGGGTTCTTATTTCTCATCTGTGCTGCAGGTTTATTAAAAATTAGTCTAGAAGAAAATTTAAAATCCTTAGAAAGGGATGGTGCTAAAATAAGATTTAAAAAGCATAGGCTTTAAGTGTAGTACAAACATACTATGCTCCCCTCCTACCAATCTTAAGAGAAAATGGAATTGGGAGTATTTGTGGCATAATGCTGGATTGAGTGGCAGACTGAATGCCCACTCCAAGTGTTAGAAGTGGACATAGCCTGATTATATTTTTTCATAAGAAAAATGATTCAGCTGCAGAGATCACAGTGATTTTTTTTACTTAAATATTTACTTAGATTATTTTTTGCTTAAAATATTATATAGTTAAGTAAGGCACTATTGAGTCTAAATAAAACTTGGATCATTCCAACAATCTTGTACTAGGACTTTCATGGGACCAAAAGCAAGGCCAATGAGTCTGGAAGACAGTAACGACTATATAGTGAGAAGATACTGCCATGGTCTCAGGAGGCATATGAAAGATGTTTTACATTCCATTACCAAAAGGCAACAAAGAGAGATTTTTTAAGCAAAATATTTACAAGATCATACTAGCAATTTTTAAAGGAATTATTTATTATATTTTCACTTTACTTGAAGTGGGGTAGGGCAGAGAGAGAGAGAATCCTCCATCTGCTGCCCATTTACTCCCCAATTGTCTGCAAAAACCAAGCCTGTGCCAGACTAACACCAGGATCCAGAAACTCAATTCAGGTCCCACATGGTTGCCAGGGACCCAAGTCCTTGAACCATCACCCGCTGCCTACCAGGATAGACATTAGCAGGATGTTGTATTGGAAGTAGAGCTGGGTCTTGAACCAGGCACTCAGACATGGGATGTGCACACCCATAGTAGTCTCTTAACTGCTGAGCCAAATGATTTCCCACATACTAGAATTTAGAAAAAACGCAGTGCAGAAGACAAATTGGAGTAAAGCAGGGTAGACACAGGGGTGTCATCAACATTTTGTCATTGAGTCCAGAGGAGCAAAAAAGCTTAGATGACATAGTTAACACAGTGGTTGTTAAGTCCAGACAACATAGGCTGAAAGCTCAAACACAGATTTGGAATACATTTTCCAATAATATAAATAAGTGCTGCTTGTGGAACTGTTGGTTCCAGGGCTGGTGTAGCAGTAAAGCAGCTGCTTGCAGTGCTGACATCCCATATGGGTGCTGGTTTGAGTTTCAGCTGCTTCATTTCAGATCCAGCTCTCTGTTACGGCCAGGGAAAGCAGTAGAAGATGGCCCAAGTTCTTGGACCCCTGCACCCACATGGGAGACCCAAAAGAAGCTCCTGGCTCCTGGCTTTGGATCGGTGCAGTCCCAGCCATTGTGGCCATCTGGGGAGTGAACTAGCAGATGGAAGACCTCACTCTCTCTCTCTGCCTCTGCCTCTCTGTAATTCTGCCTTTCAAATAAACTAAATAAATCTTTAAAAAAAGGAGAGATAAGCCTTGAACATCTTTAAAGTAAGAAAGTGCTTAAAGAATGATGATGGATATCTGAAAACATCCTTCTTCCATAGAATTAGCTTCAAGTACCTTGTGGCCATAGCTGAAGAGACTGAACACCAAATTTTATCTTTTTAAAAAGAGAAGTAACAGATTATAATCTTTAAATAAGAGCTAATACTTGGTAACCATTGTAATAATAATAATTAACTTAGGAAGGAATCAAGAGTGGGTGCCAACAAGAATGAGTGAAACTTTGAGAAAGAATAGGACATTTTCTTAGTCTCAAAGTATCTCAGAAATTATGCTAATTAATTACAAAGGAGAAAAACAGTAACATCACCGTCTAACCACTTAGAAGACATCACCTTGATTAGGTGACCAATGTTAACATTAGCAGTCATGGGACAATCGTTAGCTACATCATGAGCCTCTGGCATGAAACATTGAGAAGAACAAAGATCATTTATACAGTATTCAAGCCCTAGATGCACAGTCTGACTCTTATTATGAGAAAATATCAAACAAAGCACAAAATAGGGAAGATCCTACAAAATAATTGGTCTGTATCTGTATTTGCTAAGTTAGTACAATGAAATATAAGGATTATGGACTGTCCTAAATTAAGGCAGACTAAGGAAACATGAGAATTGAATGATATAGGTGATCTGGAATTTTATTTGATTATAAAGGGCATTATTTGTACTATATATAAGATCTGAATAAGTTTGTAGATTGATAATATTATTGTCATATTGTTAATGTGCTGATTTAATTATAGTAGGGTCATATAAATGGACTCTTTACTTTCAGGATACCCACTTATGTACTTAGGGGTAAAGAGATATCTTACAAAGAAAATAGAGAACAAAAGAAAGAAAATGTAACAAAATGTCCACATTTGGGAAATCTATATAAAGGGCCACAGGATTTTTTTCTTGCAAATTCTCTTTACATCTGAAATTAGACAAAAATCAAAAGAAAACAGAAAAAAATAAAAATAAAAAAGCAAAGCAAAATAAAATATGAGGATTTGGAATATATGTGTAGATTGAGTGTTGACTTCTGCTCAAAAGCTGTGTGATCTTGGCAAGGTGCTTCACCTGTTACCTGTCCAAGCTTCATATTTATAATGTATAAACTGTGGAATTTAATAGAATTTCCCTTCTAGGGCTTTTATGAAAATTAAATAAGTTATTACATATAAAATGTCAATAAATTAATCATTAAGGTTGAGGTAATAGAATAAAAAGGAAAAGAGACAAAGTCCAAAATCATGGAAGATTTTGTGCATTACCTCATGTTTCCCTAAACCACTCAATTCTATCACTAGACCATTTTAACTGATGCAAACTCTTCCAGTGTTATATGTTTTACTTTATCAGATGGGGCAGATTGGAATTTTTTAGAATTTTTTATTAATATAAAGGGAACAAATCTCATGTATCTAATTTATACAATGTCAAGAGCATAATACTTCCCTCTCTACCCTCCCTTTCTCACTCCTATCCTCCTCTCTTTTCTTATCTTTCTTTTAATTTTTACAATGACATACCTTCAAATTAATTTAGACTCTCAATATTAACCCTCCACTAAATAATGTAACAAATAATAAGCAGAAAAGCAAATGAACATTCTCACCCTTCCTCTAGCCCCCTTCACTGCTTCTTCTGAACTTTCTGGTCCTTGGTGAACTCAGATCTGCTAGGTGATAAGAAAGAAGCAATCTGACTACTAAAAATTAGAAAATGATGGCCGGCACCGTGGCTCAACAGGCTAATCCTCCGCCTTGCGGCGCCAGCACACCGGGTTCTAGTCCCGCTCGGGGCGCCGGATTCTGTCCCAGTTGCCCCTCTTCCAGGCCAGCCCTCTGCTGTGGCCCAGGAGTGCAGTGGAGGATGGCCCAGGTGCTTGGGCCCTGCACCCCATGGGGAGACCAGGAAAAGCACCTGGCTCCTGGCTCCTGCCATCGGACGAGCGCGGTGCGCCAGCCGCAGCACGCCGGCCGTGGCGGCCATTGGAGGGTGAACCAACGGCAAAGGAAGACCTTTCTCTCTGTGTCTCTCTCTCACTGTCCACTCTGCCTGTAAAAAAAAAAAAAAGAAAAGAAAAGAAAATGAAAAGATAGCAGAGCAGGAACATCATTGTAACTAGTAATGAATTTTGTGCAGAATATTTTTGGTGCTTACACATCATGATATACCAAAATTGGTCAGAGTAGTTCAGATATTATATCTGCAGTCAGCCAAGAGTACAAGGAACTGTCACCTCTCCAGGTATGAGTGCTTTATTTCTATACGTGGACCTGTCTTGCCATGGAAAAGTGGGTAGTTTTATTGTTGCTGAATTCCCTCCTACAGTTATTTATCATTAAAACCAGTTCTCTCATAGAAGTAAAGGTTTTGTTTTTAATTGAAGAAACCTTCAAGGCTATCTATCTGCCCAGTGGGTTTATGGGTAAGAAAACTTTCCAGAATGCCTGAAATCATACTATACAGAGACCCCTTCTTCTCATGCAAAAGGCCAACCTGTTAAATAATTCCCCATTTTACAGGACAGTCCCTTTTTATAGTTCTCTCCCTGTCGCTTGCAGTAAAACATACAGTCTTATTCATCATGTCATGTTTCAAGGAAGAAATCAGAAATCTATCAGCTTTCAAGGCCTGAGTGATGGGAACAGGAACAAAAGAAAAAAAAAGCACCTCCAACTGGGGCTCAGTCAGAGCAAAGTTGACAACAGCTCCTGAGAGGCCATTTGTTTTATTTATTTATCACCTGTCTGGCCAAAAAGGAAAAGGAAACCAAAGAGGACATAGGACTCAGTAAAACAGCCAAATCATGCTCCTACTTAGGGAACACTTGTGAGAAATACAAAAGGAGTCTGTTTAAGAACTTACTATTGCATAACAGCACTAGGATGACCATGAAAGTCATCTTTTAATCTTGAGATTCCCCTAGAGAATATAAAAAGTTCTATTATTAATTATGTCAGCATAGAGACATCTATCAGGACTGCCCAGGCAAATCAGGATATATGGTAACCACAGTGACAAAGATTTCAGAGAAAAATTTATTAATTTATTCTAATTTTGCCAAATTACTGTCCAGATTCCAAGCTCTTTGACTCAGAATGTTAGAATATATAAAAAAGAGATTTTAAAGCTCAAATAACTCAAGCTTTCTTTATTACAAATGAAGATGAAAGAGGCAAAGAAACTTTGTTTACAACTATTGAAATGTAAAATGATAGAAATCAACAAGTCATATTTCATTATGTTGGTTCAGTTAAGAGCCTGGGATCCATATTTCCAGACCCCTGCATTTGATGAGATGCCAGTCGGCACCTAAATGGTTATGGGATTGTCTTGTCTCTTTATCATTTTCATTAAAAAATGGACTCAAATATTACATCCTGAGGTTACTGCTCACCATCATTCATCAAGTCATAATGCTCAAGTTACACTTACTGAAATGAAGACCTCTACAGAAAGCCATGGTGTCTTTACACCCACAAGTATTGTGCCTGTGTAAAGCTAAGTATGTGGAGCCAACTCAACACAATTGCAGTAAATGTTAGCAGGACTTATACAAACAGTGCATGCATGGAATGAGAAGAATGTGTCAGCATATTTAAAAGAGCATTCGAGAAAAATTCAATACAACCCAGAAAATTCTTCATCTTTGATTGGTTCTCCTCCATAAGCAGTTATTAAGTTCTCTTATGCCTCAGACCTCCCTCTGCCTCAGTCATCCCAGATTTGTATCTCGATTCTGCTGGAATGGGAATAGAGAAGGACAGGAAGAAGGAAGAGGTAAGGGAGGAGGAAGGTTACATGGGAGTAGGAAAGAGGAAATGACTCAGTGAAGTATGTGTCAATTTTCAAAAGGGAAAATTGCAAGGTAGACTTCACTACTTGTTATATTTCTAGAATAGATTATTGCAGATGGTTTTATGCATCTCAAGAAAGGGAACCTCTCAGGGAATCCTCCTAGGTTTACTACAGATGATACCAAAATATTTGATTTGCCAGTATATTTAGTCAACAGACCTATGAAGGTGGATATAAACTGGGTTGTGAGGCGAGAGCTAGGGAATAGCCTTGCTTTTTGAAAGGACATGGATAGTGATGCCAAGCACTGCTCTTCTAGGGATGGACAAAATACATTTTACACTCAGACTCCTCAGCATGAGGCAGAAAACAAGATGTTCCTTCAGCCAGTATTATTCTACATAGACAAGTCCAGTGTCATTTTTCTTAAATATTAGAAACAATGATTCCATTTTTTTATCTTTCAAATGTAATACTATATGTATACCACATATTACATAATATATCAATTTGATCCAAGCACATTAAACATACATTCAAACATATTCACACTGCATGGTGTAAAACTATATATAGTCCCATTAAAGTTCAAGTCAGATTTTGGCCCTCAAATCAATTTGCCACAAACTGATGAAATTGTTTGCTTTGGGCGCTTTTTAGATTTTGGCCTCATGAATCAAGGGACTATTGGGACTCATAGAAGAGTCTGGAAATGTAGCAGAATATAACATCAACACACAAAAATCAATAAGTAAAAAATCAATAGCCTTTGTATATACAGAAAATGCCATGGTTGTGAAAGAACTTCTAAGATCAATCCCATTCACAATAGTTACAAAAACAATCAAATAACTTGGAATAAATTTAACCAAGGATGTAAAAGGTCTTTATGATGAGGATTACAAAACATTAAAGAAATAGAAGAACATACAAAAAATGGAAAAATCTTCCATGTTCATGGATTGGAAGAATCAATATCATCAAAATGCCCATACTACCAAAAGCAATTTACAGATTCAATGCTATATCAATCAAAATACCAAAGACAATTTTCTCAGATATATAAAAATGGTGTTGAAAATCATATGGAAACACAGGAGACCCCAAATAGATATAGCAATCTTATACAACAAAAAACAAAGCTGGAGGCATCACAATACCAGATTTCAAGACATCCTACAGAAGAATTATAAACAAAACAGTCTGGTACTGGTACAAAAACAGATGGATATACCAATGGAACAGAATAGAAACACCAAAAATCAATTCAAGTATCTATAACAAACTTATCTTTGACAAAAGAGCTAAAATAAATCCCTGGACAAAGTTTCTTCAACAAATGGTGCTGGGAAAACTGGATAACCGCATGCAGAAGCATGAAGCAAGAATTTTACCTGACACCTTTCACCAAAACCCACTCAAATTTGACTAAAACCTAAAGCTATGTATGACCTGACACCATATTAGAGAACATTGAACCCTACCAAGATGTCAGCATAGAGAAAGAGTTCCTGGAAAAGACCCCAGAGCCACAGGCAACCAGAGCCAAATTTCACAAAAGGGATTATATCAAATTGAGAATCTTCTGCACTGCAAAAGAAACAATTAGCAAAGTGAAAGGCAACTGACAGAATTGGAGAAATTATTTGCAAACTAGTCAACTGATGGAGGATTAATAACCAGAATATATAAAGAGATCAAGGAACTCAACAACAAAACAATCTGGTTAAGAAATAGGCAAAGGATTTAAACACACATTTTTCAAAAGAGAAAATCCAAATGGTCAACACTAGCTGTCAGAGAAATGCAGATCAGAACCACAATGAATTTTACCTCACCCCTGTTAGAATGGTTTTCATACAGAAATCAACAAACAGCAAATTCTGGCATGGATATGGGGAAAATCCACTGCTGGGGAAATGTAAACTGATAAAGCCACTATAGAAGACAGTATGGAGATACCTTAGAGGTCTGAACATAGACTTACCACATGACCCCGCCATCCCACTCCTGGCAATCTATCCAAGGGAAATGAAATCAGCATGTGAAAGAGCTATCTATAACTCCACATTCAAGGCAGCTCAATTCACAATAGCACAGACATGGAATCGACCTAACTGCCCATCAACTGAAGACTAGATAAAAAAAAAATTATGGAACTGTACACCATGGAATACTGCATAGCAGGAAAAAAACACAAAGTCCGGTCATTTGAAGTGCAATGAAACTGGAAAACATCATACTTAGTGAAATAAGCTAGTCTCAAAGGGACAAATTCTATATGTTCTTCCTATCTTGTGATAACTAATAGAACACCTAAAAGGCAACATGTAGAAATGAAATTGACATTTTGAGAAGCAATGATTTTGAACAGTCCTTCTCTTAACTATTCAGGAAAAGCTTTTTATTGTATATGTTTGTTTTATCTTTACCTTTATAATATTTTCCTTAACTTTTTCTCTTTCCTATAAAACATTGAACTCTATATTAACATAGCGTTAATCAAATATGTATAAAGTTAATTTAAAATAGATCTTAGAAAATATAAGAAGGAGAATAAAAAAGGGAAGAGGTGGGTGGGTGTGTGGGTAGGAAGGTGGGCACAGTAGGAAGAATTAACAACATCCTAAAGCTGTAACTGTGAAATGTACAAAGTTCATAACTGCAAAGCAGTATAGTCCTACATATGTTCCTATGGACTTAATTATTTTTTTTAAAGATTTATTTTATTTATTTTAAAGAAGGAGTTACAGAGAGAGGTAGAGACAGAGAGACTGGTCTTCCATCTGCTGGTTCATTCCCCAGATGGCCACAATAGCCAGAGCTGTGCAGATCCAAAGCCAGGAGCCAGAAGCTTCTTCCAGGTTTCCCACGTGCGAGCAGGATCCCAAAGACTTGGGCCATCTTCTACTGCTTTCCCAGACCATAGCAGAGAGCTGGATCAGAAGCAGAGCAGCCGGGACCAGAATCGACATCCATCTAGGATCCTGGTGCTTCAGGTCAGGGCTTTAACCCACTGTGCCACAGTGCTGGCCCCCTGTGGACTTAATTCTAAGGTTATAGCTTAACAACTTGCCATCAGCCCTCAAAATCCCTTACTCTGGCTGATGAAAACAGCATCTTAAGTGTTATAAAGATCAAATGGATAGGATGAAGTGGTAAAGTGACCATATAGATAGGATCAAATGATAAAGCGATCACATAAATAGGACTAAGTGTTTGGAAACAATAATAGAATTAAAAAGGATCACTTTAAGAAGCACTCTGACCTCAGAATCAGCCCTTAAGGCACTCAGTCTGGCTGGAAAGCCCAGGGAGAGTATTTCAGGCATTGAAAGCTAAGACACACTGGCAAAAACAAAATGACCTACACAAAGGACTCCTGTGGGTGAGACCCAAGTGGAAAGAAGGGGCCACCAAAGAAGGATGTACTTTTCTCTGAAGGGTGGAGAATACTTCCAATTTGCTTGTGGCTTTGTTGAGTTAGTGGATCCAAAAGGCTTCCATAGCTAAGGCAGCTCATGTCAAGAGCCTTGAGTAATCACTGATGTCATACATAAGAGTCTAATTGGTTAAATAAACAGCAAGAGTTACTGTGCACAAAATTCCCTCAAAGGACCTCTGTCCCCAAAGAGTTGTATCATGAGACTTACTAGTAAAACTTGTTTGTAAGAATTACTTCCTTTTAGTGTATTAAATGAAGGATATTATTACATTTCTAAAGTTATAGTTACATCTAAGAGCTCAAAAAAAATGCATCATCCTTGTGTTCTTCTTTAAAGATAATTATGTGTCTAAAAGGAAAGAAAGGAGGTGGGGAGGAAGGGAAAAGAGGAAGGGGAAAAAAAGCTAAATCACCCTGGAGGAGTAATAACATAGAATAGCCCTTATGTAGACTGCTGAGGAATAGTTCTCTTGGTTTTTTTTTATTCTATTCATTCTTTTTTCTTTCTTTCTTTTTCTTTTCTTTCTCAGACAAAACAGGAGAGGGAAGAGAATGCAGGGAGAATGGGTGGGAGTGTGAGTACAGTGGGAAGAATTACTATGTTCCTAACATATTTATGAGATACACACAAATTAAAAAAAGTACCACCGACGCCGCGGCTCAATCGGCAGCAGAGAGTGGCTCAAGTACTTGAGTCACCCTCACCTACATGGGTTACTTGGGTTCAGTTTCCAGCTCTCAGCTTTGGCTCGTCCCCAAACCAGTATGTCACCATCAAAGAGGGAGAGTGAGAAAGTCAATATCCAATCAAACTCTATAGTCCTGTAGAAGACCAGGACTAAACACCCAAACATCCCTAAGCCTGTTTAGTCAGGGATGCAACCAGCTTCACTCTTCAGGTGATGGAACTGGAAATAAAGACGTTAACTGATTTACCCAAGGCCATACAGCAACATATTATTTAAAATTACTAATCATCTTGCATGTGCCCATTTCTTTCAGATGCAACTTGTTTTATCATCAACAGTGTTAGACAGTTAATAATTGTCACAGCTGGAATTTGAACTCAAGTCTTCTAATTCTAGGTCCAATCTGCCTCTTGTTACAATGAAGGCAAAGCTTCCCAACACAAAGTTCCTTGAATATCAAGCAGTGAATCTCGCTTCATAAGACAATATTAGTTTGAGCATGGGAGATGGTAAGATGTGCTGGGTAAGTAGGATTTTTGTAGTAAAAAGCCCTGGGGCTTTAAGAGTCATGGTCAAAATATTCAATGATTTATTTGCTCTTAATGATGAAGTTAATAATATTTACCTGTTATGAAGACTATATTAGTTAATTTTTTTAATCTTGGCAGAGTATACAACACATAGCAAGTACCAAAAATATACAACTATCATAGCAAATTTTCATTGATTATCAAAAACAGAGTTCTATTTCTTTCCTACCTTATCTGTATTCCTTCTTTTCCTAGTACCATTCAAAAAGGCCACACTACATGCAATTGCTAAGAATTAAGAAGCAAGGACAAAAGCAACACAAAAAGAGAGTGGATATGGAGGGGCAGAGAGAACCCTGACCTTTAACAGTCAATCAACGCAACAATACAAATAACCCTTGTTGTTTGAGGCAGGCAGTAGTAAGGTTCACTAGGTAGCAGCTGGAAGCCTCCTGATATCCTGCACCACTAATGAAGACATGGCATTTCAGGGCTGTTTATCTGCACAACAGCAATGACAAGTTACATCCCCCACTTCTCTGAGTCCTGACCTTGTCAGGCATTTCTACCCCTTTGTACCACCATCCATAGGCTACAGAAAACTCTATGACAGAGAAATAAAGTTTGGAGCTAGGAGGATCCTTTCTTCATCACTGCACAGCCCTACTCTGTCATGGAGATAACAGAAGGCCTGACCACACAGTCAAGAAGCTGCTCTGAACCCTGGCTTTCAAGAGAGCAAGAGTATCTACCACTCAGGAATCTGAAGACACACAGAGAGAGTATCAGGAAAGATGCTGCCTAAACACTGCACATGTGTCATGTTGGTTTTGTTTATTTAAACCGGCAAATGATTTAATCCACTGCTGATAAGTCATTTATAATCCTGCCCCTTGTTTCACCATGCCCCGCCACTGCCACCCCCATCACACACCCATGTAGTCTCTTCTGGAACTATACACAAAAAGGCCTGGATGGTAGAATGACACAATCAATATTGCTGAGCTCTATCTGACTAACTCTCCTCCATTAATATCCAAATAATTCATTACAAATGAGGGAATTGACTAAAAGGGAGGAGACAAAATAACAGAGATTGGTCATTAATTTGAAAATACTGCTGATGAATCATCACGAACGATTATTAACTGGCAAGTCAGAGACTCATGAGACAGAGCTCTTCCTCTAAAGGTCAACAAATTATGAATACAAGATATGACTTTCACACAAACAGACTAATAATAAGGATTCAATGAATAATCATCAAATGTAAACAGAATAGTGCAGAGAATCAAAATACAAAGTCCTAAAGAGTCAGCCCAACTCTGTACAATTCAACAGACAGGAAACTACGAAAGTCATAACATAATTCGTTTTCAAATGCACACCCACCCAAATTCATTGGCAACGGTTTTTTTGTAAATAAATATTTCTTTTTTATTTTCCCTTTTTTTATTAACATAAAGAAAACATGTCATGTAGTTCATAGGCACAATTCCAAAAATATAATGATATTCCCTCTCTCCTTCTTTTGTTTATTTCTTCTTTAATTTTTATGGTAACATATTTAATTTATAATCACAAGCTTAATGCTTCACAAAAAGTGTTCAAAAAGGCATACAATTTCCTACTATGTGAAACAAAACATACTAAATCTATATCCGCTTTACTTTACCTCTACAAGGTTATAATCAAGATTGCCATTGAATTACAGAGATGGGCAAAGCCCAAGGTGTTGTGTGACTGCACTCTTTCCCCACCTCCCTCCTAGATAAGATTCTCCAAGAAATGTTCTTCTCACCATTTTGTCCATTGTCTACTGAAATATAAGATTAAACTTAAAACCTAGGTAACTCTTAAGGTCAGGATCAGGGAGTTTTGGTTTCGCACAAGGGACCAGGACTTTAATGAAGGAAACCTAAGAAAGGCAAAGATATTTTCCACTTTGGCGAAGTGTGGACCCTGGAGTAGACCCAAGTGCAGGTTATTACTGGGCAGGCAAGTGCAGAGCACTTGCTAGCAACCTAGACATTCACTAATGGAGCCTCGCTCTGGAGACAACATTGATGGGTCTAGAGAGAACCTGTGGAACCAGGCGGCAAACAGGGCCAGTGTGCCATCTGCTTCAGTCTGTTCAGAGGGAGTGTTCAGCTGCTCACCTGAGACTCACCATTTCCATCTTTCCTTAGTCTCCCACTTCAGGATTCCACATTGATTCAGACTCTAACTTTGCTAACATTCCTGCTGTGACAGCTGCCTACTCATTCTAAGCCTAGAGTATAAATCCTGCCTGTGGCTGTGACCAGTTCTCACATTTGGCCATCTGTTGAGGTCAGAATTTTCCCAGTAGCAGACACAGAGCCAAGAGTTTAAGTAGAAGTGATTTATTAACAAGTGTCCCTGGAAGAAAGCTGTCAAGGAGTAAGGGATAAGAATAAAGAGGAAGAAGCCAAGCTGGTCTCAGCCACAGCCAGATCCCATGGGATGCTCTGGAATATAAATAATGTTTCAGAGTTTGTCCCACCTTGAGAAGAAAGAGGGGCTTTAGCAGTTCTACAGCAGCCACCCCCTGGCTACGGTGGCCCAGGTTTCAGGGTTAGGGTGGTAATATGAATTCCAAAGAATTTTATGCTCTCCGAAGAAGCAAGGTGTCTTCATCACACAAGAGTAACTCTGTCAAGGTCATAGGTGATAGCTGTTAGCAGCAAATCTAGCTGAAGATGGGAGGTGAGTTCACAGATTACTAAAAAGGATCCAAGGAGATCAGAGCAGCAATAAAAGTGTACTGTGCATCATTCAACAACATCATTCCATGAACATTTGTTTAATCATTGAGCTATACATGAAAAATGAATGAATTTATATAATATAAATTATCCCATGGGGAGAAACAGAGAGTGAAGAAGGAGAAACTGGAGAAAGGTATGGGTTGCTCTTTGCAGAATGTTACTTTGACTTGGAGAAAGGGCACAGAAATGGCAATGCAAAAGCGAGGCTTAAGAGAGAGCCTTTTTCTGACTAAATAAATGATGGCATTTTTATACTGGTTTAAATGAGGCAGTAAAGAGGGGGAAAGTTTGTAATGTAGGACAGAGAGGAGAGAATGACTGGGAAGATGTTCTCAATGATACCGTTCACTGAGCCTATTGGATATGTTCAAATGCTGTACTACAAATTAAATAGTTACTAGGATACCCAGCCAGTAAGAACAAGAACTAGACTTCCAACTTATTTATGTATCTAAAAATGTTCTTTCCTTACCCAGACTCCACACCACCTAACTTTGTTACTGTCTTGAATCTTCCATAGAATAGTTTAACTGTATTATCTAGGGGATAACATGACTCGGTCTTATAAAATCAATAACTTTAAAATATGATTCTGCTCATCTGTAAAGAACACATTATATGGCTATGAACATGTAAGCTAAAAACCCTAAGGTAAAGCATCCAGGGAAGATGCCAAATGGTGAAATTCAGAAAGTACCTACCATTCCACACATGGAGAATATTTTTCAACTCTGGATCCTAATGAGAATGTTATTTTTTGCTCTGAGAGTTAATCATGACACCCTCACTGCCATAGAATAGACGAGAGCTAAATCCTGACTGTATCAGAAGATACAGCACCAGCTGTGGGGACCCATGGATAGGCTTGCCATGGGACCCCCCATGCTGGGCTTGGCTTATGGCAGTAATGCGGATGTAGCAGCTGATTGAACTTTCCATCTAGCTGAGGACGGTGGTAAACAACAAGATGGCGCTGATGCCCTGCCTGCTGCGTGACTCCACAGCTGATCGTGATCAAGTGCCGGATTGGAGAGCTCTGTGCATGGACTGTAATTGATTGACTGTGATTGGTTGAATTCTGGATATAAGCGGAGAGCGAGAGAGAGAAGGGGACATGCCAGCTTTCCCCCTTAAGGAACGTGCGCGCCATCTCTCCCCCTTCTCCCGGTTCCCCACTCTCTTTCCCACTCTTTCTAAGTAAAAGTCTACTGAAGACCGATTAACTGCGAGCAGCGTCATTCCTTTGGCGGTCGAAGGAGCTGACAAGTGGTGCCGTGACTCGGATCCACAACCAGCACAAAACTGGGCTGTAGAATAGAGTCTCATATATAAAAGAAAGTATTTTCTTTACAACCAGTGATATGAACATTGTTGTCCATGTTGAAATGATCAATAAGCTTCTCATAATATCATTGAAAATACTATTTATAGAAAAAATATCAATTACAGATTTGCAAACTGATAATTTTCACAAACAATAATCTGGCATTTGATGACAAAAATTAAAATTTCCATACATCTAGCAATCAGAATAATACCTCTTCCCAAAATCTGCATACCATGATTTTCAAGACCCCTGAAAATGTCATCATATATGCACTCAGTGGGTGTGATTAAGTCAAGAATTAAGAATCCTGAGAGAAAAATTATTAATCTGGATTAGCTCAGTGTATTCAATGGAATCACAAGGATCCTTCTAAGAAGGAGACAGAAGACTCGTCGTTAGATGTTGGAAGATGCTGTGCCACTGGCTTTGAGCATGGAGCTAGAAGATATCAGCCAAGACATATAGATGACTTCCAGAAGATTAAAAAAAGAGTCAAAGAAATGAGCTCTCCCCTACAGGCTGAGACAGGAGTACAGCTCTGCCAAGACTTTTATTTTAGCTCAATAAAGCCTATCTGCGATTTCTAACATCCAGAACTATATCATATTATTTTTATTGTTCTAATCATTTAATATGCATTAATTTTTACAGCAGCAAGAATAAACTATTAAACTTGGCTTAGAACAAGAGCAGCTAGAAAGTTCTAGAGAAGAACATCAACAGATGTAAAAAGTCAATTTAGACATAAAGATAATTAACTTGGAGAGAAATCTAAAATTAATACCAGAACCTAAATTAATAAAGAGTGAATGTCTTCATTTGAGTTCTCTTAAACACAGAGTCTGAAATAAGGACTCAAATATAGGTAGTTTGTGTAGGAGACTATGCCAAGAAATAGGGGTGAAAGAACAGGTAAGAGCAAAATAGGAAGGAAGAAGAACTAAAAGAATGGTGCATTGTCAGAATCACAGATGAAGATCGTGGGAGGCACTGGGCTTCTGAGAGCATTCAAAATGTTTCCCAGAATTAATCAAACAGCTGGGACCTTGATAACTGCCTCCCATCTTTTATTGGGTGATAATTAATCTCCTGATATATATATATATATATATATATATATATATATATATATATATATATATCAGTTTTCAGTCAAAATCTTACCTTACACAGAACTGTCATCTACAACTAGGGCTGACATCAGAGGTGGAGCAAGAATATAGGACACAGGGCACCAAAAGAATTCGCTACTGTTGACACATTATAAATATAATGAGTTCTAGAAACTAAAAAAATTATAAACTTACCATAAGACAAGAAAAGCAAAATTATGGACAGGTATTACACCAAATAATTAATACCCCCCCAACAAGGAGATCATTAAAAAGCAGTAAAGTTTAAAATCAATGGAAGAGATGTAAATAAAACCAGTGAGTAACCTCTTGCCTATCAAGTTTGCACTTTTACACTTATGAAACAATTATAAGTTGCACCAAATCCTCTGGGAGTCATACTTTGCCTTACATATTAAAATAACTGAAAACAAAATTCCTTTGACTAATCATGTTCAATTTTCTAATCACTTAACCTAAGGAAGTTAATAATATATTTAATAATTTAAACACTATAAAATAGCAAATTGCTTAAATAAATCTTAGTGTAAACATAGTTAGGGATATTAGGCATTATCCTGTGATAACTATTTTTAGATATGAAAATATATTAATGGCATGCTATTAAGTGATAAATCTAAGTTACAAACAGTAGGCACTCATGAAATGATTCAGTATTCCATAAACATATTTTATATCTGAAATTATACAATTCAAATTTTTAGAATTATCATTTAGATTTAATTTGTGAGCATTTTATATAAATCATGTATATGTTTTATGTGATATGATTTCAAAGATTTCTAAGAAATAATTTCACATTATAGTATTATAGTTTGATTCATAAAATTATCTTTGAGGTAACTGAATAGTAAAGCCCCTAGACAGCAGATACTTGATAATAGCAAATGATGTATTTTGAGATACTGAAGATTTCCCAATTTATTTATTTATTTATTTATTTTTTTTACAGGCAGAGTGGACAGTGAGAGAGAGACAGAGAGAAAGGTCTTCCTTTTGCCGTTGGTTCACCCTCCAATGGCCGCCGCGGCCGGCGTGCAGCGGCCGGTGCACTGCGCTCATCCGATGGCAGGAGCCAGGAGCCAGGTGCTTTTCCTGGTCTCCCCATGGGGTGCAGAGCCCAAGCACCTGGGCCATCCTCCAATGCACTCCTGGGCCAGAGCAGAGGCTGGCCTGGAAGAGGGGCAACCGGGACAGAATCCGGCTCCCCAACCGGGACTAGAACCTGGTGTGCCGGCGCCGCAAGGCGGAGGATTAGCCTGTTGAGCCACGGCGCCGGCCGATTTCCCAATTTATGAATAAGGTCCTAACCATTTAATCTTACTCTCAAAATACATAAAGAATTATATAAAATGTAAGTCACTCTTTCAGATCTTTAATAATTCTACAGAACTTAGAATTATTTTATGAAATTCATAAAATGCATTGTGAGCAAAACAAACTATCTCGTATTACTCTAGTATTATTCAATATAAATGTTCATGACCAAGAAACTCCAGCAGTGACAGAGTATTCAGTAGGATATCTGGCATTTATCCAAGTTCTCTCAACACATACATATAAGGAAGATGAACAAGCAATACTGACCTACTGAAACATGAATGTTGGATAGTCACAAAGCTCTCTTCTCAGGTCAGCACACAGGCACACTATTCTTTACATAAACTGACTCAAACCCATGGAGAAAAAAATTCTGTGGTGTTCACAGATGAAGTCATTTGCATCAAATTATTAATGACATTAAGACCTAAAATAAAGTGCACACTTATGTACGGCTAGAGATAAGCCCTACTAATGGGTCCTGATTGGATAAAACCAAGTAAGAACAATGCAAAATGTAACTTTCGTCACCAGATTTCTGTTTTGCCATGTTCTAGTTGTACATGGACTTCATAACAAATTTTTTTTCAATGTGCAGGGTGTTTATTTGAGAGGTCAACTGTAATACCTGAAAAGAAGCCAGGGTCTCTGCAAATCAGTAAGTTAAAGGAGATTTTAATGTGTCTGCCACGTAGCCAAGGGAAATTGGCTCTGTCTAACCCTTCCAGTACATTTACTTTATGTGGCCACTGTTGTTTTCTGCTACCCAGTACATAGTACGTGTAGAAGGAGTGCTGATCTAACCTGGCCCCGTTTGAGCCCCTCTTCTGCCACTAGGTGCAGATAGATGATGATCTTGATTTCTCTCTCTCTCTTTCTCTCTCTCCCACCCTCTTTCTCTCTATGGCTATGGCTATCTATCTCTATCTCTGTCATTCGGCCTTCCAAATAAATAAAAATATTTTAATAATAAATTTCAATACTTTAACATCAGAATAAGTTATGCAATCAGCCGGCACCGTGGCTCACTAGGCTAATCCTCCGCCTTGCGGCGCCGGCACACCGGGTTCTAGTCCCGGTTGGGGCGCCGGATTCTGTCCCAGTTGCCCCTCTTCCAGGCCAGCCCTCTGCTGTGGCCCGGGAGTGCAGTGGAGGATGGTCTAAGTGCTTGGACCCTGCATCCCATGGGAGACCAGGAAAAAGCACCTAGCACCTGGCTCCTGCCATCAGATGAGCGTGGTGCGCCGGCCACAGCGCGCCATCCGTGGCAGCCATTGGAGGGTGAACCAACGGCAACGGAAGACTTTCTCTCTGTCTCTCTCTCTCACTGTCCACTCTGCCTGTCAAATAAATAAATAAATAAATAAGTTATGCAATCAGCCTTAACCCATTCATTCAACTGACAAAACATTTTAAACTGTGTCTATACTGAACATGCATAGCCTTTTATTTTCTTGTCACTGTTTCCTAAATAACAGTTTTTTATAATGACTATTTACATAGCATTTACACTGTATTAGATGTTATAGTAATCTAAACATGATTTAAAGTAAACAAGAAGATGAAGATTTGTTTCGTGCAAATATTGTGCCATTTTAAGCAAGGGACTTTAGTATCTGCAGATTTTGGTATTCAAGAGTAGTCCTGGAACAAATCCTCTGTGGATACTGAGAGATGACCATAATGGCAAAAATCATGGATCTCTAAATATCCAAAGAGATTCTTAGCCAAACTGTAACACATCCAGTGCTTAGAATTTTATAAAGTCCCTGAAAACAATATCTCTTTGGGGTTAAAATAACATGAAAATATCCTTATGCTACAATGTTAAATGATAAAGCCAGAATTCAAAAATGTAAAAAATATGATCACAACTATGTAAAATAAACAAACTACATATTTTCACAGAAAATCTCTAAAGAAAAACACATCCAAATGTGTTGGCTTTGAGTGATAGACATATGACTTTTTTTCTCCATTTTTTATGTAATAAACTCTTTATAAGCAACATTATTCTTAAAATAAAAATGAACTTGCTTTTTGAAATATAGAATATGGATTCTGTTTGTATTTAAGTATGAAATCAAAAATTTCTAGCACATATTGTATCAGACCTGGGACACAAATATTTGAGTGTCTCAGAAGCAAAAATTATATTACTACTTCTAACGTGTTACAAATGTATAATTCTTTGATGTTTTCATATGTTTCATAAATTTTACAGGGATGTGATCCCAATCAGTCCTCACTACTTCAAAACAAATTTTAAAACTGCATTTAACAAAACAAGAATATCTACCCAGACCTTCTAGCAAAAGTGAACACTCAAAAGTTAGTTACTCTTGGCTGGCGTTGTGGTGCAGCAGGTTAAGCCACAGATTGCACTTAGTGCCAGTTAGAGACTCACTCTTCCACTTCTGATCCAGGTGGCAGATAATGGACCTCACACTTGGGCCCCTACTACCTATGTGGGAGACCAGCATGGAGTTCCTAACTCCTGGCTTTGACCTGGCCCAGCCCTGGATGTATGGCCATTTGTGAAGAGAAACAGCAGATGAAAAATCTACCCAGATGTCCATCAATTGTTGACTGGATAAAGAATCTATGGTGTATATATACACTACGGAGTACTATGCAGCTTTTAAAAAAATTAAATCCTATCTTTCGCAACAACATGGGCACAACTGGAAACTATTATACTTAGTTACATAAACCAGTCCCAAAAAGACAGATACCATACATTTTCTCTGATCCAAGGTAACTAATAGAGTACCTAAAATGTAATGTATTGGAGTAAAAAGGACATTTTGAGATTCAATGATTGTTTACAGCCCTTATATCTTCCATTGAGAAACAGTGTTTTCTTCTTCATACTGCTTGTTGAACTTTTTTACTTAGTGTAGTGTTAACTTTATTATCTGTATCATTAGGTAAATTGAAAATAGATCTTTCTGTCGGGTTTCCCCAATAAACTTTTTCCCTTAAAAAAATAAAATAGATCTTTGTAAAAATTAAGAGTGGGAATCTGAGAGGGAACAGGAGGAATGGTAGAGCATGGACAGGAGGGAGAGTAGGATGGGAAGTATCATGTTGTTCCCAAATCTGTATATATGAAATACATGAAACTTGTATAACTCAGATTAAATTTTAAAAAAAGAAACTCATGATGCCATTATACTCAATTCTTCCACAAAGCTGGAATCAGTTTGTGAAAACTGCCCTGTTCTCCATCCTTCTAAGATTCCCATCTCGACACTGAACCATTTGCTGTACATTGTATATCCATGGTCTTGGCCCTGTATTTAGGTGGTATCCTCCAAAGTAATTTTCTTTGATTCCTTTAATGTATATCAAATATCCCACCTTTCTCTGAGGAGACTTCTATATTGCCACTATATTTTTCACATAATTCTATTGTAGAATTTACTGCATTCTATTATAATTGGAAAATCCTATGTGACTTTGATCTACTCTTTGGCTTACTATGTTTTGGGTTCTTTCCTCCTCTGATTTTCTCTAACCTCCAAAGAATTGTGCACACATGATAACAAAAAAAATCACTGAGGTAGTATGCAAAATGAATGAATGCATGAATGATTAATGGCAGCATTTCAGCTTTCCAAGGAAGCAATAAGAGAATTTCCTGTTGGGCCAGGGAACCTTCTGGGAAATCACACCACACCAGTTGCCTTGCCACATAATTAGAATTGCTACAAGAGAAGTCAACTGCACAAAAAAAGTCTCTCTCCTTTTTAAACATAAATCAAATAAGCATATATTTTGTATAACCAACTCTAAAATTTAAGATAAATGCCATAATTAAACAAATATTACAACCAAATTAATTTAGACCTTACAGAATACTTCTTGGGATGCAGTTTATCCTGTCTTAACTATGCTAATAAGACAAGAAAAAGGAAACAGCTAGGGAATTTTTAAAAAATTCCCCATTTATCATATTTCAGATTTATCCTAACCCATTCTATGTTAGGAAGATATAAATATAATCTTAAATAGAATTATATTCAAAAATAAAGTAATTAATTTCTGGAGTTAAGTAATAAAAGTGTGAAAATTTCAAAGGTAGAATTTTATTTCTCCTCTGAACATTCCTATTTATCCTTTTGACAAGAGAAAAAAGAATTCTCTTTATGCAGCCCATTATAAACACAACTATAGTTGAAGTTAATTCTTGAAGGATAAATAGTTTAAAGAAACCAGAGATTCTGATGCCCAACTTCAGTTCAAAAAGAGAGAGGCTACTTGGGAAGCCATATGAGGCAAGATGTTGCTTGGGGATGCTAGCTTAATAAATCACTGTTCCCTTCATTTCTGTTTAGCTAATCTGCCCATTTTCGAAAGATTTCCTCCAAATTTTCCTGAATTGCATTACTCATATTTTAAATGGAGTTAACATAACATAAGACTGAACTACTGGAGGATAAGGAAGGTAGATATTATCCAGTTATGTGTCCATTGCACAGTTAGAAAAGCAACCTAACTTATTGACATATCCATATTAAAATAGCTAAGAAGTTCTTAATTCCATAAAATGAGCAACTCAGTTGCATAGAGCATGACACACTATATTAAATTGATTTGAAGGTAATTGGGGAAAACAATACAGATTCCTAAGAAAACAGCAAATCAAGTTGCAAAATTGAAGTGGATGACTTCGGTGGGAAAGTTGCAACAAAGTTGTTTTTAATTCAGTATTTTTATTCATTCCTCCCCTATCAACTAGTTAAAGCAGTCCAGTTCATTCTATCTCCACCTCTATCTATCTATCTATCCATCCTATCTATATATCTCTGTGTCTCTTTATCTCTGTCTTTCATATTTTGTAGTAGTGTAATGATTTCTCAATCAGAGGTGCAAAAAACCAAGAATACTATACAATAAAAAATTTTGGTCAAGCCGTGTGTACTCCACACTGAAGAAATATGAGCAGGGGTTTCTATGCTATGTTTAACATCATATGTCAATTAAAAAATCACACGTAAATTGTGATTGCAATTTTCAAAAATAAAGACGTTTAGTAGACCAAAACTACTTGGACTTGAGTTTGTGCTGTAGTAGTCATGATTCTAAGATGTCTGCATGATTTCCACCCCCTGATATTACTCATAGTATCATCTCCTTTCCTTGAGTGTAAGTACGAGGCCTTTTGAGTTTGCTGACTCTGATCATATTTAGACAAGGTCATAGTCAAATTGGAAATTCTCTTCTCCCTTCAGAGAAAGGTAGAGAGAAAGGTACCTCCTTCTTTGATGCCCCCGTTCTTTCCGCCGGGGTCTCACTCACAGAGATCTTTCATTTAAGTCATTTTTTTTTTTTTTGCCAAAGTGTCTTGGCTTTCCATGCCTGAAATACTCTCATGGGCTTTTTAGCCAGACCTGAATGCCTTAAGGGCTGATTCTGAGGCCAGAGTGCTATTTAGGACATCTGCCATTCTGAGTCTGCTGTGTATCCTGCTTCCCATGTTGGATCATTCTCTCCTTTTTAATTCTATCAGTTAGTATTTGCAGACACTAGTCTTGTTTATGAGATCCCTTTGGCTCTTAATCTTATCATTATGATCAATTATGAACTGAAACTGATCACTTTGACTAGTGAGATGGAATTTTATAATATACATTTTCCATGAATTTCTTGAAGACTTCCTATATGCATAGATTTCATATACTTCTTGCACCAAAATAAACATATCTTCTAATTACATGTTCCATGAAATTCTGGAAATATCTCATGTAAGAATGTCCTAACAGACAAAGTAAATATACTCTCTTACTGCTCTTGAAAAAGGAAGCAGACATAGTGTGCACCACATATAGAAATGATCATGCGGCAGGCAACAGTTCATACCCTTATACCTGAGAGAAGCCAAGCCTATAAAGAGCCAGAGTCTCCACCACAGTCTTAAGGAAATGAATTCTGCCAATGTCCTAGTTGAGTTTGGAAACAGATTCTTCATTGTCAAGCCTCCAGCTAAGAATGTGGCCTGGCTAACACTTTGATGACAGCTTTGTGAGACTCTGATGTGAGGACTCAGCTAAGCAATGATGACTTCTGCCCTATGGAAACCCTCAGATAATAAGCACATGAGCCTTTAAGACCTAAATTGTTGGTTAATGTGATAAGCCCAGAAAACTCATGTAATTGCCATGTTTCAAGAACATCCTCTATATACATAAAAGAGGAATAGACTGATTAAAATGCTTACTCCAAATTAGGATCTGACAATGCTCCTAGATACAAGGTAAATGTCTGTAGCCCAATTTGGTATCTTTGTGGGTTTTATTTATGTTTTAACACAACTTGCATAGCCATTTGATAAGACCATCCTAGTTGATCTATCACTATCACTTTATGAATATTCATAGACTTATTCCTTCTGTTCAGTTATCTTTGATCTCAAGTGTAAATCTTCCAAGAACTTGAATTACTTCCTTCCTTTTTTAGTGCTATGAAGGAGGAAAAAGATAATTTCAGAACAATTTTCGCAGTTCATTCTCATAGTATTCATCTATCTTCCTATACTGTCGTTAAATCAACCAACAGCAAAGACATGAGTAGTGACACAAAATTCACCAATATATCTCATTGCTAGTCCTATCCCTTTTGATCCCCACAATCACTTTGGAAACAGAGCAACCTTACTTGAACCTTACCTAAGTTTTGGCACTTCTTTTCTATGTAAATAGAGACAAAACTGAAGAAGAGAGGTTAGGTGACTATACCAACTCATCACTGCAAGCTTGTAGCACAGACAAGCCTCAACCTATGGATTCCTGGTTCCAAGTCCATTGTTATTTTTGTTTCTATTTGCATTTCTTAGATATTATTGTATTACATAGGAGAGATTTTCATAATGAACATAAACTTGGAAATTCAATATAACTTTCAACATCTATAAAAATAGTTCCCGAGCAAGAAAGAATTACATGATGATTAAAATATGATTCAATGACACTAGAGAACTATGTGACTATTACTGAAATTTTTATATCCACAGTAAATATAAAGAATTCATTTGTTTACATATGTTCAGAAATTAAGATGAAAAGGCTTTTTTATTATTGTCCTTGCAGAATTTGCTAATTCCCTAAATATAGTGGAGTGGCAAAACATGTGTTGTCTGACAATTCTAAAATCTAATTAGTAATGAAAATGATTTCTCAGACTTTGGAGGCTAATAGCCTTGTCTGCTTTGAAAAATGTAATATTCCTTTATATTCTAACAGATATTTCCCCCAATTCAGTCTAAGAAACTGAATCATGCATCATTAGGCTGGACAAGGAGATGATAAACAATGTTGTTAGGCTCTGTGGTTGCTAGGGTGCTAAAGGCTCTAAAGTAGGAACTCTCATTATTTGACATAGACAAGCTGCTAAATGAGTGTCAAGGCAGTTGTTGATGCCTGAAGTGGTTGAAGTGATCTACAGCACACTTGCTTTCCTAAGAACTCTGCCTGTTCTTCTGCAAGGGCACATTCTATTTCACTCTCCTCACTGCTTTAAGGTTTTCCTTATTAAAGCATATTCAGATACTTCCCTTTCAATATCATTTGTGTCATATAATTTCCTTATCCAAACAAAGGCACAAAATGTTTCACATTTAAAATTAGAGTTCAAACTCCTAAAATATGCCTTGACTAAGACTGCAGTCTATTCACAATCATCTTTCCATGGTTATAGACGCAACTCTCCCAAAACATCTCAGTAATCTAGAAAAATTTTCCTCTGATCTTAGCGCATTTATTCACACTTTCACCATTCATCTGCCTTACTTTTCACATTACTCTTTTCTCTTGTCAATCTTTATTTTCAATATCTCTATCATAAACCCTTTTCTGATTCTCTTCCCATTTTGGTTATTCCATCTCTAACTAGATATCACACATTCCTCATCTATGATACAATAGATGCTCATGTTCTTATATTTTAACTGTTGAACTACACCTTAAGAAACCTTGTTGAAATCCTAAACAATCTAAGACTGCATTTATATAGGAGATCCTTTTTTTGGCATCTAAATTGGATAAAACTTAAAGATTTCCTTAAAATACATCTACTCCACTCTACTCATGCCAGGCATTCTGGCCTTTTATTTGAGGCATTTAAAAATTATGCTGTTAGCAGATTTACTTTTTACAGAGCTCTTTCTTATTTTTATTAGGATTAAATCTGCTTTTCAGTACATTCCAACTGAAGATCTAAATTCTGTTCTCTGAAGTAATAAAAACTATGTCCAAATCAATTTAACTGAGAGTATTATGTTTATTAGAAAGAAGACACCAACTATCTCTTAAGATGCTTTTTTTCTTGGTCAACCATTTCTCGTTCTATTTTTTATTCTTCATATGTCATGATTCCCAAGCACTCAGATCATTCCCCTTATCTCCCTCTAAACTCTAAGCTCTTTATCAAAGTTTCTCGTGAATGTGATCATCAGATCAAAACATACTACTCTAAATTCCATCCCACCAATAAATATTTCAGTGGGATAGCTAGTTTACTTAGTCTTGACACTATAATACTAGAAGCAAAATCTAAGTTTATATTATTCATTTTAATATCATGTTGAAATTTTGGCACGAACTAAATAAATATCTACAACTGCTTTTCCCACAAATTACTGTTTACTCAAGTGTTTCCATCCTGACCTTGCAAGAGAATTTGATGCCATTAGTCTTGCAATCTTCTAGTAAGCCTTTCAAAGGGGGAAGAAGATGTTAGGTTGAGATTATTTGTTCTTCCTTAGAATAAAGCTGTTGAAGAAATGGATATTGAAGGTATGAATTTCCTTTTAAGGAATTATAACCCATCATCCTATATTTAAGAGGTCACTAGTTAGAAATGAGATTAATTTATTTTATATATCTCCTGATGACAACATAAATATTGATGGATTTAAATCACAAAAGAAAAACCTAAAGATGGATGATTTCTAACAATTAAAACTGTCCAGTAAAATGTGTTTCCCCAAAGATGCTATTGCATAAGTGATTGTGTTCAAGCTGAAATTAATAGCTATGAGTTTCTCATTGCTATAAGTTTCAAATTGCTGTGAAAAATCTGTCAGGTGGAGGCGGCATCAGCTGAATGTCTTATGGAATTCCCACAGCTCAGAAACATGGACTGCAAGAATATTTGAGGATAATGTGGAGAGATGTGTTCTCCTCTTCCAGATGGCTCTGTGTAGGCCATGGTTGATACCTATTACAATTATCCATTCATAACGCTTTTAAATTCCTTGGCCTTTGGCTTTCCTGGCTTTAAAATTAGGAGACTCCCCGTGGTAGTGACTTTGCCCCTTTTTAAATAGAAGACTCGACCGTCCTTCTTTTTCTAAGTACATTCAAACCATCTGTTCAAGAATCTGTTCTGAAAGTTGACAGATATCTGTGTTAAATAAATCAGTCTAAGGATTCCAACAGCCACATTTTTTTATTGGAAACCAAAGCAAATTTTCTCTTTGTTATTGAACTGGTAAATGAAGAATTAAATAATGCAAGCACCAGCCTCTATGACAAAGCAATGTGTAGCAAAACTATGAAAACCTGTGATTGGGATTCCTCCCTTTGTAATTCTGACATTATTTTCATGGGCCAAATTGACTCCTGATCCTACACAAGTTAAACTAGAACAGAGGCATTTTGATGCATATGCGTTTATGAGTGTGAATCATAACATTAAATCATCACAAACCATGATCTCACCTGCCCCTCCCCCCACCTCAGTTCAGATTTTGGATTTGTCAAATGACTGACTAAGTGTTAACAATCAGCAGATGGACTAGAAGGGCAGATGGGGCTCTCTTAGGAAAACAACTAAGAAGTGATTAAAATCACCAAGGACTGCACTCATTATTCCTTCTTTCAAATGATAGTATATTCTTCATGCAGTTAAAACTGATTAAGATAGCAAAGCAGACAATAGAAGTGAAAAAATCCCTATGTATTCTCTCTTTGTTTAAACAGTAACAATTTCAAGGAGACAAAGTGGTGGGAAACATTTAAAATATGATTTACCAGCATGGTAACTGATATCACAGCCTTCCTTAAGATTTTGGGGCACTCCCACTGGTGTTTTCCATTTTTATAATGTTTTAGCACTGTCAACTTACTTCCACCCTATTGGGTATCTGTATCATTATTTCATTCTTCCTATCATTTGTGTTACTTATGAGTTATGCCCTAGTACTAGGCACTGATGTTACAGTGTACTGCAGTTCTATCTCCCTATGCTCATGCATTATTCCCTTTGAAGTTGTACCATATACATGAGATGATTGTGCCAGTCAGAACATTCAGTTTGGGATATTGTAGACATATTTTACAGTATTCCTTTAAGAGTCATTTGCTTAGGAAATTCCTTGAGAATCAGCCTAGAAGTTCCAAAAGAAAATCTGTCTAATTATTTTGTAGGTAAACTTAATTTTTGTCCCAATATAATTTTGCTCAGTTCTATCTGGCTACATGACACAGAATTTCAAAGCTGAATGTAGTTAAAAGAACATGCTGTCATAACTGAAAACCATAAACAAGAGGGCTCTGGAAAGATATATTTTATAATTTTATTTTATCTTATCGTATCTTATTTTATTTTATTTTATTGACAGAGTCAGAAAGAAAGAGAGTGAGAGAGAGAGTCTTTTATCTGCTGGTTCACTCCCCAAATGGCATCGACATCCAGAGCTGAGCTGATCTGAAGCCAGGAGCCAGGAGCCAGGAGCTTCTTCTAGATCTCCCACATGCATGCAGGGGCCCATGGACACGAGCCATCCTCTGTTGCTTTCCCAGGCACATTAGCATGGGGCTGGATCAGAAGTGGAGCAGCCAGGACTCAAACAGACACCCTTATGGGATGCTGGTGCTGCAGGCCAGGACTTTAAACTGCTGCACCACTGTGCCAGCCCCTTTGAAAGGATTTTAATTATCTGTAGTAGGAGAATAATATATTCCTGAAGATTTCCCTCTTCTATCTTCAGAACTTGTACATATATCACCATCTACAGAAAAGAGTACTTTGCAAAAGCGATTAGATGAGCTGATAAACAGAATTTCTTGGTTGCCCAGTATAATAACAGGGCCCTCATAAGGGAAAGCAATATCAGAAAAGGAAGACGGTGGACGCAGAAGTAGGAGAGATCTGAAGATTCTGCACTGTTTACGTTAAAGATGAGAGGAAGCATTACCACTGAGTAAGGTGATCCTAGTACCTGGAAAAGGGAAGGGAGTAAATTTTCCCCTGAGTTTTCAAAGGTATCACAACCCAGTTGACACTTTGATTTTAGGAGTCTGACCTCCAGAACCATAAGGTAGCAAATCCGTGTTGTTTTAAACTATAAAATTTTTACTATTTTTATAGCAGCAATAGAAAATAAAATAGCACTCAAGTATTATTAATAATAATAGCAGCATTAAAATACATTTATATATGAGGGTTTTTTTTTAAAAAAAAAAGCTCAAGGAAAATGTAACTAAGACATAAGCTTATTTTGGTGCAAAATGTTTGAAATCCTTGCATGTTTTTCCATAATGCCTGTTTGCCACGAACATTTGGAAGACCCTGGTAACATTTATCACCCATGTAAGTAGTAAGGTTTATACACTTATACTTACGACAGTTATGTTTTCTTCCATCAAGGCCAGCTCCTATGGAAGAGAGGAGGCCTTTTCATATGCTGTGCTGCTGATTTCTGAGTCTACATTCTGATTTAGTGGGATAGCACACAGCATTTGATTAGTGATATCTGCAATTGGAGTTGGGCTAGGAATGATGACCTCTGAACCTGTCACACATTTTCTGTATCTGGTTATTTTGAAGGGGTAAATTAGACAACCCTCTCAGAATCATAGACTATTAGGTATGTTTGAGCTCCTTAAAAGCAGAACAAAAACTTAAAACCCAATTCAGAGAAAGAAAAATATAAAAGTATCTTAAGAGGTAACAGAATCAGATCTAAAACCAAGAACATTTTCTATTTGAACTTCTTTCTAGTACTACTCAATGAATTTGACTAGTTCAATGTTTCAGGCAGAAATAATACTGATCAAAATAAATTGTTTTTCCTCCTCTCTTTTAGATATTTATGCCTTCTACCCTAGGCTTCAGCTTGCTTCTGCCACCCTGTTTAGTGCTCTACCCAAACTTGCCCTTACTCAATAAAACTCAACATCTAAACATCCTTACATTTATCTTCTACTTCTACTCCATAACTACTTCATCTATTATTCTGATCAACTTTTATGTCTCAAATAAAAGAGATACATAGATCAAATGAACTACTTTATACTGAACAATTGCTTACTTCTTTGTTTTATAATATTTTTGTAAATTAAAGCATTTTTAAATTCACTTTACAAACAAAGCTCTAAAGCAAATGCTGTGTCTTTCATTTCATGAAGTATGAGAGGTCAGCAGAAGAAACAACTGTAATAAATAATAAATATTTGTTAGAAGTCTAACAGGTACTCTGCGAGGGAATTCTACAATTAGAGAGGCTAGATTCATACTTTCGAGGAACTTACAGATTTGTTTGTGCATAGTTCATCTCTGATCATTCTGTCAGGCTCTAATCCTAGGAAACAAGAGGCTGAGTCACTGTGGAAACACATATGTCTTCAAGCAACAAGTGTGTGCCCTGTTCTTCTTCCAGAAAGGAATGAACCAGTGGTTCCTCAGAAGAACGTAAATATTTCCCAGGTAAGTCAAATACTAAGCCATTAGGAATTTGTAATCTACAAGCTGACTATCTGAGTTTGAGTCTTAGTTTTTCCTTTTGAATTCGAAAACTATCAAGGAAATATATCACCTTTCTAAGCCTTACCTTCTCATCTATAGACTGAGATGAATTATATTGGCTCTATCATGAGGTAAGGATTAAATAAAATAATCTATGTAAAAATTAATTAGTATGTCACTGGTAGACAGTCAGTTCAGATACCTAGTAACAACTGGTAATGTGCTTAACAATGCCCTCAATATAAAAAACATTCCCATTTCCTACTTCTCCATGACAATATGATATCTTCAAGATAAGGCCTAAAATAATATTAAAAGTTTATATTATTTTTATCAGTCTTGGTAAATATGGTGGCTAGATTCTTAGTCACAATTTCTTTTGCTTTCTTTCCTTGTTGGAAATTCCCAAATCCACTAAAAAAATGGTAGTCTATCAGCCAAGGAGCAGGACAAAGGCATATAAGTAAATAACAGCTAAAAGTAATACTGCTGATGATTTCTTGGAAATGTACTCCTCCCTGGGTAATAAAGAATGAAATGCATGAGGACCATCCCCAGACCCTCCTTGCTACCTGCATTGAATTTTATTGTGTGAAGAGGTGCTTAGCCACAAAGGGACAGTAAAGAGAACTCCAAAGCAGAGAAAAAAGAAAATGGGACTGAATTGCCATTAGCCAGCCTAGGAATACCACTGTGGGACTTATTGTTATGATAGATATTGTTCATTGAACTCTATTATTTAATTCATGATCAGCAGAGTTTTTAATTACAAAAAAATACAAAAATAAGTTCACTCCAAGCTAGTTAATATTGTACAAAATGGCTTCAAATATAGGTGGGACAAAGGTATGACTGGGCCAGGAGATGGGAATGGAGTTACATCTACTAATGATGAGCCTTTCCTGATCTAGGATAAAACTGAACATACATAAAGCAACATCTAACATCTATAGTGGGAGGTAAGTGGTGCATTGACTGACCACAAATGACTCACGAGAAACAAACTTGACAGTTCACCTGACTACATCTCTTTGGTCTTTGCAGCCTGTTCTGGTAGTGTTCTATAGAAAATATCTGTATTTGGGGCTGGTGTTATGGCACCATAGGTTAAGCCTCCACTTACAATGCCAGCAGGCCATACAGTCATATGAGCACTGGTTAAAGTCCCAGCTGCTTCACTTCCAATCAAGATACCTACTAATGTACCTAGGAAAGTAGCAGAAGATGGCACACATACGTAGGCCCATGCCACCCATGTGGAAGACCCAGATGGAGTTCCAGGCTCCTGGCTTCATCCTGAACCAGCTCTGGCCATTACAACCAGTTAGAGAGTGAACTGGCAGATGGAAAATCTATCACCACCTCTCTATAACTAACTCTGCCTTTCAAATAAATAAATAACTTTAAAAAAATATGTATTTTGGAACAGTGTCAATTGGTCTGTCTCAAAATATCAAGTCTAAATTAGGGAGTTATCATGTGCCAGATTTAGAATAGCTCACAAAGCATGTAGAGAAATCTACAGGGAAAGAGCTAATCTAAGATTCATGAGTTCATCTTATTTCTAATAGGATGGCACCGAAATGATATCTGTAGTAAACCACAGAACATACTTATTTCTGATTAGGTCATAGTTCATGGTGGTACAGATTAAGATTTCAAACTTGTTTAGAGCTATCAGTTGCCTGTCCTCTATTTTTTATAACCTACTCATGCTCTAAGAGCTAGATAATCTCATGTCATATCATCACTTCCTTATAACTTGAGCCCACAAATATGCATATTGTTTATGGACATTTAACCCCCAATGGCCTTTCCATGCCTGTATGTGTGTATGTGTGTGTATTTGTCTTCCCTACAAAAGTATATCATAAATTCCACAAGGGTGAAAACCATGAGTTATGAATATATGAGTTATATATATATATATATGTGTATAAATATTTATGGATGAATTTTATACATACATAATGGAGGTAATGTGTTTTGCTGCTACCACAGCAAATTTCGTTATGGCGGGGGAGGGGAGAGGGATAATTTATTTATTTGAAAGGCAGAGCAACAGAGAGATGGAGACACATATGCACAAACTTAAGGAGAGCGACAAAGAGAGATCCCCCATCTACTGACTCACTCCCTAAATGGCTGCCACAGCCAGGTCGTGGCCAGGCTGAAGCCAGAAGTTACGAATTCTTTTTTTTTTTTTTTTAATTTTTATTTATTTATTTTTATTTTTTATTATTATTATTATTATTATTTTTATATAAAGCTTTTATTTAAAGAATATAAATTTCCAAAGAACAGCTCATGGACCACAATGGCTCCCCTCCCCCCACAACTTCCCTCCCTCCCCCCACCCTCCCCTTTCCCGCTCCCTCTCCCCTTCTGTTCACATCAAGATTCATTTTCAATTCTCTTTATACACAGAAGATCAATTTAGTACATATTACGTAAAGATTTCAACGGTTTGCCCTCGCATAGAGACACAAAATGATAATACTGTTGGAGTACTAGTTATAGTATTAATTCACAATGTACAGCACATTAAGGACAGAGATCCTACATGATTTTTTTTTAAAAAAATTGATTAATTGTCTATGCAATTTCCAGTTTAACACCAAGATTTTTTAATCATTTGCAATTATCTTTATATAAAGAAGATCGATTCAATATATACTATGTAAGGATTTCATCAGTTTGCACCCACTCAGAAACACAAAGTGTAAAAATACTGTTTCAGTACTAGTAATAGCATCACTTCACATTGGATAACACATTAAGGACAGATCCCTCATGAGACGTAAGTACACAGTGACTCCTGATGTTAATTTAACAATTTGACACTCTTGTTTATGGCGTCAGTAATCTCCCTAGGCTCTGGTCATGAGTTGCAGAGGCTATGGAAGCCTTTAGGGTTAGCCAACTTCGATCTTATTCCCACAGGGCCATAGTCAAAGTGGAAGTTCTCTCCTCCCTTCAGAGAAAGGTACCTCCTTCTTTGATGGCCCCGTTCTTTCCACTGGGATCTCACTCGCAGAGATCTTTCATTTAGGTCTTCTGTTTTTTCCAGAGTGTCTTAGCTTTCCATGCCTAAAATATTCTCATGGGCTCTTGAGCCAGATCCGAATGCCTTAAGGGCTGATTCTGAGGCCAGAGTGCTATTTAGGACATCTGCCATTCTATGAGTCTGCTGTGTATCCTGCTTCCCATGTTGGATCATTCTCTCCCTTTTTCATTCTATCTGTTAGTATTAGCAGACACTAGTCTTGTTTGTGTGATCCCTTTGACTCTTAGACCTATCAGTGTGATCAATTGTGAGCTGAAATTGATCACTTGGACTAATGAGATGGCCTTGGTACATGCCACCTTGATGGGATTGTATTGGAAACCCCTGGCACAATTCTAACTCCATCATTTGGGGCCGTTCCGATTGAGCATGTCCCAAGTTTTACATCTCCTCCCTCTCTTATTCCCACTCTTATATTTCACAGAGATCACTTTTCAGTTAAAATTTAAACACCTAAGAATAATTGTGTGTTAATTACAGAGTTCAACCACTAGTACTAGGATAAAGAAAAAAAAATACTACCATTGATAAAGTATTACATTGTACAACAACAGTCAGCACAAGAGCTGATCCAGTCACTGTTTCTCATAGTGTCCATTTCACTTCTACAGGTTTCCCCTTTGGTGCTCAGTTAGTCATCGCCAATCAAGGGAAACAAATGATATTTGTCTCTTTGGGACTGACTTAATTCACTCAGCATGATGTTTTCCAGATTCCTCCATTTTGTTGCAAGTGACCGGATTTCATTGTTTTTGACTGCTGTATAGTATTCTGTAGAGTACATGTCCCATAATTTCCTAATCCAGTCTACTGTTGATGGGCATTTGGGTTGGTTCCAAGTCTTAGCTATTGTGAATTGAGCCGCAATAAACATTGCTGTGCAGACGGCTTTTTTGTTTGCCAATTTAATTTCCTTTGGGTAAATTCCAAGGAGTGGGATGGCTGGGTTGAATGGTAGGGTTATATTCAGGTTTCTGAGGAATCTCCAGACTGACTTCCATAGTGGCTTCACCAGTTTGCATTCCCACCAACAGTGGATTAGTGTCCCTTTTTCCCCACATCCTCTCCAGCATCTATTGTTGGTGGATTTCTGAATGTGAGCCATTCTCACCGGGGTGAGGTGAAACCTCATTGTGGTTTTGATTTGCATTTCCCTGATTGCTAGGGATCTTGAACATTTTTTCATGTGTCTGTTGGCCATTTGGATTTCCTCTTTTGAAAAATGTCTATTGAGGTCCTTGGCCCATCTCTTAAGTGGGTTGTTTGTTTTGATGTTCTGGAGTTTCTTAATTTCTTTGTAGATTCTGGTTATCAACCCTTTATCTGTTGCATAGTTTGCAATTATATTTTCCCATTCTGTCGGTTTCCTATTCACTTTCCTGACTGTTTCTTTTGCAGTACAGAAACTTTTCAATTTGATGCAATCCCAGTAGTTAATTTTGGTTTTCAGTGCCTGTGCTTCTGGGGTCTTTTCCAAGAAGTCTTTGCCAGTACCTATGTCTTGCAGGGTTTCTCCTATGCTCTCTAGTAATTTAACGGTGTCGGGTCGTAGGTTTAAATTTTTAATCCATGTTGAATGGATTTTTGTGTAAGGTGAAAGGTAGGGGTCTTGCTTCATGGTTCTGCACATGGAAATCCAGTTTTCCCAGCACCATTTATTAAACAGACTGACCTTACTCCAGGGACTGGTTTTGGATCGTTGATCAAATATAAGTTGGCTGTAGGTGTTTGGATTGATTTCTGGAGTTTCTATTCTGTTCCATTGGTCTATCCATCTGTTTCTGTACCAGTACCATGCTGTTTTGATAACAACTGCCCTGTAGTATGTCCTGAAATCTGGTATTGTGATGCCTCCGGCTTTGTTTTTGTTGTACAAGATTGCTTTAGCTATTCGAGGTCTCCTGTGTCTCCATATGAATTTCAGCATCATTTTTTCCAGATCTGAGAAGAATGTCCTCGGTATCTTGATTGGTATTGCGTTGAATCTGTAAATTGCTTTTGGGAGAATGGACATTTTGATGATATTGATTCTTCCAATCCATGAGCATGGGAGATTTCTCCATTTTTTGGTATCCTCTTCTATTTCTTTCTTTAAGGTTTTGTAATTTTCATTGTAGAGATCTTTAATGTCCTTAGTTAAATTTATTCCAAGGTATTTGATTGTTTTTGTAGCTATTGTGAATGGGATTGATCTTAGCAGTTCTTCCTCAGCCGTGGCATTGTCTGTGTATACAAAGGCTGTTGATTTTTGTGCATTGATTTTATATCCTGCTACTTTGCCAAACTCTTCTATGAGTTCCAATAGTCTCTTAGTAGAGTTCTTTGGGTCCCCTAAATAAAGAATCATGTCGTCTGCAAAGAGGGATAGTTTGAGTTCTTCCTTCCCAACTTGTATCCCTTTAATTTCTTGTTCTTGCCTAATAGCTCTGGCTAAGACTTCCAGCACTATATTGAATAGCAGTGGTGAGAGTGGGCATCCCTGTCTGGTACCAGATCTCAGTGGAAATGCTTCCAACTTTTCCCCATTCAATAGGATATTGGCCGTGGGTTTTTCATAAATTGCTTTGATTGTATTGAGGAATGTGCCTTCTATACCCAGTTTGCTTAGGGTTTTCATCATGAAAGGGTGTTGAATTTTATCGAATGCTTTCTCTGCGTCTAGTGAGATAATCATATGGTTTTTCTTCTGCAGTCTGTTAATGTGGTGTATCACGTTGATTGTTTTGCGAATATTGAACCATCCCTGCATACCAGGGATGAATCCCACTTGGTCTGGGTGGATGATCTTTCTGATGTGTTGTTGCAGTCTATTGGCCAGAATTTTGTTGAGGATTTTTGCATCTATGTTCATGAGGGATATTGGTCTGTAATTCTCTTTCAATGCTGCATCTTTTTCTGGCTTAGGAATTAAGGTGATGCTGGCTTCATAGAAGGAATTTGGGAGAATTCCCTCTTTTTCGATTGTTCTGAATAGTTTGAGAAGAATTGGGGTTAGTTCTTCTTTAAATGTCTGGTAGAATTCAGCAGTGAATCCATCTGGTCCTGGACTTTTCTTTGTTGGGAGGGCCTTTATTACTGATTCAATTTCTGACTCACTTATGGGTCTGTTTAGGTTTTCTATGTCTTCCTGGTTCAATTTAGGTAGGTTGCATGTGTCCAGGAATCTATCCATTTCTGATAGGTTTCCCTGTTTGCTGGCATACAAGTCCTTGTAGTAATTTCTGATGATTCTTTTGATTTCTGTGGTGTCTGTTGTTATATTTCCTTTTTCATCTCTGATTTTACTGATTTGGGTCTTTTCTCTTCTTTTTTTAGTTAGTTGGGCCAATGGGGTGTCAATCTTGTTTATTTTTTCAAAAAACCAGCTCCTCGTTTGGCTGATTTTTTGTAATGTTTTTTTGGATTCAATCCTGTTGATTTCTTCTCTGATTTTGATTATTTCTCTTTTTCTACTAGATTTGGGTCTAGTTTGCTGCAAATTTTCTAGATCCTTGAGATGCATTGAAAGCTCATCTATTTGGTGCCTTTCCAGTTTCTTGATGTAGGCACCTATTGATATAAACTTTCCTCTTAACACTGCTTTTGCTGTATCCCATAAGTTTTGGTATGTTGTGCTGTTATCTTCATTTACTTCCAGAAAATTTTTGATTTCTCTTTTGATTTCTTCAGTGACCCATTGTTCATTCAGGAGCATGTTGTTCAATCTCCATGTGTTTGCATATGCTCTAGAGATTCCTGAGTTGCTAATTTCCAACTTCACTCCCTCATGGTCTGAGAAGTTGCATGGTATGATTCTAATTCTTTTGAATTTGCTGAGACTTGCTTTATGGCCTAATATGTGATCAATTCTAGAGTAGGTTCCATGTACTGCTGAGAAGAATGTGAATGCATTACTTGTAGGATGAAAAGTTCTGTAGATATCTGTTAGATCCATTTGGGCTATAGTGTTGTTTAAATCTACTGTCTCCTTGTTGATCTTCTGTCCTGTCGATCTGTCAATATCTGTGAGTGAAGTATTGAAGTCCCCCAGTACTATTGTGTTGGGGTCTAAGTCTCCCTTTAAGTTTCTTAACAAATTTTTTAAATAAACCTGTGGCCTGTAATTAGGTGCATATACATTGAGAATTGTTATATCTTCCTGTAGTATTGATCCCTTAATCATTATATAGTGCCCCTCTTTGTCTCTCTTAACAGTTTTTGTGTTAAAGTTTATGTAGTCCGATATTAAGATGGTTACACCCGCTCTTTTTTCATTTCTGTTGGCGTGGTATATCTTGTTCCATCCTTTTATTTTCAGTCTGTATGGATCTTCGTTGGAAAGATGTGTTTCTTGTAGGCAGCAAATAGATGGTTTTTGTTCCTTAACCCAATCAGCCAATCTCTGTCTTTTAACAGGACAGTTTAGACCTTTAACGTTCAATGTGACTATTGATAAGTGGTAAGTTTGCCCTGCCATTTGCCAGATATTTTCTAATGTATGCTTTGAATTCCCTGTGATCTTTTGCCGTGAGGTTCCCTTCGTTTACCTTCTTTCATGTTGATGGTCGTGTTTCTGTGTTTCTGTGTGTAACACGTCTTTAAGTATCTTTTGCAGGGCTGGACGAGTGGCAACAAATTCTTTCAATTTTTGTTTGTTATGAAAGGTCTTTATTTCACCTTCATTCACAAATGAGAGCTTGGCAGGATATAATATTCTGGGCTGGCAGTTTTTCTCTCTAAGTACCTGGGCTATGTCTCGCCATTCCCTTCTAGCTTGTAGGGTTTCTGTTGAGAAGTCAGCTGTAAGTCTAATTGGAGATCCTCTGAGAGTAATCTGACGTTTCTCTCTTGCACATTTTAGGATCTTTTCTTTTTGCTTCACTGTGGTGAGTTTAATTACAATATGTCGTGCAGAGGATCTCTTTTGGTCATGTTTATTAGGGGTTCTATGAGCTTCCTGGATTAGGATTTCTCTGTCTTTCTCCAAGCCTGGAAAGTTTTCTGCTAGTATCTCCCTAAAAAGGCCTTCTAATCCTTTCTCCCTCTCCATACCTTCAGGAACACCTAGAACCCGAATGTTGGGTTTTTTAATAGTATCCTGTAAATTCCCGACGATATCTTTTAGTTTTCTAATTTCCTCTTCTTGTCTTTGGTTTGACTGTTTCCTCTCCTGTTCTCTGTCTTCTAGGTCCGATATTCTCTCTTCTGCTTCACCCATTCTGGTTTTAAGACCCTCAAGATTGCTTGTCACTTGATCTATTGAATTCTTCAATTCATTAAGATTTTTTGTCACTATCGTAGCTTCTTGTTCTACTAGTTGTTTCATTTCGTTTTGATTTCTCCGTAGTACTTCATTCTCGCGAGAGAGATTTTCTATCTTATCCATTAAGGATTTCTGTAGTTCAAGAATTTGTTTTTGAGAACTTCTTAATGTTCTTATCAATTCTTTGAGATCTGCTTCTTGCATTTCTTCTATCTCATTATCTTCATAATCCTGACTTGGGGTGTCTTTTCCATTTGGGGTCATCATAGCGCCTTCCTTGATCTTGCTCCCTCGGAATCTGTTTTTATTTGGCATTTTTTTTTTTTCCCCCACACTCTTTCTCTGGGTTGTCAAGGTAACGGAGTTTGTGTGCGCGGTGTGTTCCCAGTTTTTGGATCCCCTTCAGGTTTCTACAGCCTCGGGTTTTTGGTTCCGTTTGCCTCAGTGATGGGCGGGCGGGCGGGCGGGCAGGCGCGCCTTGTCCCACTGCGTTTAATCTAGCTCGAATTAGCAGGGTGGGTGACGAGAGAGGCTAGTGTCCGTGCAGGCTCGCCTCAATTGTGCTGTTTCCCCCGTGGGGGGTCTGCTTCCCCCCGCTAGTGTCTCGGGATCCCTGTATCGGCCCCCGTTCAAGTGCTCAGTTCCAATGGCGACTGTGTTCCGCCCGGCTTCCGGTTCAGCCGGCGGGCGCGCGCCGTCCCACTGCGTTCAGTCTAGCTCGAGTGAGCAGGGTGGGCAACGAAAGAGGCTAGTGTCCGTGTGGGCTCGCCTCAATTGTGCTTTTTCCCCCGTGGGGGGTCTACTTCCCCCCGCCAGTGTCTCGGGATCCCTGTATCGGCACCCGTTCAAGCGCTCAGTTCCAATGGCGACTGTGTTCCGCCCGGCTTCCGGTTCAGCCGGCGGGCGCGCGCCGTCCCACTGCGTTCAGTCCAGCTAGAATTAGCAGGGTGGGCAACGAAAGAGGCTAGTGTCCGTGTGGGCTCGCCTCAATTGTGCTGTTTCCCCCCTGGCGTCTGCTTCCCCCCGCCAGTGTCTCGGGATCCCTGTATCGGCTCCCGTTTAAGCGCTCGATTCCAATGGCGACTGTGTTCCGTCCGGTTCCCGTCCCTCCCGGCAGCTCCCGTGCCACTAAGGCACGATTTGCCGTTCGCAAACTTACTTTCCCCTAGGTCCTCTGCGTCTCATTCACTGGGTCCGGAAGAATTTCCACTGCATTTTTTTCCGTGAGATTTTTCCTGAGGCTACAGTAACTCTGTTTTTATTAAACTATCTTTTTGCGGACTGCTAGTGCGCGTCCTCACTATTCCGCCATCTTGGCTCCGCCCCCCAGAAGTTACGAATTCTATCCTGGTCCATCACATTGGTGGGAGGGGCCCAGTACTAGGTCCATTTTATTTTGTCTTCCTAAGCCCATTAGCAGGAAGCAGGTTGGAAGCCAAGTAGCCAAGACTTCAACTGATACCCACCACCAAGATGGGATGTTGGCATCACAAGGGGTGGTTGAACAGGCTATGACAAAATGCTGGCCCTTACCACAGCAGATTTCTAGAAATCAGGCCAGTGGAATAACTTGGTCAGGGGTGAATTTCCTATCTATGTCAGCAACACACCTCAAATGACTCAAGACCTATATCCTCTGAATTGAGAATAGCAATGTGACAACAATTCACAATATAAAAACCTGGAGGCTGTCCACAAGGCATACATTGCACCTGAGTAAGACAGATTCATATAGTGCAAACAAGAATATTTCAAGAACAAACAGACTGTTATCAGCAGGCAGTATCACCAGACATTGATGAGTAATTACTGTGCTTAACTGTCTTGTATGAAGCTCCCTAGTTCTGGTGGCTTTTGATCTAGCACATCTCACAGTCCCTAAGTCTCACCCTCAGCTATCCACAAACCCACACTCCTTGTCTCTCACATGTGTCTTTGTAGCTGGCCATAGAAAATATACCAAATATACATATACAGGTTTTCTTTTCACTTTTAAGTCAGGAGTTTGTTCATTTAAGATACAAGATAAATACACACACACACACACATACAAAATTCTTATTTATAGTTTACAGCATATTATTCATGTATAAGAGTTTGTACTGGCGTATAAAAGAAGATGCAAGAAACACTAAAGGAAAGGTATGGAAGCAGTGAGCAACATTAAGAAGTATTATACTGCCTCACATTCATCCCTACCATCACATATTTAGCATTTCTTTACTAGTGCATTTTAGATGCACCCTTGAATTCTCATGGTGAAAAAAGAACAGATGTAATCCAAAAGCAAGACTTCACAGCCTAACTGTTCCTAGCCAATAGGAACCTTCTCCTTCTCTACTGTGTCTGTAGAATGTTTCATGTATTTATTAACGCCATTTAATGGATAATTCAATTTTGTCTAAAGGCTGCTGAGAAGATTTTCAGAAAACAAAAATATAAGATGAAACCTTGTTCAAAATACAGCCAAAAAAATAGGGCATCTGACCTAGTGGTTAAGATACCAATTGTACAGCCTGGCATTCTGGTGCTATTGGTTAAAGCCCCGGATTGCAGCTCCTGCATCCAATATGGGTGCCTGTTTGAGTCCCAGCTGCTCCACTTCTGATCCAGCTTCCTGCTAATGTGCCTGGGAAAGCAGTGGAGGAAGGTCCAAGTCCTTGGGCCCCTGCACCTATATGGGAGAACCAGAAGAAGCTACTGGCTCCTAACTTCGGATTGGCTCAGCTCTGCTGTTGTGGCCATTTGGGGAGTGAACCAGTGGATGGAAGATCTCTCTCTCTCTCTCTCTCCCTTTCTGTGTGCGTATACCTCTATCTCTGTAACTCTGTCTTTAAGACAAATAAAATAAATATTTTTAAAAAGATACCAATTGGAATGACTGTGTCCCATATCATTGTGCCCGAGGCCAATGACTGGCTCAGTCTATTGATTTCAGCTTCCTGATGGTATAGAATGGGAGGCAATGGTAACAACCACAGTGACTGAGTTCCTGTTACCCATGGGGGAGACTTAATATCAGTTCTGGGCCTGATTAGAGGTTAGAGGTGGTAGAGCATTGCCAGCATTTGTGGAGTAAGCTAGCAGATGGTGGCTCTCTCTATCTTGGTCTCTCTCTCTCTCTCTCTCTCTCTCTCTCTCTCTCTCTGCCATTCAAATAAATAAATAATACATTATTAAGTAAAAAAATAAACTACTATAAGCTTCTACTTTTCCTAATAGTGGATTAGATAACATGTGTCAAGGCTGTCTCAGTGACAACTAGAAAAGCTGGAAAGAAAAATTGAAAACATCTGCTTGAAGGGATAGAAAAGCTAACAAGATTGTAAAGAACTATCAGACCAAAATTTAAGCTCTGCTTTTTGACACTATGTTTCTCCTGATAGTGGTAGAGAGCTGAGCAAAGCCAAGCCTAGCCAAAGAAAGTAGAAGTAAGTAAATTATAAAGATTCATGAATCAATGAAATTAAAAATAAGCACAAAATTGTGAAGGTCAACTTCTTATAAAAGAAAGGCCTAGTGACATTGATCACAAATCTAGGTCCAGATATCTGCAGTGAATTCTTCCAAACATTTAAGGAAGGAATAATGCCAACAATATACAAATTCTCCAAGAGAACAGAAAAAAAGGAAACACTTTTCAACTGTTTGAGAAAATCAATATTACCTTCATATTTGATATGTAAATGAAGGAAAAGCAAAGTAATGACAGCCACTCTCATATAGGAATATAAATAAAACTACTAAAATAAATATTAGCAAAATGACTTTATAATAATAAAAAAACCAAGGTGGGTTTATTGTAGGAATGCAAAGTTAATTAAACATTTTTAAATTAATTAATATAGTTTTCAACTTTAACTGAATAAGTTAGAAAAATCATCACATTATTTCATTTGATATAGAAAAAATGTTTGATATAATTCAACTTCCATTCATGATTTTTAAAAGAATTTATGGAATGAAGAAAATTTCTCTAATTTTATCATAATAAACTTAGAGTGACCATACTAAAAGCTTTCCATTTGAGATCAGGGTTCAAACAAAGATGACCACTGTCACTTTTGTTGAGGTTGTAACCAGTCTGGTATGCAAACAGAAATATATTCTATAAAGATCAGAAAGTACAGTAGGTACTTCGTTTATACTCCTCCAATTTTTCCACCTCAGTGAACACGAGACCACTACAAGGACCCTGATTTATTTGCTGAGAACTTCTTTCACTCTTGGATTTACTTCACTTTTCCTTGTGGTAAGCTAGAAATGACTTATCCCTGGGAAGTAACTCATTCCTGGAAATATCGCTTAGTCATAGCTGCCAGTACTTTTAAAAGACATATTGTAGTTTGCATTATACCTTGCATATGACAACTCATTAATCATTTCCTGCACTGATTCACTAATTCTCTAGTGGCATTAAGCTTTCAAGGTAACTTGCTTAATAGTAAATTGTTTATCAACTCTCTTATTTCACTTCTTTCCTCCTGTACCAGTGTTTGCTGAGATCAATTCCCAAATAAACCACTTGCATGTAAGCCCTTGCCTCAGTTTCATTTTTTTTATAACGCTTTTATTTAAAGAATATAAATTTCCAAAATACAGCTTATAGATTACAATGGTTTCCCTCCCATAACTTCCCCCCCACCGCAACCCTCCCCTTTCCCACTCCCTCTCCCCTTGCTTCACATCAAGATTCATTTTCAATTCTCTTTATATACAGAAGATCAGTTTACTATATATTAAGTAAAGATTTCAACAGTTTGCCCTCACATAGCAACACAAAGTGAAAAATACTGTTGGAGTACTAGTTATAGTATTAATTCACAATGTATAGCACATTAAGGACAGAGATCCTATATGATATATTTTTTAAAAAAAATTGATTAATTTTCTAGGCAATTTCCAATTTAACACCAAGATTTTTTTTTCATTTTTAATTATCTATATACAGAAGATTGATTCAGTATATACTAAGTAAAGATTTCATCAGTTTGCACCCAAACAGAAACACAAAGTGTAAAATACTGTTTCAGTACTAGCTATAGCATTACTTCACATTGGACAACACATTAAGGACAGATCCCACATGAGACGTAAGTACACAGTGACTCCTGAAGTTGATTTAACAATTTGACACTCTTGTTTATGGCATCAGTAATCTCCCTAGGCTCTAGTCATGAATTGCCAAGGCTATGGAAGCCTTTAGGGTTCGCTGACTTCAATCTTATTCCAACAGGGTCATAGTCAAAGTGGAGGTTCTCTCCTCCCTTCAGAGAAAGGCACCTCCTTCTTTGATGGCCCCATTCATTCCACTGGGATCTCACTCGCAGAGATCTTTCATTTAGGTCTTCTTTTTTTTCTAGAGTGTCTTGGCTTTCCATGCCTAGAATATTCTCATGGGCTCTTGAGCCAGATCTGCATGCCTTAAGGGCTGATTCTGAGGCCAGAGTGCTATTTAGGACATCTGCCATTCTATGAGTCTGCTGTGTATCTTGCTTCCCATGTTGGATCATTCTCTCCCTTTTTGATTCTATCAGTTAGCATCAGCAGACACTAGTCTTGTTTGTGTGATCCCTTTGACTCTTAGACCTATCAGTGTGATCAATTGTGAACTGAAATTGATCACTTGGACTAGAGAGATGGCCTTGGTACATGCCACCTTGATGGGATTGTATTGGAATCCCCTGGCACGATTCTAACTCCATCATTTGGGGCACGACTGATTGAGCATGTCCCAGATTGTACATCTCCTCCCTCTCTTATTCCCAATCTTATATTTCACAGGAATCACTTTTCAGTTAAAATTTAAACACCTAAGAATAATTGTGTGTTAATTACAGAGTTCAACCAATAGTACTAGAATAAAAAAATTACTAAAATGGATAAAGTATTACATTGTACAACAACAGTAGCACAAGAGCTGATCAAGTTACTGTTTCTCATAGGGTCCATTTCACTTCAACAGGTTTCACCTTTGGTGCTCAATTAGTTGTCACCGATCAGGGAGAACATATGATATTTGTCCATTTGGGACTGGCTTAATTCACTCAGAATGATGTTTTCCAGATTCCTCCATCTTGTTGCAAATGACCGGATTTCATTGTTTTTGACTGCTGTATAGTATTCTATAGCGTACATGTCCCATAATTTCTTTATCCAAATGTATGCTTTGAATTCCCTGTGATCTTTTGCTGTGAGGTTCCCTTCGTTTATCTTATTTCATGTTGATGGCCGTGTTTCTGTGTTTCTGTGTGTAATACATCTTTAAGTATCTTTTGCAGGGCTGGACGAGTGGCAACAAATTCTTTCAATTTTTGTTTGTTATGAAAGGTCTTTATTTCACCTTCATTCACAAATGAGAGCTTGGCAGGATATAATATTCTGGTCTGGCAGTTTTTCTCTCTAAGTACCTGGGCTATGTCTTTCCATTCCCTTCTAGCTTGTAGAGTTTCTGTTGAGAAGTCTGCCGTGAGTCTAATTGGAGATCCTCTGAGTGTAATTTGACGTTTCTCTCTTGCACATTTTAGGATCTTTTCTTTCTGTTTCACTGTGCTGAGTTTAATTACAACGTGTCGTGGTGAGGACCTCTTTTGGTCATGTTTACTAGGGGTTCTATGAGCTTCCTGTACTAGGATGTCTCTGTCCTTCTCCAAAACTGGGAAATTTTCTGCTATTATCTCACTAAAAAGGCATTCTAATCCTTTCTCCCTCTCCATGCCTTCAGGAACTCCTAGAACTCGAATGTTGGGTTTTTAAATAGTATCCTGTAGATTCCCAACAATATTTTTTAGATTTCTAATTTCCTCTTCTTTTCTTTGGTTTGACTGTATAGTTTCCTGTTCTCTGTCTTCTAAGTCCGATATTCTCTCTTCTGCCTCACCCATTCTGTTTGTAAGGCTCTCTAATGTGTTTTTCATTTGATCTATTGAATTCTTCACTTCATTATGATTTCTCGTCACTATCACAGTTTCATGTTCTACTAGTTGTTTCATTTCAGCTTGATTTCTCCTTAATATTTCATTTTCACGAGAGAGATTTTCTACTTTGTCCATTAAGGATTTCTATAGTTCAAGAATTTGTTTTTGAGTACTTCTTAGTGTTCTTATCAATTTTTTGAGATCTGCTTCTTGCATCTCTTCTATCTCATCATCTTCGTAATCTTGAATTGGGGTGTCTTTTTCATTTGGGGATGCCATAATGTCTTCCTTGTTCTTATTACCTCGGTTTTTGCGTTTGTTGTTTGGCATATTGGTTTCTTCACTGTGGTGTTTTTTTCTTGTTATACTATGACTCTAGATTAAGTGAACTGTCTGCTTTTGATGGAGCCTTAGAGGCTTGAGATGGGTGTGGCCTGAGAGCTCTGTTTGGTTCCTCAGGGTTGAGGGTGTGTCAAAGGAGACACTCCCAGGTTAGGCGTGGTAAATCTCTCTCTGTTACTTTTTTTTTTTTTTTGGTTCAAAAGGGAAGTAATTCCACACAGCTGAATGGAATTGGGGGTGGTTAGCAGGCGAATGATATACCCACAGGAGCCAGAGTTCGGAAGCTCTTTCCCAAGGACCAGAGAAGGAATCTTTGCGGCCCTTTGTGTGGGCTGAGATTCTCCTGTAGTCTCCCACTGGGCTGCCAAGGCTACTGAACTGTAGCGTCTCTGGAGAGTACTCACATGAATTTGTGATTTCCGTGAGTTCTCTCCCCCACTGTCTCTTTTTTCACAGTCTCAGTTCATTAGCACCACACATTCATTAGGTTCTAATCTCCTGTTATTTCACCCCTCCCACCCAGAGTCAGGTTTTTCTGCTAGGCTCGGGGCTGGTGCCGACCCGAGGTTGCCCTGCTTATGACGTATTCCAAAATGGCACCTGCTCTTTGTCTTGCTCACCTTTGAGAGGTGAGCGGAGAGAGAGAAGCTCGTGTCCGTATGGGTCACTTTTTTTTTTTTTCCCCTCTCTCTCTCTCTCTTCTAGTTAGCCTGGTGAACTTTTCCCCGCAGGGTTTCAAGCCTTGTTCGCTCTAGGCTCCCTTTTCCGCTTCCCTGCTGGTATTTCGGGCTATTGAGTTTCGGCTCACCTCGCGTTCCAGCGCTGGTGTGTTGAATCTGCTGCTGGTGTCCCAATCTGCAGGCTCCCACGCTCTCCACGCAGGTCCACTGTGAATCTCCAGTTCCGGAAGGATTTTCTCTGCAGTTTCTTCCCCTACTCTTCCTTGAACCTGCAGTATCTCCACTTTTATTAAACTGTCTCTCCCCAGACTATCGGTGTGCTCCCTTCCTATTCCGCCATCTTGCCGCTCTCTCCCTTGCCTCAGTTTCTATGTTTGAGGGGATCTAACCTCTAATAGACAAGGTAAAATTGTATTATTGATATGACTATGGATATAGAAAACTCAAAGGTATGTAGATCAGATTACTAAAATTAATAAATGAGAATAACAAAGTTTATGAGTACAAGATCAATATGAAATTATTGGGTACATTTCTAAATGTACACACTAATCATCAATACATCTATTAAACATACCTAAGCACTCATAAATATATAATAATATTAGGTAAAAAAAAATGAAATTCTCCACAAATGAAAGACTAGCTCTTAAATAAAATAAGATTTTTTTTCTCATGAGAAACCTATCAAGCTGATTCTGAAATTTACCAATGATATAAAGGGCCAAAAGGAGGTAAAACACTACTGAAGAGAAACAAGATGCGAGAATTTACTTTAGCAGGTAGCAAGAACAACCAAAAAACAATAGTAGTTAAGTCAATGTGATGGGTACAGATAGACAATGAGATTAATGAAATAGCATAGAAAGCTAAAAAGTAAATCCACAAAAAATTGAGCAATTGATTTATAACAAAAATGTTAATTTAGACCAACGGAAAAACAGTGTTCCTTTCAACAAACAGTTCCAGGTCAATTAGATATCCAAATTTCAAAACAACTTAAAATCTGACTCCAGTATCTACCATACAACACATACAAAATCTAAATGTAAAATACAAAAAGAATGAGGCTCCTAGGTTTTATAAGAGAAAATATTGATGATCTCACATTTGGAGAGCAAACTATGTCTTGACTATTGCACAATATCATCGGTTAACTACAAAGTAAAAGTACCAATACATTAAAATTTAAAATTTCTATTCATTGAAAGATGCCTTTAAAAGAATTAAAACATATCCGCTAGTGGGAAAATATATTTGCAACACATATATCTGAAGATGGTTTAGATCTCAAATATAAAAAGAACTGCTACACGTCAGTAAGACAAATAGAAATCAACAGGAAAATACAAAAGACACTGAATAGGTAAACCCTTTATTCCCAAAATAAACAAATGAATGAAAAGGTCTTCAGCTTCCTCCATAATTAGGAAATCATAAATTAAGTAAAGTAAAATTCAAATACATGTTCATCATAATGGCAAAGATTTTAAAAATTAACACACTTCTTTTTAGAAAGAACATGAAGCAAAAGTCACATTTTTACCATTGGTGGTACAACCACTTTAATATACTATTTGGCAGTTATATAATAAATAATGTTATATAATAAATAACATAGCTAAACATGTGCAAAATCTATGATCTCATAATTCCTCTAGGGTTTATACCCAGGAGGGTTTTTTTAATTTATTTTGCTTAAGGAATACAACTGCATTCATTTAATATATACAGATTTGGGAACAAGATGGTTCTTCCCCCCTACTTCTCTCCTACCTATATTCTTGCCTTTCTCCTCCAACCTCTTTCTTTCCCATTCTTATTTCTTACAGAGATCAATTTTCAGTTAATTTTGTACTCATAAGATTAACACTGAGAGTTCACTGATTAGTATGAAGAGTAAAAATAAATAAAGAACAAAAATAAACAAATAAGAAAAACATTATTCCTAACAGTAAAGACAAGAGCTACTCAAAACTATCACCTCTCAAAGTGTCAGTTTCACTCATATAGATTACATTTAAGTGCTCCATTAGTTACCACAGATCAGTGAGACCATATTGTGTTTGACTATTTGTGACTGGGTCATTTCACTAAATATAATGGTTTCCTGTTGCATCCATTTTGTTGTGAATGATAGGTTTTCATTTTTTTTACCACTGTGTAGTACTCCATAGTGTATATATACCATAATTTCTTTATCCAGTCTTCAGTTGATGGACATCTGAGTTGATTCTATATCTTAGCTATTGTAAATTGAGCTGAAATGAACATGGGAGTACAGATAACTCCTTCATATGCTGATTTCATTTCCTTTAGATAAATTCCTAGGAGTGGGATGGCTGGGTCATATGGTGGGTCTATGTTCAGACCTCTGAGGTATCTCCATACTGTCTTCCACAGTGGCTATACCAGCTACATTCCCACCAACAGTGGATAAAGTTTCCCTTCTTCCCACATCTTCACCAGTATTTGTTGATCCCAGAAGAATTTTAAAAGACACTTGACAAAATGACCCTAATGCTACCATTCATAATAGTCAAATTTAAAAACAATCCAAATGTCCACCAGCATTCAAATAGATAAATCATAGCATAGCCACAAAAACACTATTTTGCATTGAAAAGAAACAAAAAAGAAGTAAATGTGAAAAGCAATAAACAAAGGCAGGAAAGTGATCATCATGAATTTGTACAGTTGGTTTACCTTGGAAGAGAAGGAGGCTTAACATACAGCAGGAAGGCCAGCATTATAAGAGGGAAAAGCCACCACTGGTGACACTGCCATCCCATATGGGCGCCAGTTCATACTTAGACTGCTCCACTTCCAATCCAGCTCCCTGCTATGTACCTGGAAAAGCAGGGAAAGATGCACCAAGTGTTTGGGCCCCTGCTGCCTACATGGGAGACCCAGATGAAGGTCCTGGCTCCTGGCTTCAGCCTGGCCCAGCACTAGCCATTGCAGGCATGTGGGGACTGAACCAGCACATGAATGATGGTCTCTCTTTCTCTGTCTCTCCCTCTCTCTCTGCAACTTGGACATTCAAATAAATAAATAAATAAATAAGTCTTAAAAGATGAAAAGAAAAGAAACCATAGGGTATAAGAAAGACAAACTGAGATTCCCATTTTGAGTTCCTTCGTTTAAAATATCCGCATGTGTGTAAATGGTACTAAAGAAAACGTGTGTGTGTGTGCCATAGTCCTCCAGAGCTAAGACAACCTCAGCCCACACCTGGTCTGTCGAGAAATGTTGCTGGAAGACCACCTCGGGTGGTGATACACACAGTCTTCCTTTAATGCCACAGTGACATGATCCTTTTCTGTAAAACTGTGTATTTGTAAATACTGTCACTGTGAGTCTTACTAATTTCTTTGGCAATTAATCCTTGTCAAATTCTCACCACTAGCATACAAGTCTGCACAAAGTCGGTATAGAAATTAAGAGTAAGCATTCATAAACTTTATTTGATCATATAATTTTATGTCTGTTGAATGTACTAATTTAAAATTGGACTTGAATTTTTGTTTCATTTTTTCTTTATCTAGTAATTCATTTCAACTTTTTCAAAGCACATATTTTTATAAGACCATGCATTTTCATTTTTAGTATTTCATTGTAATTCTATTTGTAATTGATAGACAAAATAACAGTCATTTACCACACATAGTTTGAGAAGCAGTTTTTACATGAATGTTCCACTCCTGATAAGTCATTCTGTGATACATCTTTGTTCTATACCTTTTACGTAAGTACATTACATTTCCAACAAAAAGATCTTTATGAGAAAAAGTAAAAAATTCCATGAGACAGGTTTCTCTCCTATATAAGTCTCTTTCCAAATCCCCATACCATTTGCCTTTGTCTTCTATATTTTCTTACATTCTAGTGTAACTTCCACTATCCTGGAATATAATTATTTGTTAACCTGAGTATTACTTATAATAGATTCTGAGATCCTAGTGAAAAGAATGCATTCAAGAATCTATATACAGTCTTTCTGTATGTAATAGGTATTCAGTAAATATTTGCTGAGAATGCAGATGTTCTCTGGGTAATGTTTACACCTACATGAAAGTTCCTATTCTTTTCAATACACCTGCCTAGATTTGTCAGCAAATTTATCAAGTTCCTGGTATCTGGCGTGTGCAGAGATGCAATGTAATATGGTGATAAACATTTGGTTAGTTTTCAGAAGATATACTAATGCTCAGTTATCAGTACATAACTTGTATCATGTGTCTCTTCACCAAAATAAACTCTACTGAAGTTTGGACACAATCCAGCTCCCTCACCATCAAGGAGAAACTAGACAGGAAAGAAACTTGACATATTTTACATCTCACCAAAAGAAAGCACAGATGTGATCTGATAATGAAGTTAAGAATCTAGGGGTCACATGCAACTAAAACATGACTTGATTGAGTTAGATCTAACCTGTTTTTATCATCGCCCACACCAGGTCCTGGAAAATGAGAATAGGACAATATTGTCTATCATGGTCTGGTAGACCCAGATCTCTGAGGATTCCTCCTTTCTGTCAATGGAACTTGTAAAACCTTTCATTCAAACAATGGCAAATCCAGGAAGTTTTACTATAATTTTCCTTTTGTACATGAAACCTTCCCTGGTTTCTAATGTGGCACACATTGTTCTCCTCCATATATATAAAAATCTTATATATTTGAAAGATCTTTTTGTTTAGGCTGTTTAGACTTCCAGTTCACATCCTGGGCCCTCCATCTCCGCCAAGGTCTTCCTTGTTATGCATGCTGGGTGCTGGGGCATTATCGACATTTTTATATTGGTGTTAAATGTGATGCAGGCCTGCTTCCTGATGGATTGAGGCCACAAGAGAAAATACCAAAAGTCTGAGGCTCACCACATAAATCAGAAACTACTTCATGCTGTGACCATGATAAATAGATCTGAAAATATCTACCAGAAAAGTTTAGAAGAGTCTTGGGGCACTACGTTTTCCTGAATGAAAAGGCAGCTTTGCTAAAAATGAACTTTTCTCTAGGCCAGTATGATTGTTATTTTATATTTAAAACTGAATATAACAAAATCTGTATAAGGCATTAAAGAAATCTTGCTGTTGAAAATCAGGATGTGTTTTTGCTAAAAGGTGGCCATCACATTAGGCAAATAGAATAGAGGGTTTATTTTTCACTGGGTGAATAGATGGTTTACAGGTCTTGAGTGTTACTTAATTTCTTACTTTCATGGATTGTAATAATTTTCTTTTATCTTCTCATTTTGAATGAGTTCCTTCCTCTATCATATTCAGATGACAACTCATGAAATATTGTTCAGTATTAATACTTTGACAAGTTAAATATTTTGCTTTAGAAATTTTTATTTAGAGTATCATATGATGTCCCAGAAATAAGTTCTGAAGGCCTAAAATTATGGAAGCAAATGAGTTAAGTATTTGAATTTCATTAAATGTCACAAAATTATGGGTTCTGTTTCAGCATTGATGCTAATTTGAACTCATGCTATATTTTGTACACAAATTTGTCCCATTTTAGACAAGCTGAATCTGTTTTGTTTCTCACATTGATGATTCTGAGTTCTTGGAGAGACCTGATGCGTTGAGATAGTGCTATATTCAACAGCCTACAAAGAACAAAATAGTCCTTTCCTTACAACAGCCTAGAGAAAGAATGTCTCCTGAGTTTCAAGATCCATATCCTGGAACAGAAACAATCTCATACCAAGGGACACACTTAACTTCCTTAGTTGTTGATTATTAATTGATAATAGCCTAGCAATAGAAACAATCATCACAGACATCCCAACAATGGAGCTACAGAATAAATTATTATGAGATACTGATTGAGCTTCCTAATTCATAAAAGAAAGACAATGCTATCTTGAATTCCATTTAAAATAAGGCTTGTAACTAAACAACAAAAATCAATCCATTTTATGGTAGTATGGCACATGGCTAAAAGAGTCACAACAAGGTGATCATGGGCAAATTATTTCAAATTACTGACTCTCATTTTCTTTTCTGGTTGGTAGAGATATAAATAGTACCTACACCATAGAGTTTCCAAAGTCAAATGAAAGAACAAATATACAATGTCCACATAATTCCTTATACCACATAGGGGCTTTAAAAAATAGCAAATTACATTAATACTGTAATCATTGTCACTATAAATTGGTGTGTGTTACAGCATATAAGAAATGGGAAAATCGGCCGGCGCCGTGGCTCAACAGGCTAATCCTCCGCCTTGCGGCGCCAGCACACCAGGTTCTAGTCCCGCTCGGGGCGCCGGATTCTGTCCCAGTTGCCCCTCTTCCAGGCCAGCCCTCTGCTGTGGCCCAGGAGTGCAGTGGATGATGGCCCAAGTGCTTGGGCCCTGCACCCCATGGGAGACCAGGAAAAAGCACCTAGCACCTGGCTCCTGCCATCAGATGAGCGCGGTGCGCCGGCCGCAGCGCGCCGACCGCGGCAGCCATTGGAGGGTGAACCAACGGCAAAGGAAGACCTTTCTCTCTGTCTCTCTCTCTCTCACTGTCCACTCTGCCTGTCAAAAAAAAAAAATTAAGAAATGGGAAAATCAATATACATGAATAGGCAAAGTATTAAATGATGGCATTATTGAAGGTTTTTCCTATTCCCTCCAAAAATGAATCCCCATATTAAAAGTAATGAAAGAATGTGTTGTTCTAGGCTGGAAAGCACTAAAAAAAATCTGAATGAGCCAAATAGCATGGATTGGATTCCAAAAGAGAAAAACCTCTTGCCTGTTATGTGTGAATCACATTTGAATGAGAGGAAGTAATAAGCTTTCTTAACTGTTTTGTAACAAGCAAAAAGAATCTGGTAAATATTTTATTCCCAAGGGGCCGGGTGCTTTCCTGCCCGGCCTGAGCATGGATGAAGTGTCACTGGGTGCTGGTGACTGGCCAATTATGTGCAGCTGACTGTCTTGGCCAAACCACTGATCTTTCCTGGAGGCTTTGGCCTGCCTGTGGCCCCCGCTGCCAGTCTCGGGTCCTGGAGAGCAGGCGCTGTCTTGTGATGCACAGGAAGACGATTTTTTTTTTTTTAGTCTTAGATTTTCTATTTTTTCCCTAGGAGCCCCCCTCTCCTAACCCTCAGTTTTGAAAGGCAGAAGCCAGTCAGTCTCCATTTGCAGCATAGTGCCGTGGCTCTTGGGCCCTTCTGTTCCTCCACCTTCTGAGATGGTCAGTGAGTCATGGGAAGCCTACCCTCCAGCTCTGCCAGTGCTCTCTGGGCCCAGCTCTGGGTCAGTGGTGGCCATGATGCGGTACAGGGCATCCCTCCTTCCCACCTTCTACGGGTGTTCTCAATAAACAGTGTACAGTTGTTTGGGCCCAGAAAAAAAAATATTTAATAAAATGAAATTTTATTCAAATGATACACATATTGCTTGAGTAATTAATAGCCTTTTAGTATTTAGCCATAATTTCACTGAGGAGTACTAGAGCGTCGAAGTAAGGAAATGCCCAAATCTGTCAAGATCACCTTGAGTTCAAGATGGATTATTCTTAAGGCCTTCCCTTAACTGTGTCTTAACTGAGAGAATTACAAGACACACACACAATGCTCCAAAAGAGCTCCATGCAGATTCGAATGATGCGCAGCAATTATCTAAGTGTACTTGGAGGAGGTTTGAAAAATTCCCCTTCTAAGAATGTGAAAACTCTTACGTTTTATTTACTATGTTAACTTGGAAAAAATCACCCTTTCCTCCCCAATACCAGCACTTACCACTGCCTCACCTCTTTCATGGTTCTGCTAGGTTTTGTAAAGCAAAAACTGAAAGAAGTCCTGTGATGCTAAAGTTTTGAGTTCTTTTTTAATTGGCTATTATGTCTCTATGAAAAACCCTCTGTGAGTAGCTGTGGAGAAAAAAGGGAAATGTTTTGAGGAATGAAAGGAAAACCTCATTTTGCCAAAGAGTGAGGAAGCTCCTAGAAACTTGGATGGAAATGCCCAGAAGTTTGGAATCCAATCCTGGAGAGTTTTCCTGAAATAAAGTCCATAGCTGGGAAGTATCCAAACAAGAAGATTAACAGGCAACACTAAGAAGTATATTTTAAAATGTCCTGAGAAGTCAGCATTGCTGTTTTCACTTAAATGGGGGTAGCACCTCTACCCAAAGCTTCATCAAGTCAGACAAGACCCCCATTTAGTTTAAGAACAGTACCTGTTTTTACCTAGAATTGTTTCTTACAATGTCATTTAACTACCTAATGAGGATGTGCCTTCATAAAGTCCTAAAGTTATTTTTAAGATGGAGGAGAAATACTTTCTTAAAAAAAAATTCCCAACACAGAAAATCCCTCCATATGGTAGCAGAATAGAACTGTTTGATTGTTGAAGAAGCATTAAATGTGATATACATCAGAATGAAGTATAAATCACAGGCAATACACTGACAACGACAACAGATAGAAATCTTACCACATTATATAACACTTTTTATGCAACCCATTACCTGCCTGTTTTTAGTAAACAATAATTATCCTCAAATAAAAGAACCTGACAGTACATTTCATGTAGTGTATCCTAAACTTACCTGTTAATTGGACTGACTTTAGCTAATTGGTTTAATACAAAAGAAAAACAAACATCCCACATCTTTTTGCTAGGAGGTAGTTCTGCAATTTCAAGCCAAGCACCTCCTGAAGTTAGTGATCTTCCCACTGAAAGTGGGATATGGGGGTACTATCTCCCTTCATGTTTACATTTCAAAGAGATGGCTCCCAGGTCCTTGAGAAAGATATGCCTGGGTCATAAAGTTGGCAAGAAGATTATTTGTTCTGAGAAGACTGATGTATATTTCTAAGAAACAAAGGAAGAATTTCTAAAGAAAATACTCTAACAAAAAGGATGGGGGAGAAGTTCTCTACTTATGTTCAATAAGGAGAATTAAACCTCTTACTGCTAACATTTATTTGTCCACAGAGACTCTCTAGCCTGGACGTGATGATGTAGAAAAGTTTCCATGCTGGCCCTCATAGTTAGGGTGAGTATACATGGTGGGGTTCTCCCATTTGGCACAGCAACATAGATGGTGACCTTTCTGTTAGGAGAATAGTGCTAAGCATATAAAATTTGGTTGATAAAATATTATAGAAAAAATAATAAAAAGAGAGAATATGATATGTGGCTTAAAATTGCACATGTATAACACATTAATACCAATGTCACTGTTTTAAGATACTAAGGACAAGACAATGATGCAATTATTTCTCTCACTTACTGGGAAACCTGACTCTCACTTAGTGGGTTTTTTCTTGCCTGTACTGGATTCAGAGACTCATTTAATCTCTCATCAGTGTATGGGAATTATAATTATATCCAATCGCTCCTCAAGCTAGTTATGTAAACTAAATGAAAGCAAGATGAGGGAGTGCTTCTAAAGTTAAAAAATGAAGTGCAAGAGAATATCAAAAAGTCCATAGAAACTGAATTAGAAGATGAGTTTTATTTTGGTCAAAAATTTTGGAACACATGCACACAAGGAATTTTCAAAAAAGTTCATGAAATGCATAATATGGAATAACTATGCATGAATTTCAAAAATATTTGCACCAAAATGAACTTCTCTTTCAAATCCATTTTCCATAGACTTTTTGAATTACCTGTGTATTAGTATGTCAAAAAGTGAAATGATGATAATAACTCAAAGAATAGTTACCCCAAAAGGCCCACATTAGGCTTTCAAATGCATTACATAGACACATATTTGCAATGAACACTAGAAATAGGTACTGTACCCTGACAACATTGATTGAATAAACGTATAAGAGTCAAGTTGGGAGAGGATTTTAGAAGCATTTCTTATTGAAATGTACCTCTTTTTTTCCTCATGAATAATATATAAAACAGCAACTATTGTTTACATCTTGGTGACTATACGTAAAAATTTAGGGTTTATTATCTTTCATAAGCCTGCATAATTATCAAAGAAGAGAGCCCCTCATATCTTATCATGGAGACTCAAGTTATAGTCTAAATCTTAAGATAAAACTTAATGAAAGATAAAATTCCATATCTTTTTTTTTTGACAGGCAGAGTTAGACAGTAAGAGAAACGGAGAGAAAGGTCTTCCGTCCATTGATTCATCTCCCAAATGGCCACTATTGTCAGTGCCCTGAGCCCATCCGAAGCCAGAAGGCAGGAGCCAGGAGCTTCTTCCTGGTCTCTCATGTGGGTGCAGGGACCCAAGCACTTGGGGCGTCCTCCACTTCCCTCCTGGGCCACAGCAGAGAGCTGGACTGGAAGAGGAGCAACCGGGACAGAACTAGTGCCCTAACTGGGACTAGAACCCTGGATGCTGGCACCACAGGTGGAGGATTAGCCTAGTGAGCCGCAGCGCTGGACAAAAGTCTATATCTTAAGATAAAACGTGCACAACTGACTCTGCCTGACCTCAATTCAAACACGTGATTCCATTTTATTTTTGTTACGTAATTTAGCTTTTATAATCAATAGGCAAACCCTATTTGAAAAATTTATTGAGGGATAATAGCAACCTCTAGTATGAATCCTATAACAAATTAATACAATCTGATTCTTACATTTTTCTCCTAGTTTTATCAAGATTCTGGGTAATTAAGTTTATATTTAAAATTCAAAAATTCTTCAAATTGTTAATCATGTCAATGATATTTGACAAAATTTTAGTGGTATACTGATTTAATTATACCATATTTCTTAAAGTGGCACTTTAAGTATAATATGGTCAGAATCATGTAGAATGCCAAATAAAACCTGGGTTCACTCATACAACGCACAACAAGCCAATCACCAAGTGGTAGAAGAAAGTAGAGATTTATTTTGCAATGCACAAAATAAGGAGTCAGGCAGCTTTGGCTTAATTCCTGGACTCCCCATGGGATTAAGGGTAGTAATTCTTATAAAGTCAGGGTTGAGAGTACATTATTTGGCCAGCACCATTGCTCACTTGGCTAATCCTCCGCCTGCAGCGCCAGCACTCCGGGTTCTAGTCCTAGTTGGGGCACCGGATTCTGTCCTGGTTGCTCCTCTTCCAGTCCAGCTCTCTGCTGTGGCCCAGGAGGGGAGTGGAGGATGCCCCAAGTGCTTGGGTCCCTGCACCCACATGGGAGACCAGGGGGAAGCACCTGGCTCCTGGCTTCAGATCAATGCAGCTCCGGCCATAGCAGCCATTTGGGGGGTGAACCAATGGAAGGAAGACCTTTCTCTCCGCTTCTCTTACTGTCTAACTCTGCCTGTCAAAAAAAAAAAAAAAGAAAGAAAGAAAAAAAGACAGTGCATTATCAGGGTGAAGGTTTCTGGTTGATATACAGTAGGCTCCAGTATGTCTTTGGTTTACTTTGATCAAAGCCTGAGGCTCCTGTTGATATGGGATAGGCACAAAGCCAGTGAGAAACAAAGGAACTGGAATGTTTCCAAAAGTCTTCTCTCTCATAGGCCTACATCCTAACTCAACCCCCTTACATGTCAATTTAGCATACCCACTTTCCTACGATGCACCTAAGCCTTCATCTAAGCCTTCTCCAAGATTAAGACACCATAATGAGCACAAGTATTCTGAGCTCCATGGTGAGATATCATAAAAACCTTCCCAGAGAACATCACACACACCAAACTCCACCCAAACTCCACCCCACCTGATATTGGGGCATCATCCCCTACCTGTAAAAAGGAGATCACTGAATGGGTGAACACTGATTCCCCTCATGCTGTGTGGCCGCCTGCATTCACCTCTAAATGCCTACTGTTTGTCACTTTAAATAAATCCTGCTCCAACTGTACTTTACCTATGAATCTGCTTCTGTTGGTAGCAAATTAGAAATTAGCCTATCTATGTGAGAGGCCTAGGAAAAACAAAGCAGCTGCAGAAAGGAGCAATTCCAGCCTTCCCCCAAGAAAGGCCATAGGAGAATCTTCTCTGTCAAGTGGGATACTCAGTCTGATAACATCAGGCAATGAAATTATAGTAGAAATTTCACACCCAGCAAATCCTTTGTCCATGTAAAAAGGGTACAAGGGAAGGAAAAATGGCAGGAAAATCTGGACCCCATTGCTTTAAACTCCATTCTAAAGGCAGATTGAGCTTCCAGCCTTTTCCTGAGATGCTTGCCTGGTATATTAGGTATATTTCAGCTCTCAGCTCTCTTTTGATTTTTCTCAGTTCTTTGCTAAGATGACTCCCTGGCCTGTCATGTGTATTCTACTAACATATGTAATTTTGTCTACCCTAGTCTGAATGACTCGGCTCTCTCTGCTCTCTCTGATTCCATCTGGAGAGCTGTCCTTCAATTCTGACAAATACCCTACCCCATTAAACCTGGGTTCCTTGCTTATCACTACTCTGTCTCAAGTTTGAATTCTGTCTTGCATAGGCAAGAACCTCTGTTGCAGCCATCTACACTAGCACTTTGAATTCTAATCTCACACAGAGGCAAGAACCTGGAATAAATACAGCTGGAGACCCTATCCTCACAACACTGTGAAATGGTAAGATATTAACTATGGAAATAGTAATCAAATTCTGAATAATGTGATCTAGGATTTTGTGGGGCTGGCCTGAACCACATATTACACTCTTAATTTAGTGAGCTATTCTTGAGCTTGATCTGTAATCATCAAAGTTGATCTATAATCATCGAAGTGGAGATAGAGAAACTGAAAGCTAAGGGAGAGACTATGGCCTTACAAAGTCTGCATGAAAGCATTAGGAATAGGGGCTTAGCCTCAAGAATGTTATTCCGAAACACATTCTTGAAAAAAAAAATGAAATTTTACTACTCAAAATATTTTCTGTTATCCTGAAAAAATCTATAGAGGTGTTGGCTAGGTTTTTCATCACATGGATGGGTCCACACAACACAAATTATGTAGTATATACAAGGATAGTGAATCAGTTTGACTCTTTTTCTTTATAGGGTTCATTTATTTATTTATTTGAAAGTCAAAGTTACACAGAGAGAAGGAGAGGCAGAGAAAGAGAGAGAGGTCTTCCATCCATTGGTTCACTCCCCAGATGGTGATCTGAAGCCAGGAATCAGAGGCTCCCTCCCAATCTCCCATGCGTGTAGAGGGGCCAAGCACTTGGGCCATCTTCTATAGCTTTCCTAGGCCATGGCAGAGAGCTGGATTGGAAGTGGAGCAGCCGGGACTCAAACCTGTGCCCATATGAGATGCTAACACTGCAGGTGGTGGCTTTACCCGCTACACCACAGTGCTGGCCCCTCATTTTGACTTTTACTCCTAAACTATAAATATGCCTATATATCAACCACCAGGAAAATTTAAATATTTTTTCTTGTTGAGTCATTACAACAAATGTTGGCTGAGCAGAATGCCATATTATTACCTAACATGTTTTAATAAAAGCAATCAGGAAAAAAAATATATTTATATTATTCCTGAAGTACACACCGGTGATAAAGTGTAGGGTAGTTTGTAAATATACCAGCAATGTTCTAGCTTCTAACAGATGGTAAAAACAGAAATGTGTTTAGCCCTGGTTTTATAATAAGCTCTTTGAGAAGAGCAAGGCTGGGCTTCACAAAAGAGCAGTTGGCTATTGCCGAAGATTAAAGGAATAGACATGTATTCAAGGTTAGTCTAAATGGGAATTTCAGAGTGTTTCTGTGTAAATGGCTTTGTGGCTTCCCACTGGACCTTATCCTACAGACAAATTGTAATATTTCACATGGTCCTTCCTATTCCTAAGATGAATGCCCAGACAATGCCCTGGGAATGAAACGCCTCCTGTAACAAATGTCCCTTTCAACCTGTGTTTCAAATAGGAAGGGAAAAAAGATGAAGAAACTAATGCATTCCACTGAATATTGCATTTAGTCCCATGTTAAGACAAATATGCTTACAAGATAAAGAAATCTGTCAATTCAGGGAGAGCTCCTCCAAAAAGGGAATAGAATCTACCTTAAGAAGTTTTTTTTAAATAAACTAATCTAATACATTACCAATTATGTTGTTTCCATGTTTAATTTACTCTTCATGTTCAATCTAAATGTGACCTTAGTATATTTGAGTCAAATGTCAGTGAGATAATTAGGGAGAAATCTCCATCATATGTGACGACAACTGAGAACACTATAGCCACAGATCTCAACAGCAACTCAAAGATCAGGTAAAACTAGCAGATCACATAGAATAGCCAGAATTCAACACCTGTTTTATATCTGTACTTTCTTTCAACAAAAACAATCTGCTAACAATAATATGCAGTACTGTAATGAAAAAGTAAGAAGCCCAAGGAAGATGTGAAAGAAATGGCCCATTACATTCAAGACCTTCAATGTCCATCACTGCCAAAATTCTAGTGTTGGCTATTAAACATGTAAATTTTAAAGGTAATCTCTGGGATCCAAACCAAATTAAGACAAGTTGGGCAAAACTCATAATGCTAGAAGCTAAAACATTAGTTAACAATGACTATGTTCATACTGCTTGAATCCTAACAGCTATAGTAGATGTCTAATCTTGGGCAAGTTACTGAGCATCTCTGAGTCTCAAGTTTTTCATAATAGAGGTACATAAAATAAATGTAGTTGTGCACAAGACTAATATAACAATAAGGTCATGATTGGGAAGTAGAGTGTGACATACAGTTTCCTCTATGTGAGAACAACTACCATTAATATGCAAAACAGTTGAAAAAGGAGAGTCTGGAGTTAAGAATACTTTTAAAGGAGTTTAAAGGATCCCTCAACTGCTGGGGGTTGATTAGCATTTATAAAAGTCTTTCAAGTCCCAGAGAGAAGGAGAACATGATTCATGCTGCTATTCCTACTTCATAGAACAGCTACTTAGACACAGAGTTCCCTTGGCCAAGCTCTCAAGCAAGTTAGAGTTGATATTTGCCTTTGCCTGATTCCAAATTACAACCATTATATAATACACTGACCTGTACTGTGAACCCATTATTTAAAATGCCACTAAAATGTCATTACTAAATAATCTTTCCAACTCTGAAATCTAAGGAGTGTGGAACAGATAAGAAAAACAATCAAAAAGGATTGATAAATGTTAAGCCAAAAGTGGAGACTTCAGGGTTGAGGATTTTGGTGGTATTTTCCTTTGTAAGGATAATTCATTTTTACTAGGATTATTCTGTGAATTTTGCTTCCCCCAAAAAGTATCAAGTTAAAAAAAAAAAACTATAGCAATAGCTTCACTGTATTTATTTCTCTTATTATCCTTAGAAAAATACTCAGTTCAAAATATGATGAGCTTATGGTGGCTTGCTATCAAATCCAGTTTTATCCACTGATAATAGTTTCTTCTGTTTTAAAATAGAAGAGAGATTTTTAGTAATCATGGTTACACAGTATAAATATTGAGGCCACATACTGTCCCCTGCTGTCACTCAGGAGTTCATTTGTTCACAGCTCACCTACTTTGCAGCATCTGATTGCCTCAATTACCAGCAAACAGTAACTCCCTGAACAGGGATGTTCTTCCATTAACTTCTGAAGAAAGCAACTTGCTAAGAAGCTCCTCCTGGTGTATCAATCATAATGAGACAGATCTCTTTTCAAAGGCATTCCTGCAGTGAGTTCTCATTCAAGTGCCAAAGCACACCTCTAATTGCCAAGTTAATTTTTACTCTGAAAAGTCCAAGGATTAAGTTTGATTTCCCAGATCCTACTAAAATACAAAAGTCCAGAATGTTTCATGAATTGTAGAGAGACTCCCAGATGAGGGATAACAAACAATACATTTGGACCCTCAAACAAGTCAGAGGAGAATCTGGAAAAAAAATCAATGGCTATCACAGGGGTAGGGATTGGAGTATTGATTACAAGGAAAGTGGCTGATATAAGTAGAATTGGCCTTGTCCCCCTAAGGATGGGGAGGAGATAAGTGATAAACTACCCAGAGTAGAATAAGGCAAAGTCAGACAAACAGGCTACAGGCTTGCTGTGGATAATTCCTGAAGTTTTCTCATTTCATTGAGGAGAGGAAGCAAGACACGGGTGACTAAAGTCACACCTGCTGGGGAAGCGAAGCATACTGAGTAAGCAGGATCTGGAGAAGCATTTGCAAAACAGAATAGAAGGTCCTCCCATGGAGGCTGACGAGCTCAGGCGTAAGAAGTAGACAAGTGACCTACACTGAACCCTACCTTTATTTAGACCTGTCTCCCCTAACTCTGACTGTTACTCAAGTCAAACTCATAGCTAAGCATCGGAGCCCACCATCAGAGAAAAGACACTTGGAGCCGGCGCTGTGGTGCAGCGGACTAAAGCCCTGGCCTGAAGCGTCGGCATCCCACATGGGCGCCGGTTCTAGTCCCAGCTGCTCCTCTTCCAATCCAGCTCTCTGCTATGACCTGGGAAAGCAGTAGAGGATGACCCAGGTCTGTGGGACCCTGCATCCTTGTGGGAGACCTGGAGGAAGCTCCTGGCTCCTGGCTTCAGATCGGCGCAGCTCCAGCCATTGTGGCCATTTGGGGAGTGAACCATCAAATGGAAGACCTTTCTCTCTGTCTCTACCTCTCTCTCTGTAACTATGTCTTTCAAATAAATAAAATAAATCTAAAAAAAGAAAGAAAAAGGACTCTTTCATATTCCTTAACAGCACCCCAGTCCATGTAACCAATTCCTGTCTTCTGCTTTCTCCCTCAGCACTGCCTGTAGTTTCCTGACTAACCAGATGTTTCATGGCTCTGCATCTAGAGTCATACATTTTGTCTCCCCAACTCTACCACCCTGTCCTATCTTTTCCCACTTTCCTTCTGGACAAATATCTACTGACTTCTACACCTCATTTCAGACATTATTTCCAGAAATCCTTTACTGACATTCTCATACCCCTGCACAATGGGGTTGGACAAAATGTATGTACTGTGTTCATCCTTGTCGCTCTCATATTAGTTTCATTGTGTGTCACTCCTTTGAAAGCAGAGGCTCTTGGAGGGCAAGAGGGGCTGCATTATCGTCTCATATCTCTTAGGTACTGACATGGAATTGAAGTAGCACCTTGACAGTAGGGACTCCATTTTGGAGCACTTGAGACTCCGTTCTGGGAAGCACCCCCCCACCGTGAGACTCTGGTCTGAAACTATGATCTCAACTAGTCGGACAATAGCAGTACACTACATCACCCTTGGCAGAGCACAGAAACCCCCTAGCATGATCGCTCAAGCTTAAAAGTAGAAAGGTTGCACCTGGGTTAATGGTAAAGATGTGATTTGTCTACTAATTGGATTAATGTCAAGATCATAATTGATAATTGTTAAGATTGTCAAGATTATAATTGATACTAGTTTCGCATAGGTTTTAGGTTAGCTTGACCCCGGTAACCATGTATTCCCCCCTGTTCCTAGCAACCATGAATTCCCCTCCTGATTTTGCGGTTTTTGCCTTTATAAACCCTGTAGCTTTGGGCCTCAGGGTCGAGAGTTCTTTAGGGCATGAGCCCACTCTCCACCGCCGGCAATAAAGGACCATCAAATTTTATCAATGTGTGGAGCTCCTTTGTTTGCATTCGCTCAGGTACAACAGAATGATCTTTACCTCTACCACCATGAATGGTACTAGGGTGGTGGCCAGGGAAGCATTTGTTTCATACACAGTGGATCTGAACCGCGGTAGTCTCAAAAGGCACATTCCTGTAGAGCTCTTTATTGTAGCCTTGAATCAAGGGGCTCCTGAGAAAATCACATTATTTTTTCCAATTAAAGATTAAAGTCTAAACTCACTTTCAGTCTTTATGGAAGTAAAAGTATAAACTCTATAGATTATGTGCACTTTGTGGGCCATCAGTGGTTATAAAATCGACTTTCTGGTCTAGAGTTGATACCAGTGCTAGTAACATTGCGGTTCCTTGTAGTTATTCTTTTGTCCAAAACATTTGTTTAATCTTTTCTTTGAAGCCTGGATTTAGTTATATTTTTCAGCCCCTTTGTTCTCTAGACTCAGAGAATCAAAAATAGCTGAAACTGGAGTTGTAAACATAAAAAAAATTTAATGAAATGATGAGATTGTATATTCAAATTAGAATAAGAGAAGTGTCACCTAAAAAACACCCCAAAACTTTAAGAGCCATTTTGAGAAAAAAGACCAAAATCTAATATGCAGTGATGAGGAATATGAAGATCTGAAATGAAAAGTCCATAGAGACATTTGTTTTAGTCAAGGCCCCTCAAAGGGACAGAATCCAACAACACAATTAATAAACATCTTCTTTGATATAAGCCCAAATGGACTGGATCATTGGCTTAAAAAGGAAACATATAACACACATACACACACACACACATACATACACAGTTACACATATTTATACACACTTCTCCAGCAAACAGATGGGCTACAAAATACAACTCAACCCAGGCTTCAGATGAGATTAGATTAGGTTAACCAGTATGTTGGATATAAGAACAACCACACAAAATCATGGCTGTTGTATAGGTTATCAATTCTAGACCAGAAATTTGGTTTTGCAACCACTCACGGCTCACAAAGTACATATAATCCATACAGCTTGTGCTTGCTTTCTCACCCATGAAGACTGGATATAACGACTATCCACTACTCACCTCTGACTCAAGCACTCTTCAAGGCACTCAGTGAAGAAGGTGTCATTGCCCAAAGTTCACAGACAGCAAAAGTGAGACATAGTGGGACAGTTACATTCCCAAGGTTATAGAGCTGGTTAAGTGGCCAGTAAGATTAGAATCAAATTCTTTCCATTACAGATATCATAGGTTTCCATGGGGTATGTGTTGCCTTCTGAGTGAAAGCCCAGACACTGCATTGGGAAAAAATGGCCACAGACAGGAGCAAAGACTATCCTTAAAAAACTCTCATGAGAGAAGACAGCTGAGCCTCCACCTACCTTACACAGGATTCATATAGGGTCCCGTAACTTCTCAGTTACCCAGATATTTTGTGGATGCCTGATCAGTTGAAATTCACAGAATTTTCCTTCCAGCAGCCCACACAGTGCTATGCATTTTTTCCTTACGGTAATTTGTAAAAAATATCTAACAAGGTAGAAAGATAAAATAGTCTTTTTTTAATCTACAGCAAGACAGTTACAGGGTGTGTCAATTAAAATCTGTTGAAAATTTTAAGTATAAATACTGAGGTTCTGAAAGCCTCTCTCTCCTTGTCCGACCAATCAACATAATTTAATGATGCGTTTATGTTGTCTGCCTATTCTTCTGCTTGCCCCTCTATCAGTTTGCAATGGTAAAAACCTGGGCTGGGAGTGGGACTCTGGGCAAGTGAATTCTCTTCTATTTTAGGCTCTTCAATAAGAAGAGGGAAGGGGCTGAAGAAGGGTGCTGATTTCTACTGCTTCTTCTGTCTTCACCAGTATATCATTTCTTCCTTATCCTGGCTAACCCACCAGTGAAAGAAATACATAAAATGATGCATTTGAAAATGCCACAAATAATACACAGCATAGAAGTACTATAATATTATTTAAATCTGCAACCTGCTAGTCCATTTTAGAAGTTCCCATAGCATTGCATACTCAGCCACACACTCTCTTGTCCCCATTAATTATATTAGATGTTGATGATGGGAAAAAATTGAAAGAAGAAAGCATGAAATGAAAGAGAGAGGGCAGATATGGAAGATCTCAGTGACTTGAGTCCTATGCCAATGTTTCAGGAATTATAATTGGGCTTCTGGCTCCAATGCTGTTGACCCCTGATCTTGTTGGATTTGTGAAGAAACTTCAACACAACTAGAAAAAAATGTTACATATTACTTTTACAACACATTCTGTGTCCATCTCACACTCAAGTATTGTGCCCATTGGAGAAGACAGTTAAGTCATTTCACTATGTGTGGCCTCATTTAATTTAATCAACAGGATGAACAGGATTTTTGCCTGATAATTGGGGCTGGCTTTACACCAGATTGAGCTCCATTGTGCTTCATGCCTCAGCACCAGCCCCAAGAATTTTCACATATAGCGACAGTTTTGGATACAACTGTGAATTGAGAGGAGAGAGGCTGTCTTCAGTGAAATGACCTTCTTTTCCTTGTTTCTCTCTAATCAACAAGCTGCTACTGTGTTGTGACTGGAAGGGTCTCTCATTCACCCACATGTTCTTTTGTAAAGAAGATCCTCAAAAATATGCAAGTGCTTAGATCAAAGAAATCAATAGGTAAGGGCATATTTGGAATTTTATTTTTTATTTTATATACTTGAAAGGCAGAGTGACAGAAAGAGAGAGACAGAGACAGAGAGAGAGAGAAAGAGAAACTTTCCATCTGCTGAGTCATTTCTCAAATGCCCACAAAAGCTGGGGATGGGCTCAGGCAAAGACAGGTACCTAAAACTCTACCCAGGTTTCTCATAAGGTGGATATTAGCAGGAAACTGGATTGGAAATGGAGGAGCCAGGACTCAAACTCCAGCACTTCCATAAAGGTATTCCAAGCAGTGGCTTAACTATTAGGCAAAAATGGGTACCTTCAGGGAGAACTTCTGTGGGGATCTTGGGTTTCCTAGTGCCCTTTGGATAGTTCTTGATTAGCAGTTATTTTCTTTTTTATCATTATTCCCAGTCATGTCCCGTGGTGTCATGAGTCAGGCATAGTTCTAAGGACTGCTGCCCTTGGAAACCTGGGTTCTAACTAGAGGTTTAAGAGCAGCATGGAGCTCTGAGCTTCATGTTTTACCATATGCATCCATTCTTTTCCTCCTTAGGTGCTAAAATGATCATGTGAAGCAGAATTTCAGTTTGTGAGATTAATCTCTCAAATTAAATTACTTGTTTAAATTTATAAAACTGGTAAGTAATGGGAAAAGTTTAAATTCAGACTGAGACACCAAGGCACATATTCTTTCCAATATATTGCAGGCCATTACATGTTTACCAAGGAAATCTTGCCACTATACAATTTACTGTTAATTGTGCTTTCATTGATTCATAGTACTCAACTTCCTCAACAAGAAGCTTGTGAACTGCTTAAAAGAATGACACAGTCTTGTCCTTTCATTCTATACTTTCACATACTGAAAACATATGGAGATATATCATATGGGAGACACTGACATGAAGGCAAAAATCCCATGCAAAGATAGGCATGAAAAGGATTGTAACAGGAATGTAATCATTGCAGAATGTGTGCATAACAGATACAGGAGCAAAGTAAAATAACTGCAAATCAATTTGAAAAAAACAATTGTCAGATGTAGTTTTAACTGCTTGGAAGGATAGAAAACACATGAATTGGTGAGACAAGGGAATGTGACTCCTAGAACACAAAATGGAAAGAGGGGGTGGATGTAGGGAATCCAGGGTCACTAGCATCCCAGAAGCACAGTATTTTCAAGGCCAAGGGGGTTGGATTTAGCTTAATGCCAGAACCAAAGAAAATTCAAGACATTATAACTAAAGTAAAACATCACAAACAGACCATATTTCTTGGTAAACTTTACTATTAATCTATTAAGGGGACTTACAGAGCATCTCCTAACTATACATGATGTGTTCTTGCACCACACAAAATGTTACCATGGAGAACAAATGGTATCAGATGCCACCATGCTGTGGTATTCCATTTTACAAAATGATATGTTGTTATTGGATGGTAAGGGATATTGATTTCTCAATATGTTTCCTACTTGCTCAATTGCTTTGGTTACAGCAACAACCTATATATGTTAAATACACTGAGGAGACAGAGGTTTATCTGGATTCTCAATAACATGGGAGTCACCATTTGCCCTGGATAATGATCAGGTCTCTGAACAGGTACCTTGACTCATTCTCTTACAAACATGCTGGTCTTTTTTGTTTGTTTGTTTGTTTGTTTTCTTGCTCAAACATTAAAAATGTTATAAATACCTCACACCAGCTGAGATGAACCATATGTAGCAAGCAAAGGTAGGGAATTGAGTCAAACAAAATGGAGTCCCTGTTTTACCAGCTATCATCTGATTACATTGGAGGTCACACCACCACATTGGTCTTGTTGGTAAAGGGAGAGGATAAAAAAAAAAAATGGATCCAAAGATTTTCTTGATTTCTAAAATTGCACTATCCATTAGTGCTTGAGGGGACATTAAAATAAATAAAATAAGTATTCTTAAAAATAAATATGTAAATTTTTTTATATCTTTTAAATTTTTTTTGAAAGGCAGAATTATAGAGAGGCAGAGTCAAAGACAGAGAGAGAGGGGTCTTCCATCTGCTGGTTCATTCCCCAAATATCTGCAACAGCCAGAGCAGTGCTGATCCAAAGCCAGGAGCCTGAAACTTCTTCCAAGTCTCCAATGTGTGTGAAAGGGCCCAAGGACTTAGGCCATCTTTCACTTATTTCCCAGGCCATAGCAAAGAGCTGGATCAGAACCAGAGCATCTGGGACTTGAACAAGCTCCCATATCGGATGCCGGCACTGCAGGCAGTGGCTTTACCTGCTATGCCACAGCACCGGACCCAAATATGTATTTTCTTAATGCCTGGTATGTGTCAGGCATTGTTGCAAACCCTAGGAATACCATGGTTAATACAAAGATTTTGCCCTCCTGGAGCAAATAATGTGTAGTGGTAGACAGTAAAAGTATAAACCAGTAGACATACAAGTGTATCAAGTCAGATTGTGGTAAATTCTGTAAGGAGAAATTAAGCAGGATAGATGGATAAGTATGGGATTGTACAAAGACCCAAATTAATAAAATAAGACATTAAAAAGGAAATATATAAGTTGAATTTAAAAGAATACAACGGAAATAAAAATAATCTGAGAATTACTATAAACAGCTGTATACCCCTGCACCCATGAGGGAGGCCCAGAAGAAGCTCCTGACTCCTGGCTTCAGAATGGCTCAGCTCTAGCCATTGTGGCCAACCGAGGAGTAACCAACAGATAGAAGTCCTCTCTCTGTGTTTCTCTTCCTCTCCTTCTCTCTTTGTGTAATTCTTTTAAATAAATGAATAAATCTTGAAAAAGAGGGGCCAGCACTGTGGCACAGCGGGTTAACACTCTGGCCTGAAGCATTGGCATCCCATATGGGTGCCAGTTCGAGGCCTGCCTGCTCCTATTCAAATCCAGCTCTCTGCTGTGGCCTGGGAAAGCAGTAGAAGATGGCCCAGGTCCTTGGGCCCCTGCACCCATGTGGGAGAGCTGGAGGAAACTCCTGGCTCCTGGCTTTGGATTGGCACAGCTCAGGCTGTTGTGGCCAGTTTGGGGGTGAACCAGCAGATGGAAGACCTCTCTCTCCCTCTCTCTATGTAACTCTAACTTTCAAATAAATAAACAAATCTTTTTTAAAAAGAAAAAGAAAAAAGAAACTTAGGCAGTTATATTTGGGAAGAAACTAAAAGCAAAATCAGCTCCTTGGGAGTGAGAAGGGTCCTGTACCGAACTGTCTGTAGTGGAGAGAGCTTTTTTAATTACAGCCACAAAATCACCTCACAAACACTTAATAGCTTAATAAGATTTTTAATGAGTCTCTTTGAAAATGAGAAGCCCCACTATATAAAATGGGCACATAAAATGTTATGCAGCTGTGCTGTGGTTTCAAGCAAACGACAAACATATCCCATTCAGTACCCTGGGATATCAATGCCAACTTTAGGTGATGTAGGATTTGGGTTATATTTGTCTTTTATTGTCCTAGGAAACACTCAAACACTTCCAGGTGAGCCCTGCAAGCAAGGAGACAGGCCTGCTGACCTCATGAGGAATCCTGAGAAATTCAGTCTCATGTTGATAGCTCTGCAACTTACCTCACAATACACTGATAGCCCGCTCCTCTAAATTCCTGTATTTCTTATATCATTAGACAAGTTTTTTTTTGGACAGGCAGAGTTAGACAGTGAGAGAGTGAGAGTGAGAGTGAGAGTGAGAGTGAAAGTGGGAGAGAAGAGAGAGAGAGAGAGAGAGAGAGAGAGAGAGAGAGAGAGAGAGAGAGAGAGAGGAAGGTCTTCATTTTCTGTTGGTTCACCCCCCAAATGGCCGCTGCACCGATCCAGAGCCAGGAGCCAGGTGCTTCCTCCTAGTTCATTAGACAATTTTTAAAACATATCTCCTTTGAATCTACCAGTCACTGATTTTGACAACAAGATACACAGAAAAAGACTTTATCTTTGTTCTTGGGAATTTTGTACTCTACAAGTACCTAATAGTAATCACTGGCAAGGCAATAGAGGGTCATGTACCATGAGATGTGCAAACGAAATGCTGAAGAAATTTATAAACAGGTGGAAGAATTTCTACTGTAAGTAATCAAGAATGTCATTAAAGGTGGTAAATTTTTTGATGACTTCTGAAATAATTCTTTGGAAAAATGAGAAATCAGGGATAGGCATTTGGCTTAGAAATTAAGATGCCACTGAAACAGGGGAGGGCAAACTCTTAGTTAATTCACCCAGGCATAAGTTAAGAGTCCAGCTTCCTAGGCTAAATTTCATAAAAGGTCCCTTTGGATCCAACAATAAGAATGTATTAAATGATGGGTCTCTGAAACTTTGAATGGAAAATATGTATTATGAAAACACAATATATGGATTTCAAAAGTTTTTTACACCAAAATAAACTTATATTTTAATTCCATGTTCCATGAACTTTGGGAAGTACTTTCATATGTTTATATATACTGTATCCTATGATAGAGAGAGTCCATGGGTTCCCAATGCACAGAGTTTGAGATACATCTTTAACATGTTAACACCACATCTTTGAACCTTTCTTTATGTTAATGAGGGATAGCAAGGGTGATGAAACCCCAATTCCATTCCATTGGCCTCATGGGGTTTTTATAAATATTGATTGATTTGACTTGAAGACAAAGTTATATAGAGAGAGGAAGATAGAGCTATCTTTCATTGACTGGTTCACTCTTCAAAATGGCCACAATGGTCAGGAATGGGGCAGACTGAAGTCTGGAGCCAAGATCTTCTTCCCGGTCTCCCACATGGGTAGCAATCTTGATGTGAATGGAATGGGAGAGGGAGCGGGAGATGGGAGGGGTGCGAGTGGGAGGGAAATTAAGGGGGGGGGCCATTGTAATCCATGAACTGTAATTTGGAAATTTATATTTACTAAATAAAAAAAGAAAGAAAGAAAAAAAGAAATTAAGATGCCACCTAAAATAAATGCACCCCATGTTGGAATAACTGGATTAGATACACAGCTCTGCCTCCTGACTCCAGCATCCTACTAATACAGATCTTAGGATGCAGAACTGATGGCTCAATTAACTAACTGGGTTCTTGCTGCCCATGTGAAAGACCTGTATTGAGTTTCTGGCTTCCAGCTTCAGCCTCCACCCAGCCCTGACCATTATAGGCATTTGGGGGAGTGAACCAGTACATGGTAGTTCTCTCTCTTTTTCTCTTGCTCTCACTCTCTCTCTTTCTCCCAATCAGATAAACTTTTAAGGAAAATAAAAATGAGAAACACTGTGGAGTTAAGATGTTGCCTTGTTGGAAGAACTGTGAGACATCTAATATGATCACATAAGCAACTTGACTACAAACACCATAAGTGGTAGAGGCTAGAAATGATGGTGGGAATCAGATAATGTGGACCCCCAAACAAAAAGTATTACAAATATGGTGTTCAGGCTGAGTAACTGAGTAGCCTTTGAAGGCTTTTGAACAAAAGTTACAAAATAACTAACATTATGGCAACATAGATATTTTAGGATATTGACAGACTTGAGAAGCTAAGTAGAAACAATAGGAATGCCACAGAGAGAGATGTAAAACAATTCTGATCTTAACCAGCCAATCTAACAAAACATTAATTGCTTGCTGATTGATTCATACAAAATAGTCTGGATACAGGGACTGTTTCTTAACTTATCATTTAACCTCCACTTGTAGCACAGGACTGGCCACAACACAGATCTCTACAGATAACTTTTGATTGGCTAACATAAAAAGTATCCATCTCCTGCTTAGCCTTGTCAATGGACATTAAATAAGAGCATTCCTTGGGTCCAACCCTGTCAAATAAAATGGGTTGGCATCAGAGCCATATGTGTTCACATTAAGGATCATAGCAAGAAAATACGCTCCAAGTAAACTCCAAATAATTGGCACATGCAACCTAAAATTCTGCTTCAACAACTACTATCCTGCTTTCTTCTCTGTGAGGAAGCAGAGTGCCAGGATCCCTTGAAGCATAGAAGATTTCTAAATTAAATTTCAGAGCCACCAACAGTGTTCTACTGAGGATCATGGTCACATGATGCCACCGTTTTCAAATAAGAATTGGATACAGTGATATAACAACAGTGTATTTTAGTCTGTTGTTGTACTGCTTGAAGAAATATGTCCTCATACTAAGATTTCTCACAGTGCCAGCGTTCTACAGAACTCTTCATGGAAAATTCAGGTTCGTTCACAGGACACACAGAACAATTAAAAAAAAATTAGGGCGGGTGTTTCAATCCCACCTAGGGACAATTCCACAATGCTAAGTTAATTATTATATGTATGTCGACAGATGAGATAATATTTCTAAAAAAAACTTTTAGAGTCTACACTGCAGGTACAGTTTGGAGGGAGGAAGAATTTATCTCTAAATGGTTAAAAAAAAACACAATGTTTGAAAACGCGACTTTATTTTGAGTTTTCAGGAGAATATGCAACAATCAGACTTCATATTCATTCTCTTTTGACCTTCATAACTATTTCAAAATAAGACTTCTGGATCCATTTTATAGATGCTGCTTGACAAGATAAAACAAAAAAATTGTTAGAGATTTTGCTAAAAAACACTGTGGAACACTGGGTTACATTGACTCAAATTTTACATATCTTAAAGAACAAAACAAAAAATTGGTAGAGGTATAAGAAATGAGTGACAGTATAAACTTATACAGCTTTTGGATAGAAATTTAATATTATTTATCAAAATTATATATGGCCACATTCTTTGAGCCTGAAATTGTGCTTCTAGGAATCTATTATATCAAACTAACTATACATGAACACAAAGACACAAGTGTGAAAATATCCATTACACCATGGTTTGCAACATAGAGGAAAAAATGGTGACAAGCTCAGTGGTTAAATCAGAGTTATTCAAGTGTTCTGTGGTGTAGTAGGCTAAGTCTCTGCCTGCAGTGCTGTCATCCCATATGGATGCTTGTTCATGTCTTAGCTGCTTCTCTTCCAACCCAACTCTCTGCCTATGGCCTGGGAAAACAGTAAAGCATGGCCCAAGTGCTTGGTCCCTCACCCATGTGGGAGACCTGGAGGAAGTTCTGGGTTCCTGGCATTGGATTGGCCCAACTCTGGTTGTTGTGCCCATTTGGGGAGTGAACCATCAGATGGAACACCCTTCTCTCTGTCTTTCCCTCTCTCCATTTGTAGCTCTACCTCTCAAATAAATAAAAAATGATATATTTAATAAAAATCTTTAAAAAATCATATCTTTAAAATCTAGATACCTACGTGTAGCTAGAAACTTTTTATAAGAGTACCTATTATATATGCTAACATATAAATTTAATGATTAAAATATAATAAAGTTGAAAACACTAAGCCAGAATCCAAAACTCTGGGCTTAAATCCAATTCTCATTCCATGGTGGTATAAGATCCCAATATCAGCCTGCATTAGGGCATAGTGGTTTAAGCCACCACTGACAATGTTGACATCCCACATAGGCACTTGTTCAGGTCCCAGCTGCTCCAATTCCAATCCAGCTCCCTGTTAATGCATCTGGCAATGAACTGCAGAGCCCCTGAACCTAAATGGGAGAAGCTCCTGGCTCCTGGCTTTGGCTTGGCCTACCCCCGGACATTCCCGCCATTTGGGAAGTGAACCAGCAGATAGAAGATCTGTTTATTGCTCTCCTTCTCCCCCTCTCTGTGTCTCTCCCTCTCTCACTGTAATTCTGTCTTTCAGACAAATAAATAAATCTGAAAAAAAGAAAGAGAGAAGCAAGTATCAAACAGGTGAATTTTCTCAGAATCTGTAGATCACAGAAAGCACAGTCTTAGAGTTTTCTGGAGTAAATGTGCTACAAGCTCAAATGCAGGAGTGTGTTTATAATAGTTTTTCTCGGGGCAAGCATTGTGGCATAGTAGGTTAAGCCTCTGGCTGTGATGCCAGCATCCCATAAGAAAATCAGTTCTATTCTGATCTGCTCCACTTCTGATCCAGCTACCTGATGTTGCACCTGGGAAAGCAATAGAAGATGGCCCAAGTGCTTGGGCCCCTGTACCAATTTGGGAGACCCAAAAAAAGCTTTGGGTTCCTGTGTGTGTGTCCTTCATTCTGTACCTCTGCCTTTCAAATAAACAAAAAGATTAACGAGAATTGCTTTCTCTTGGAGATATGGCAATGTTCTTTTCAGCTAAATAATATTTGGCAAAAGACAAACAAATTGAGCATTGGGAGGTGACACTTAAGAACAACAATGATTTTCACTGATCTAGTAGTTACTCTAGTCTTTACATTCTCCTGTCATCTCTTCTATGAAGTCTAATCATTATCTCAGATAGTCACTTATTTAATCTAATAGTTACTGAATGACTATTATATGTCAAACATGAGATGAATAAGAGACTGTGCTTTGCTATTTGTTCAAGAGGTAAGAGGACATGGACATTAATCAGACATATTTTGAGAGAACAAATAAAGAACTACATGGTTCTTTTCCTGAACTTTACTTTATGACTTCAACTAATTTCAACTATTACTGATACTATATACCTTGAGGAAAGTTGTTATAGGATGAGAAAAGGGTACTGGAATCAGAAGCTGGAGATACTATGTAAACTTAATTTCTAACTATGTGACTTAAAATAGCTATCTAACTTATCTAAAACTCAACTTCCTTATTATTCATTATGAGTAAGCACATCCTGCCTCATATTTATTGTTAAGGAGGCCAGTCAATATAATATACATGAAAACACTGTATAAACTATAAAGGATTATACCAAAATGTGAATTATTCTTAATAACATTTTTGGCTGTGGTTTAGAAGGACTTATGCATAACCCCTCAAGTTCTGTAGGCCTCTACTTTTTTTACACAGGACACATTTTAAGGGTGCCCTACTGCTTCTAAGATGCAGTAGAAATAACATTTCTGTTCAGAGTTATGTATGTATAATCCTTAGTTGTAAAATAAATTGTGTCATTAGTCAGAACCCATGTAGTATATTAAATATGTGTATGTGCATGTCTGAAATAAAAGTATTTTTTAAATATTTGTATTGTTTTGAAAGGCAGAATTACAGGGAGGCAGAGAGAGAGAGAGAGAGTGAAATCCTCCATCCACTGGTTCACTCCCCAAATGGCCACAACTGGGGCAATCTGAAGCAAGGAGTCAGGAGATTCCTATGGGTCTCCCACATGGGTGCAGGGGCCCAAAGACTTGGGTCAACTTCTACTGCTTTTACAGGCCATAACAGAGAGCTGGATGGGCAGTGGACTTCAATACCTATATGGGATCCAGCACTACAGGCTATGGCTTTACCAGCTACACCACAGCACTGGCCTCTAAAGGTCACTTGTGTAAACAACCAATGTTTACATGGGAAGATGTTAAATAAAATGTTAAGCTGAGATCTGGTCTCAACACAGAATTATCTATGATGTCAAATATAAACCACTTGTTAAACAAAGGACCTATACCACAGAAAATGCTGATGAGGAGGCTACCCAGATGGATGGGAGAGAAAAGATCCCTGATCAGAATTTGCCAGCTAAGAGTGATCTTCAATCTCCTGGTTATCACCTTTTTAAAACATTTATTTTTTTAGTTATTTCAGTGGCTGAGTAGCAGAGTGAAGAAGATACAGAGAAAGATAGAGAGAGAGAGAGAGAGAGAGAGAGAGAGAGAGAGAGAGAGAGAGAGAGATCTTCCATCTCCTCTCCTCTGTCTCTCCATTCCACAACTGGCCACAACAGCTGGATGGACCAGGTTGAAGCCAGGAGAATGGAACCCCATCAAGGTCTCCCACATGCGTGGCAGTGGCATAAGTACTTAAATCATCTTCTATTGCATTCCAAGGTGCATTACCATGGAGCTGGATCAGAAACAGAGAGGCCTAGACTTGAACAAGTGCTCTGATATGTGATGCCAGCATTGGCTGAATCGGCTATACCATGCTGCTGGCCCCTTCTAGTTACTTCTTCTACCTCACTCAACACTCAGTTGAGGAGATTGGTTTTCAATGAGTGTCCTGTGTGGAACTTCATAAGACATGTCTTCTCTTTATGTCAGTTCCAAAAAATGGTCTTCAATCTGCCTATTACATCATCTAAAAATGGAGACAGGGCAGAGAAGATCAGAAGATCCCATCTTGCAACCCATGAATCAGAGTAACATGATCAGGTTCCATTTCCTCCCTATGATCTCTGTTATGTTGCCTTAGGAAAAGTAGGAGAAATAATCAATCTCCTAAAGAGGGGTCCATCTGCCTAGTGCTCCTGATACACCAGTTCTCTCATAGAAAATCCTTCCATAATAGGAAAACTCCAAATAAAAATGAGATTAAAAACCTTAACTAGTGCTATGAAATGCACACTCAAATATTTCCAAAAGTGAGAGGTGATTCATCTCATTTGTCCTGCCTTAACAGAGGTACATTCAGGACTCAGAGATTTGTTCTATTGGTGATCTCATATTCACAGGCCTCCTTTCCCCATCAGCACCTTGGAGAGTTCTCCTTATCCAATTACTCTAGATGAGGTGTCCTATCTCTTCAAAATCTGTAGTCATTCTTGTTTATTCTCTGGTATACCTCTAATGCCCTGCTGTTTACAAAAATCATACACAAATCACCTATAAGCAATACTAATTCTGTTTTATCAACCATTTTATGTTTTGTCTTATGGTGCTAATTTTGTAGTGTCCTTTCTCCTATTTTCTTCCCTCTCCCCTTCTCTCCTTTCCCCTTCCCTCCCCTCCCCTGCCCTTCCCTCCCTCCCATCTCCTCCCCTCCTATTCTCTTCAATTATCTTCTCTCTCTCTCCCTCCCTCCTTCCCTCTCTCCCTCCCTCTCTCCCTCCCTGTCTTCCTCTCCCTCCCTCCCTCTCTCTCTTTTACTTCCTCTCGCTCTCTCCCTCTCTCCCTCTCCCCCTCTCCCCCTCTCTCTGTTAAGACTAAGAATTTGGAAGAAACACTAATTTGACTCTGTCTCAAGGCAAGAAAGATGTACACAACAATTCTGTTAGTTTTCAAGTCCAGCTTAGTAAAGATCAGAAGCCACTGCCCAGGAACTCTCTCCCGTCTCAGAGAAAGAAGTGATGATAGTAGATTTCCATTCACCTTGCCATGTGATATGTTGGAGGCTAGCAAGGAAGCATTGGATTTGATATTTGGGAAGAACAATCAGGTGTGTGCTTAGGTCCTAGAGGAAGTTGTTCAACTTCTATCACTTTCTTTTCTTGGTAAAAGGACTTTTGGCAGCCTGAGGTAACAGCTATCTTCAAAGAAAAGGTATCACATTAGAGTAATTGTTACCTCTTCAAAGAGTGAAGCTTTTGAGTTATGGCCAATTTTTAAGTCTAGCAAATGTCACTGACCTATGACTGCAGAGCTTACACAGTGATGTTTCTTGCAAAAAGTATGAGGCAGAATGAAGTGGGACAATTTCTCTCATTCTCTTTCTTAAGATAATGGAAGTCCCTTAGGCTACCACAGGCCAGCTCTAAGTTGGTCATGAAGCACATGAAGCTTGACTGTGGAGTTGATTAAATAGAATAGGTATTCAGGGTGGATCTCAAACTGCAATGAAAAATAATTTAAATGTCACTGTTTCATCAATTGAGGTGGAAAAATCATGACCCCCTGAATTTTCCAAATGCTAATTTGAAGACTCCATATTGTTAACCCTTCAAGTAGTTCCAACAATCTAGAGCAGCCAATTCTACTGCCTTAGGGGACAGGTAGGAAGCTCTTGCTCAAAGTCAGTTTCCCCTTACTTCACGTGTGCCTGAGTTGCCCTTGTAAAGAGAGTCAAGTTATTTCTTCCTAAATTATAGATAAGGCTGAAATGGCAATTGGGGTAGGAAACATTAAATAAAAGCAACTAAATGTGTCCCCCAATGTACATATACAATCCTCTGGTCCTTCACTGAGAACCAGATTTTAACGAAGAGAAGAAACATGAGAGCATTAAAGGGCTGAAATTGTAAAGTAAACAGCCTGAATATCTGAAATAAATCCCATATAATCAAATCCTTGGATTCATTCTTTCAAAATTATATTAAGTACATTTGTGTCTAAGTTCATGAGACATAATTGTTTCGTTTCATTTCATATAGTTCTGCTCTTTTTCTTGTATCTTTTGCTTCTATTCTTTTTTATTCTATTTTCTGATGTAGATTATGAAAACATGTTAATTCTGCAATGAATGTTTGATAAAATTCTCTAATAAAATTATGTAGGCCTAGATTCTTTTTATGAGAAGCTATCTAATTACAAATTCTATTCCCTTATTAGTTATAGGACCATTGAAATTACTGACTTCAAATTGGATGAGTTGAACTATTTGGTACTTTTCTGAAATTGGTACATCTCACTTAAGTTGTCAAATATGTTTGTTGAGATGGTCATGGCAATTTTTTACTACCTTTGTATGTCTTCAGGTTATTCAATAATATTCTGTTTCATTCTCCATAATGGTAACTTGTTTATTCCTTCATTTTTTGGTCACACTTAGTAAATAGTTGTCAATTTTACTGATCTATCCAAAGAACAAATTCTTATTGCTATTATGTATTGCTTTTTGTTTTCAGTTTCACTGTTTTTTTTTTTCTCATATGCTCACTATTTCCATTCTTCTTCTTGTTTTGGATTTGTCCCTCTTTTATTCTTGGCTCTTCAAGTAGGTGCTTAAAGTATTGATTTGATTTATTCTCCTCTTCTCTAATGCATTTATTGTCATGTGAGAGTGGCAGTCTGCCTCTTTCTTTGCTCTTTTTTATATATGCTCTATGATTCTCTTTTTTACTTTCCTTTAAAAAATTATTTTTTTTTATTTGAAAGGCAGAGTGACAGAGAGACTGAGAGAGAGATCTTCCTCTGCTTGTTCACTTCCCAATGGCCACAAAAACTGGGGCTGAGCCAGGCCAAAGCTAGGGGCCTTGGAAATCCAACTATATCCCCCACATGCCCCAAACACTTAGGCCATCTTCTGCTACTTTCTCAGGTGCACCAGCAGGGAGTTGGATTGGAAGCAGAGCAGGTGGGAACTGAACTAACACTGAACATGTTATGGGACACTGACTTCACAGGTGGTGGCTTAACTAGCTACATCACAATGCCAGCTCCAACTTTGTGCTTTCTGAATCCTGAGGGTACAAAAGATTAATGGATTCTAGATAAATTAAGTAGATGAATTTCAGTAAAAACAACAATCCCACCAAGATGGCATGTACCAATGCCATCTCACTATTCCAAGTGATCAATTTCAGTTCACAATTAATCATAATGATAGGTCTAAGAGTCAAAGGGATCTCATAAACAAGACTAGTGTCTGCAATACTAACTGATAGAATTAAAAAGGGTGCTAACGATCCAACATGGGAAGTGGGATACACAGCAGACTCATAGAATGGCACATGTCCTAAACAGCACTCTGGCCTCAGAATCAACCCTTAAGGCATTCAGATATGGCTCAAGAGCCCATGAGAGTATTTTAGGCATGGAAAGCCAAGACAATCTGGCAAAAAAAAGACCTAAATGAATGATCTCTGCGAGTAAGATCCCAGTGGAAAGAAAGGGCCATCAGAGAAGGAGGTACCTTTCTCTGAAGGGAGGAGAGAACTTCCACTTTGACTATGACCTTGTCTAAATAAGATCGGAGTTGGCGAACTCAAAAGGCTTCCATAGGCTTGGCAACTCATGATTAGAGCCTAGGGAGATTACTGATGCCATAAACAAGAGTGTCAAATTGTTAAATCAACAACAGGAGTCATTGTGCACTTACTCTTCATGTAGGATCTCTATCCTTAAAGTGTTATCCAATGTGAATTAATGCTATAACTAGTACTCAAACAGTATTTTTCACTTTGTGTTTCTGTGTGGGTGCAAACTGTTGAAATCTTTACTTAATATATACTAAACTGATCTTCTGTATATAAAGGTAATTGAAAATGAATCTTGATGTGAATGGAATGGGAGAGGGAGCAGGAGATGGGAGGGTTGCAGGTGGGAGGGAAGCTATGGGGGGGAGCCACTGTATGCCATAAGCTGTACATTGGAAAGTTATATTTATCAAATAAAAGTTAAAAAAAATTAAGAGCTAACTCTAAGTATTTTATTTCGTCAGTAAATCAAAAGTTTTAAATACAGCTTCTCTCTTCCAACCAAAACACTGTGATATAGGAATAGTGAAATCTCCATCTCTAGAGATGAAACAAACAAAATTGAAAGTTAAGTCATTCACTTACCCAAGCCCACATAGCTAAGAAGTAGAGTCAGGATCCAACCCCGAATCTGTCTTGTTCCAGATTCAGAGCCCTTAACCACTGAAATCTTGTATGTTCCAGACACAGTGCATGAGCAACCAAATAGGCTGAATCCAGAATCTGTAAAAATACTCTGTTTATACATAAATTAGTATGTCCTGAAGAGCTATAGACTGACATCTTATGACGAAAGGATTTTTCATCATCTAATTTATAAGGAAAGGGTTGACTAGATATAAACTTCTGTTCTTTGTATCTCAGTCATTTAACCATTTGAAATTAAGTGAATTTTACACACATCTGAGATGTGTTGGCCTCTCCTCTCTGTATGTCCCAACTGGTTTATTTGGGAACTGAATTTCACAAGCTGTGCATGACAATTAGAAGAAAGCTCCTCAATAACAAGAAATTAGAGCAAATGGTTGAATTTTTTTTCTGATTTTCCCTTTTACATTTTTCTTGTCTCAGACTCTTTGAAAATGTATATTAATCTGCATGCATTTTATTCTGAATGTCTGTCATCTTGTCTTCAAGGGAGAATTTTTCAGATGGAAAAAGGATTTTAATCCTGGTAAATCCTGTTCAACTCCTATTTTGTTACCAATGTTGAAAAATCGGGTTCTTAGGTTCATATATGTCATGTAAAAAATCTAATACTCCATGCTTAGGATCTGGCTAATATTAACAGGGTAATATTTATTTTAGCTGCAATAATTATGAAAGTGCATGTATGTGTATTATGATTAGGGGAACTAACATTGGTATCAGATAGCACTGAATTTTAAATTCTTCTCCACTTATTTTTTAAAAGCCTTTTTATTTATTTGAAAGTCTGATTTACAGAGAGAGAAGGAGAGACAGAGGAGAGAGAGAGAGAGAGGGAGAGTGGGAGAGAGGGAGAGAGGGAGAGAAGGAGAGACAGAGGAGAGAGAGGGAGAGGGAGAGAGAGAGAGAGTGGGAGAGAGAGAGAGAGGGAGAGAGGGAGAGTGGCAGAGAGGGAGAGGGAGAGGGAGAATCTTCCATCTTCCATCCATCCTGGATGGCTGCTAGGTCAAAGTAAGGAGCCAGATCTCCCACATGTGTGGCAGGGACCCAAACACTTGGACCATCCTCCATTACTTTTCATAGACCATTAGCAGGGAGCTGGATCAGAAGTGGAGGAGCCAGACCTCAAGACCAGCACCCATAGGGAATGCTGACATTTCAGGCGGTGACTTTACCCACTATGCCACAATACTGGCCCCTTCTGTTTCCACTTACTACAAGGCTTGGGCCTTCTTCCCATTTACAAAACTGGAGATAAATTATAAAACCTAAGCTTTAGGCCTACTGTGTCATAAGTGAGGTAATAGTTAATACATTTAATATATAATGCATTAAAAGTATTCCAATAATAGCAATAACATTTACTTCCCCACCTCTCTTATAATTTGATAGAAAATATTTCTTTTCCATTATCTATAATGACAAATTCCTGAAGCAACTACTTACTCAAACACAAAGGAAAAAATCCAGAAATATGGGGAATTTATTACAGTAAAGGCTCTCATTATCAAATTCTCTGTAACATTGTCCAGTAGAAAATATTCTGGCCGGTGCCATGGCTCACTAGGCTAATCCTCTGCCTGCGGTGCTGGCACACTGGGTTTTAGTCCCGGTTGGGGCACCAGATTCTGTCCCGGTTGCTCCTCTTCCAGTCCAGCTCTCTGCTGTGGCCCAGAAGTGCAGTGGAGGATGGACCAAGTCCTTGGGCCCTTCACCCGCATGGGAGACCAGGAGGAAGCACCTGGCTCCTGGCTTCGGATCAGTGCGGCACACAGGCCACTTTGGGGGTGAACCAACGGAAAAACAAACACCTTTCTCTCTCTCTCTCTCTCTCTCTCTCTCTCTCTCTCTCTCTCTCTCTCACTGTCTAACTCTGCCTGTCCAGAAAAAAAAAAAAGAAAAAGAAAATATTCTACAAGTGTATTTTCCAATCTGTAGCCACTAACGATAAACTAACATATGTCAATTGAGCACAAGAAATCTTGCTAGCAAAACTGAGGAACTAAATTCTTAATCCAATTTCAATTTAATTAATTTAAATTTAAATAATCCTATGTGTGAATGGACATTTGCTGCAGTAGTTAAGATGCCAATTGGGGCCCAAATACCTGCTGCCTTCCAGGTTGTGCAGTAGCAGAAACCAGGATGGGAAATGGTAGTGATATTTGAACCTATACACTCTGATATGAGATACAGGTAACTCAACCAGCAGCTGTGCCACACTATCTAACCTTTGTCTGTTTGTCTGATTCTTTAATTATAACACACATCAGCCAAGTCACAAAAGTGGGGCATGAAGAGATCTGTGAGAGATTCATCAAACCCTAGACTTCCTGATTCTAAGGTTACTCTCTTCTATTGACCCTTGACTCTCCAGCTGGACTCACCCATTCACCCTTACACAAAATAAGGCATTATCACGCCCTCAGCTGGTTCTCCTAATGGCCAACTGCAAATAGCCTTATATAGCCTGGCCATGCCCAGAAGGTTTATGATTTCAGAATAGATTCTTGTTCTTGTCTGGTTCTTTCCTGGCATATAAAGCCCACATATTGGTGAAGAGTTTTCAAAAGTAACAATGGCTCCGGGAGAAATTTATCCACAGTCTGAAATGTAAGTCCAGGTTACAAAGACAATGGTGATGGTTAACAAAGGGGAGTGCAATACAAAGAAACATAAAGTATGTTGGCAAAGCTCTCCTTGTCAATATAGTTTAATATATAATAAGTAACTCCTGTCATGAGGGTTTCATAGCAGGTGATGAAAGGAATTTGGCAAATTGCCTTGTATTGTGCCTACCCTAGGCTTGTAATCAAAGCATACATGGCACAGGTAAAAAATTTCCAAACAACATGGAGAAATACATTACATTCACAGAAAAGGGCAGTCACATTGACTCACAGAGCATGTGACTGCTCGACATCTAAGGGTTCTCACAGAATCATTTCAGTGGGGTTGGGCTGTCTCTAGAAGTCAGTGCAGAATAAGGTCCTGCCCTGGAAGAGCTAGAAGGGGCCAGACAGACAACAACTTCCTGGTACTGAAATAAGGGAAGGCAATACCAATCTCCAATTCTGCTGAAGCATAGGGCCCAACCAGTACAATCCAGAGTAATATATTATGGTTTGACTAACATCTTCCAGCAAGAAATATGATCAACTGTTACCAATCACATTTAGAGATTATGAATACTGAACCAGAATGCATGGCTTGATGGTATAGCCACTGTCAGCAGTGTAGACAGCAACTGAAATTAGCCAAAGCTTGTTACAAACGCTCTTTCTTGTCATGTCCATCCTGTTAAATTGAAACTGGTGCATATATATGACACAGTACACATCCTGTGTATTCAAAGTGAATGGAAAAATGTAAAGTTGTAGTTCCACTGTATTCATCTGTTCTCCTTATGACAACAGTAAGTATCTTAAAGGTAGTCTTTAAGAGGTTGAAATTTTTTCTCTGAGAAAAAAAAAAGCCAGGAAAATCAAACTCAATCAAAAGGTCAAATGACCTTTTCCTAATTAGCCCTCCTTGAATTAATACTTTACATTATAGCCAACTGAGTTAACCAGCACAGACAAGTGGGCTAGCCATTAGGAAAGTCCCAGGTAGAGGCTGACTGATTTCCTAAAAGGCTGGCAGTGGAGGAGTATCTAACTGCACAGAATTCCAAGGCACATGTGGGAAGCCCTGGGATACCTTAAGGATTCTTCCCAGGGATCATCTCTAAACACTAAGATAAAAATAGAAGTTTTCTTTTCCTATGAAATGTCACTTTGAATTTTACCACAGTCTAAGATTTAAAGCCCTTATTCCACTGAGTCCTAAATTCAACCATTCTTAGGTGTTCTGATGCTCTCTGCAGTTGCTGGATTAATATGTAAATAGGCTACTTGTTAGAATGTATTTGAAGGACAGCCAATGTTAGTGACATGGGAAGCTGGGCAGGGGAGAGAGAGGCAGGAAAGTGTGAGAGATGGGACATTCATCCTGTCACAGGAAATAGACAATAGTGGCTAAGAATATTGATGGAAATATTGAAAATCAATTTTAAGTGTTTCCTACATGGAAAATCAAAAGTAGGACATTTCATACATCACTACTGGCCTGATTCTTTCATTTCTTGCCTGTCATTTTGACTTTGTGCTTTTTTCTCCCTTTTTGTCACATTATTTTCTTCTTGACAAAAGTGGAAAAATAAAAATTGAGGGGAAGTGTTTCCAGCCCACGATTTCTCTGTAGAGGGATTCTTGCCAGTCATGGCTTCCTCAGCAATCCTAGTACCAGGAAGACACACAGGTTCCAGGGGTGTCAGTTGTGAGGAAATTCATTGGCCAATAAGGATGTGCCCATTCTGTTCTCTGTGGGGGATTACTTAACATAAATCAATCTGTGTGGCAGACTGTGTAGCTGGTCACCCATTATTCTCAGCCACTTCAGTGATACCCTTCGTGTAGGATTAAACACCCTACCTTTGTTGAACTTATAACAATCATGCGACTTGTTTTAGCTTTTGGGATGTGATTAGAAGTATTTCTAGGTCACCTCTGGGCAGGTCTTAGGTACTACTACATACCTTATCAGAGCAAAGGTTCTCTTTGCACTTTACTTTAGCTGGTTGCAACTGGCAACCACAACCTGGAAGAACTGAAGGAACTGAGCCTGTCAGTCATCCTGTATATGTCCAAAGATATGTTGGTAAGAACATGACAAAAGCCTGAGCTTTTGTTGGACTGAAACATGGAAAATTATGTTGTAATAATTTGCATGTCAAAAGGAAGCACGGTTTTAGGTTTAGTTACAGACCACTGAAATCAGAAATATCAGTTCTAGCAATAACAATGCTATCTCATATCTAGGGTTGACAGTTCACGTATGATATACAGCCAAGCTGGAAGTACACATTACCCTTGAGTACTCCAAACTTTCAGGCATCTGCTGGAAGTTTTGACAATCCTGCCACTAATGGGTCAATATAAGACATGCAGGGCAACTTCAGAGCAGCTTCCACCACTGGACTTGAGTATACAGGATCAATTTCTATATTCTCATATTTTGGTTACTATATTATTTGACTATTACCCTTGCCTATGTTTAGTTGAGTCCAACTGTGAGAGATATAAGAAAATAATATTAAGCAGTATTTATTCTTAAAAGATTTTATTTGGGAGAAAAATAAAGACCAACCCATATAAGCTCAACAAAGCATAACACAGTAAATGCCTTATGAACACAGAGTCAAGAGGAATGTGGTAATCAAAAAGGCTGATGGTGGTCAGGTCAGAGAAGAGCGTAAGTCTTCTTTAAGGAGGGTGGATTTCTCTTCCGTTCTGGTTTGGTTGATAGGTTTGCATTCTCCTTCACACTAATAATACATAACTCTCTGCTACATGATAAAATGTGATTGTATCCAAACTCTGTGATGCTACAATTCAACTGGTCTCATTTATTTGCCAACAACTCAACTCCAATTTGACTTCTTCACACAGCAGTAATTAGGGAAATTATGGGACTATAAAATGGAGAAAGGGAAAATGGGCCATCTCTTGTCCTAAGTTACAGTGATGCCAAAATTAGCAGAGCCAAGTCTTTTACTACTTTATTCCCAATAAAATTTGGAAACAACTATATGCAAATAATGACCCAATTAATTCATTTAAATGAATTCACTAATTTAAAATGAATTGTGACCAATTTTAAGAGTAGCTTACATTATCCCAGCATCTTGGATATTAATTCCACACAAAGCTGCTTGTATATTTAACTCATAATGAAGGCAGTAAAAAGCAAAGTCTTGAAATACAGAATATATGAGAGCAAAACTAGAAAAATGCAAGAAATTCAATTATGTACACTTCTTAAAAGTTAACAGCTTCTAAAATTCAGTCTTAACTTAAAACTCTGCAATACTTGAGTCCCCAGTGCCTGCCTCTATGATCCAACACACATCTCACTCCTCCCAAGACTTTGTTCTTTTTCTCAAGGCCTCCTTTCTTTTGTGCTGCCCATGAAGACTCCAGTGTCAAAACAAGGTATTTCATGGGGACTTGCAGTCTTGATCTTTTTGGCTATCATAGTGGGAGGGGGGGATACCCTTCCTTCCTCCCTCCCTACCTCCCTCCCTCCCTTCCTCTCTCTCTTTCTTTATTCTTTCTTTTATTCCTTTTCCTTTTTCAATAAAAAATGTTTTTATACCCAAGAGCAAATAAATAGTTCTGAACTACTCATAAACACTGTTTCAGTGGAAAGAAAGATGGCTACATATATGCAATAGCACAAATTCAGTGTGAGAACAGCTGTTTCAATGGTTAGAGATAATCACTTACCCATTCTCCCTTCCCACAAAGCAAACCAAGAGGATGTCCATAGGAAAAATGTCTAACTCTAAAGCTCTTCCCTCATGCAGAAGGGCGTGGTATCTTCTTAAGTAGAAAACAAATGCCAGGTCTCCCCACAATGAGATTCTCTCAACACTAACTGGTGGCAAGACTTCAGATGAAGACACAAAACCATGCACACCTACAGACATACACACTCATACCCACACAGACTTTCAGACTTCTGTCCAGTACCCATAGAGTTATTCCCCAGTGCCTGGTCCTCTAACTTCAGGGTTCAAAGGCAAAACGATAGGCAGCAGGAGAGGGAAGGATCTAACCCTAAGGGAAGAGCTCCTCCCTGACCCACATCCTGCTGGGAAAGAGGACTTCAATCAGGCATGTTCTGCCCAGGGTGAGGGCAGAAAAGGCTGGCACTCCAGGGCACTCCTGGCCCTAACCAAACTCTCACATCTGGCTCTAGGAACTCTGAACTTCTCCCCACCTCCACCACGCCAGCCAGGTCCCCAGTTCTTCCAGGATGAGCCCTGGAGGGGCATGTACAGCTATCATCCCATCATCCCTAACTTCAACAGGGGGCCCAAGTGAGAAGGAGGAAAGAAGGAAGGAGTAGGAACCAGGGGGCCAGGCTCCCTCCCAAGCCTTTCTTCTCAGGAGGCTGCTGTAGCCATCCACATCTCCCATTCTGGAGTGTTACATTCACTTTATCTAGGCACAGGCAGGCAAACAGGCCAATGGTCGTGGCCAATAGTCCCAACTTTCTTAAGAGCCAGCTTGACCACTTATGTAGTTCCCCTCAGCAAAGCTTCCACCCTCCTGTGCCTTCAACACAGCACCCACACTTCCAGGAAGAGTATCTTGTAGCAGCAGTGTCACTAGCTCACTCTGGCTCACACCTGCCCTGAGGAAGGTTACAGTAGACCAGTCATGAATACACGAGGGTTACACATGCAGGCCAAGGGCACTGACATCACCCATTCACAACTCAGGACTCATTAACAGGCCCAGGGAAGTGAATGGCCTTTTCTATGTTGTGACTTTAAAGTCCAGCAAGCAGAATGGCCTGCTTTTCCTCTGTAGACCACACTTCAGTTGGTACAGCACTGGCAGAAGTAGGGTGAAGGCCTAGTGCTGCCACTGGCCTCACTCCTGCCCCCTTCTCTATGTTCTGATGACTCTGCCCACCACATCTCAGACAGCCACCCTTCTTTCAGCCTGGCCTGAACTCGTTCCACATGAGGCCACCCACGGCCATGTCCCAAAGAGACTGCCTCCTTTCACAAAAACCTATATTACAGCCCACTCTGAGGAACAGTCTGGCTAGTCTGGGACATGACACAGCTAAATACTCCCGTCCCTAGGAAGAGTGAGAAGGCAGGTGCTGAGCCTGGGTCACATCTCTTCAGCCGGTTTTGTTTTTGACCCGACTGTATGAGTTGCACAATGGAAACCCAGTTCCATGGAGCGCAGAGCCCTGCCTCCCTGCATGGCTGAGCTGACAAAAGCGAGGTCCTTGGTGCGGAGCTGGAGCCAGGCTGACTTCTAGCTTCAGGCTCCACCTCACTAACATAAACTCTTCACCTGCAGAGCTGCCTGATAACTGGGAAGTTTCAATCTAGACCACTGTAGTGAAAAAAGATTCTTTTGTGCTGTTGCTCTAATGGGGCTGTGCACCATGCAGACTTTGTGTCTCTCTCTTCTCATTGTCCTGCCCTCATCACTGAGAGCTTTCTTGGACCATCTAGTCTACTCTGATCTCACCTACTCTCAACACCGTAATTCTACAACACAATGAGTTGTCCTCCACTGCTTCTTGTGTGGCAGTTACCTAAAAGCTCCCATAGGTCAGGGATCATGTCTTATGCCTCTTATATTTTCCACAGTGTCTAGGCCATAGGGAAGTAAGCACACTCACAAAAAAAAATTTAACTTTATGGATAGCTGAAATTCCAGGTAGTTGCATATTAGCCATTTGAGGATCTCAATGGATTTTAGGCTTTAGGCTCTTGTCTGCCCTCCAGAGGCAAGATTTGTGGGTTAATTCAACTTTGGAATCACAATCTTACTGAGCTAGTAAAACCACCACAAAAGCCAAGGACATAAAAGGTACCACATGATGAATCACAGGTGGCCACTTCTTTACAACCTGGTAATGACACAAGGATCCTCCCTACTCAGCTGAAGGAGGGAGACCATCCATTTCATGAAGGATATCAGGAGGAGGTCAAGGCTTTCAGGTGAGGCAGTTCTACAAATGACCAAGACATGGGGCCTCCAACCCCCCACCCCTAGCATCAGGAAACCACAAACCAGACAATAGTATGCATCTCATGAGATAAGGCAAGTGTAAACAAGGGAATCCAAGAGAGACAGTCTCAGAGAATACTTAGTGCAAAAGAGTAATAAAGACCCAACTGCTGAACCATATCTTAGCAGCTAAACTCCCCCCAGAGGAACTCTGTAGGAAAGCAAACTTGTAACACTGCATGATCTGGCAATGGCCAGCTGCCGAAAAAAGGACTGCTGGAAAGCACTGGAGTTGTGTGCCCCTCTCTTCCATGTCCTCCTGAACGACTTCTTAATGAATGAAGGGCAAACAGGATGTGACGCAGGAAGTGTCTGGGTTGCTAGAATGGACAAAAGTAGTCCTTGCTGCCTCTCGTTCCAAAAGGAGGACAACAGTGCCTAGCCTAAAAAAACTCTCCTCCTCTGGACTAAGTTAAATTGAGATAATTCAGTCTTATCTCAGTATTTTAAAAAATCACCAGTTTAATGGTACCACTTGTCAAGAAACTGATAAAAGAAGTTACAGTAGAGGAAAAACTAAGCTTCCCATTCCCTTCAGCTGATCAAAGCAAAAAAAAAAAAAAAACAAAAAAAAACAAAAAAAAACGCTTCCTTGGGTGCCAAAATTGAACACTTCAATGTTTTACTGCCCAGTAAATAAAAGCTGTTTTCGAAAGTCAGATAATTAGGTGTCAAAGGATATGTTCATGTATATCTGAAGAAATCACTGGAAAACACCATCCTCCTCCCACCAAATCTCACATACATACACTTACTTGAAAGAAAATTTCCTCCAGACATTTTATGAAGGATGTCCCAGAAACAGGGACAAAGACATGTTAGTGAACTTTTGTCAGTTATTATTTTTAAAAAAGTTAAGAAAATGAATTTCAGGAAAGGAGAGGCTTCCGGTAACATAAGACTCACAAGAAAGGGAGTGGCCATTTTCATCAACCATTATCTTTCTTAAAATGTACAAAGTTCAACAGGGCCTCCATTGCCTACCATGAGTTTATTGCCACAGAAGATGCAGCACAGTGTTAATCAGACCTTCCTTTCCTGATAGCATTATGAAGAGACCAGCACCAAGAACCTTCATGCTCCTAGCAGAAAGAATATTGCATGAAAACCTTGCATTCGGAATCTTTAGTATTTCAAAATTGTGCTCAAACCATGTGAATACAGAAGTTGTGTGATGTCAATATAATTTTTTAAGGATTTATTTATTTTATTTGACAGGCAGAGTTACAGAGAAGTCAAAGGCAGAGAGGTCCTGCATCTGCTGGTTCACTCTCATATGGCCGCAATGGCTAGAGCTGCACCGATCCAAAATCAGGAACCAGGAGCTTCTTCTGAGTCTCCCATGTAGGTGCAGGGGCCCAAGCACTTGGGCCATCCTCCACTGCTCTCCCAGGCCACAACAGAGAGCCAGATCGGAAGTGGTGCTGCCAGGCCTCGAACCAGTGCCCATATGGGATACTGGCACTGCAGCAGGTAGTCTTACCTGCTACACCACAGTGCCAGCTCCTTAAATATAATTTTTCTTTCTATTTTTCTATTTCTATCATGTTTTTGATGTGTGTTGTCATTTTCAGGCTTGCTTCTAGCATCTAGCCATAAATGACCCCTTGTGGCTTTTTGCTTGTTTGTTTGTTATTGTTGAAAAAGTCCTGTTGATGTGACTGCTCAGTGGAGGCCCTGCATTCCTTTGGGGTTTTAGGAATCCTCATTAAAAGAGAAAATGGTCTAACTCTTAGATAAAACTTCATACCCCAAGGAAGTTTTCCCCAGACCCTGTGTAGGTTATCGGCCCCCACACACACTCACAGAGACATTCTTTTATACCCCAATCTTCCTTGTTCATCATGGTTTGTCAAGACTGATATTCTGCCTGCTTTCAGCACCATCTTAGAGCAATGCCTGGGACACAGTCAGCAGTCAATGTTTGCTGAATTCACATAAAGTATATCATTCATTCCAATATAATCTAAATCTTAATTTCACTCTCAAAGGACATTCTCTGAATTTCTATATTGAAAACATTTATGTTTTCATATGAATGATTTCATCCTAGAAAAACTTAATACAAACTACATGTTAATATAATTCTAAAGCTAATACTCATTTTCTAGTAAATTTTGTCTAAAATTAAATGACATTTTAAAAATAAATATTTCAATTCACCTTCATTTAACTATTAGCCAAAGATAAAAACTATCCTAAGAGAATAAAGAAATTGCAGATAGTAGACCTCAAATGGGCTAATAATATTGATTCTCTGTGTGCAGTAGGGCTCTGACCTGTGAGCACAGTGTTTTAGAAGAAAATCATGCCCTCTCACCCAATCCAGTCATCCCTTGGAATGCTGGCTTCAAAGGCCAAGGGTATGAAGACAGTCCTTTAGCTAAGACTTCAACTAGGGTTTGAAATCTTTAGTGATCAATCATAGGCATCTGCCAGTGCTCATTAGCCTCACTCCAGGAAGACCTCACATGGAGAAGAGAGGATACAGTCTGGAGAAGACAGAGTCTACTAGCCTTCCTGAGGTTCAGAAGTTTTCCAGTGAGGTAAATTCCTCCCCAGGCTTACAGTTTGTAGCACCATCCTTAATTACAGTTTTTTTTTTTTTATCACATAAGAATTAATGGGAATTTTTCCAACAGCTGGGAAGTTATATTTGTCCAGGCATAAACCCTGTACAACACTATAATGAGAAGAGGAGAGCCTATTTACTCAGTTGACCAGAACCAGCATTTACTTTACTGAGCCCTAATAACGATTAAGAAAACAAGACTTGTCTCAGAAGTTGTTCTTCCTAATAGAACCATAATACCGGTGAGGCCAGCACTCACCATTTATGTCTGAGCCTCCAGGACATTTCTGTTTCTTTTTCTCGCTAAAAGGGAAAATAATACAAAAATAATGGTTATAACTGTTAACTATGGCTTATAATAGTCATAATCTCAGAGAATTTTATCATTAACACAGTTAATGTCTAGTTTGTGAGTATGTTAACTTCTCTCTTCTCCATCCTGGGATACACAATTAGCAAGCCAGTCATTAAATACAAGTAATGACTAATTATTCCAAGATTAAAAGCTTAAATATAAATAAAAATGAGATTGAAACTCTTTAAATTAATGGGTTAATGTGTCTTTTCCTTACCATGGTTGTACTGTATATTATATTCTTACGAACAGTGTTATTTCTAAAGAGGATATGGCTGTCTCCGAGTGGGATTCATTTTATGTCTGCAGCAGATGTTTAATCTACCACATATTGGACACAATTTTACAAGCCCCTCTACTTCCCCTTAATGGGATCTCCTTAACTCACATATTCTTTGGGTCTTTGGGGAGTCATTTTGAGGTATACAGGTTCGTGCTTTGCTGTTTCTACTTTGCCCTCATTTTCCAATTTTTAAAGCTTTTTTTCTTGGTTTGCTAATATCAGGAACACAAATACACAGACATTTCTGCCACATTATCAATTTCATTATTGCCAGTTAATATTGATTCTACATAAGCTTGTTCCATAACTATCTCAATAGAACTATATATTATCCTTGGACATAATTTTATTATTTCAAAATGATTTCATGTCTAGTCACATAAATACTAACTCGTATGTCTCCCCTGATCCACAAAGTGTGTCCAAGATAGATGGAAATTCTGCGATTTATATTAGCTCCATTTTTTAAACCAGAAAGCCAAGGCAAAGAGAGGTCATATGAACTGCCTGAGGCCACACAGCAGGTTTCTGTTAAAGTGAAGGTTGGGAGTAAGCGGTATAGTGGAAGGAGCCCTAGGCTGGGATCAAGGGACCTGATTCTTTTCCCAGTTCTGACAAGCTAGAAATATGTGTAAACTTTGAAGACTCCAGCTTTCTAGATTGCAGCTTCATCATGAGTGAAATAAAGGTTTTAAACTTGATAACCTCTAAGGTTTCCTCCAGTTCTGGTCTCTTAATTCACAGATCTGTCTGGCCGTACACTGTAAGGCAGCTCAGTTAAAAAAAAAAAAATTGACAGAGCTTATTTGTATAAAAGAAATTCATAAAGGTGAACTGAATTAATTGGGGCAAGTTTATGGAAAAGGAAAAACATGACTTGTGTCCTAAATGAAAAATTCGGGGGCATTTTTTGGTAAAGAGGGTATTTAAGCATAGTTGAGACAACAGAAAAATTCTACAAATAAAGACAATTATATAAGATGAGTAAACATCAAAATTATATGTATTTTACACTTATGTAAGGCTTCAGAAAAAAGATTATCAATACCTATTTTTTGACAGTCTGTGGCATTTCTTTCTTGAATCATGATCTCCATGGAAATTTTAATGAATATTTCTTACCCTTTCTTCTTTTCTGTGTCAGAATTTTATCAGGGCAGTCTAGAGCTTTGAGCTCTATGACCTTGTTCGAAGCCATACTGGATCATTCAAATGAAGCTCCTATCTCACTCTAAGATGCCACACATCTCATTCTAAGATGCCACACATGCTCAAATTCTGCCTGCCAGACATACACAGGCATGCACATAGACACATCTCTTTTTCTTATTTTTTTCAGGGAAATTCAGGACATAAGCAGATGGATGGAGTAAAAGTTTAGATCAGATATGACACTGTCACCTGGCTAAGTCACATTAAGAAAGTTACTAAAGGGGCCGGTGCTGTGGCATAGTGGGTAAGGCCACTGCCTGCAGTGCTGACATCCCATATGGCCGCTGGTTCAAGTCACAGCTGCTATACTTCCTATCCAGCTATGGCCTGGGAAAGCAGTAGAAAATAGCCCAAGTCCTTGGGCCCCTGTACCCACGTGGGAGAACTGGAAGAAGCTCCTGACTCCTGGCTTTGGATCAGCATAGCTCCAGCCATCATTTCTCTCCCTCTCCCTCTCCCTCTCCCTCTCCCTCTCTCACTATATTCCTCTCACTCTCTCTCTCTGCCTCTGTGTAACTCTGTCAAATAAATAAATAAATCTTTAAAAGAAAAAAAAAGGAAAGGAAGACTATTTCTCAACAGTTGAGACAAGCAAGGGCTGTTCAAAGTCACCACATCTTGAAGTGTTAATTTCACATCTGTAGATTACCTTTTAAAAAAATAAAAATAAAGAAAAATAAAATGAATTTTAAAAAAAGAAAGTTACTAAAAAATGAAAGGAGCCAGTTAGTTTTTAATTTATTTAATCAACACTGACAAATTCTTTCCCACACTTGATCACTGATATCAGGCCTTGGTGTGATTGTATCATGCTATATTAATACACTACTTTATGGCTTACAACACTCTTTTCATCTGGCACAAAGCTCTGTAAAATTGGTAGGATTAGAGTCAGGATTCTCAGTTTTTAGATGAATTCCTCAAAAAAACAAGAGTTGGATGCTGCTATGGTTTGAATATGCTGTCTACCCCAAAATTTCTTGTGGAGAATTAGTCCCCATGCTGGCATTAGTAAAAGGTGGGAGTGGAGATGAAACATTTGAGGAAATGATTAAGTCATGAGGGCTCTTCCATCCTAAAGGGGTTAATGCCCTAACACATAATGTTTCAAGGAGGGTTTGTCTCTTTTTTCTTTCTTCTGTGTGAAAATGCCACTGTAGAGAGATACCACTGGAATAGGTATCTCACCAGATACCAAAGCCAAGTGTTTTGATCTTGGATTTGCTGGCCTCCAGAACTGTAATAAATAAATGTCCATTCTTTATGAATGACTGTTCTGTCATACAGTACTATATATAGTTAGCATATCTGTATTAATATCATATTAATATGAGAATTATGTTATAGTAATTATCATGCATTTGCTGTTACCCTGAGAACCTAATGTATTAATAATCTCCTTTCAGTATGCATGTCAAGAACACAAGAGTATTACAATAAATAATATCTCACAAAAAAGAAAGTTCATATGCAGCAGACATTTAGCTAGCATTTAACATGTCAGTTATGGTGGCTGCATCCAGTATTGGAGCACTGAACTCCAGCTCCTGACTCCAGCCTGCTGCTCATACAGATCCTGGAAAGCAGCAAGTGATGGCTCAAATAACTGGACTCCTCCTGTAGGAGACCTGGATTGAGTTCCTAGCTCCTGGCCTCAGTTCAACTTGTAACATTATAGGCACCTGGGGAATGAACCAGTGTACAGGATTTTAATAACTCACTCTCTCTCTCTCTCTCTCCCTCTCTCCCTCTCTCCCTCTCTCCCTCTCTCCCTCTTTCCCTCCCTCCTTCCCTCCCTGCCTCCATTCCTCTCTCCCTCCTTCAAGTAGACATAAAAATTTAATAAATCTTCATATTCTCCTGTTGCTCCAACATCCCCAGAAACAGGCTATGAGAACCCCTCCAAGATTGCCAGGTGCACCAGCATGATCAGGTTTGCCCTACCCCAAGTCTTGTCCCTCCCTAATGCAGATTCAGTAACATCCAAACAAAACAGAGAAACCTCCTGGTACACTATTTCCTGTGTACTACACCTTAATCCCCAACAAAGGCATTGACGCAGACTCTCTCTAGCTCTGCTTCGACATGTCTGGTCAAGTACATTCCCTTGGCTCTCCTCCTGGGAGAGCCCTCTCAGCATGATTCTGTCTCTGAGGCCTGTGAGTTTTATAAGTCTTGCTTGTTTTCTTGATCCTCTTCTCTGCCTCCTCTTATGACCACACCTGACCAACATCTCTGAGAATACAGAACACAGAGCCACACACATGTTTTATCACCATTGATATAGAAAGAACCTAGCCAAAAGGATTAGTTATTTCATGAAATTTCTTTTTTTTAAAAAAACAGAAGCTCCAACATTGGGAATCACTGATGGCAGGATTCTATGGAATATGGATTTCAGAATATAGATTCCATATTCTATGGAATATGGATTCTAAACCTTTGTATGTGATTTAAAAGGCCCCAATATGTACACTCTGTGCTAGACAGGGGATCCACAAAAGCTGTTCCAAGGAGTTAAAGAGCTTTCAACAAAAGCTTCAACATTAGGAATTCCTGAATAAGCCATTCATAGAAAGATCCTCTTCACGAGATACACAGCAGACTCATAGAATGGCACATGTCCTAAACAGCACTCTGGCCTCAGAATCAACCGTTAAGGCTGATTCTGATTCGGATCTGGCTGAAAAGCCCATGAGAGTATTTCAGGCATGGAAAGCCAAGACACTCTGGAAAAAAAAAATGACCTAAATGAAGATCTTTGTGAGTGAGATCCCAGTGGAAAGAACAGGTCATCAAAGAAGGAAATACCTTTCTCTGAAGGGAGGAGAGAACTTCCACTTTGACTATGACCTTGTCAAAATATGATCAGAGTCGGGGAACTCAGAAAGTTTCCATAGCCTTGGCAACTCATGACAAGAGCCTAGGGTGATTACTGAGGCCATAAACAAGAGTGTCAATTTGTTAAGTCAACAACAGGAGTCATTGTGCACTTACTCCTCATGTAGGATCTCTGCCCTTAAAGTGTTATCCAATGTGAATTAATGCTACAACTAGTACTCAAACAGTATTTTTCACTTTGTGTTTCTGTGTGGGTGCAAACTGTTGAAATCTTTACTTAATATATGCTAAACTGATCTTCTGTATATAAAGGTAATTGAAAATGAATCTTGATGTGAATGGAATGGGAGAGGGAGCAGGAGCGGGAAAGGGGAGGGTTGCGGGTGTGAGGGAAGCTATAGGGGGGGGAAGCCGTTGTAATCCATAAGCTGTACTTTGGAAATTTATATTCATTAAATAAAAGTTAAAAAAAAAAAAAAGAAAGATCCTCTTCAGATAATTTGCAGCTTAAATGGAAGGGACCTTACCAGGAGCTACTGAGCATGACTACCTCAGTAAAATTAGGTTTAAACTTCTACCTCTTAAATCTTCACAGGTGAACTCAAAAGACAGACCTGATTTTTCCTGTAAGCCAATCAGAGACCTTAAGTACCTCTTCAAAGCAAAAAGGTAAGTAAATCTTTTTGCTTTCACTACATCAAGACTGCTGTACTTTAAGACAGACATGCTGTACTTGCCTCCCCTTTTGATTCTCTCTAGAACTTTATTGACAATAAAACTCCTTGACAGGTTCTTCTATTACATTTCTCTACACTCAAGTTTAGCAGGTTTATAATCTACATAAGGATAGCCTTTCCATCATAAGGGGCACCCCACTCACTATTGGCTTTGTTCCAATTTTGCTTATACTAATTAACAAACTTATATGTTTCAGAACTCAACTTCTGGGAATAACTGACCATGCAGGGGACACATTCATTTGCAGTGACCAGACTGCTCCAGCTCATAAAGTAAATTTGTTAGATAAAATAGGCAGAGGCTTCCAGACCCAGGACAGGCAGTGCCTGTGCTACAGCCCTAATAAGCAGGAAACAACTATAGAAGATATGATGATTCTATGCCCTTAAACATCCCTTACGATTAAAGGAATGGAGTCTCTGAGGGGGGATGATATAGGCAGGCAGACAGGATAAATTTGATTAGATTTGTGAGCTGGGAGACCATGCCTTCACCATGCCACTGTGTGATCTCATCCCCCTACCTGACCCCACCTGTATGCCTGCATGCCCCTCTACCAATCAGGCTATGTGACCACTCCCCTGGGAAGTGGATAAAAGGCCTGGAACATGGTGGGCCTGGCCATTGTTTCCTCACTGCCCTGGATACCCTAGTTGCCCGGGGTCTTTGGGGCATGTGGCCTTCAGGCTGCCCGTGCACTCTGCTTCGCTTCACTGCCTGTGACAGACCGCTAGTAGCTGCTTATAACCAAACACTCACTGCACGTGGCTCCTGGTCTGCTCTCTGCTTGGTATGGACCCCAACTTAATTTCTGGACTTTTCTTTCTCCCTTAAAGCCCTCACCATCCTACGCATTTCTCTCACTAAATAAAAGCTTAAAAAAACTTTAAAAAAAGAATTTCAGTAGATACAAAATCACACTTTTTTATATAAAGCTTTTATTTAAAGAATGTAAATTTCCAAAGTACAGCTTATAGATTACAATGGCTTCCCCCCCCATAACTTCCCTCCCACCCGCAACCCTCCCCTTTCCCGCTCCCTCTCCCCTTGCATTCACATCAAGATTCATTTTCAATTCTCTTTATATACAGAAGGTCAGTTTACTATATATTAAGTAAAGATTTCAACAGTTTAAGGCCGGCGCCGTGGCTCAACAGGCTAATCCTCCGCCTTGCGGCGCCGGCACACCGGGTTCTAGTCCCGGTCGGGGCGCCGGATTCTGTCCTGGTTGCCCCTCTTCCAGGCCAGCCCTCTGCTGTGGCCCGGGAGTGCAGTGGAGGATGGCCCAGGTGCTTGGGCCCTGCACCCCATGGGGAGACCAGGAAAAGCACCTGGCTCCTGGCTCCTGCCATCGGACGAGCGCGGTGCGCCGGCCGCAGCGCGCCGACCGCGGCGGCCATTGGAGGGTGAACCAACGGCAAAGGAAGACCTTTCTCTCTGTCTCTCTCTCACTGTCCACTCTGCCTGTAAATAAAAAAAAAAAAAAAAGATTTCAACAGTTTGCCCTCACATGGCAACACAAAATGAAAATACTGTTGGAGTACTAGTTATAGTATTAATTCACAATGTACAGCACATTAAGGACAGAGATCCTACATGATTTTTTTTAATTAATTAATTTTCTATGCAATTTCCAATTTAACACCAAGGGTTTTTTTTTTTATTTTCAATTATCTTTATATACAGAAGATCGATTCAGTATATACTAAGTAAAGATTTCATCAGTTTGCACCCACACAGAAACATAAAATGTAAAAATACTGTTTCAGTACTAGTTATAGCATTACTTCACATTGGACAATAAGTTAAAGACAGATCCCACATGAGACGTAAGTACACAGTGACTCCTGAAGTTGATTTAACAATTTGACACTCTTGTTTATGGCGTCAGTAATCTCCCTAGGCTCTAGTCATGAGTTGCTGAGGCTATGGAAGCCTTTAGGGTTCACTGACTTCGATCTTATTCTGACAGGGTCATAGTCAAAGTGGAGGTTCTCTCCTCCCTTCAGAGAAAGGTACCTCCTTCTTTGATGGCCCCGTTCTTTCCAATGGGATCTCACTCTCAGAGATCTTTCATTTAGGTCTTCTGTTTTTTCCAGGGTGTCTTGGCTTTCCATGCCTAAAATATTCTCATGTGCTGTTGAGCCAGATGCGAATGCCCTAAGGGCTGATTCTGAGGCCAGAGTGCTATTTAGGACATCTGCCATTCTATGAGTCTGCTGTGTATCTCGCTTCCCATGTTGGATCATTCTCTCCCTTTTTGATTCTATCAGTTAGGATTAGCAGACACTAGTCTTGTTTGTGTGATCCCTTTGTCTCTTAGGCCTATCAGTGTGATCAATTGCGAACTGAAATTGATCACTTGGACTAGTGAGATGGCCTTGGTACATGCCACCTTGATGGGATTGTATTGGAATTCCCTGGCTCGATTCTAAATCACACTTTTAAACTGCACTTCTAGCTGGTCTAAAAGAAATGCTCAAATGTGTTTCTAATGAGGCAATCCTGACTAAACCTAACGAAATCTGTGCTTTTTTAAACGGATGAGCTGGAATAATACTAAATCATTATAATATTGTTGAATTTTAACTTAAAGGAAACTGAAAGCTACCTTAATACTATTATTATGTTGATGTGTATAGTTCTTAAAACTAAAAAATTAGTCTATGACTGATGAGGTGGGATGGTTTATGAGAATCATGGCATAAAATGGGGACAACAAAAAGGTAAATTGACAAGATGAGAAAATCTTGTTGCAACTTAAAAAAGAGAAGTGATTAATGCCCCTAATACATTAATAGCCTCTAGAGTAGAAAGCCTAACACCCCTATAGAAAAGCAGACTAGAGAAATAAACAGCCATAGAATCAGAAACCCAAATGTATCCTAACCATATGAAAAGACACTCAACCTTGCTTGTGAGAGAAATGCATATTAAAACCGCAATGATATGTTATTTGTCACATATAAGATTAGCAAAACTCCGAAGTTGATAGCATATTCTTTAATTAAGGATGTGAGGAAACAAGTACTCTCATATATTTCTAGTGGAAATGGAAAGTAACACAAACATGACCAAAGAGAATTTAGCAAATTTCAACTCAGCAATTTCAATCCCAGGAATTCATAACAAAGTTCATTGGCAAAAATACAATAAGGCAGATAAACAAGTTATCCATTTCTAGACTATTTGTAATAGCAAGAGAAAAGGCACAAGATGCAAGGCTAAAGTCCACCAATAGGACACTACTTGAATGAACTATGATACAAGCACACAAAGGAGTACCCTGTTGCTATGAAAAATAATGAGACACTGTGGCTCACGAGGCTAATCCTCCACCTGCAGTGCTGGCACTCCGGGTTCTAGTCCCTGTTAGGGTGCCGGTTCTGTCCCGGTTGCTCTTCTTCTAGTCCAGCTCTCTGCTGTGGCCCGGGAAGGCAGTGGAGGATGGCCCAAGTCTTTGGGCCCTGCACCCACATGGGAGACCAGGAGGAAGCACCTGGCTCCTGGCTTCGGATCGGTGCAGTGTGCAAGCCATAGCGGCCATTTGGGGGGTGAACCAATGGAAGGAAGACCTTTCTGTCTCTCTCACTAACTCTGCCTGTCAAAATAAAAAATAATAATGAGAATCACCTTTAGGTGTTACAACAGAGTGATATCAAGGAAATATTGTAAGAAAAAAACAAGGTGAAGGAAAGTGTGTCCAAGTTTATATATTAAATTATGGAGTGCAAATATATAAATATATGTAACACATGTTCCATACATATATGTTATATATAATCTAATCATAACTTTGAAATTTAATAATATTGTTTAAATGTGACTTCTTATAAGAGAGACAAAATCACATGAAAGGGACAGAAAAAGAAGCCAAACTTCTAGTTGGTTTTGTCTTTTTTTTTTTTTTTTACAGGCAGAGTGGACAGTGAGAGAGAGAGACAGAGAGAAAGGTCTTCCTTTTGCCGTTGGTTCACCCTCCAATGGCCGCCGCGGTCGGCGCGCTGCGGCCGGCGCACCGCGCTCGTCCGATGGCAGGAGCCAGGAGCCAGGTGCTTTTCCTGGACTCCCCATGGGGTGCAGGGCCCAAGCACCTGGGCCATCCTCCACTGCACTCCTGGGCCACAGCAGAGGGCTGGCCTGGAAGAGGGGCAACCGGGACAGAATCCGGTGCCCCGACCGGGACTAGAACCCGGTGTGCCGGCGCCGCAAGGCGGAGGATTAGCCTGTTGAGCCACGGCGCCGGCCCTCTAGTTGGTTTTGAAGACTGGACTTTGAAACAATGGCAAATATTCTCTGTATTAATACAACAAATTAAAAAATTTTTAAAGTAATTCCTAAAAATTGAAAACACAAACTAAACAAATGAGCCAAAATGAATATCAAGATGATATTATAATGACATAGGGAGGAAATACTCAGTTTTTAAAACATAATATTTTTACCATACGTCCCTATTGGGATGTATCCTAAAGAAAAAAACCACAGAAAATTTAAAACACCTTAAATTGTAATCAAAGTTTTATGTCCAGACTATTATTAATATAAGATGAAATGAGGAAGCTTAGTATGGAAGAAAATAACCTTTGTCAAACCAATGATTAAGAATGCTTGGGGCCAGCACCGTGGCTCAATAGGCTAATTCTCCGCCTTGTGGCACCGGCACACCGGGTTCTAGTCCTGGTCGGGGCACCGGATTCTATCCTGGTTGCCCCTCTTCCAGGCCAGCTCTCTCCTGTGGCCCGGGAGTGCAGTGGAGGATGGCCCAAGTGCGTGGGCCCTGCACCCGCATGGGAGACCAGGAGAAGCACCTGGCTCCTGTCTTCAGATCACCGCGATGCGCCGGCAGCAGCACACCAGCCGCAGTGGCCATTGGAGGGTGAACCAACGGCAAAGGAAGACCTTTCTCTCTGTCTCTCTCTCACTGTTCACTCTGCCTGTAAAAAAAAAAAAAAAAAAAAAAAAAGAATGCTTGGGGCCAGTGCCAGTGCCACGGCTCACTTGGTTAATTCTCTGCCTGCGGCGTTGGAACACATTTGAGCTCCGAGTGCTAGTCCCATTTGCTCCTCTTCCAGTCCAGCTCTCTGCTGGGGCCTGGAAAGGCAGTAGAGGATGGCCCAGGTGCTTGGGCCACTGCACCCAAATGGGAGACCAGGAGGAAACACATGGCTCCTGGCTTCAGATCAGCGTAGTTCCAGCCATAGCGGCCATTTGGGAGGTGAATCAATGGAGGGAAGACCTTTCTCTCTTTCTCTCTCTCTCTCGATGTCTAACTCTATCTGTCAAATAAATAAATAAAAAGAATGCTATACTACGATAGCTTTTATGATTTGTGATTATTTTAAAATGTACTGTATATGGGTGAAATTATCATTTGTCTATTCTGTTATTATTTATAACCATTATCTATATTCCCACTTTTTGTTTTTTACTCGTTAAACTTATTTTTTGAAGCATTAGTGTTCAAAATTTAAAGTGTAAATTTAATTTACATTAAATTTAAAAGTAAATTTAAAATGTTATCTCAAAAACAAAAAAAGAGAAAGAAAGGGAGAAGAAAAGATGGTGAAAAGGTGAGGGGGGAGGAAGAAAAGGAGGAAGAGAACACCATTATGTACTTAGAATTGTACCTATAAATCACATTGAATTCTTAAAATAATTAAAATCAATTTTTTTTAAAAAAGAAATCACAGATGTAAAGTGAAGGAAGTTACACAAAATTTCCTATTTCTGAATTTGAATAGCTGCACCAATAGTTTAAACATATTTCCACCTCTGTCCTCAGAAAGCGCCTAAACACAATAATGAATCTTCTAGCAATGAGTGCCTTTAGTACCCAGATTCTAGCCTCTAACTATTATTTCCCACTAAAAGGGAACAAAGATCCTAGGAAAATGTTTATTTTAGGTTTGGAAAAAGAGATGTACCACATTAGACCAGAAAAAGTCATCAAAAATATCAAGAACATTATCAAATATACAAAAGGTCTTGTCAAAGGGACACAGAAACCAACTAAAGAGTTCCTCACTGGCCAACATTAAGTCATTCTGAGCATCAATAACAATGATAATTGGAATTGATTAAAATATATCTATATGTTTGAATCAATGAGCTCATAATGATATTTTTATAAAACTAATTAGAATTCAATAGAAGTGTGAGTCACTATTTTTTTAAGAATTTATTTTATTTGAAAGGTAAACTTACAGAGAGAGAGGGAGACACAGACAGAGATCTTTCATCAGCTGGTTCGCTACTCAAATTGCCACAATGGGCAAGGCTGAGCCAGAGCAAAGCCAGGAGCCAGGAGCTTCTTCCAGATTATCCCACATGGGTCCAAACACTTGGGTCATATTTCACTGCTTTCTCAGGAACATTACTAGAGAGCAGAATCGAAAGTGGAGTGGCCAAGACTGGAACAGGTGTCCATATGGGATGCCAGCACCACAGGTGGTGGATTTACCCACTACACCACAAAGCCAGCCCCTGAGTCACTATTTTGAAAACTTAAAAAAATAGAATGAGTTAAGTGTTCCTCCTGCTTACAAACAGTACGACTGGACTACCAGACAGCTAAAAAAGAGGAATTCCTCTATAATGTACCCTAACTAATATACAAATACGGTATCTTGCATATTATTGCTGTGAAACCCCAGTGAATTAATGGATCAAGACAATAAGCATCAATAGTTACTGACATCATAAAGAGAGACAACCAGAGAGTAAATGTCTTCTCATGGAAGAAAATATCACTCTGTAAAACTAAAGCAAAATTGAACCAGTATCCAATCAAGTCTCCTCCATATCCAATTATCAGCTTCAGAAAATATACAAGAGGAACATCAAAGGACTCTGGAAAAGTTCTACTAGACAGATGGTTCAGTTTTTCCTGTGAATAATATGCAAGGGAAATAAAACCAAGTAGAAGGGTAACCTATTAATTAGAAAGAGATTCATGCAATTTAACTATCAATTATAATGTATGGGTTATATTTGGATATTAATTTAGAGGAAAAAACAAAATTTCTTAAAGTCTTTTTTTGTATCTTCCTTTTTTTTTAACTTTTATTTAATAAATATAAATTTCCAAAGTACAGCTTTTGGATTAGAGTGGCTTCCCCGCCCCATAACTTCCCTCCCTCCATCCACAACCCTCTCATCTGCTGCTCCCTCTCCCATCCCATTCACATCAAGATTCATTTTCAATTATCTCAAAGTCATTTAAAAAAAATTACTTATGATACCACTAAAAATTTGAACATTGGTTTTGAAATTTAAGAAAAAAATTAAATTATTTTATATGTATAATAATTGTATGGTTATGTTCTTAAAAAGATTATAATTTAAAGATGCATAATGAAACACAGAAGAGATGATATGATTTATGCAACAAGCAGATCAGAAGAAAAGATGAAACCCAGTTGTCCATGAATTGATGCAATTTGAGCCAAGGTGATGTTCATCATAACCATTCTATTTTGATGTTATATTCTAACTTCTATAATAAAATGTTTTTCAAATGTGGGAGGTGAGAAGGTAGAATGAGTCAATTTATTGTGATTAATAAAAAGTCTACTTTTTAATAGCTTATTATTTCACTGCTCAACCAATGTTTTGTGCTCATATGGACTCAATTCTAGTTTTATAAGATGGAAATATCTGATCTTTTCATGCTTCTATCCAAATCTCTGCCACCAGAAGTCCATGAAAATAAACCTTTGTATTTCCATTTAGTTCCCCAAGCCTTGCACTAAAATACTCTAAAGTGCAGCTGGGACTTCAGGGTCCCTGGCAGCTAAAACAGGCCTTTGTTCAACATTCCTGGTTTCTCTATCAAAGAAGCATGGTAAAATTGAACTTGAAAGAGTGCTTTAATTTATTTTTACAGTTGACTCACAATGTCTGGCACATACTATGATAAGTACCTAATACTTATAAATATCTGCTGAACGAATGAACAAAGGAATGAATGACAGACCATATATTACAGTGATTAATAGTATAGATTTTATATTTAGGATACAGGAATTTGAATCCTAGCCTGCCTCCTGGGGAATAATAAAACGAATTCTTATGAGGTGGGTTCTGACATCAATATTACATGATTAGATGTATTTAAGGTGCTAACTCACATAAGTATATAGTTGGCACTCAGTAGATATTAGTTAATGCTACAGATTTCTCAGAAAATATACAACCCTAAAGTTAACTAGGGAACTTTAAAATTTTAATGAAAATGGAATTAAAAGATAAAATTAAAAATATGAACTTTATTTCTCAACATATACAACATCAAGTTCAAGACAATTTTTATGAACCAAGATACCAGCTATTTAGTCCATGCCTAAAGAACTGAGAATGCTGAAAATTTAAGAATGTCCATACATTCTTTTTTTTTATATTATTAACTTAAAAAAATGGATAACCTAACATAATTTTTTAAAGTTAGGAAACAGGATTCCATGATGGCTGAATAGGGAAAAGACGTGCTGGGTGTTTTTCTGCTAATGGTTTGGCTTTCTCAAAACACTCTCATAAAAAGCAGATGTTAGCATTCTTTGACCCTCCCCAAAGTCATCAAGCAAAATGCCATGAGCATCCCAAAAACCTGTTGTCATGACCTTTGCTCTTGACTGATTTGTTTTTACTTTGGACCACTTCCACCTCTTGGGAGCCATTGCTTTAATTGTGTTTTGTGTTCAGGATCATACTAGTAAAGTTATGTTTCACCTTTTGTTACAACTGTTCAAGGAAATGCTTCCAGATCTTCATTATATTTGTTTAAAAATTTCCATTGAGAACTCTGCCCAACTGCAATTGATCTGAGTGAAACAATTTTACTACCCAACAAGCAGAAAGTTGGCTCCACTTTTAATTTCTCAGTCAAAATTATCTGAGATAAGCCAGTTAAGATGTCTGTGGTGTTAGCCATTGTTTTTCCTATTAACTGTTGATTTGCTTCAATTGGGGCATGAAGATTTTTTTTCCTCAGAAATAGATGTGAATGGTTTGCCATTGTGAGCTTCATCCTCAAAATCATCTTTTTCCCTCTTAAAACAAGCAATCCACTTGTAAACTGCTAATATTTTTGGGATATTATCCTCATAAACTTTTCAAAAAGCATCAATAATTTCCTCATTCTTCTACCCAAGCCTCACTTTAAATTTGAGGTTTGTTCTCATTTCAATTTTAGTAGAACCCATGTTACTCTGATAGTGTTTCTTTTCAAACTGATGCTTAGCCTTCTTAGGAACTCAGACCAGATCATGTTCAGACTTTTAACAGCAAGTTAATATAATTTCACCTTAATGTAACAAATATCTGAAATCCAGGCATAATCTTTTTCATAATACACAATTTCTAAGAATTTTTTGAAGAGCCCTCACAGGTGTACCTGTTTCTTTTCTATCAAGTAGTATGTCTGCAAGGTCAGAGTTCTCAAAACCATGGATCTCAGAATTAGAAGGTACTTTTGAGATACTCGAATAATACTCAGAGATATAGTGACTTATCAGAGATTACAAAGCATGTTCTCGGCAGAACTAAGGAAACTAGGACAGGTCTTCTGATCACAACTGTCCATAGTACACTCTTCTTTCCACTAGCTAACTTTGCCCCAAAGTGTTGATCCTAGTACTCTAATAATAATAATAACGGGTAGGCACTTAGCCTACTAATTAAGATACCAGGTAAGATATCTGCATCCCTCACTGGATTATCTGAGTTTGAATCCCAACTCCACTCTCAATTCCAGCTTCTTGGTAATATGCACCTGAAAGACCTCAAGTAATGGCTGAGCTGGTTGGGTCCCTACCACCGATGAGGGAGACTTGGATTCAGTTCCTTGCTCCAGACTTCAACCTACCCCAGCCCCAGCTGTGGTGGGCATTTGGATAGTGAACCAGAAGATTGGAACATTTTCCTTCTGTCTCTCTCTTTCTCTCTCTGGTTCCCTCTTTCTTCTATCTTTCTCCTTCTCTCTCTCTCCCTCTCACTTTTCCTGTCAAGTAATTAAAATGAATTTTAAAAGTGATAAGAAAAAGGACATATCTGTTAGTTACTAGGTATCATCCTAAGTACCAAAGACCCCAAAACCTTGTTTCAGTTTTAACTCAATAAATACTGCTGGAATGAATTAAGGATCCTGTAATTCTCATTCTGTAACATCTATGCATAAAATAACATGCTTTCTGGGTGAAAGCAGCAATATCAGGTGGGAAATCTTGGTTTTGCAGTGTTAGCTATGATTTTACAAAATAATGACTGCAATAACAAGGAGCTAGGATCTGATTAGGAAAAGAACAGAGTCCCCATGGCCAGAATTCATGGTGATCTTTGCAACTTGTCCTTTCATTATAGTCCAATTAAGTGATGTTAGCAAGCAACTGAATCAATCTGCGACCTCCATGAAATATAATTTTCTTTCGCTACCATATCCTGGATTCTTTTGTTAAATCCTCAGAAACAAATAAACAGATTGATATTCAAGCCTTATTTCCAGTCTGGACAGAGTACTCAGACATCTGTGGGATGACCACGATTGTTTTCTGGCTCTAATAGATGTCTACAATTGTGGGGCTACAAAATTGCAGGCAGAACAAGAAGTAAACAGACAGATCTCTAGGCAGTATAGCAGAGACAACCCAGGCAAGGCAATGACAGCACAGGGGAATTCAGCTTCACTGTCTCTCCCTCCAGTGTTACTCTCTTAGCCTATAATATAACAGCTTCCACACTTAGAAATTTTATACAGTCTCTTAAAAAAATCTTTGCTAAGAATTTGAGGAGTGGCTTGTGTGACTTGTGAGATTAGGAGAAAAGAACTGAATGGAACTGATCAGTACCTCCTAGGATCTCTCACAAACCAGCCCACATGCTGGACAGGTGTTTGCATGCTCTTGCCATTCAGAAGCTGAGCTAACCTGGGGAAGGACTCTAGTTTGTCTTTTGGGAGGGGGTGTTCTTGTGGTTCACATTGCTGGGATTCAAGCAGGGATAAAGCAGAAATGCCACATGACAGCATTTGCTCTGTATGGCTCAATTCACCTTTATAGAGACCTGGTGTTTAAAGCATAGGGGAGCCAGAGCAGGATGTGAACATGAAGGAAGCTGATATGACATGGATTAGCTTCAGTAATAACCCCCCAAACTATCTGACTCCCACTCTCTTTCTCAATTGATTCACGATCCTGTGAATGGGAAGAGAAGGTCATTGTTTATTCCCTGTCCTGAATAAAACAACAGCAATAACAACAACAACAAAAAAATACCTTCATAAACCTGGCGGAGTCCACTGCTTTATAGAGAACTGGGCTGTCACCTCTCTATCATTGTAGACACAATGAGGTTTAATGAAAAACAGCCAAGGAAAGCCTTGATGTTCAAGTTTATGTTGTCTGTGCTCCTAGGTGAATCACTGAGAAGTCTATATCCCAATTCCTCACTGTATCCCAATTTCCCAATGAGCAGGACTTCCCCGTCCCTAACATTCCCCAAATGCATACACCACATGAGACAATAAGGATAGCACATAATAAGACATAAATCATAATACAGTCAGTCATGGAGAGACCATGGAAATTCTCAGAGGAAGGTAGTAGCTTGAATTAGCACTACCAAAAGGGGAAAAGTATTGGGGGGGGGGGATTCTGTAAGCAGAGGACACAGCCTGATCACAGGTATGAAGATAGAAAGTATCATCAGGGACCTAGCAGTTAAAGCGGATGCCTGCAGTGCCCCCATCCTATGTGCATGTTGGTTGAGTCCCAACTGCTCCACTTCCCATCCAGCTCCCTGCCAAGGCACCTGAGAAAGCAGCAGAAAGTAGCCCAGGTCCTTAGGCCCCTGCACCCACCTGGGAGACCCAGATGAAGCTCCTGGCTCCAGGTTTCAGCCTGGCCCAGCCTTGGCCATTGTGGCCATATGGGGAGTGAACCAGTAGATTGAAGATCTAAGATTCTCTCTCTCTCTCTCTCTCTCTCTCTCTCTCTCTTTGCCTCTTCTTCTCTGTAACTCTTTCAAACACATAAATAAACCTTTTTTTAAAAAAAAGTAAGTATCTTCAGACTTACAAAAGAACTCCAGTTTACAGATATCAAAATTGGCCTAATGTCTTACACAGGATTGTTAGAGAATTCAAGTTTGGAGCAATTAAATGTAATAATCCTTCAGCTAGTGAATACAGGATAAGCCCGCACAACCAATGGCTGTACACTGGATCTGCTATGTGTGTGCACGTGCATGCACATCCTTGTATGCCAGAGCTCTTGTTTACAGGGTTATGAGGAATGAGGCTGGTTGCACAGAGCAGAGGATTCATGTAGAGCAACATGAGCAATTGATTAGTTCTAGGTCAATCATCAAATAAGGATTTGGAGTGCCTTAGGGTCGATCTAATTCTCTCATTAAGATGACCAAAATAACCAGCCTGCTCAACAGTCAATATGGTTATTTCATCCATCTTAACGATCCAATCAGATCAACTCTTGAGAGATCTTCAACACCAGCTCCACAGGGAAAAATTCACATGCAGAAATAACAGCAGTTTCTGTTGAGCTCTCCTAATTTAAAGATGTACTCAAAGTCACAGAAAAATCCCTAGAGGAATGAGATTGAGCATTTGCTTTTTAAAAGTGAAGATACTAAGAGACTGGACAAAGGTATGAGCAAAATGTACCTAAATGATCATGAATCAGATTAGTAATTCCAAGGTAATAGATAATTATAAGGTACAAGGGCATAAGAATTTGATGGGGGAACAGGAAGGGCAAATATATGATACCTTGATCAATGACCAAGACACTAACAATAGGTCAGACCCTAACAACGTAGCAAAATTTCAGGAAATATTGGCTAAAATAACAATATTAATGATGGTAGTAATGATAATTTTGATGACAACAATGTATTCTGTTGCCAGGAGGAAACAATGATAATCAAGAAAAATAAAGTGACAGAAATGATAAAACAGAACTCTAGAAAAGTTTTGTTGGTGAATATGAAGCAGAGATTAGGAGTCACCAACCCTGTGAAGCATCCCTAATAGAAGAATGGCTATAAATACATATAAAGGAAAAGCAGTTGTGGGGAGAAACCAACTTCAGAGACACCTGCCTCAGTGAAAGAGTAGGAAATATGCAATTTCTGTCACAAACAGATCAGCCAGGCAAAGGACTGAAGATAGTAGAATGCCCTTCCAGATTTGGGCTCTTCTCATGATAAAGAGCAACATTAAATTCTAAGAATCACCATGACAATCCAGAGCTGCAGAAAAAACTGCTAAGAAAATACCTGGGCCCCAGTCTTTAGACACTGTAATAACAAAGATATTTGGACACCTTAGGACTTGAGGCTGGATTCTTTTTTTCTATTTCAAGTACAACCAAAAACCAAATACAGAAGCACATCCCAAATTGTCCTAATCCTACTATGTTAAATTTAAATGTATCTTCTTAGAGTAATTGTAAAATGGATAAAGTCTAAGTTTGATAATGTGGAATAGATAAGGGGAACCCAACACTCTCATAACCTGGTCCAATGTCCAGGCTTCTTGCTACCCTGACATTATAAGCCTTTGCTGGGGACCAGTATTGTGATGTAGTAGATTAACCTGTAGCCTACAACACCTGCAACCATTGGATACCAGTTTGAGTCCCAGCTGCTCCACTTCCGATCTAACTCTCTGCTAATGTGCCTGGTAAAGCAATAGAGGATGATCCAAATACTCGGGTCCCTTCCACCCATGTGGGAAACCCATATGAAGTTTCTGGATCCTGGCTTTGGCCTGGCCCAATCCCAGTTGGACTAGCCATTTGGGGAGTGAACCAACAGATGAAAGATGTCTCTCTCTGTCTCTCCCTCTCTCTATAATTCTGATTTTCAAATAAATAATCTTTTAAAAACATAAAATAAACCTTCCCCCACAGTCCCATAGTTACATTATATGTAAGTGCCTCATGTCCTATTTCTTTAGCTTCTCTTCCTATTAGCAGTAATCCAATCAATCAGAACTACAGCATTAATACCTGAATTACCCAAGATAGAATAGATTATAAAGAAGTAACAATCACTCAGGAAATGTCAGTCCTTTAATACAAAAAAGTTTTGCTTTGCTTTGTTTTTTTTTTTTTTCTCATTCATATAACATCCATGTAGAAACTCAAGGGTCTGAGCTAACAGAGCTGCCAGAGTGCTACATTCCTCTCTAATGAGAATTACACGACCTATTTAGCTGACAAAATGGAAGGGCATGAACAAATAACTGAAGTTGAGACCAGCTGAGGTATGCAGTTGACATAGCAGCTAAGACAGTATTCAGAATGCTCACATCCATATCAGTGACTGGATTTCAGTCCTGGCTCTGATAATATGCATCATGGTAGGCAGCAGGTGATAGCTCAAGTACTTGCATTCCTGATATGCATGTGGGAGGTCAGGTTGAGGTTTGGGCTCCTGGCTTCCACCTGGTCCCACTCTAGTCATTGTTGACATACACAGAGTGAAGTGGTGGGTGAAAAATATTTCTCTATATGTCTTTCTGTTTGTGTCTTTATCTCTCTGATTCTCTGACTCTCACAAGAAAATGAAAATAAAAATCACATTTTTAAAAAAAGGGAACTTCTGATTCCAGCAAAAGTGCTCAAGTCTGGCTATAAATTAGAATCACCTAGGCAACTTGTAAAAGAAAACGAATGCTGAGGCCACATCTCTAGAGACTCTGGTTTAAATGGGCAAATGTGGAACCCTGGACTCTAACATATTCCCAGTGTAACCAGGGTGAACAGTTCAGAACAATATGATTTTAAGTAGGTGTGGAGGATTTTTGTCAAAGGACTCATACTACAGATAAAAAAGAACAAGTTCAATGTCACACAGTGGGAGAGTGGTGCCTCCAAGTCAAGAAGTCAAGTGTTCTGGATCCCAATTGCTACTATTTCCTGTTATGGGTCAGCATATAGAACATGCATTATTTTAAGATTAACTTCCTCTCCAAATTTCTCTCCCTGTGCTTAAAATGGATCTGCACCTTTGGCAGGGATGTATGGAGGATGCTGGCTGTTTGCTTAGCAGTCACTACCTTCAGACTAGGATGGAGGTATCTCTAACTCTCCTACTGAGAATGAGCTGAGGGTGCAGCCAGTGGAGGTTGCCTGGGATGACTGCTTCTCCATCCCACTTCCACAAACCAAGCTTCCTTGTCCTGGTTTCTTGATCCAGCCTCACCCTTGCTCTGGCTCTGCCCCAGGAATAGTGGACCAAGTGACCCATTCTGGAGGAGAAGCCTGCTTCTAAAAGAAAATGAGCAAAACTGCAGCCAGTGTACCCTTTGACCCCACATTGACAAAATCCAGGCTGTCAGAAGGCAGTGTAAGAAGAATCTCATTTTGAAAACCAACTGAGGGAGATAAAGCTAAACTCCCCAACCATTTCTGATGCTAGTCTTCTGTGTTCATCTCCAACATAAACACACAGTGCTCATTTTCTCATTATTGAATTTTACTGAATTCATCAAGTCTAAGTAAAAATAAGTAAATAAGGCGTGATCTATCGTCCTTTACAGATTTTGCACCGATTTGATTTAACAGCCATCTGATCAACACACCCTGCATCTCTAATGGCCTCTGGCCAGACATCTTGGTGGAAAACTAAGAAATATCGCCATCTGGTGGCCAAAGAGTCCAAGTGTGGAGAAACAGATTCTAATTCCTCTGCTTACAAACTGTAGGGCCAGGGCAACACAGCATTAGGCATGGGACTTCTCCAACCTGGTTAAAATTCACTACAAATAATTTAATCTATCTCAACAAACCAAACTAAAAATTACATCACGAAATTTTGTTCAACTTTCTGGTATTTTGTAGGTGTATGTAGACGGTTTAGAGTGGGGGAATTTTTGCATACTAACTTCATAGCTTTTATTTTTGTCATCTGAATGTTTTATTGAATTTTTTATGTTGCAAATTATATGTGACAATTTAATTAATGTCACTTGAGCTTCTTCCATGTTAAGTATTCATGCCAAAAAAAGAAACTGACAGGAAGGCAATGGAAGAAAGTTTCGTCCTCACAAGCTATATTAACTAGATATGAGGCTCTGAGATTTTGACTCCTATACATCTAGACATTGAATTCAACCACGTTAAAAGGTGGTTTCTATCCCAATCAGGTGATTTTCACTTAAGATAGCTAAGCAAATACAACCTCACGTCTTCTGTACTATTTCCTTCTTAAAAAATGGTAGAGCCAAAAGATGGTAGTCTTGGTCTATGATGTATGTTTGTAAGATCTCTTATCTTCCTCCTCCATCACTCAGTTCACATCATCTTCCAAAACCATCTTTACATGCCCATTTGCTTGTATAGTCCTGACATCTCTGACAACGCAAAGCAAATTGTATATAAAGAATGGAGATTTTATTCTATCTAACACTGTGGAGGATTCCTGCCTTCAGCCTCATTGGTTGGGGAGCAGACCAGAGAAAATTCTGACAACTCTTTCCATCGCTCTGTTTACTCATTTCTCTACTCCCCCATACATTCTCTAGTAGAATAAGGCCATCTGAGAACTCTCATTCCTTATGTCTAGAAGTGGAAAAATAGGAAAAACAAAGGGAATGGGTAGAAGTAAATCCAGGCATTGTAATGGTTTCTTGCAAATGATTAGCTTTCTTTGAGGGAGTTCTACCTGTTCTGTCATTCAACAGTGACTCATCACCAGAGTAAAATAAGAGACCTTACATGTGGGATGGGAGCAGTGGTCCACGCCTGCTAAGATCTCTTTTGCAGTTGAGATTAACTATTTTACTTTCCCAAAACATTAGTCCTGTGGAGGAAATAACCTTTAAATTCTGACATGAGCAGAGCAAGAAGAAAACAAAGATGCTTATAGATTATAAGCCTGAGTGTCTAGAGTAAAGATAATTTGTCCAAGGTAACACATCACATAAGTGGTGCAGTTGAATGTCTCTGGCTTCTTAAACAAGAATTCCCACCAAAGACTATCCCTTCATCCCAAAATAAGACAGCACCCCTTACCACAAAGGAAGTTTAAGACATTGTGATATTAATCATGAGAAGTTCTAGACTTTACACAATCCTATCCTGGTCAAACCTCTAACCACAAGATGAGGATCTCCTTATATCAGAAGCAAGCAAATAACGTAAAGTAATTCATGCTGGAGTGCTATAGATGATGTTATATAAGTTTTCTTAAGCATTGAGGGTGGTAACTCATTAGAAAGAGCACCCAAGAAGAAAAGTGCAAGAAAACAGGCTGTGCTCTGCAATAAGGGGCTGCATAGTTCAACAGTTAGTTCTAAAAGGACTGTTAGAACTTGAATCTTGGAACTGATTCTCAAGAGCTGGGCACATTTCTCAACCTCTTGTAGTAAGTAAAAAATAAGTTAAATCAAATAAGGTATTTTGAACAGTGTGTGGCTCATGGCAAATAGTCCATCAAAGATAGTATTTGTTTTTATTGTTATTATGGCTCAACAAGTAGCCAGCTGCTAACTATGACTTTGGAGAAATGTCACTCCTTTCCCACTATTCAGTATTCATTATGTACCAATCATCTCCATAAAGTAAGAGAAGGCCAGACTACTTGAATTTTTAACCAACAGGTTCTACAATAAGGGGAAATCCAGAATAAGCATGATTTACTGTTTAACCCAATCATACACCACTCTACAAAATACTTGTTATTTTATTTTTCAAATGACTGTGCATGTTTTGAGCAACTAGAAACGTGAGTCAATAATCTCCTCATCAAGAAATGATCCTTAAATTAGAACCACAGTTGCCCAGGAAGGATGTCTGAAGTCAAATCGTTGAATGTTAGTGAATATACTATGCCATAAGCCATGATTCAATATAGCAGAAAATGCTAAATATGAATTCTAGCACTGGACTCACATTGAACCTGAGGGTGGGCATTTAGCACAGCAGTTAAGATACCACATGGGACAACAGCACCCTATTTCAGAGTGCTGGGTTTGAGTCATGGATATGCTTTCTATGTCAGCTTCCTGCTAATACAAAACCTGGGAGGCAGCAGAAGATGACTCAAGAACTTGAGCCCCTGCCACCTACGTGGACATCTGGATTGAGTTCCAGGCTTCTGGCTTTGGCCTGGTCCAATCCCAGCTGTTGTGGGCATTTGGGGTGTGAACCAGTGGATCTCTCTTGATCAGTTTCCCTGTCTCACTGTCTCTCTCTCTCTGTCTTCCATTAAATAAATAAAAATAAAGAAAACATTAAAAATATAGCCACTTAACTCCTGGACTTCAATTTCTTCTATAAAATGAAACATTGCACTAAATCATATCTAAAATTCCCTGGGGTTTTAGCTTTCTAGTGTTACCTCTCCCAGAAACAAGTATTTTATTTCTATAGAGGTATCATAGGACAAAGCACATACCATGGAGAGGAATTACTTGGGGTAAATTTTCAGGTGTCAGTGAAGTGGATGGGCAGAGTTTAACCTAGCTCCCCCACAGTTCTCTTAGTGTAACAGTTGCTCTGGACAGCCACTGCCTTTGAGTCCTCCAGGCTGCTTGAGGCCTGACAAATGGACACTGAGCTGTCCAAAATAACTATCTCCTGTACTTGACCACCAAATCTCTCCACACTCCCACACACTTCATTGGTTTCAGTAACTATTGGTTTCTTCCCTTCCTCAGATAAGCTTTGTGAATCTTCCCTTCATAATTCACCCGCAAAATTCATGTGATTGTTAGGTCATCAAGATCCCTTTGGGGTAAAAGTCAGCATAAATCCGAGCATCACAGATCTAATCTCTGTGGATCCTATTTCTACATTTGAGGTCTACAATACAAAAAATTAACTGTAGAATTGTGAAGCAGAAGTATAGAACTGACTTAGTATGTGTTTGGCATACATACAGAATGTGTTTAAAAAATGATAAGTGGTCTTTCAACAGGACCCAAACTACTAGAATTTTGTTTGACTAAATTGATAGGGTATTGCATGAGTAATACTTCAATGTTTAGTGGACTGTTCTACTGTATATCAGACAGATATACCTGAATCCTTTTTTATGACAGTTCTGTTTAACAAACTGACCCTGATTTCTAGGGCCTTGCCAAACTTAGCTGAGGGAAGACAGTGACAATTAACTTACAACTGGGAGAAAGTCCAGTCAATGTGAGTACCTCAAAAGTCTGCTCACATATCTTTGTCACTTCTGTGCATTTTAATCAAATTCAATCCTGCAATAACTTGAGTCAATTCTGCTGCCATTGAATGATGGGGAATATATGGATGAAAGCTGTTTTATATCCTTTTTGTTTTGAAGTATTTCTTTCCCTCACTCTGAAAGAGGTCAATGGCCATCTTCTACCTTTTGGACTTAAGGCATACAGGCTCCTGGACTTTTATGAGCTCCAGCTGGAGCTATAGGAGCTGTCCATTACAACATCAATGTGATTTGTGTAGCATTAATAGACCTTTTGTTCCACGAACTCCAGTTCCCTTCCAAATAGAAGAATATTGAACTCACCATTTCATATGGAGAATGTTCATCTGGATGTGAGCTTATGTGCTATAGTTATTGATAATGACTTCAAAATCATACTCCCTATTGGTCCTCAGGCCCCACAGAGCTCAGGGCATCGATTTGGGGATGTTGAATGTGTTTCAGGTCAGACTGAAAAGCACTAAGTCACAATGCTGCTCTTGACAGTGGAACCTTGTGGTTTTCTGCTATGTCAAGGAATGTTCCCTTTTAACCAGCAAGACACAAAATTGTAGACATGATATTAATGTTTTACATGTGAGTCAGTTTTGTAGTAACAAAGGAGTTTCCAAATTTGAGCATATCTTATTAAAAAATCAAAACACAATATTTGGTCTAGGCTAGTATATGAATTTTATTTTCTATTGCTGGCTTTCAAATGAAAACAAAAGGGCCAGCGTTATGGTGCAGTGTGTTACATCACCACTTGTGATGCTGGCATAAGTGCAGGTTCACGTCCCAGCTGCTCTGCTTCTGATCCAGTTTCTTGCTAATGAATGGCATAAGATGGTCCAAGTGTTTGAACCTCTAAACCCCTACTGCTCATGTGGGAGATCAGGATGGAGCTCCTGGCTCCTGTCATTTGGGGAGTCAAACCGTGACTAGAAGATTTTTTCTCTCTCTCTCTCTCTCTCTCTCTAACACACACATACACATTCTTTCAAAAATAATTTTCAAAAAAAGCTTGATATTTAAAAAAAATCAGAGATAGAGTGAAGTCCTTTGGAAACAACAGTCATCTTGTTTCAAAGAGTGCTCTTGCAGGAACTTTTCAAAAAAAAAAAAAAATCCAGCCTCCTCCAGTTAGTGCCAGAGGAGAACCACAAAGAAACAAGTAATTTCTAGGAAGCGGAACTTAAAGTAAAGCAAACTATCATGAGAATCTCAATACAGGTGAACTGAGCTTTAAAATACATGACAAAAAAGTGATCCTGTCTGGACTGAAGCTCACCTCTCACAAGCTAACCCCACACTACTCACAGGTTTGGTTCCTAATATACCATCTATACCAGCTGCTCTTTTACTCCTCAGCTATCCAATTACCAAACTCTCTCTCCGTGGTTTTCAAGGTCTCCTAATAAGGACTCAGTTAATTACCCTGCACTGTCTCAAGTTCATGGCTCATCCTCCACTATCCCCACCACATTGCCCCTGTTGGTGCTACCCCCTAGACATGGTATCAATTGCTCAGGTAAGAAAGCTATGGTTATTCATGGGAGTGGGGTTAACTAAACTATGCACTGCACTAGGTACCTTGTTGGGGAGTAAAAAGAAACAAGCTGTTATTCTTACTGTGAAGGGAATTCTGAAAGGAAAAGTAATATTCTGGGAGAGAGTGATGCGTGTCAAATAGTATTTAACAAACAGCAGATGTGGAATTCCAAATTGAACTGTTTTAAATGAAATAAAGAAATATATGTTTAGGGAGTATAGTTTAGGGCAAACCAACTAAAGAATCTTGAATAAATTTTATTTATATTTCAAAACCCAACTCAATGCAAACTTCCATATTCACTTCAGAAACCTACTTTTTCCAAGAGATTCTTTAAAACCCAATCAAAAGTGATAATTATTTTTTTCTAATAACTTTCAAAATATGGTCTGTATTACACATCAGTCTGTAAATTTAAATGCTCATTTATATTTTGCCTCAAACATATCCTATTTCCAAATAACTCATTTTAATTTTTAGTTAGTATACATAGTTGTACAACTATCACATAATCTAATTAAAACATTTTCATCCAAAAATGTGCTCATTTATGCTCATTACTAATCATATCCCCAGACTCGAGCAACCATATATCTACTTTGTGTCTGTATAAATTTTCTTCTCTGGTAATTTCACATGAATGAAGTCATACACTATGTGGCCTTATTGTCTAGTTTCATTCACTTAGTGTAATGTTTCTGGGGCTCATCAATAGTGTAGCACATATCCATTTTCACTCATTGTAACTGCTGAGTTATATTCTTTTGTATAGATGTACCATATTTGGTTTATGCATTCAGGAGTTGCACATTTGAGTTGTTTCTATTTTTTGGCTATTGTAAATAGTACTGCCACAATATCCACATACTAATCTTTATGTAGATATATGTTTTCATGTATCTTGGGAAAGATACTAAGAGCCAAATTGTTGGATCATATGATAAGCTTATGTTTATTTTAAGAAAAACTATGTTATTTTAAGAAAGAGCTGATCTGATATTCAAACTTGGTGCTCCATTTTAAATTTACCAGCATTGCAGAGAGTTCATAGATTTTAAGCGAATTAATGGTAAAACTAGTACTCAAACAGTACTTTATACTCTGTGTGTCTATATGGGTGCAAACTGTTGAAATCTTTACTTAGTATATACTAATTTGATCTTCTGCATATAAAGATGATTAAAAATGAATCTTAATGAATGCAATGGGAGAGGGAGTGGGAGATGGGATGGTTTGTGGTTGGGAGGGTGGTTATGGAGGGGAAAACTGCTATAATCCAAAAGTTGTAATTTTGAAATCTATTAAATAAAAGTTTTTTTTAAAAAAGAGCATCTACATGAGCTCTTATGCATTTTCCAAGTAAATGGTATAGTCAGAATTCAAATACAAGCTTCATATCTCTTTATAGCATTGCCTCAATCATCTGGCTATACTATATTTTACTGCTCTTTAATCTTGCCATGGACTTACTGAGCTATTTATGATCCCCTGTTCCTGCTTATAAGTGTAGGCAAGAATTCCATCTTATTCAGTTCTCTATTCCAGAAGTACCTAACATAGACTTTGAATATGGTAGCAATTCAATAAAAGTATGCCAAAAGGTTACAAATGCATGATCAATAAAATGCCAACAAGACCTCCCATGACATAACGTTACAGAACACATTCACTGGCCACTAAGTAGCTTATAGCAAAGGCTAAACGGGTAGGCTTTTTCCCCTTTAATTAAAACTGTCATTGACTTGATTTTTTTTTTTCAGAACAGAAGTAAATTGCAACTGAATTCTCCCCAAATTGCTATTATTTCAAAAGTGAAAAGGCTGACATTTCTGAAGCCATGACATAGGAATGTATCGCTATCACAGATCTCAGAGAAAATCTCTTATTGTTTAAAATGAGGAAAACTAAAGCTCGACTGCACAGAGCTAACTAGCAGCAACCCAGTCCTGAGAACCCCTAGCCTTCACTTAAACCATCTGGACACCCTTAGTTGTGGTTGTGGGGTTTGCAATGCGTTAGGGCTCTCTGTGGACTGTTTCCCATTCTTTTGTGATGTCTGTGAACTTTGGAAGTCATTTAGCTATCTTTCACTCTGCCTCTGTTTATAAAATAAGGACAATGCATGTATTTGGAAAGCATGTTGAGTCAATCTGATTAAATATGTTATTTAAAGTGTCAGGTGCCATTCCACAAATAAGTGAAAAAAGAATTAAGTTGAGACCCATACTCAATCATTCCCAGCCTCATGTGTCCCTGGTCTCTCTTGGCTCTTGTAGCCCTAGGCAGGTATTTATCCAAGTAGAGGGACGAAGCTAAGCAGGATATGATTAACCTTGAATCAAACCTCCTCAGCACAAGATAATAATTGCAACATTCCTTTGCAATTTCCCTCACATACCATTTCCTAGGACACATGATTACTTCCAGATCATTTTTTACCTTTTTTTCTTATAATTGGGGGAATATAATTGAATCATTTTGAACAGTCAATTAGAAGCTTAGCAATGGCCTTGAGATTGTGTCCATGAACAGAGAAAACAGCATAGTCTACTGATAAGGACAACTGGGCAGTTATAAAATTATTTTGAATGTTGCTCGGATACATAAGAGGTGATTCATTAATAAAGTTCACTTAGGAACACACAACTACATCCTTTGTACTAAACTCCAGAGAGAATAACAAGTCAGTTTATTCTTGCACTATGGTATAATAAAATTAATGTGAAAAGGATAAGTTCAACAATTATCCTGATTGGTGAAAACAGACATAGATACAGTCATATGTATAGTTAATTAGTATAATGAACATGGTAAGACTAAGTTTGTATTTTTCTTCTCTATACCTTTAGTCAAGGCAGTGTGGTAAGTTCAACAATGCATGGACTGGAAAGGTCTCATTTAGGAGCCTGTAGACATAGAGTAAAATGTAGATTTGTAGATTTGATTAATAATCTCTTCTACTGTTTCCAAATACTTAAGTCTGACACATAATTATCAGTGGACAGAGACTAAGTACAGGGTCTGATAATTGTGGACAGTCAATCAATAATATTACTTGAAGAACAAATGAAAACCAAAAGAATATGTTTCATTCATCACTACTGAATCAAGTCATGCGCTCAAGTACAATTTTCAAAAAAGAGAAAACACCTATTCTGATATGTCTATGACTAAATAAACATAAATAACTCCACATACCCACTTTTTATTATATAAATTTCAGTTGATTAAAATTTACATTCTTCCCCCAGTGTACCCAAACACATTTCATGCTACTAACCTATTTACATATAGGCACTTTCCTTTCAGTGGTTGCACCTGTCTCTACTCCAATAACTGATTGCCTATTTGATCTCAAAGCTCCTGCTTGAAAAACCTCATGATTGTGCCTCAGAAGCATTCTCTTTCTTCTCTGCTCCTCCTTAACCCTATTCACTCAGCTGTGTCTAGAGTTAGTTTGATCATCCTTCCCTTGCCTTTGCGCACCAAAATGTATCATCCAGGACCATGGCAACATTTTAGAATCCTCCACAACCCATGGAACAATGCTGTACAACTCTCAAAATCCAAAAAGGATGAACATAGGCAGTGAGGAGAAGACAAAGGGAAGATAGGAGTAAGGAAAGAAAGGACAGAGGAAAATTACCGGTCAATGCAATCCTACTATGTAATAAATTTTATAGACCCAGTAATTAGAAAATATTTCTGTGATAGACAAAATTTGTTCCTAGCTAGAACAAAGGTATTATCCAACAAAAGCAATAATAATCATTGATATGCTTAAATCATATATGCAAGCTTTTTTTCCCTTCTACATAGCATGGAGTGTGGGTATATATCCTAAGCCAACCTGATCCAACCTGATGTCTTTGTGGGATGCCTGTGAGTTTGAGGGTGGTGAAGGAGGAGGTGCTTAGATGTCTGGAATGGATGGCATGAATACCTCTCCATTATATCCAGGCTCACTATTACTAAACAGCATATATGTTATGGTAGTAAAGGAGAAGAAAATAAATTAAGCACCCATGCTTTTAGCACAAGAAAATTCTTTTCAAAGGCATGAGGTGTAGAAAAGTCTTCTCCTGAATGGGGATCTGTCAGAATGTGGTAGAAAGGAATGGCCTACTTCAGTTGGTTATGGAAAACAGAAGGAAGGAAGTGCAGCTGACATTGTGGCATAGCAACTGAAGCCATCACTTACAACACTGGCATCCCACATTGGAGTGCCAGACCAAGACCTGGCTATTCCACTTCTGATTCAGATTCCTGCTAATGTGCCTTGGAAGGTAGGTCTGCCACCCATATGGGAGACGTAGATGGAGTTCCTGGCTCCTGACTTCATCCTGGTCCAGATCTTTTTGTTGCGGGCATTTGGTGAGTAAAGCAGTGGATGGAAGGTATCTTTGTTCCCCTTTCTTTGTGTCACTCTTCCTTTCAATAAATAAATAAATATTTAAAGAAGGAGGAGAAGGAGAAAGTATGGAGCCAGATGTCGGATTATAAAGGACCTTAGATAAAGTTAGAAATTTGCATTATATCCTGTAGGTTACATAAATAGAAGTCTACATAATGTGTGGAACTTTGCTTCTAGGAATTATCATTCAGATTGTGAGGCTATGGGAAAAGTGAACTGCTGAGATAGTGATGGCAGGGAGAGATCATATTCTAAATGAGAGAGGATATGGACTAATGTAAGGCAGTGACAGAAAATCTCAGAGGCATTTCTGAGGTAGATGTGAAATAAGTTAGTAACTGAAGAGATGCTGAAAGTGAATGAGAGAGAGGAGACATGATGGATGTGGGCAGGCATGTATCAGTCCATTCACTGACTCTAGGACCCCTATGAGTTTTCCTAAAGAAACAGTGGGATTCTATGCATGTAAGGTTTACCTTTACACCAGTAAAGGTAAAAGATTGGGAACTATGGAAGAAGACAAAGAGAAGATGTATGAATAGGAAGAAAACAGAATTGAAATGGATCAATAAGCTGACTCTGTAAGGTTATAGATCTTTGTACTTTCTGCTTTGTTCTCTGAGGATACTTATTTTCCTGTGTTGAAATTCTCTCTAGCTATTTCTAAACCTTTAGTAAAAACTGACTCAAAGAAACCTGTATCAGTGGTACATTGGGGCACTGAGGTTACTTTACAGAAATATCTCTCCATTTTATACTCATGAAATCACACAGGACAAAGCTATAGGGAGGAGTGAAACATTTGTAAGCCTGATGAGCAGAACACCCAGGGGCTGCTAGAAGTCATCAACAGGACACCAATGGGTAAATAGGAACTAGTTTCATTATGAACCAACCCAGAATCTGATGACAAGACAATCCTGATTACTGCAGAGGGAGGTAATTTTTACCAAGGGAAGAACAAACGTGAGAGTCTCATATTAATACAAACGATGCTACTCAGATAGCAGATGCTGGAGATAATAAAAAATGTTCTGGAGTCACACACTCGAAATTCTCTACTACTTATTAGCGAAAAAAAAAAAAATCCATGGGATGTAGCATTTGTAGAGCAAAGGTTAGAAATTACAACCTATGGGTCAAATCTACAGCCAGGGTTTGTAGAGGAAATTTTATTGGTATACAGCCATGTGCATTTTTTAATCTATTTTTTATCATAACTGGTCTCATGCTCCAAAAGCTTAGGTGAGTCATTATGACACGGTTCAAATGGCCCACAAAGGCTAAAATGTATACAAATCTGACCTTTTACAGAAAAGGTTTCCTGGCCCTTGCTATCGAGGAATGAGCAAGGGTACTTAGTCAGGACTTAGAAGACTACACTCTGGTCTTAGGTCTGAGCTTAAATGTATCCTTGGAAAGTCATTTAATATTTCTAAGTCTAACTTTTTGATCTATAAGAAATGAAACTAACAGTTAATTCACCTGCAAGAATGTAAGGGTACTTGCAAAATTATAAAGTTCTATATAAAAGTCTATGAATGTTTCCATTTAACACACCAGACTGCATTATGCTAAGAATCAGATTGTTAAACATTTTTGACAAATAAAATGCTCACATGATCACATAGAAGGTAATAATTCATGAGCCAGTTGGGTTGCAAGTTTGATTGTGTATGGATATTTCTAACATGGAATTCATATTTTCCCAGAAATATGACTGCAAAGAACTCTTGCTGCATCCAGCCTTTGCCTCCCACTCAAGCCCCTTGGGTCCACTGGCAGCTGTATGAGCATGGGTTCCATGCATCACTTGTACCTCCATTCCTATTGGACCTCATACTGGAGCCTCCTCTCACTAGCACCTCACTACCCTCTTGCCATGCCTGGGAAACCAGTGTAGGTGTCACTTCAGCAGGAAGTCTTGCCAGATGCTCCTGTCTAGGGTGACTCTTCCTTCCCATTCAATGTCCATTGTATTTCTCTGTTCTCATGATTTCCATGATATATTATAAAACACTGTACATGTTTTGTCATCTCTCAACTGAGCCCCTAGAGTACAGGGATTGCATCTCAATCTAATACCTCCAATTTGCTGAGTAAGAACCAGTACCAGGAAGACTGTGTTTTTAGTTCTTCCAACTATACAATAAAAAGGGACTTGTTAATCTCACTTTACAAGTAAGTAAGCAGCAGACTGGAGAAAAGTTTCGTGCACAGAAGGAAATTGCAAATGACTGGCAGAGCTACATGCACAACTCAAAGTTCCTCAAAACTCCATCCTTATTTTTTAAAGATTTATTTATTTATTTGAAAGGCAGAGTTACACAGAGAGAGAGAGAGAGACTTCCATCCACTGGCTTACTCCCCAAAAGGCCCCAATGGCCAGAACCAGGCCAATCCGAAGCCAGGAACTTCTTCTGGGTCTCCCATGTGGTTGTAGGGGTCCAAGCACTTGGGCCATCTTCTACGGCTTTCCCAGGTGATAGCAGAGAGCTGGATTGGAAGTGGAGCAGCTGGGACTTGAATTGGCACCCATATGGAATGCTGGTACTGCAGGCGGCGGCTTTACCTGCTACGCCACAATGCCATCCCCATCCACTCTTACTTTTAAGATTTATTTTTTATTTATTTGAAAGACAGAGTGACAGAGAGATAAGGAGAGAGACAGAGAGAAAGAGGCCTTCCATCTGCTGGTTCACTTTCCAAAGAGTCATTAACAGCTGGGGCTGAAGCCAGAAGCCTGGAACTCCACCCAGGTCTCCTATGTGGGTGGCAAGTTTCCAAAGACACAAGACATCTCCCAGGGTTTTCCCAGGCATATTATCAGAGAGTTGGATCAGAAGCAGAGCAGCTGGGACTCAAAGCTGAGCTCCAACACAGAATGCAGGCATTGCAGGCTGTGCCTTAACCCACTGCACCAAAATGCCAACCTCAAAACTCCATTCTTAATCATAGTGTTATTCAGGTGTCTTTATTTTCTGAAAATTTATTATCTACTTCCCAGAGTTATGACATTTTAGAAGGAAGCAAAATTCTTTAAAATATAAGGATATTTATTGATAAGCCAACCATAATTAGCCCCTTCTACCTCCTCACACTTCTTAAACCTATGCTCTATTGATTCATTCTAGTCCACAACTCTGGAAGTTACCTCTCATTTATCTGCACTGAATTCACATATTAGTACAGAATGAAAAATGATTACAAAGTGAAGTCACAAATTTCAAAGATCAAGGTATCATGAGTCTATGAAAGTGATAATGCAACACTGCTTAGAACATACACAAATCCTTGAAAAAATGAGAATAGTTAACAAGTTAACAAAAAAGTGTTTTTAGCTAACAGAAGTTGATGACAGAATAGGTGCTTGAAAAGAGAATGATGTAAATAGCAAAAGATTAAGGAGACTCCTTGAGAAATCTGATGATGGCCTCACATACTTATTCAAAACAGACTTTCTCCATGATGGCAATAGGAAAGCCAAATATAACGCAAAGGATGTTAATATCATTTTACAAGATTTTTTGCATACTTTTTTTTGTTTTTTCTTGCAAGAATTAATTCATAGCTCCAATTACAATGTAATAAAAGCTCTTAATATTTTTAAGTTTTATTTCTCAAAATTTTTCTTCTATCTCATAAAACTTTTTTTATTCGTTTACCATGAGATTTTTTGTGAGTCACAGTATCCATTTATCTGTCAATAGCTGATTTGTGGAAGACAAGTAACGTGATCCAATGAGAACTAAAAGCAACTCTTTGGTTGCCCACACTAAAACAGACACAGCTAGCAGCAGTCTGTTTCCAAATTTTCTGCCACATGGACCAGAGGATCTATCTGCAATGAGACAGACTACATCATACAGGTACCACTACTAGGAAAGACAGCCCTGTCCTTGGTCCCAGCACTCAGCATATTGCTGCCCTGGAGCCTGTCCAGTAGATTTGAAATAAATTACCCTTTTAGTCTCTCGCAGTAGGGTTCCTTGGGGTTCTATCACAATGAAAAGGAAGAAGACCTGTCTCTGCAACTACATTGGCCCTTCTGCAGCCACACTCAACCACAGAAACCCAAGGGGATATGTCTCCCTAGAATCTGCATGTGCTAGAATCTATTGCATGAGCCTCTTCCCTCTTCTGTCTTTCAAGGGTGAATCAAGTCACAGGCGTAGACACCCTTAGCCCCAGTGGATGGCTCCACAGATCAAGCTGCTGTCAAGTTTGAACTGGGGATGGACTCATAACCATATAGGGTCCAACACAAGGTAGAACAGGGATGTGGGTGGAAAGACAAAGAGAAGATGTGAACTTAGGTTTAGGTCTAGGGTTGAAAGGAAATAGGTATTAAAGGATCTAAGCTCAAGCCTATCATTACAAGTCATTATGAAGACATATTAGCCAAGGAAAGAGAACAGAAAGTGTTACATATTAGATTTACAAATTCACTGGCTTGGATTTATAAATTTTAAACACACATATAGAACGTGAGCCTCCATATTTATTTTTCCAGGATGCTGCAAAATGTCAGTAGTGGGCCAGATAAGCTTAAAGGACATCTTCAATTCCACCACACTGAAATACAGCACAGCTGTAGCACTATTCCAGGTTCTGTGCAGGCTTTAAAGCTCTATCTCCTGGAATTTCATGAGTTTCCTTTCCAAGAGCAGTGAAATCTTTCATATTGAATTAAACCTGTGTCAGATATAGAAAAGTGCTGGGCAAAACAAATCCAGGTGGATTAAGTCAGCATTTCAAATGTCTCTTCATCAAATAAACAGAGTATAATTTCACACTTTAAGAAAAAAATTGTTCCCACCATCCTCAATTGAGGGTAGGATCTACGAACCATGGATCCTAAAATTACATCAAGTTAGCCTTACTCATAGAACTTGTCCTATCATTTTTATCTGTTTCAGGCCTCATCTATATGAGAATACGAAATACCATTCATTTTAATTGGCTTAAAGGCAGTTAACTGAAATTCACTTTTGACAAATCAGTAAATTTTATTTAGTCAAGGCCTAAAATGCCAATAATATTTACAAGGCTTAATATTATTGTAGGAGCCAGCACTGTGGCACAGTATGTTAAGCTGCTGCCTGTGACACTGGCATCCCATATGAGTGCTGGTTTGAGTCCCAGCTGTTCTACTGCTAATCCAGCTCCTTGAATAAGCACCTGGAAAATCAGGGAAGATGGCCCAAGTACTTGGGACCCTGCCACCCACGTGGGAGACTTGGATGGAGTTCCAGGATACTAGCTTTTGCGTGGTCCACCCGTGGCCATTTTGGCCATTTGGAGTGTGACCCAGCATATGTAAACAATCTCTCTCTGGTTCTGTCTCTGTCTCTGTCTCTCTGTAACTCTGTCTTTCAAATAAATAAACCTTTGAAAATACATTACTTTAAAGGTTTTTTATACAGTTAAAATGGATATCAGAATATCATTATATAAATAAAATAAAAGCAAAGATTGTTAGAGTGGAAAGATGCAACCCTGGAATATTTTGGCTCCATTGCTACAACTTCACAGGGAACAAAGTTGAGCTACAGAGAAATGAAGTAACTGGCCAAAAGTAACAACTTATAATTGGCAATCTACATGTACATTTTTTATCTATTTTAAAATTTCACAAGTCTATTTTAAAGCACTTGCGTTTTAGAGTTAAAAACAAAACATATCATCTAAAAATAATTCATAGGACACTAAAAAATGTAAGCAGGTTGGAAATCAGATTACAACTAAATACTCTGAACAAATCTTCTTTTAATATTTTAATTTCTACAAACAGCATGAAAGCTTTTTTGAGATTTCTAATTTTGCTAAAGTGCTTATTAGTAGTATTTAAATACTTTCTACAGTTGCATTCTTTTTATTCCTGGTCTGGATTATGACTGTCATTTGCTTGATTTCAAAATAAGTAGTAATGATTCCATTTATCATGTCAGGCTTTTCCTGCAGTTTTACACATTTAGGAAAATATTTGATGATCACTACATCCAAAGCCAAGTAATTAAAAAATGTCAAACATAGAGATCATTTACATTAAAAAGTAGCTAAATTCTAACAATATTCTAAGTATAATAAACATAGACACACACACACACACACACACACACACCTAAAAAATCTTGACAAAAGGTTAAAAATAAAATCCAGACACTCATGATGTAAGACAATGGATGCACACTGACCAACAATTAGGATGCTGAAAGAGACAAACTGTGTTGTAGTATTTGCCCTCAAAGAACTTAAAGTAGAAGTTTCTTAAGGAAACACTATTTTAAAATACATGAATGTGCATACATTTTAAGAACATATAAGAGAGATCAGTGTTGTGGTACAGTGAGTTAAGCCACCACGTGAAATGCTGGTATCACAAATGGGCTCTGGTTTGAGTCCTGGCTGCTCCATTTCTGATCCAGTTCCCTGCTAATGTGCTTGTCCCCTTCCTGTCTCCCCCTCCCACCTCACTCTCTGCCTACAATAAATATACAAGTCTTTAAAAAAAAGAACATAATAGAGAAATAATAGTTCTACAGGAATTCAAGGGACAAAGATGAGTGTGGAATGGAGTAGCCAGAGACTATCTTAAAGACAAAAAATAAACAACAACAAAAAACTAGAACTTAGGCTTAAAAGAAGCAGCAAAACGGAAAAGAATTGTGAGGACATTGTATTTATATTTTATTTTTGCCTATTTGAGAGAGAAACAGACAGAACTCCCATCCTCTGGTTCACTCCCCAAGTGTTTGCAAAGGCCGAGGATGGGGTTGGGTTGAACCCAGGAGCCAGGAACTCAGGGAAGGTATCCCAGATGAGAGATGGTGATCCATTCAACCAGGAGTAGGGAATATTCAGGCCGAGGGCTGTATAAGGCCTGCAAAATAATTTGTTCTGGCCCTGCCAAGGCAACCACAGACAGGACTCCAAATTCACTAAATCTATAGCATGCTAATTTTAAGTTGATAATTTTGTGTGACCCACAAATGCTGTTATAAATATCTACATGGCCCATGGCACAAAAAATGGTACTCATCCCTGAGTCCTACTAAGCCATCTCCTGTGCTCCCATAGTCTGAATTGACAGGGAAGATGGAATCAGGAGCCAGAGCCAGGAATTGAACCCACGCATTCAATGTGAGTATCTTATCTACTAGAGCAGACATATATTTCTGTGAAGAAGTTTTGATTTCTCTTATTTGTCTCATTGCTTCTTGAAGTTTTTGCTTCTTAATTTGCAAAATGGAAGAAATGACAGTACTCCCTTCATAGGGTGGCAAGGTCTCAAAGACTCAGCACTTAGCATTGTCTGACACTAATGTTAGTGAATGTAAGGTTTGCCCAACACTTGTCCATGTCAAGGGTCAGCATGGAATTTGCTATCATTCTACCCAACCTTCCTCCTGTGCCTCAATGGTTGATGCCCTCTAAGTGCCACCTGATATAAGCTACTTTAATCATAGCACCCCACTCCCAAGCCACAGTGACTGGAGCCAAGGGTGGACACATATATCAACTGCGAATATAGCAGACTTGTTTTTAAACTAGAGTCAAATTGGAAGCTATTGTGAATTGAGCCACAATAAACATTGCTGTGCAGACGGCTTTTTTGTTTGCCAATTTAATTTCCTTTGGGTAAATTCCAAGGAGTGGGATGGCTGGGTTGAATGGTAGGGTTATATTCATGTTTCTGAGGAATCTCCGGACTGACTTCCATAGTGGCTTCACCAGTTTGCATTCCCACCAACAGTGGATTAGTGTCCCTTTTTCCCCACATCCTCTCCAGCATCTATTGTTGGTGGATTTCTGAATGTGAGCCATTCTCACCGGGGTGAGGTGAAACCTCATTGTGGTTTTGATTTGCATTTCCCTGATTGCTAGGGATCTTGAACATTTTTTCATGTGTCTGTTGGCCATTTGGATTTCCTCTTTTGAAAAATGTCTATTGAGGTCCTTGGCCCATCTCTTAAGTGGGTTGTTTGTTTTGATGTTGTGGAGTTTCTTAATTTCTTTGTAGATTCTGGTTATCAACCCTTTATCTGTTGCATAGTTTGCAAATATATTTTCCCATTCTGTCGGTTTCCTATTCACTTTCCTGACTGTTTCTTTTGCAGTACAGAAACTTTTCAATTTGATGCAATCCCAGTAGTTAATTTTGGTTTTCAGTGCCTGTGCTTCTGGGGTCTTTTCCAAGAAGTCTTTGCCAGTACCTATGTCTTGCAGGGTTTCTCCTATGCTCTCTAGTAATTTGATGGTGTCGGGTCGTAGGTTTAAATTTTTAATCCATGTTGAATGGATTTTTGTGTAAGGTGAAAGGTAGGGGTCTTGCTTCATGGTTCTGCATGTGGAAATCCAGTTTTCCCAGCACCATTTATTAAACAGACTGACTTTACTCCAGGGACTGGTTTTGGATCGTTGATCAAATATAAGTTGGCTGTAGGTGTTTGGATTGATTTCTGGAGTTTCTATTCTGTTCCATTGGTCTATCCATCTGTTTCTGTACCAGTACCATGCTGTTTTGATAACAACTGCCCTGTAGTATGTCCTGAAATCTGGTATTGTTATGCCTCCGGCTTTGTTTTTGTTGTGGCCCTGTGGGAATAAGATCGAAGTCGGCTAACCCTAAAGGCTTCCATAGCCTCGGCAACTCATGACCAGAGCCTAGGGAGATTACTGACGCCATAAACAAGAGTGTCAAATTGTTAAATCAACATCAGGAGTCACTGTGTACTTACGTCTCATGAGGGATCTGTCCTTAATGTGTTATCCAATGTGAAGTGATGCTATTACTAGTACTGAAACAGTATTTTTACACTTTGTGTTTCTGAGTGGGTGCAAACTGATGAAATCCTTACATAGTATATATTGAATCGATCTTCTTTATATAAAGATAATTGCAAATGATTAAAAAATCTTGGTGTTAAACTGGAAATTGCATAGACAATTAATCAATTTTTAAAAAAAAAAATCATGTAGGATCTCTGTCCTTAATGTGCTGTACATTGTGAATTAATACTATAACTAGTACTCCAACAGTATTATCATTTTGTGTCTCTATGCGAGGGCAAACCGTTGAAATCTTTACGTAATATGTACTAAATTGATCTTCTGTGTATAAAGAGAATTGAAAATGAATCTTGATGTGAACAGAAGGGGAGAGGGAGCGGGAAAGGGGAGGGTGGGGGGAGGGAGGGAAGTTGTGGGGGGGGGAGCCATTGTGGTCCATGAGCTGTTCTTTGGAAATTTATATTCTTTAAATAAAAGCTTTAAACTAGAGTCAAAGGAAAGGATCCCTGCTCTCTCTGGTAACAAACTGTGCAGGTTTCCAGATGATTGGAGGATTTCTCAAGATGTGGGACCCTCGGCACTAAAACTGGAAGACTCTCATGCAAACTGGGAAAATGAAGAAAACATACAGAGATGGGCAAGGAAAGAAGAGTGTGCTGGTGGGTTCCAGTCTTTAGTCTGAATCATCCTTGAAGCCAGGATGATTGGCTCTTTTGACTCACGTTTGATCACATGATGCAGTAAATTTTCTTTTGTATCTGGGTAACTGGGTTGAGGGTTCTACAACTACAGAAATCCTGGTTGACACACTGACCTATGAAGATGCTGCATAAATACTAGCCAGTATAATTATAATTGTGATACTTATGAGACTCCACTAACAAATTTTATTTCCCCTGACTTTGGTTAGTTAAGATGAGTAGGGAATAAAAAGGAAAACAATTCTGCACTTGGGGAAGCACAGCAAGAGGCCACTTGGGCCCTCTGAACGCTACTGCTTTTTCTACTGTTTCAGAAGCTGCCCCAAGCCCAAGGAAGCTGAGAAGCAAAAATACTGCATAAGACCTGGAATGCTATGAAAGGCACTACTTCAACTACTCACAGCTACTCTCAGCTACTATTCCGAATTCATGTGAATGATATGGGTGCGCAGATTGGTAAACTGCTTATAAAAAAATTAAACGTGTTTCACAAAACAATACACATCTTTGAAACTCTTTATAGGTTCAAAACCTAGAAGTTTTCAATAATTATTCCTAAAAATAAAATATACTCAGGGATAAAACAGAATATGTCATTATCCCCCCCAATATTAATGATTGCATTGATTACTTCCATTTCAGGATTGACTGGATAATTATTTACAGTGCTTTTCAAATACTCTATAACAATATAATATTTTCTTCTAAAGATATTATAATAATTTCTAGGCCAGCACCGTGGCTCAACAGGCTAATCCTCCGCCTTGCGGCGCCGGCACACTGGGTTCTAGTCCCGGTTGGGGCGCCGGATTCTGTCCCGGTTGCCCCTCTTCCAGGCCAGCCCTCTGCTGTGGCCCAGGAGTGCAGTGGAGGATGGCCCAGGTGCTTGGGCCCTGCACACCATGGGAGACCAGGAAAAAGCACCTAGCACCTGGCTCCTGCCATCGGATGAGCGCGGTGCGCCGGCCGCAGCGCGCCGACCGCAGCAGCCATTGGAGGGTGAACCAACGGCAACGGAAGACCTTTCTCTCTGTCTCTCTCTCTCTCACTGTCCACTCTGTCTGTCAAAAATAATTTAAAAAATAATAATAATAATTTCTAAGAATTCCTTAAAATTCAGATGCACTGTCATTTTTACTTACATATATATATATTAAATATTTATTTATTTATTTATTTACTTGAAAGTCAGAGTTACACAGAGAGAGAAGGAGAGACACAGAATGAGAGAGAGGTCTTCCATCCACTGGTTCACTTCCCAGTTGGCCGCAACTGCTGGAGCTGCACTGATCGAAGCCAGGAGCCAGGAGCCTCCTCCGAGTCTCCAAAGTGGGTACAGGGGCCCAAGGACTTGGGCCATCTTCTACTGTTTTCCCAGGTCACAGCAGAGAGCTGGATTGGAAGTGGAGCAGCCAGGATTCAAACTAGCACCAATATGGGATGACGGCCCTGCAGGTGGCAGCTTTACCCGCTATGCCACAGCGCTGGCCCCCACTTACATATATTTTTAATACTGGTTATTATTGGTTATCTCTGGAAGGTAGGGACTGTTATGACTACCTATGGTTTTATCTTTGCAAAACATATTTGCTTAGACCAAGGGAGTGATGTTTGATATATTTTTCTCTAGGAAATATTAATTTAAAAATTTTAATATTCCTAAGCATTTGCTGGGTAGCATCAGCTCTACTTACTGTTGCTAACCTGAAAAGGAAAGCCCTGCCTGGAACAGGCATGTCTCAGAGCATAGGGAAAAAATAAGCAGAAAAATCTCACAATGGCTTTTGAAGTTTCTCCTAGAAGTACAATATGTTATTTTCATTTGCATTTTACTGGCCAGAGTAAGGCATATAAAACAGCTAATGGAGTGGGAAATTATAATCTGCTCACTGTTTGAAACAATACAGTCTATGTTACTCTGATAGGCCCTTTCTTTTCATTTCTAGCATTATCTTCCTTCTTTCTACCAAATGACCACCTGAGGTTTTCCGTGGCTCAACTCTCATACACTGTACCCACGCTGCATCAGTCTATTTCATTTCTCACTCTCCCATAATTTAAGTCTCATGTATCTCTTCCTAAATAGCTTTTAATTTATAGCATAAAGTATCAGTACAACAGCTAACAATGGCTTAGAATATCATTCCTCTTAGCTACTATTTTTTTTCTAGATAGGGTTCTCAAATCATATCCATAAATATTTTTAAGCACTGAACTATATATAAAACAACATGCTGGGTATTGTGCATGAAATTAATTCGTTTAAAAAATGTATTAACTAGTTGGGAAGAAAAGACATAAAACATAAATGTTAAGTGGAAAATAAAATATCTAAATAACAAATACAAACAAAAATAGCTCTGTCAAAAGCTGTGAATGATTTATTTTCCAAGTGATTTTCACATATGGTTAAAAAAACAGAAGGGGGTATAAAACTAGGAGAATTTATTAAAGGTATTTTTGTTCAATCAAAATTTCAGTTAACTAAATCAAAAGGGATAAATTGTTATATAATGTTTCCATCTTTCTCATCACTGACTAATAAATAAGATTTTGGATTTGTACTTTGTTTTTCACCTCTCTGATCCACTAAGTCAATTTAAGAAATATTAGATTAGGAATGAAGGAGATCTGGTTTGAGAAACCTAGGACAGGTATTACTATCTTTTGTGAGGGAAACTAATTGACAGGAAGATTAGCATCTTAAGAAGTTGCTGTGGACTATGTCTTAACCAGTACAGGCTGCTATAAGAGAATATGGATGACAACAAACATTCACTCCACACAGTTCTAGAACCTGGAAAGTCTAAGATCATGATGGCAGAAGACGCAGTATCTGGAGAGATCCCCTTCCTAGTTTTTAGATGATCTTCTTCCTGTTTCTCACATGGCCAAGAGCATGGGGAGAGGGCTAGCTCTCTTCCTCCCTTGTATAAAATGTACTTGTGAGGGTCCCCCAGAGAAACACAACCAACTGGATACATATACACATATATGAGAGGAGATTCATTAGGAGAATTGGCTCATCTGATTATGGCAGGTGAGAAGTTTCACACTAATAGGTCACCTGCAGGCTGGAGACCCTGGGGTCTTAGTAGAGCAACTGAGTCCAAGTCAAAAAAAACTTCAGAACCAGTGGAGTCAAATAGTGTAGCTCCCAGTTTGAGACCTAAAGTCTTTGAACCCAGAGGCCGCTGGTATTAGCCTTGGAGCACAAAGACTGGGGAGTGTTAAATGTTGATGACTAAGGCAGAACAGAAAATGTATAATCCAGCTCTTGGGAGAAAAGACAAGCTCACCCTAGGTATTTACTATCTTTGGACTCAGTCATTCCAACAGTGCCTGCCTACAACCAGGGTGGATCTTCCCCATCATTTTCACTTCAAATCACAAGCTAATCTCCTCTGCAAACACCCTCACAGACACAATGAAAACCATGGTGCTGATGCTGTGGCGCAGCGGGTTAAAGCCCCAGCCTGCAGGGCCGGCATCCCATTTGGGCACGAGTTCCAGTTCCGGGTGCTCCTCTTCTCATACAGCTCTCTGCTATGGCCTGGGAAAGCAGCAGAAGATGGCCCAAGTCCTTGGGCCCCTGCACCCTCACGGGAGACCTGGAGGAAGCTCCTGGCTCCTGGCTATGGGTCAGCTCAGCTCTGGCCCTTGCAGCCATTTGGGGGGTGAACCAGCGGATGGAAGATTTCTCTCTCTCTCTCTCTCTCTCTCTCTCTCTCTCTCTCTCTGGCTATACGTCTTTCTGTAACTATTTCAAATAAATAAAATATAAAAAAAACACCATGGCTTACTAGGTTTCTAGGTATTCTTTAATTTACTTAAGTAGACATATAAAATTAACTATTAGGACATTAATCCTATCATTAGGCTCTATTTTCATGGTCTAATTACCTCATAAAGGTTTCACTATGGCATCAATGTATGAACTTGGGAGAAGATACAAACACCCAGTCCACAAGAGTATCCTTTTCCATGTGTTGCAGAAATGCATATAAATACATTGAATCATTGAGATTAGTCACTTCCTTAACTTGTTCTTGCTCTGTCACTAAACCACATGGATCACAGCTTCAATAACGTTATCTAACACTCATTTCTTCAGCATGACTATCTGCCAAGTTCACTTTGAAGGGTTAGGTATACAATGGCAAAGAGAGTTATAGTACCTGTCCTCAGGAAGTCAAACTATTTCTCATGGAAGAGGAAGTTTTTTGAAGAAGAAAAGAGTGGAGAGAAATAATAAAATAGGAGAAATGCTTTGTCAAAGTCCCCCAAATTATACTATGAAATAGCAGCGTATTCCCTCTATAATTATAAGATGTGTCCCTGTAAGCCATTTATCAGGGATATTTTATGTGTCAGATTACATGCTAAGCAACTGGTCTCAGATTATCTCACATTTGCTTATAGGGTATTGGGCACCTATTTTAATAGTAGTCCCAACTAATGAGTAAGCTGTGGATTGATTGCTTTTCCATATCACTTGCTGAATTATCACAATCTTCTACCTTATGTCCTAATGAAGGACTTGGCAGTAATCATTTTTGATCCAAACACAATATAGTTTCTTTTTTTCTTTGTTTTGTTTTTAAATAATTCATTTATACAAGCTGAACAAATGTCATGTATTTCATATATATAGATTTAGGAGCACAGTGTTACTTCCCTCTTTACACCCCCTCCCATGTTGCCACCCTCCTTTCTCTTTCCTTTTTTAATTTTTGCAATAACATACTTTCAGCTTATTTTATAATCATAAGCTTAACCCTCCACTAAGTAAAGAATTCAACAAATAGTAAGAAGAAAAAACACTTCCTCAGCAATTGAGACAAAGGCTATAAACAATAATCAAATCTTAAAAAGGTCAATTTTGCTCATATACATTACATTTTTTGTACTCTGTTAGTTACCACAGATCAGGGAAAACATGATATTTTTCTTTGGGGGAATGGCTTATTTCACTAAGTATAACTGTTTCCAGTTGCATGCATTTCTTATCCTCACACTTGAGAAACAACTGGCAAAGGTTGCATGTGACATACAACTCCCAAGTGCTGTTTTCAACTACAGCTTCCCCTCTTCCCTCCATACTCTTCCCATTCACCTTGTACAAACAAATGTCAATTACAAATTTCTTCAAGAAGGAATTTCAAGCATATTTTCCTTTGCCTCCCTACTTCAGGAAATTGAAAAATATGGAAACATTTGGGGACAGCATTCTCTTATAGAGTGCTTCCAATCTCAAAGTCCTATGACCCCAAATCTATAGATTTTATAGCAATTTTTATTTAGAGTATCTATTATATCCCTTGAGATAAAAACAGAGAGGTAGACAAATTAGAAATTATAATCATTGTTGAAAGAGTAACAAAACACTAAGAAATTAAATAAATTGCCATTCACTTTAAACAGAGGCAAGAAGCAACAAAAATCAGGTCTTCATATTCTGGTCAAGCCTTCTTGCCCTTGCAACACAAGTTCAAGGTCAGTTGATATTTTTGTGTGCCTTGAAGATGCTGCCCCAGAAGGGACTAGGCTTTCTCCAAAGCTCATTCCATCTCCTTCCTTCCCACAAGTTATACCAGGGCTTTAAATGCAATTACTTTGTTTGAGTAAGGTGAAAATAGCAATTTTTAGTGATTAAAATAGAGAATCATTCTTTAAAATAATTACTATAATTATTTTTATTTGGGAATAGGAGAGAGATAGATATATTGTGAATCAATAGAAGGCTAAGCCCAGGGTCTCTAATCCTTATTTATCTGGGAGTTGTTTATCTCCCTAAGTCCTTCCTAAGAGGAAAGAATAACAATTATTGGTTAATTATAAAAGTGAATTTTCTCTCCCAGTTCATAAGCAAGATGACTCATAGCTCTTTATTTTCTAAGAAATGTGTTTGAGAAGAAAATAGTCCATAAAAGTCAAAGTGTAAAACAGACTCAACTCTTCCATTTAAGACACTCAATGACAACAGAGTCATTAGTAGTTGACTTTCACCACCAATGGGTAATGTTCATGCCTGTAAGAAGTGCAATGAAAATATGCATTTCCTTCAGGGCCCATCCTGCTACTCATGACTGCTTGTGGACAGAAGAAATTCCTCAAAAGAAATCGCTTTTCTCTTAAGATCCTTCCAGCTGAGCTATCCCATTACCAGACTGTAACTGTTCTTAGAGCAATAAAAGGTCCATCAAGGCATATCCAATTCCACAGTGTTGTTCCACCTCATGATTTAATTTCTGTTCACTCATCTAAGAACTTGGAATCTAGCCCTGTTAACTATGTATTCTCAATCCCTAACCCCTGAGATTCCTTGGCTCCAGTTGATGTTCATGTCCCTGCTGTTCCTTCCCAAGCCTCATTAGGAGGATTTAAATTTCAACTACTATGCTAGCTGTAGTTCCACATTCAGTATAAGAAAATAATGACTGTCTCACTAAAAGGGAAGACAGATTAGTTAGAAATGTATGATGTTGGATGTTCTACTTCCTCACCATTTCACTTGTAGGAAATATTTTTGAAAGATTTATTTATTTAATTCAAAGGTAGACTTAGAGAGAGAGATGGAGGGAGGGAAAAAATGAGAGAGAGAAAGAGAGAGACAGAGACAGAGATATCCTCAATCCACCTGTTCATTCCCCAAATTTTCACAAGTGCCAGGGCTGAGCCAGGCCATAGCTAGGAGACAGCAGCCAGGAGCTTCTTCCAGGTCTCCCACAGGGTACAGGGGCCCAAGCACCTAGGCCATCTTCTGCTGCCTTTCCAGGCACACCAGCAGAGAGTTGGATCAGAAGTGGAACAGCCAGGACTTGAACTGGTGCCCATTTATAATACTGGCATCACAGGTGGTGGCTTAACCCACTATACCACAACACCAGACCCTGTAGGAAATACGGTTATTGCTGCACTGTATTATATTAAATTTTACCATAACTTCTTCTCATTTGAAATATAGACTGAGTAGGATAAGACCTTTGCCCACTTCTCTGGCTGTCAGGCTTTCTATAAGGGTGAGAGGAATAATACTGGTTGATAAAAGGAAAACCTATAGGCAGATTCAGACCAGGAACAAACAAACAAAAAAATACCTGTCCTTTAAATAAGAAAACCAAACATTTTACAGAATCTTCCTTTTTATGATTTATTAAAGAGGCAGGTAGTACTTTGTTTTTGTGAGTGAATGTGAGAAAGTCCTTTATGTTGAGGGTTAATTTATAATACCAGGAAGGAAGAACTCTCAGAATATCAGAATTAACATACCCATTGAGAACAGTACCTAAGAGTGCTCCCTTAGTATTGTTTAAGAATTACTCATGTCAGAATATTAGTAAACATCATAACAAAAGTAAGTTACTTTCCAACTGTTATAAATAAGACAAATATAAACTCTCCTAGGAAAGATGACATTTCTTGCTATTAAAATCTTAGTGTGAATTAATTTAAGCAAAGAGAAAAAGTCACTTGTTAAAGAGTATGAGGGAAAGAAAAAGGAGTTATAGAAAGTGTGACTGCTCCCACACAGCAGACTTATAGAATAACAAATGCCCTAAATAGTACTCTGACCTCAGAATCAGCCCTTAAGGCATTCATATCTGGCTGAAAAGCCCATGAAAGCATTTCAGGCATGGAAAGCCAAGACATAGTGGCAAAAAAAATGATCTACATGAAGGATCTCTGGGAGTGAGATCCCAGTAGAAACGAGGGGCCATCAAAGAAGGATGCACTTTTTCCTGAAGGGAGGAGAGAACTTCCACTTTGCTTATGGCCCTGTCTAAATACTGATGGAGTTTGTGGATTCAAAAGACTTCCATAGCCTTGGCAGCTCATAACAAAAGCCTCATAACAAAAGCCTCACTGATGTCATAAACAGAAGTGTCAATTGTTAAATCAACAACAGGAGTCACTGTGCACTTTTCCCACATGTGGGACCTCTGTCCTTAATGGGTTGTACTATTAGAATTAATGGTAAAATTTATTTTCAAACAGTACTTTATACTTTGTGTGTCTGTGTGGATGTAAACTGTTGAAATCTTTACTTAGTATAGAATTGATTTTCTATATATAAGATAATTAAAAATAAATCTTAATGTAGAGTGGGATGGGAGAGGGAGTAGGAGGTGGGATGGGAGTGGGAGTGGGAGGGCAGGTATAGGGGGAAGAATTGCTATATTCTAAAAGCTGTACCTATGACATTTATATTTATTAAATAAAAGCTTTCTAAAAAATTAAAAGAAAGAAAGAAAGAGTGACTGTTGGGAATAGTTTGTCTACATGTTCATTTTACTAAGAACTTAGCTTCGTTAAAGACATAGGCACCCTCCATCAAAAATTAACTTACACAACACATGTCTTGTTCAACCCATGGCCCTCCATTAAGTAAGTCCCTACCTAATAATCAAAATCCTTGGTAGCTGAATATTTTTGTTTGCGAAAAAAAGTCTATAATAGTAGTCTTGTGATCTGTGGCAGGTCTAATTTTAGCAGCATTTCAGAAGAGAAAAAAACACTCTATTTCATTTTCTCCCTTGACCTATTTTAGCATATTCCGTCCCACTTTTTTATTTTCTTTCCATTACATTCTCCCTCCTACATGTTTAGCAAAAAGAAGCTGAACTGGAAAAAATAAGCTGCATTTGCCTTCTGGCCTCTTCCTGAAAGATGGTACAGAAACCTGACCATATTCATTGATCATGCCTCCATTGTAGACAGACTGGCCTGAACAAGGCATTCATCTGACAGGAAATATCCTGGAATACAGAAAGACACATAAAAGGATTTCTAACTACCTCCTTCCACCTTCTCCCTTGGCACTTTCTATTTCTGCATCCTTGCTAGGCTTGTCCTATCTAGGCATCATTTCAAACATGCATGCGAGCACTATAGATTTGTTAGCTCTGTTCTGTTACCTAATGCTCATACATAGACTGGCTGGCATAGTCACTTTTCTCAATGAAGCTCAGGTTAAGGGTATAGCTTTGGTAGGACTACAACCAGGTTCCTTGACTCCTACATGAATGTCTTTTTCTCATTATACTGTTTATCTTATATTTGGGAACTTTGACCTCTTATCTCTTATGGTTGGGGCCCAGCTTCCTCAGACCTTAGAACTGGAAAAGAGAAAAGGAAGCTGAGGAATCTGAAAAACCAATCTATTCAAATGTAATGGAGTGAGCCTGTGATTTTCAAAACATCTGCCAGTAAGAACAAGCAGACCTTTATTACTTTAAACTTACAGATTTTGCTTGTAGACAGGCAAAGTTAGGTGTGTGGTCCAGTGTTGAAGTTGATTTATTCTGAGGGGAGGAGCGTGGTGGGGGCAAGAGGCGCAGAGTCACCACACAGACCCCGGGAATTGGGTCAGAGGCGAGCAGCCTGCAGACTCGTTTATTTCAGTTGCTACAGCAGCTTATATATATAGCCAAGGCAGCCAAGGCAGCCAATCCAGTCAAGGGGTGGTCTATGCCCTAACCAACCACAGCCTGTTGCCAGGCAGTTTCCAAAGCCATCCAATCATAGCCTGTTGTGAAGCAGTTTCTGTGGCCAGCAGCCATCTTGGCATGGCCTTCTCATCTGGCAGTAAGAACAAGCAGCCCTTTACTACTTTAAACTTACAGATTTTGCTTGCAGACAGGCAAAGTTAGGTGTATGGTCCAGCAACACTGGTATCAACTGGAAGGTTACTAAAAATACAACCTTTCAGGCCCCACCTACACTGATGGGATCAGAGCCTACATTTTAATGAGACTGCCAGGCAAGGTCATTCACATGCAAAATGAAAGCCTAAGACTTGTTTTCAAGGAAATGACTCTCTAATCATTAAATAAATAAATTGTATCCACCATTTTTGTAACTCATCTTTGTAACTCAGCTTGTGAGAAAGCAGTTCAATATTGCTCTTCAGTCCTGAGATCTTTCCTGTTGCTGAATTTTTGGTTGGCATCGTGTTATTGTGATCTTTTTAATACCACAGTGAGAAAAGAAATGGAAATAGAATAGCTACATTATCCTGAGTTCAGGTAACTAGAAGAAATAAAATCAAAACCTGCTGTTTTTGGAGGCAAAAACAATGTGGAATTCCTAGGAATTACTTGGAAGAAATTGTCCAAATTGTCATTCCCTTCATGTATACCAAAGACATGAGGTGTGTCTCTGTGGACCTCCAAAAGGCTGGCTCCTGTTTCATGAAAGATGCCATTGCTTGCATCACCTGATGATCCCAGGCAGAATACATAAAAACAGCATGCACTGTTTGTTGTTTTTGGTGACTTTGGAGCATATCATATTTTTTGTCATGTGTATGTTCTGAAAGGTGCTATATATTTTTCAAGAGACACCACTCTGATAATACATCCTATTTTTCCAACCATCTCCACTACTTAGAAATATTATCAAAAGATTTGAAGTGGGGCTGGAGTTGTGGTATAACGGGTAAAGCCACTGCCTACAACACTGGCACCCCTCAATGGGTGTTGGTTTGTGTCCCGGCTATTCCACTTGTAATCCAGGTCCTTCTAGTGGTCTGGGAAAAGCAGTAGAATATGATCCAAGTGTTTGGACCCTGTGCCCCATTTTGGAGACCCAGATTAATGGCCTGGCTCCTGGCTTCAGCCAGGCTCAGTCCTGGCCTTTGAGGCCACTTGTGGAGTGAACCAGCATATAGAAGATATCTGCCTCTCTGTCTCTTCCTCTATGAAACTCATTCAAACAATTAAATATAAATTTAAAACAATTTGAAGTATAAGATTACATATATTCTATTCTGTTTTTGTATTGGTTCTCCAAAAATGTCTTGTCTCGATTTCTATTTTATTTTTATTTTTTTTTGACAGGCAGAGTGGACAGTGAGAGAGAGACAGAGAGAAAGGTCTTCCTTTTGCCATTGGTTCACCCTCCAATGGCCACCGCGGCTGGCGCGCTGCGGCCGGCGCACCGCGCTTGTCCGATGGCAGGAGCCAGGAGCCAGGTGCTTTTCCTGGTCTCCCATGGGGTGCAGGGCCCAAGCACTTGGGCCATCCTCCACTGCACTCCCTGGCCACAGCAGAGAGCTGGCCTGGAAGAGGGGCAACCAGGACAGAATCCACTGCCCCGACGGGGACTAGAACCCGGTGTGCCGGCTCTGCAAGGCGGAGGATTAGCCAGCCTATTGAGCCGTGGCGCCAGCCTCAATTTCTTATTATACTCCAAATCTGTCTATGAAATGTCCAGCACTCCATGATACATCACTGTAAAAGATGGTATGGGGCTGGCTTCTCACATAACTTGCTTGAATTATGAGCCCTAAATGACAATGAAAGTAAGTCAATCTTCTGCCTAATACAACATTATCTTCCAAGATCCCCTTATATGAAAATTTCTGGATATCCTTGATTTCCTTCCTTTCTCATCTCTGAAATTCCAGCTGTGACCACCCCCTGCTCACTCTTCTTTTTGATGTCCATCTCTCTTAACTCCACCTCCAGGTTATAGGCTGGGTTCCCCAGGAAACAGACTCAAAGTTGAGGTTTGCTGCAGAAAGTTGATTGAGAAATGCTCTCAGGAACACTATCTATGAGGAAGTAAGGAAAACAGGATTGGGAAGAGAGAGCAGTTGAACCACAATACACTTACAGCAGAGACTTTAGCCCACCCCAAGGGGGGCTCTGAAGTCAGGATGGCCCAATACAGATGCCCTGAATTGAGGCAGAAGATTTTCTTCCCAGGTCATATCTAGTCATTTAATGCAGACTGATCCAGAGAAGGAACCTAATAAAAGTAGGTCCCTTCAGCAGAGATCAATTTCAAGAAAGGACTTCCCCTGTGAACTAGCAAAAACCAAGTATCTAGATTGAGAAGAGAAATCTGAGAGGACCACCATAGTATCCACTACAATTATAAACTTTCAGACCATTGCTGATAGAAAAAATATTCTACAATAAGCTATAGAGATCTTAAATAGAAAAAAGTACCCAGTTTTCATCTTCAAATTACACTGTCTTCTACTACCTTTTGGGGGAATTAAGATTCTTGTTTGACTCTGCAAACACCAGTTATGCCATTTAACAAAAAAAAGGCACACAAAGCAGGATTTCTCTATGAGGGTCTGTAACTAAGCAGCAGACTTATATATTTTCCGGGAGCATTCCACTGGTCAAATGTCACCAAAACAATTTCTGAGCCAGCCTGCCCTCATTAGTTCTCCAAGTTCTTGATTACAAATTTATAAGAAGCCTGCCACAGACAGCCAGAGCACCTTCCAGATAGCCATCCTGTTGGCCCTCAGAATTTCCCACTGGGAACATTTTAGAAGCTTGCCCATCAACCAAAATAAACAACTTCTCTCATGAATAGACCCAATAAAGGCCCTATAAATCATAGCTGTCAAAAACGTCAGTAGCATCGCAGAAGACGGAAATCAATCCAAAATTCATTAGTTTGCCTGACAAGAACTTAATCTCATATTGTTTAATACCAACCACCACATCTCAGGTAGAATAGAAAGCTGCAAGAGATCATCTTGGTTTCCTGTGACAGAAATGTGCCATGTTTATGGCTTAATCTGACCTTCAGTCTATTTCCATTCTATGGGCAGAAACGCCTGCCCCCAGCTTAGGGTCAAGTTGCCTGTGGTATGAGGCAGGAATCACTCTGATGTTGTCACTGTATTTCAGAGCTATTAGTGTTATGGTGGGATGATTTGCAGATATGTCACATAAAAAGGACACAGAGGTTACAGCTTAAGTGCAACGCTCTGTATATACAGTAAGTCAGGGTTTAAACATAGTGGAGCTTTTCTCAAAAATACACCTTCAGACCATAGGTTAGCAGGAGCACACCTGCCCCAGCCCTTTTCACATAACCCCTGATGAGACAGCTGTTCTATGACTCCACCACTCCTTTGAGTCTGCCTAGTTTATTTTAGTTAGATTCAACTGTGTACAAGTAGGATTAGCAGTGGCATGGGTCAGGACCAAAACAACCAGGAGCCTAGAAATAGGTGGGTTCTGACACCACACAGATCATAGCCTCCTATACACAGGGAAAGGTCAAATCTTTTCTTTACATCATAGAGGATCTCTACAAACTGGCAAAAGTTACTCCGGTCATGTTGGTCTGTTAATGTCCCTCCCACAACTCCCCCACATATTCAGATGTCTCTTCTCTTCCCTCATCCCACTGGAGTAGCTTTGCTTCTTTGTTGACTACCCATTGTTTTCTTGTAGATAAGATATTCAAGGAACTTGATTTCTGCTCTCATTAATATATTCTATCAATGTTCTCCCAGGACTCAATAACAGAACTTAAATTTGCCTTGTAGGGACCAGCAAGATGGCATAGAGGTAATACCACCACCTGCCAGCATCGCATATGGGTGCCAGCTCCTGTCCTGGCTGTTCCAATTCTGATCCAGCTCCCTACTAATGTACCTGGGGAAGTAATGGAAGAAGGCCCAGTGCTTAGGTCCCTGCCACTCACATGAGAGACCAGATGAAGCTCTAGCCATGGCCCTTGTCACCATTTGGGGAGTGAACCAGCCTATTTAAGATTCTCTCTCTCTCTCTCTCTCTCTCTCTCTCTAACTCTGCCTTTCAAATAAATAAATAAACCTCTTTTTAAAATGCCTCGTATTGTGACCTTTTCAAAATAAAAAAATACTATATTCCCCAAATGTAGGGAACCACAGGCCGGCCACCTGTGGGGACCTCCTCATTGCACTGCCTCATCCTGCAGAGCAGAACAAGGTCAAGGAAGTGCTGAACAAAAGACTTGCAAACAACCTGAACAAAAGACTTGAAAACGACCTAATGGGATGAGATACACCCTGACCTGAGACTATGCATGCACTTTGATCTGATTGATGGACTACAAGCCCTAGCCCTGGGGGACTGGGAATGGATAAAAGACCATGTTAGGGGCGGGAACGCAGAGCAGCCTCTTCAGTCTTTCTCCTCCTTTCTCTGGGCTGCTTCCCGCTCTTTCTCTCCTTTCCTTCTTCTATTACTAAGAATAAAAGTTCCTCGAGAACCGATCAACAGCGGTCGTGTCGTGACTCCGTGTGTTGGACCTTCGCTGACGAGGGTTCTCAACACCCAAAACCTCGTTGAAAGCCAAAGCTTCTGAATTAATCAAGGGTGGTGGAAATTTTCATTTGCCATTTAAAGTATTACCACCATGAGGCAACAGGCAAATAGAGTTGCATTTCACTCTCCAGGCTTTTCTTTTTACTTTAAATGTTTGACAAATATTTAAATAAGGTGAGATACTATTATTTCATATTGCATAAAATATAAAAAACCATCTACCTGAGTATATTCAAAGTCCTGATAAGAGTAATTTTTGTGCAGAAATTGTGTACACTCATTGGAATCTTCCTTTATCATCCATAAATATATAAGCTTCGCAATAATCTAGTTTATTATCAATTTTGGAAAAGTCGAACATTTTCAAATTCTCCAAGATGCTCTGTAAATTTTTTAAATTAAGTGAAGAAGATACTAAAGGAATGTCATGGGGATTTATCACCCTCATGGAAGAGGGATGCAAGCTCATTGTAGACATATATGTGTGTGTGTGTGTGTGTGTGTGTGTGTGTGTATCCACTTGCCCATGTGTTTGATATCTTTGAAAAAAAAAAAAAACCCTTACAATTCAAGTTTCCAAATAGTTTTAATTCAGGGACAAGTATTAGGCCTCATGGTTAAAACAGTGCATTCCATATTGGAGTCTCTGGGGTTTAAGTTCTGCCTCTACTCTATATCCTAGTTTCCCACTAATGCAGAACCCTGGGGGGCAGGTAATGGTTCAAGTCGTTTGGTCTCTGCCACCCATGTGGAATGTTTGGATTGAGATCCTGGCTCCCATCTTCATTCTGGCCCAGCCCTGGCTGTTGTAGGTATTTGGGGAGTGAAGCAGCAATTGGAAGCTCACTTTTTCTCTCTGCCTCTGTTTCTGTCTCTGTATCTGACTCTCAGATAAAATAAGTAAGTAAATAAATAAATAAAATGTTTTACTTCATTAAATGTATCTATCTAACCCAAGAAATTTAGCAGTTGATTTTTTTTAACTTCAACCCAATGGGCTACTAAACTTAATGGTCAACTTGAACAAAATGTTCTGAAAGATTTCCACATAGCACTAGGTCACAAAACAGAATAATCTTACATTGAGAGAATTTGAGAAAGAAAATCAAGAGAATTCAAGTTAATCGCATGGTTGTCACATACTACACATGTGCCAACCCTACAGTAATAGTCACATTTCATATTCTGACCAGTCAGGGTAAACAGAGCTCCATCAATTTAGTCAGCGTATACATTTTCCATCAGTAAGTTTTGCCCATTGTAATAACCACCAATCTGAAGGGAACCATTATATAGATAAGTCTGTTTACTTTATCAGTCTAGGCAGTCAGTAGGATTTAGGGATATGACATCAACAAGCATTGATTTTCCTTAGTTTCCCATGTTTATGTGTGTACATCTACCCACATGGAGTCGAGGACAGTCTGGGCGGGTAATGAATGCTAAGACGTGGACTGAGATCCACAGAAACCTGGTAGCAAGGAGTTCCTAAACAACAGCCCATGCATTCCCTCAACAGAGACTTCATTATCACTAACTGCCCCCTTTAAAAAAATTAAATTCCTAAAACGTGAAACCTAATCCACTCATTATGTAAATCCGATTAACAAATCTTTAAAAGTGACCACTAGGCAGTAACCAAGAGAATGCTATTTTATTGTATGAGCTTTCCTTTGCTGCTAAAACAAATGACAAATTTAGCAACTGAAAACAATGCCCATGCACGATCTCATTTGTTGGTGAGTCTCAATTATTTCTTTCCTCTGTGTTTCCCAAAGATAAACTCAAGATGCTTGTACTGGCTCTGTGAAAGCGTCCTCTTCCACACACATTTAGTTTCTTGACATAATCTTTGCAATTTTTTCACTGAGGTCCTGTTTCCTTGCTGTCAGCTGAGGTCGTTGTCAACTTTCAGAAGCTGCCCAAGTTCCTTGATTTGTGGGCGTCTTCATTTAAATTCAAAGTTATCAATGGTAGGTTGATTCTCTGTCATTTTTTTAATCTCCATGATCTTCTCTTCTGCCAATTCTCTACATGTCCTGACTGGGATAAAGTTCCATATTGAAGGACTCAGAAATAATCCAGTATAATCTTTCTATTTTAAGCTCAGCTGATTCATAAATTCTGTCTGCAATATCCCATAACAGCAGTACCTTCACTTAATAAGAAGATGTGGAATGTGGTATTTCTGTTTTTGAAATTCTGTCTTAACACAATTAAGGAAGGTAAGAGTCATCAGGTTCTCGAACAGACCTGGGATAGTAGGAAAAGTTTAGGTAGAAATCCACAGAGATGAAATGAACTCAGCTCAGAAAGAGGCAAAGGCAGCTTTAGTCTGTGTGTTTCTACAAGTGTGTGTCTCTGAAAATTACTAAGGTACCATAAATAACGAATCTCTTTCTACTAACTTATTTTGCTAACATAATGAAACTTTCTTCCAGAACGCTTTAGTTTTTTAGTTTTATCTTTCTTGCCATTGTCTTTTTAAACAAAGAAATGTCAGTAGTGATGAAACGAAACTGTTAGACAGTCCATGTGTCCAGCCCCCGCCATCTCCCTCCTTGATGAAAATGCATCCCCAGTAGAAATTCTGAGAACTTGTGGTTTGAACCATAAAGTCACGCAGCACAGCCTTCCTACATCCACATGCTCTGCTTGCTAGCAGAGGCACACCAAGCATATGACATCCTTGCCAGATGGTCTTCCAGCCTGTGCCTGAACACTTCATTGAAGGGGAACTTCCTACTTCATCAAGTTGCAGTCTTCTGTTGGACAGCATTAATCATCAGAAAAATTTCTTTCAACCTTTAGTTTTCAAAACATACATGTGACTCTCATTAACCTAATAATTCTACAATGGTTGGATCATGGATATCAGGTCTCCCTTCTCATCTTACATTTTGTAGGTTAAACATCCAAAATTCTATTGTCTCATCATACGATTTTTTCCTGGATTCCTCTCTTAAAAAGGCTATTAAAATGTGCTCTTTTCTGTCACACTCTACCTAAAATGTAAAAGGAAAAGATATGATCTAGAATATAGGCTTTCACTGTCATAAATCACCAGCCAAGAGTATTTATGCTCTTTGTATTACAAAAACTCTTCTATCTCCTTTCCTGAAGTAGCATCCCCTAGCTGGTTTTTCACATACTAGTCACCAACCATCCAAAGTAATTATAAACACACACAGGCTACTTAAAAAGCACAAATGATGAAGGCACTTCAAGTGGGTTTCATTTATTTCCCCTTAAATTCATTATTTCTACAATTATAATTTCCAATGGGTGATATGGATCCTTTAATTTATTGTTACAAGAAAAAAAAAAAAACTGGGGAAATAGAATAGAAATAATAATGTCATTCACCAGTAAGCTGTTGTTTCCTTCTTCTTCAAAGTATTTTCAAACATTGGCTAATTAATGAATTTACTTAATTGGATATTTTTCCCTAAAGGAAATAATATTCAAAGTGGTATATTTTAAAATAGATCAAAAGCTTCACAGAAAACTGCACTTTATTACTGTTTCTGTTGATGTTTCTTTTATGGATTTTCATTAGAATTATTTGTTTTCTTTGGTTTTTAAGTGGATGAGGCATGAACACTTCCTTTTATACTCATTTTGGGAAAGACTCTAAATAATTTTTTGTCATTGTAAATGCAACTAAAAAGCCTCTGACACAGAAAGGCACATCTTTTTTTTTGCCTCCTACTCATCTTAATTTTCCTAAATTTATGCTTCCTTCTACTTCTACTGGAAACACCTTCCCTTCTGCTCTTTTCCACAAATCTTTATTTCTCCTCTGCCCCCAGGTACAACTTAAGCCCCACTTCTTAAGAACACCCTCCCAAACTGCCAGTCCCTATTACTTCATCTGTCAGGATGTCCCAGGTAATGATTTGATAAAGGCCATTTTCAGAACTGAAAATGGCAAACGGAACTAGGACACCTCTTAAGTTTCTGTGGATAAGTTTTACTAGTTAATGAGAGGAGAAACACTTGGACTTATTATGTTTTTCAGAAAAAAAAAGCCACAACTTTATTATCAGAGAGAAATTGAGCTCTAGTCATATTTCTTTTTTAAGCTTTAATTTATTCATAGAAATATTAATAGATGATGTTTCTTGAAGCAGTGGAAGAGATAATGTTCATAAAAATCTTAGCATTTAGATCTCTTAGGATATTTATTCTTTATCATTTTTACTACTGGTTGCAAAAGAAATGCTGGCTCGTACAATCTTGGACTAGGTTTCACAATTTCTCGCATGATTGTTTCTCTGCACATACAAAAAGTCTAGAATATCTCAGAGGGTCCAGAAGACATTTTGTTCCTTGGTTTTAGGAGCACTGCTCATGTTATGAAAGAAAACTTAGATGCAGGAGAGTAGATAAAGCAGAGTGAGCCATGACTGAATGTGTTCCAGCACTCTTCATACGCCCTCCAAAGAGGATATGACCTGAGTGGTGTTAGTGTTAGGGAGGAGAGAGCGTTGCAGCATTGGAGTGGTATGCAGAATACAAGCAGTTCCCCAGCCCTGGAATAGATAGGTCTAGCCAAGTGTCCTGTAATTCACTAAGATGAACTGCATTCACGTCTCCCTAGACCTAGGCATCAAAAGGGGCTAAACCTAGAAGAGAGCTTTCCCCTGAAATGGCCAAATTGCATGGTTTAGGCATATGCAGAAGTAAGAGGCTCCTCAGTCTCATTCCTTCCCTCCTTCCAAAGTGAGAAGAAAAAAGAAGCTAAGTGGTCTGGCAGTGTGGAGGAACTGGCAGAATGGCAAATCTGACTCTAGAAGGCAACCCCAGCACTCAAAACTGAAAGAAAGGAATTGGGTAGCAGGATGCTATAGGATGATGAGCAGCATCCATGCTTCTGTATCTCTAAGCATCAAAGGCAGGGAATGATCCCACCTAAGTCAGACACGCCTGATGGTGTCCTCTTCAAGTTCAGAGCTGAAGGAAGAATGAACACCCTGCAAAGAAACTTTACAAACATACATAGGATCATAAATATAGAGAGCTTGGATTCATCAATTAAAAAAAGACACACAGGAAAATGGGCTGTGTAATTAAAGGTGCTCAGAAGAAGTACAAACAAAAACTAAAGCAATGAGTTTCATTTATTATATTGGCAATGATACAAATTTTTGATAATATGTGGTATTCTTATAGAAATTGATAATCTTTGAGAAAAGCACACAGAATTTAAAATCCATTTAGTCTGTATCAAACAGGAAAGAGAGAATTCCCTCTTTTATAGAGCTCCCTGGGCATCAGTGACTACAGTGGAGAGGGTGGAATGAAAATGAAGCATATTTTTAAAAATCATGCACCGCTAAGTGATACAGTTTTTTCTTCTGCTGAGAAATATGTTCCATAGGAAAGCCAGAAAATGGGGACTGAGGGAAAGAATTCTGCTGAAGTTAGTGCTGGTCACAAAAATGGCTGAATATAACTTTGTCAAGTCTGAATACAGATAGGCCCTTTCTTGTCATGCACACTGACCTCCACCCAGGCACTGTGCACTTCCATTTTTTTAGCTATATACTCCCTCCATGAGGTCAAGGAGCAGACATTATCCTTCTCTTATGGCCCTCACAGAGCCCAGTCCAAGCACCAGCAACAAGGAGGTATCTGGTAAGTATTAAATGGGGGCTGAAGGCCCAAGAAAAACACTTCTATCCCAATGTATGCTCCCATATCTTCTACATTTTATCTCTTCTCTCAATTAATTCAATATTACTTTGTATATTTCAGTCATCTTCATTACAATATTTTTATCTGCTTTACCCACAGGCAATTTCCCTAGGAAAGGAACTCTTATTTGCTGCTGATAGAAACAATGCTCTAATCACCATCTAGTCCCAGTTCAGCCAGAATTCAATACTGTTATGGAGTTAAGATCCTGCTCCACATCATTCACCCCATGTATCACGCAGCCTCTCTGCAAGACTAGTGAGTTCTGCACACATTTAGGTGTTTGTATACCTTGATTTCATTCCCTTTGCATCATGCCATGCCTATTTCCTTTTCAAAACTGAATTTGCTCTTACTCCTTCCATAAAGCTTACTCTGTTCCTTGCAGGCAGAACTTACCTGTCTCTCCTCTCTGCACCCAGGTTCTTAGCACCTTATATCATAGTTCTCTGAATGCATTTGAACCCAATGCTCTGCACTGATTATATTCATATTATATTATATTAAGATTCAGATTATATTCATATTATAATCCCCCATGCCAGGAAATGTTGTGGTACTCAGTTGAAGAAACAAAAAATTGATTTGCTCATCTCTGGAATGAACAAGAGGTTGAGGAGGGCAGCACAGATATGAGTCTTTGGAGAAATTGCAAACATCAAAGAAGGGTAATCATATATTATCATCCTTTCTATCTTCCTTCTTCCTCAACCTCTTGTTCACAGAAATGTCTGCCCACAAAGGGAGTAAAAATCAAACATGACTGCTGTCTCTGAGCACTGAACATTTGAAAACATTCAAAGATTTTGAAATACAAAGCAAACAACAGTAAAACAAATTCCCATCTTCAATGTCCAGATATTTACTGCTAAATTTTGAGATGAGAGATTCATTTCTTCATAGATGTTATTATTCATTGTTCTAATACTTTTGCATGCACACGGCTTTATCATAATTTTTATGAGTCACAAATAAGCCTCTGCAGTAGTTTGACTTCTGTGCATATCATTACACAAATTCCCTGGTTATCTTTTGAACTGAAGTACCATTGTAATGTTAACACTAAAAATATTAAACATTAATAAAATATAAGAAAAATGTTGTTTCTATTATTTTTCTCATCCTGAGTTTATTCCTAATAAAATTTCTCTGGAAACATCTTTCTATCTCCTTCAAGTGCCTGAGGTGATGAATTTTGATATAGGAGCACCAGAGGTGCTGCCTGTTTTTCAGTGGATCTTCTCTCTGCCCAGAGAGCTGATAGCGTGAGTAGAGACTCTTATTACAAGCTACCTGGGAATATCACCTTATAAGGAGGTGGAATGAACAGTACAACTTCTACTTTGCACAATGTAAGAGGAGGCCACTATGACTCTAACTTGCACACACTGCAGATTCCATCTGAGCTGTTCTCCATTGCTTTTTACTTATAATGGAATATCCTGTGGCTTTATTTTGCAATGTGTTTTCAGAAGCAAAATTGAGCACTCTAAATGCTTTGCAAAGTTAAACAATACTGTTAGAAAACTAAAAAGCAGCAATGAGAGAGAAAAACCGAAACACCTAATGAGGTAATTTCAAATCAGACTTTAAAACGGATAAGGTTACAGACAGTGCAAGCTGTCTTAGGTGCCAACAAAATTGTGAAGTGGGGTTTGGGCATTTGGCACAGTAGTTAATATTGTCCCTTGGAATGCCAGCATCCCACATGGGAGTCCCCGGGTCATGTCCTGATTCCTCCACTTCTGATTCAGCTTCCTGATATTGTGCAACCTGGAAGAAGCAGGTGTTGGCTCAAGTACTTGGGTTCCAGCAACCCCACATGAGAGACCCAGACTGAGATTTAATCTACTAGCTTTAGCCTAGCCCAGCCTTGGCTGTTATGGAAATTTGAAAATGAATCAGAGGATGTAAGAACTCTGTTTCTCTAGTCATTTGATGGTATCAGGTCATAGCCTTAGATCCTTAAACCATTTTAGTGAGTTTTTGTATAAGATGTAAGATAGGGGTCTTGTTTCATACTTCTGCATATAGAGGTCCAGTTTCCACAGTACCATTTTCTGAAGATTGTTCTTGCTCCAGGGATTGATTTTAGCTTCTTTGTCAAAGATAAGTTGGTTGTAGGTACATGGATGGATTTCTGGAACTTCTATTCTGTTCCATTGGTCTACATATCTATTTTTCCATCAGTACCAGGCTGTATGATTACAACTGCCCTGTAGTACAACTTGAAATAAGGTACTGTGATATAAGCAGCTTTGATTTTGTTGTATAACATTGTTTTAGCCAATCAGGGTCTCTTGTGTTTCCATATGAATTTTAATATCATTTTTTTCTAGATCTGAGAAGAATGTCATTGGTGTTTTGACTGGAATCACACTGAATCTGTAAATTACTTTTGGTAGTATGGACATTTTGATGATCTTGATTCTTCCATGAACATGGAAGATTTTTCCATTTTTCTGTCTTCTTCTATTTCTTTATTTAATGTTCTGTAATTTTCATCATAGAGCTCTTTGACATCCTCACTTTAATTTATTCCAATGTATTTTTTGTAGCCATTGTGAATTGGATTGATCTTAGAAGCTCTTTTTCAGCCATGGCATTGTCTGTATATACAAAGGCTATTGATTTTTGTGTGTTAAGTTTATATCCTGCCACCAAAAAGATATTTGGAATTAAACAGAGAAAGACAACAATGTTTCCCCTTGACATTAGTGGATAATCTCTAATTTGAGTAAAAGCATGAGGGTTTATTACATTTCCAGTTCTTTGAATCAAGTGCCCTTGTTAGTTTATAACATTGACAAAATGGCAAATAAGAGCATACAAGAAATTTTGGCACCTCTGCGCCAGGAAGTTTTAAAAACTTTTTGTTTTATAAATATTACTTGGTTTTAATTACAAATATACAACTTACACATTGTAAATGATTGTCAAGTTCACCTTCAACAATTAAATTCTAGAATTTCCCTGTCCCTCAAACTGCAAGAGGTCACTGCATGTAATGTTTTTTCTCACTCACATTTTCTTTTCTCCCCTGTATAGAGCTGCTCTTGATTCTTATTTCCTTCTGATTTTTTTTAAGCCCTAAAAATGGTTTTCTAATTCAAGAAGATGAGAAGTCTAGAAGTCTTATCATTTCTGGTGAAATTAAAAGTTGTAGAATTAGGAAGGATATTTATGAAATATAGGCAATAGCATCTTTCAAATATTCCAGCAAAAGAAAAGAAAATGCAACTGCATGGGCATCTGACAATGAAATTGAGTCTTTGTAACTGGAATGTATAAAACTTTGTGGGATGGGGGGGAGTATCGAAAGTTTAACAAGAAATTTGCCATTTTGAAGAAATAGAGTTTTTTCTTTTCCTTACTGGCAATTCAGTTTCTTCAATATATAAAATGAAGTATATATTAAAAAAAAAAAAAGATGAGATTGTGATCCAAAAACAAAATACCTATGTAAATAGTGAGCCAAAAGAAATCCTAAACCTCTGAAATCAGAAGATACGGAGTTGCTGTTAATCACAGTAAAACAGAAAGAGTTTAAGAAAGATGATGTCGGCTGGCGCCACGGCTCAATAGGCTAATCCTCTCCTGCAGGGCCAGCACACCAGGTTCTAGCCCCGGTTGGGGTGCCGGATTCTGTCCCGGTTGCCCCTAATCCAGGACAGCTCTCTGCTGTGGCCCGGGTGTGCAATGGAGGATGGCCCAAGTGCTTGGGCCCTGCACCTCATGGGGGACCAGGATAAGCACCTGGCTCCTGTCATCAGATCAGCACGGTGTGCTGGCCACAGTGCGCTGGCCACGGCAGCCATTGGAGGGTGAACCAACAGCAAAGGAAGACCTTTCTCTCTGTCTCTTTCTCTCACTGTCTACTCTGCCTGTCAAAAAAAAAATTAAAAAAAAAAGATGATGTCATTAGAAATGGTGCCTTTACCATTTGCAATTTTACAACATTTGGCAAACTAACAGCAATGTGAGAATAACAACCAACAATTCAAACAGTGTGAGTGAATCAAGCAGCTATTCTCCATGAATGCATGTGTCAGAGTATACTTTTGGCAGGAGCCATGAATCTGAAATTTCTCAGTCTGGTTTTAGTTCCCTTAAGTTTCTCATGGCTCATGGGGAGCTTCTCACCACTTAATTGAAAATCTAGTAAGAAACACTGAATGCAGTTGACCTTTTCATCTGGTACCCAACTAAATAAACAGCCATTTGTTTCAGTGCTGGAGGGAAAACACAAGCATTGGATTGATAAATGGTTTGACTGCCTCCAGTATAGCAACTTACTCATCCCTTAAACATGCACCACTTTACAGAATTCAGATAACAGATCTTAGGTTGCTCTTGTCAAATTTTCCACTTCATCAACTTACTGTGTAAGTTGCTATCATCATGAACATCCCACCAATGTAGAACAAATGTATTCCTCACATATGGTATGAGTTCAAGAAACAAGGAGTTGATGTAAAAAATTAATTTTTACCTAATTTTGTCTTAAACTTTACTTTGAATAAATCTATTTACTTCTCTTTGGCTTCATTTTCTCTTTTGTGTGATTAATAAAAACTTCTGTGTATCAAACAATCATAGCAGTGAAGGCACCAGAAAGGGCCAAATGCTATTGCATCTACTGGCTTAGAAAATTCTAGAAAGAAGACTTCAGGAACATTTTCCTAGGTTGATAGACTCTATGCCATTACCAGTGGTACCAATTTAAAAAAAAAAAAGACCTTCAGAGAAAGGTACCTCCTTCTTTGATGGCCCCGTTCTTTCCACTGGGATCTCACTCGCAGAGATCTTTCATTTAGGTCTTCTGTTTTTTCCAGAGTGTCTTAGCTTTCCATGCCTAAAATATTCTCATGGGCTCTTCAGCCAGATCCGAATGCCTTAAGGGCTGATTCTGAGGCCAGAGTGCTATTTAGGACATCTGCCATTCTATGAGTCTGCTGTGTATCCTGCTTCCCATGTTGGATCATTCTCTCCCTTTTTCATTCTATCAGTTAGTATTAGCAGACACTAGTCTTGTTTGTGTGATCCCTTTGACTCTTAGACCTATCAGTGTGATCAATTGTGAGCTGAAATTGATCACTTGGACTAATGAGATGGCCTTGGTACATGCCACCTTGATGGGATTGTATTGGAAACCCCTGGCACAATTCTAACTCCATCATTTGGGGCCGTTCCGATTGAGCATGTCCCAAGTTTTACATCTCCTCCCTCTCTTATTCCCACTCTTATATTTCACAGAGATCACTTTTCAGTTAAAATTTAAACACCTAAGAATAATTGTGTGACTATGGCCCTGTGGGAATAAGATCGAAGTCGGCTAACCCTAAAGGCTTCCATAGCCTCGGCAACTCATGACCAGAGCCTAGGGAGATTACTGACGCCATAAACAAGAGTGTCAAATTGTTAAATTAACATCAGGAGTCACTGTGTACTTACGTCTCATGAGGGATCTGTCCTTAATGTGTTATCCAATGTGAAGTGATGCTATTACTAGTACTGAAACAGTATTTTTACACTTTGTGTTTCTGAGTGGGTGCAAACTGATGAAATCCTTACATAGTATATATTGAATCGATCTTCTTTATATAAAGATAATTGCAAATGATTAAAAAATCTTGGTGTTAAACTGGAAATTGCATAGACAATCAATTTTTTTAAAAAAAAATCATGTAGGATCTCTGTCCTTAATGTGCTGTACATTGTGAATTAATACTATAACTAGTACTCCAACAGTATTATCATTTTGTGTCTCTATGCGAGGGCAAACCGTTGAAATCTTTACGTAATATGTACTAAATTGATCTTTTGTGTATAAAGAGAATTGAAAATGAATCTTGATGTGAACAGAAGGGGAGAGGGAGCGGGAAAGGGGAGGGTGGGGGGAGGGAGGGAAGTTGTGTGGGGGGGGAGCCATTGTGGTCCATGAGCTGTTCTTTGGAAATTTATATTCTTTAAATAAAAGCTTTATTAAAAAAAAAAAAAAAGACCAAGTACACTGTGAATACTCTGGATCCTTTACTTGCCACATTCACTTTCAATTCTACTTATTCAAATTCCACAAAAAAATAAACCTGACTAGGATTCTGTCTGGCATTGCACTGACACTGTGAATTGGAGGACTGACCTCTTTACAATATTGAATCTACTAATATATGACTTTGGTGTATTGCTCTATTAATTATTCTTGATGATGTTTTCTAATTCCCACTTTGGGACAAATGCAACTCTTTCATCCAATTAATCCTTACCTAATGCTTAAGAAGCTATGGGAAGCTGGCGCTGTGGCTCAATAGGCTAATCCTCCACCTGTGGTGCCGGCACTCCAGGTTCTAGTCCCGGTCAGGGTGCTGGATTCTGTCCCAGTAGCCCTCTTCCAGGCCAGCTCTCTGCTGTGGCCCGGGAGTGCTGTGGAGGATGGCCCAATTGCTTGGGCCCTGCACTCCAAGGGAGACCAGGATAAACACCTGGCTCCTGCCTTCGGATCAGCGTGGTGCGCTGGCCACAGCGTGCCACAAGCGGCCATTGGAGGGTGAACCAACGGCAAAGGAAGACCTTTCTCTCTCTCTCTCTCTCTCACTGTCCACTCTGCCTGTCAAAAAAAAAAAAAAAAAAAAAAAAGAAGAAGAAGAAGAAGCAGTAGCTATGGGAGACATGCTCTTCATGATGCAGCAGATTAACCTGCCACTTCCGAAGCCTGCATCCCCTATCAGAGTGCTGATTCAAGTCCCAGCTACTCTGCTTTCAATCCAGCTCCCTGCTAATGTGCCTGAGAAGACAGCAGATGATGGCTCAAGTACTTCAGTCCCTGCCACTCACATGGGAGACTTGGATGGAATTCTTGGCTCCACACTTCAGTCTAGCCCAGTACCAGCTGTTGTGGCCATTTAAGGAGTAAATCAGTAGATGAAAAATCCCTCTTTCTCTCTTTCTGTCTCTCCCTGTAATTTTGCCTTTCAAATAAATATATAAATAATTTTTTTAAAAGAAGCTATGGAATATGGTAACATTTTTGAAATTTTGTCTATCTGTTGCCAATAAACAGAAATTCCATTAACATGATAAGCTTTCAATATTTGGCAATGAAGTATATGTGCTATCTGGCACTATGTACTGGAGCTTAATATATGTATGTACAATAACTCAGAGATGCATATGTTTACTATATTTATACAAATTCTCTTAGGATTCATAAATTAAAAAACAATGAAATCCTACCTTTTGCAGCAAAATGGACACACAACTGGAGAATGTCATGTTGAGTGAAATAAGCTGGACTCAGAAGGACAGCTACCACGTGTTCTCCCTTATATATGAGAGCTAAATTTTTTAAAAAGGAAGAAAAAAGCAAAAAAAAAAGTCTTTGTATAGCAGTATTGCTGCAAAAATAGTTCTTTAGAACTTTGTTTTATACCTTTGTCAAGCCAATGGTTAAGAATGTTATACTACTATAGGTTTAATTATTGTGATTACTGCAAAATTTACTGTATATGGATGAAATGATCATCTTTCCACTCAATTATTGTTTATAGCCATTGTCTACATTCCCCCTAATCGGGGACTTTTTGATGATAATTTTTCATTATAGAAAGGGTGAACAAATGTCATGTATTTGATATATACAGATTTAGGAACATAGTGATATTTCCCCCCCTATGGTCCCTCCTACACAAATCTCACCCTCCCACCTCCTTCCTTCCTTACATTTTAATTTTTACAATGACATACTTCCAGTTTATTTTATAATCACAACCTTAATCCCCCACTAAGTAAAGAATTCAACAAATACTAAGAAGAAAAACAAACAACAGTAACAACAAAAAAAGCTACTGTTCCACAATAGAGACAAGGGCTGTAAACAATCATTGAAATGCAAAATGTCAATTTTGCTCACACACATTACATTTCGGGGTACTCTATTAGTGACCACAGATCACAGAAACCATATGATATTTGTCTTTTTGGGAACTGGCTCATTTCACTAAGCATAATGGTTTCTTTTTTTATTTTTATTTTTTTTTGATAGGCAGAGTTAGATACAGTGAGAGAGAGAGAGAGAGAAAAAAAGTCTTCCTTTTCTGTTGGTTCACCCCCCAAATGGCTGCCACGGCTGGCGTGCTGCACCTATCCAAAGCCAGGAGCCAGGTGCTTCCTCCTGATATCCCATGCAGGTGCAGGGCCCAAGGACTTGGGCCATGCTCCACTGCCTTCCTGGGCCACAGTAGAGAGCTGGATTAGAAGAGGAGCAACCAAGACAGAATCCGGCGCCCCAACTGGGACTAGAACCTGGGGTTCCGGCGCTGCAGGCAGAGGATTAGCCTAGTGAGCTGCAGCACCAGCCAGCATGATGGTTTCTAATCTTATCCATTTTGTTGCAAAAGATAGGATTTCATTCTTTTTTACAGCTGAATAGTATTCCATAGAGGGTGTGTGTGTGTGTGTGTGTGTGTGTACCACATTTTCTTTATCCAGTCATTGGTTGATGGACATCTGGGTTGATTCCATATCTTCGCTAGTGTGAACCTAGCTATAATAAACATAGAGATACAGATAACTCTTTCATATGCCGATTTTTTTTCCTTTGGGTAAATTCCCTAGAGTGGAATGGCTGAGTCATCTGGTAGACCTATTTTCAGCTTTCTGAGGTATGTCCATACTGTCTTCCACAATGATGGCACTAGTTTACATTCACACCAATAGTGGATTAGGTACCTTTTTCTCCACATCCTTGTTAGCATTTACTGTCTGTTGATTTGTGTATGAGATCTATTCTAACTGGAATGAGGTGAAACCACATTGTAGTTTTGATTAGAATTTACCTGATGGCTAGTGAATCTGAGCATTTTTTCATGTGTCTGGTGCCCAAGGGACTCCTGCACTCCAAGGGAGACCAGGATAAGCACCTGGCTCCTGCCTTCGGATCAGCGTGGTGTGCCGGCCACAGCGTGCCACAAGCGGCCATTGGAGGGTGAACCAACGGCAAAGGAAGACCTTTCTCTCTCTCTCTCTCTCTCACTGTCCACTCTGCCTGTCAAAAAAAAAAAAAAAAAAAAAGAAGAAGCAGTAGCTATGGGAGACATGCTCTTCATGATGCAGCAGATTAACCTGCCACTTCCAAAACCTGCATCCCTCTTAGAATTCCCTCTTTTGAAAAAGGCCTGCTAAGGGCTTTGCCCATTTCTTAACTGGATTGTTCATTTTGTTGTTTTTTCAGTTTTTTGAGCTCTTTACAGTCTATGGATATTAATCCCTCATCAACTGCACAGTTTGCAAATATTTTCTCCCATTCTGTCAGTTACCTCTTCAATTACTTGTTGAGTGTTTATTTGCAGTGCAGAAGCTTCTCAGTTCGATATAACCCCATGTGTCTATTTTTTCTTTGATTACCTGTGTTTCTGGGGTCTTTTACAAAAAGTCTTTAGTTTCTCCAGTGTCCTTATCTAATAATTTGATAGTATCAGAGCATAGATTTAGATCCTTTATCCATTTTGGAAAACTAGGGTCCTTTTGCTTTTTCCTTGTTAAATTTCTTATTTGGAGAAGTATTAAGCCTTTTTACTGTAAGGTAAACTTAAAATATGTTATCTCAAAAACTTTAAAAAATACAGAAAGAAGGGGGAAGGAGAGAAGGAAAGAGGGTTGGAAGGAGAGAGGGAGGGACGCAGGGTGGGAAGAAGGAAGGGAATGTCATTTTGTTTTTAGAATTGTATCTAAAATCACATTCAACCTGTTAAAAACTAATTAAAAAGTAAACTTGAAAAATTTTTTAAACTAAAATTAAAAAAAAGAATTCTCTTAGTAGCATTTTCCCTAATAGTCTTAAACTGGAAAACATATGTCAATCAACAACAGAATTGGTAAATAAATTGAGGCTGATACACACTGAAATATTATGTAGCAAAGGGAATGAACTCCTTGTAATCATATACAACAAGATGTATGCCGAAGTATAAAAGTGAGGGAAGAAGCCACACAAAAGATTATACTCTATAGGATTCCACCTGAGTACAATACCAGAATGAGGAACTAGCCTGTGCTCTCAGAATTCATTATAGTAGTTATCAACAAATAGGAGGAAATTTCTGAGGATCTGCAAGTGTTTTTTAATCTAAGTGCAGATTACATGAGTGTGTGTCACTTTGTGAAAATTCACTGAACTTGACATTTATGGTTTGAGCACAGTGGCTTAAATTCATACCTTAAAATGCAAAAATGGGGCACTTTTGATTTCCAGATAACATCCAGAACTAACATCACCCATGAGGTCCATAGGAACTACTCTACCTATCTGCTGCTAGCCAATCTTGCAGTTTAAGTTCAAGCCACATGAATGCAGTTATCTCAATGCCAAATGTGCTCTCCTTTATCCATTCATCACTTCCCTTAAAAACTTTTATTGAAGGCAGTAGAATATAGTCATAAAAGCACTGAATGGTATAAATTCACGTTGGCTGCCATTTTCTAGTTCTGTAAGCCTGGACAATTTACATAAATTTGGGGGGCCTCAGTTTCCTCACCCATGAAATACAGTGGATAAGACAGTAACCACAAAGACTGTGCTCTGGTGCCACTTCTGTGCCTGATCCAAACTGTTAAAAAAGTGGCATCTTCTCTATATTCCAGTATTGCTCAGGGCTAACTCCCCAGTCACAGTTTTAATTAAGTGGCATTATTCACATGTATTAGCACAACAGGGCCGTCCCAATGAAGTACAATACTGTGTGGCTTTAACATCAGAAGTTTATTTTGTCACAATTCTTGAAGCCAGAAGTCCATGGTCAAGGTGTTGGCAGGGTTGTATATACTCCAAGGCCCCTCTCTTGGCTTGCAAATGATGTTTTCTCCCTGTGTCTTCACATTGTCCATCTTTCATTGCATGCATGGGCCCTAATTTCCCCTTTTTATAAGAACACCAGTCATACTGCATTAGGACTCACCTCAATGACCTCATTTAAATACCTCTTTAAAGACCACATCTCCAAACATAGTTGGATTCTTAGTAATTAGGATTAGGACTTGAACATGTGAATTTTGGAGGAACACAATGCAAGCTAGGGTATTTATCTTTCTCTCTCCCCTCTAACTAGTGTCTTCTAGAAGACAGGATGTATCTTATTGTTTGTGATCTCAAGCTACTAACACAGCATCTGGCACATATGAGACTCTTAATAAACAGGAACTACAAAGGGAAGGAAGTTCAAACAAATAAGCTCATGGGAGCAAAACTCATCATTTCTTGAAAGACACCAATGATCTAAGGAAAGCAGAAGAGCTTCATTCAATCAAATAAGTGATTAGAGTTGAAAAAACAAGTCAATGAAGGCAGTATACTGACCCAGTTGAGGTTTCAGCAGCATAGCTGTAATTTCACATCACTCCAAAGATAAGCTTGTCTTTTCTTTAATAACATCTCTTCAACATTAATTACACAGTATTCCCTGCTTCTGTGCCTTTTGGGGTGTAAACCACAGGGATAGCTTTTATAATTTATTTGCTTTCATTTATTTTTCATTTAATTGTATTTAAATATCATTACTTAGATGAAAACAACAACACAATAAGGTACAGATCAAGAAATATTCCTCTCACTACCCTCCTTGCCTTCCCCTTTCTCAACTTCCTTCACATGCAAGTTTTCTTTTCTTTTTAAATATTTTACTTATGTAATAGGTTGAAAGGAAGAGCCTAAGAAATGGAGGACAGGATAGAGAAATCTTCTAACCACTGGTTCACTCCCCAAATGGATGCAAGTTTGGGCTGGAACAGGCTGAAGCTAGGAGCCATGCACTCCATCTGGGTTTCCCATGTGGGTGGCCAGGGTCCAAGTACTGTGCCATCATCCATCACCTTCCCAGATACATTAACTGTAAGCTGTACTGGAAGTAGAAGAATTGGGACTAAATCCAGCACTCTGAGAGTGGATGCCAGAATCACAAGCGGTAGCTTAATGCACTACCCTAAAACACCAGGCTCTTGGGCAAGTTTTCTTTATGCAGATAAGAAAATACATTAAAGTATATTTTATCCTTTACTCTTTTGGAAACAAATGATGGCATATTACATTTCCTGTCCTGAACCTAGGGACCCTTTTATATCCATAAATACCTGTGTAGTATTCATTGTGTGGATGTACTATGGTTTATTCAGTCATCTCTCTGTTGATGGATTGCTAGGATATTTCTCATATGTTAATATAGCAAATAAGGCTAACATGGAAAATTTTGTCCACATTTCATTTCAAACATGTACAGGTATATCCATAGAATAAATTTCAGATGTAAATTTACTAAGTCAAAGATTAAATGAATGTGCAAATAATTTTGATAAATATTTCCTACACTTAATTGGGTTGTGCCTTTTCACACTGTAATCAGCATTGCATGAGAAACCCTATTTCTCCACAGCTTCAGCAACAAAGAATATTATGAATATGATCAAACAGGATTTTCTGTAAGATGATAAATGGAAAGTTTTTGTTTTCGTTTTCTGAGCAATGTGAATATAGGTTGGTCCATACTGTCCCCTGGGATATTTGATCTGATATATAAATTTTAGCTAAGTTTATATCCCTTTTCTTTAGTTTGTTCCCAGTTAATGAATGATGGGTACCTTTGGTGAAGTAAGACTATGGAGGAAAGAGATCATGGGGAAGAGTGTGAGAGACTCTCATGGATGAATCCTAGTGTCGGTGTATAACACTTTTACCCACATTCTATGGTGTATACCCAATATCAGGGTCCATGTTAAATGCAAACAGTGCTACAAAACTGTTCCCAGTTGAGCATCCACTTCCTAGAAACAAACCCATGTGATGGAAAGGAGTTTTGGAGGATAGTGGTATCTACCATACATTTTTATGATCTATTTATTTGAAAGGCAGAGTTATAGAGAGGCAGAGGCAGAGAGAGAGAGAGCGAGGTTTTCCATCTGCTGGTTCACCCCCCCAGATGGCCGCAACAGCCACACCTGGGAAGATCCAAAACCAGGAGCCAGGAGCCCCTTCTGGGTCTCCCACACGGGTGCAAGGGGCCCAAGCACTTGGGCCATCCTCCATTGCTTTCTCATGCCATAGCAGAGTGTTGGACAGGATGTGGAGCAGCTGGGACATGAACTGGCACCCATATGGGTTACTGGAGCTGCAGGAAGTGGTTTTACCCACTGTGCTACAACACTGGCTCCGATACGTTGTTTTTGAGTTTCTGCTATCGTTACTTGACTCTGAGCACTTTGCTCATACACTGTGGACAACTGTGTTTGTTAAGCTGGGTGAGCATATTCCCAAAACAATTTCCTCAAACTTGCTTATATTCTAAGTTCCTCGGACTTAGTATCCTCATCTGTGAAACAAGAACATCTAAATGTCATCCAAGCACCACTTGCACAGATATGGGGTTTAATGTGCTTTGAAGTGAATGAGTGCCTGTCCCACAAAGCCAATATTCCCTACACTAACAAGCTGACTTTCCTATTCGTTCCTTCCTCTGTTCTTCTTGGGGTCTTGAAGGAAATAGAGTAATATAGTTGGATCTTAAGAGGAGGCTACTGCTAGAAGAACCTAAAAGTATCCCCGATATCTTTTCACTTTTCAAATCAAAGAGATGCCCTGTGAGTTGCTCATTAAATCACCACTGAGCCATAATCTTGCAGACAGTTGCATTTACATGGAAGAAATAATTATTTAGTTCTATAATAAGACTTCATAAAGTGCCTTCTCTGATCCACATGTTGAACCATATTGAAGGTATCAAGACAAAAGAAAAATGGAAACCCAGCAACAGTTTATCCTTTGGCTTAGAAACCCAGAATATTAGGGATAAAGAGGTACAATACAGAGCCCCTGATCCAAAACAGCTCATAATTGCTTTCAGTAAATTAGACACAAGCAGATGGAAAAATAGCTGTATGAGACCATGAATGATTTTTCTGTCAAGATGAGTAAATAGAGAAAGAGCAAACAGTATGGGTGAGAGTAATAGGAGTCCTAACCTCAGTGGCTTTTATGACATCAAAATGACGTCTACTGTCTTTTTAAGGTGAAGCATGAAGGAAGCACAAGATCTGGAAAGCAATTCCTAACCATGCAAAGCACACTTGACCTCTCTTGAGTCTTGCCCTCAAAGGAAACTGAGACCAAGGCTCCTTTCATTCTTGCTTGAAATCAGCACCTTGTCTATGATGAGAAATGCAAGCTTGTCAATCATGTGTTCCTATCACGGACAAAACTAAAACCCCTCTAGTCTAAAACAATGTTTTCAAATAGATAAAATTCCAAAAGATCAAAGATCATCCATGCCTGCAACTGATGGAATTAGGAAAAAAACCATTAACCTCGTTTCTAGTCTTTTCCTGTTGACACAGTTAATAGTGCAGGCTCTGTGCTTGCTTTTGAAAGTGTTATCTCCTTTGGCCCACAAGGTCTTTTTCTTTTTGTTTTGCCTTAGCATTTACCTTAAAGATTTAAGGAAAAAATATTTAAATTATTGATCTCATAAAGCAGAAATGTATTATGATATGCTATCACATATTTAAGCCACTGTGTAATCGTTAGATCTCTTTATTTTCAGGAATATAATGCATGATTTTCTCCCATGCAACTTACATAAAAGAAAGCCAGTTGCAATTATTTGGGGCAGTAAGTCTTATTGAACCCAAGACCAGAGAACTGTGTCCTCATTCTCTGTCTGCCCTTCTCTTCCTAGGCAGTCAACAATAACAGAATCTAGTTACTCACAACTTTTAGAACCAGAACATTTTTTGAAAATAATAGTAAGAATCAGCAATTTTGTAACTGTGAGCTTCCATTACAGTAAAAGCAAGGCAGAAATTACTAACCCTAGAACTGATACCCAAAGATAAGATATTCTAGGTAAGGCAACCAAGACTAGAACCCTAGTCTTTTGGTTCCAAGTTCTGTGTTCTTTCTACCATACACCTCCATGCGAATGGCCTTTCTTCTACACTACAGCAGAGAAATAAGTGGTCTGCAGAACACCAATATAAAGCAGTACTAGAACATACAGGTCCAAAGCCTCCATATGATATCCAATACTTAATGAATACTGATTAAATCCAAGAAGCACTGAAGCTACTTGGTCCAACCTCCTCCTTTTACAGAGGGCACTTAAACACAAGATTGTTGTGTACTGTATACAAGATTGAAACTGAACAGTCCCTGGGGCTGGCATCATGGCGTAGAGGGTAAAGCCACCACCTGCAGTGCCAGCATCCCATATGGGAGCCCCCGGCTGCTCCACTTCTGATCCAGCTTTCTGCTATGGCCAGGGAAATCAGCAGAAGATGCCCAAGTGCTGGGGCCCCTTCATCCACGTGGAAGACTTGGAAAAAGCTCCTGCTTCCTGGCTCCAGATTGGCACAGTTGGGGCCATTGCAGTCATCTGGGGAGTGAAGCAGCGGATGGAACACCTTTCTCTCACCTCTCTCCCGCTCTTCCTCTCATCCTTTGCCTCTCTGTAACTCTGCCTTTCAAATAAATAAATAAATCTTAAAAAAAAAAAAAAGAAATGGAACAGTCCCTAACTCCTAGTCCAAGCTTAGCACCAAGCTGTAAACCTGCTGGATATTTTGTTATATTGTTCAATTAGCCCCTCAAATTCTTCCTATGTAGCATTACTGATAATTGCTAAGCATTTTAAGCATTTTTCTTTTTCAATGCAGATAATTCATGTTCACTGACACATTCCTCTCCTGTTCTCTCCTCATCACTGCACTACCTTTCCTGTTGCTTCCTCATTCTGAAACTGAATGGGAACCCACAGAGAGAAACAAACAGACATGTTCAAATTTGTAGGGAATTAGGCCAGGATCCCCAGGTTCAGTGAAGGAGATAACATAGATAATGCTGATAAGTAGAAGGTGAATGTTACCCAACCTGAGAAACAGAATTTGGAGTACACAAGGAGCTAAACTGCCTAGGCCAGACATAGGATGCGTGCTAAGGAAGCATGCTGTAAGGGATTCAGGGATACGACCCTCACTTGGAAGATACTGTGATTACCACATGACTATATTCAGTAACAGGAGACTTATTTTTGTCATTGCATTGCTAACATACCTGGGATGATTGGAAGACAGGGATTGGGGTATACATGTTATTTACACATTAGTGGGATACAATTTAATTAAATTGTTCTCCTCTTAGCACATATTTGAACTGAGCCCCAAGAGGAGTTTAATAGCTGTAACTACAAACATAAGCAAGTAACTTTGAAAGGAGGGCGAATCTGGAAAGGGCAGGCTTGTCCTGGGGAACTTCAGTGTGAGGCTTTGGCAGGATGAGAATTTTGGTTTGGAAGTGGAAATCAAGGATGAGACGTGAGAAGGGAGGAGGATGTCAAGGAAGAGGGAAGGAGGAACAGGAAGGAGATAGGAAGTATCCAGCCTGGCCTGTGTAAGGAACCAAATTTTCTCAATCCCCCTTCCGAGAGGTTTTTTAGTTGGTTTGGAAGCTTCTGAAACCTGATGAAGATTTAAGACCTCTACTGCTCTATTTTCCTTCTGGATAAGCTCTGTCAGGCACTGCACCTTCCCACAAAATAAACAGGAAGGTTTATGAGGAGAAGGCGAAGCAATATACTACCAATGAGGGCAGAGCAGCAGACACCCTCACTCACAAGTCACTCATGGCAGCTGCCAGTTGTGATGGTTTTAAATTGTGGTTTGGCTTTCCTGGCCTCAAGAGGTTTTATTAACCCCCTGTAGCAAGGGTTTCCATTTGAAGGTCATTTGGTTTTCACCAGAGGAAGAGTGTAGCTGAACCATGCTCATAAGGTCAGAGGTTTAGATGCTGACTGAACCCATCTCAGCCACACTGCTGACTGATAAACACATGGTCATTCTAAGAGGTAAGCTTGATCGTAATTCTTGCCTACTTAAGCTTTCAATGGCTTCTAGTCGCCTTACAGATAACAGCCAAGTTCCTCAGTGTGGTCTACTGAGTTTCATACCCCATGGTTGAAGAGCCCTCACCACTACCCCTTCACGAGGGAATTTTCTGACATTTTCCAAATGATTTCAGCACCCTCTAGCCTCCACCTTTTAAACACTCCAAGTTCTCTGCCTGTAATGACTTTCTCCTCATATCCTTTGAATCTCAACTCAATTGTCAACCTGGGTATGGCGAGAGACCATCAAGAGAGTTAAAACCACCTGAGCTCAAATCCTGACTCCTATGGACTAGCTGTGCAAGTCAGTCTCTCACTGCTATAATTTTATCATCTGAAAAGTGAGAAATAATGTGAATAGTATTTCCCTCATTGGATTGTTGGGGAATTAAGTAACTAACCCACACTGGACATTCAAAAGATTACATGGCATTTTACGAGTTCTGAATAAATGTCAACCATGAATCTGGGCTGCATCTATTAACCCATTCAGGAACTGTTCAACCTCTCTGCTACCACTAGACTCAGCACAGGAAGGTCCTTCAAAAGGTTCATGGAAGACAGAATTAAAAGACTTATATTTTGATGCAAAATACTGAAATTATATATATAAGGGCCCTTCAAAAAGCTTAAGGAGGGACCAGTGCTGTGGAGTAGCCGGTAAAGCTGCCACCTGCAGTGCCTGCATTCCATATGGCCACCAGTTCAAGACTCGGCTGCTCCACTTCCAATCCAGCTCTCTGCTGTGGCCTGGAAAATCAGTAGAAGATGGCCCAAGTGCTTGGGCTCCTACCCCCACATGGGAGACCCGAAAGAAGCTCCTGGCTCCTGGCTTCAGATCGACTCAGCTCCAGCCATTGCGGCCATCTAGGGAGTGAACCAGCAGATAGAAGATCTCTCTCTCTTGCTGCCTCTGCCTCTCCTTAACTCTGTCTTCCAAATAAATAAATAAATCTTTTTTAAAAAGCTGAAGGAAATATATATTATAAAGAAACTATGCATGGATTTCAAAAACTTTGTTCACCAAAAGAAACTTATCTTTTAATTATATTTTTCCAGGAAATTTTGAAGTACCATCATCTGCATTTGTTATCATTTCTGTCACACTACACAGGATATATTTTGTCAGTTGATACTTTAATCAAAAAAAATTATTTGAACTGTTTCAATGGTAATTTATTTCCAGTTAGTCTGTTTTCCCATGCATTGTGAACACCTGAGAGTATAGGTTTTATATTTACTGTGTCCCTAGTGCCTACACTAGCACTTGGCACACATTAGATGTTCAAAAAATGGTCATGTTCAAGAAGAGTACACAGAACTAAAATTTCACCGAATGGACAAAAAGATGCAAGGTCACTCATGGCAGCTGCCAGTTGTGATGGTTTTAAATTGTGATTTTAAATTTAAGTTGTGATGGTTTTAAATTTTCATGTGTGACCTTGCCTCTGACTTGATCTTTGACCTTAAATAATTCACAGAACTTTTATAAACATCATTTTCCTCACCCTTGAAGTGAGAAAACTTGGAGATTGGGAAGGTAGGTCAGAGCCAGCTAGAGAAATATCTTAATGCTCAATTTCAAAATTCTCTCTCTCTCTCTTGCTCTTGTTCTCGCTCTCTCAAACAAATAAATACATTTTTAAAAGGGTGAGGTGGGCATTTGGCCTAGAAGCTAAGCCTTCTATTAGGATGTCTATGTTCCAAATTAGGACACCTGAGTTCACTCCTTAGCTCCAGTTACTAATTTCAGCTTCACATTAATGGGAGGCAGTGATGATTCAAATAATTGAGTTCCATTTTCCAACATGGAAGATCTGGATTGAGTTTTTGGACTCCCAGCTTTGATGTTACAGCTGCCTATCCCTAGACTTTGCAGGTATTTAGAGGATGAACCAGCAGAAGCTAACTTTATCTAGCAACATCCCTATCAACCTACATACCTCTCAAATAAATAAGTAAATAGATTTTTTAAATTAAACATTTCTCTTTTTTTATTTTTTTTTTGACAGGCAGAGTGGACACTGACAGAGAGACAGAGAGAAAGGTCTTCCTTTGCCGTTGGTTCACCCTCCAATGGCTGCACAGCCCGCGCGCTGCGGCTGGCGCACCACGCTAATCCCATGGCAGGAGCCAGGTGCTTCTCCTGGTCTCCCATGGGGTGCAGGGCCCAAGCACTTGGGCCATCCTCCACTGCACACCCGGGCCACAGCAGAGAGCTGTCCTGGAAGAGGGGCAACCGGGACAGAATCCGGTGCCCCGATCGGGACTAGAACCCAGTGTGCCAGCGCCGCAAGGCGGAGGATTAGCCTATTGAGCCACGGCACCGGCCTAAATTGAACATTTCTACCATAACAATAGGAAAATCCAGTGAGGGATCAATCTGCAGTATGGCTAAAAATAAGATTTGCAGTCAATGATGCTAGCATGGCATCTGACATACAGTAAATTCACCATCAGAGGCACTACTGCTGAACAACACTACTAAAATCTTATTTTAGTGTGAGAATAATAAACTCTCCTAAGTACCCTAGCCTATTCAACCACTTTTTACTAAATGCAGATTTTTCTAATTCCCTTTATTTTAAAATAGAAAAGTAGAACTACAATGAAGTTCTTTGAATGTAAAATGTGTTTATTTTTATATAAAAATTTATTTAAAACACAATTAATACCTTGAAGATTATAAGAGTTCTTAAGGCTTTGATACATATTGCCAGACAATTTCTGAGTAGTTTTACTACACTTCTACTTGTCTTGTATGTGATTGTTCATCTTTCTGTATCTTCACCAGCAATGTATGTATTTTATTGCAATCTAAGTATTTGCCAATTGAATGGCTAAAAAATAGTATTTTCTTTTTTTTAAAGATTCATTTATTTATTTGAAAGGCAAAGTCGCAGAGAGGCAGAAGAAGAGAGAGAGGTCTTCCATTTGCTGGTTCACTCCCCAGTTGGCCACAATGGCAGGAGCTGTACCAATCCGAAGCCAGGAGCCAGGAGCTTCCTCCGGGTCTCCCATGTGGGTGCAGGAGCCCAAGGACTTGGGCCATCTTCTACTGCTATCCCAGGTCATAGCAGAGAGCTGGATCGGAAGAGGAGCAGACTAGAACTAGCGCGAATATGGGATGCTGGCACTTCAGGCCAAGGCGTTAACCCACTGCACCACAGCACCAGCCCCTAGTATTTTCTTTTTAATTTATATTTTAATTACCAGTGAAATTAATTTTTTTCATATAAGCTCATAATTTGTTTCTTCTCTTCTGTAAATTATATCTCCACAATGTTTATATATATATTTTTTTCCACAATGCTTATATTAAAACATTTGGTCACACAAAAACCAGGAGGGAAACAGTCATGCTTAGTCATCATGAATACAAATACCTAAAAAGTTTTATACTTCATCTTGGTTTTAATTGTTGACTATCACACTGATGTTTTCTCTGTTAGATCTTCTCTCCATTTCATGTGTCTCCCTTTCTATTTTTCTTAGAGTTCTGTTCCAGTACCACTTCCTGCATGAAATTCTATTGACTGTTTCTTTTGGTCACTTTTCCTTCCAAATACACTGTAGACAATTTGAATGCTGGGGCTGGGTGAGTTGTTAAAATCTTCAGCCTCCAGTATTCTATTCAGGGCAGATGCTCAGCAATCAGAAGATGCCATACCATCTATCTCATGGAGAGGGCTTTTGACTAGCAAGCGGTAATCGCAGCAAACTCGCAGAATGAAGCCATCCCTGCTAAACAGCTATGTCATGATCATCTTTCATTGTTATAATATCCCCTATCAATAATTAACAAATCATTTTAAGTCCCCTTTAATCTGTGACTAGTTTCACTAGAAAAAAAAAAAAAAAGATAGAAGTAAGGGGAACTATCTAAATTCCCCAGAACATAGCACAAGACCTAATCATTTGCCACCCGTGCAGAAAAAATCCCAGATCGTGAACACAGGACTAAAAGCCATCTGAAGCAACATTGGCATCTTCCTAAGTGTCAGAATGGTAATCTGAATGGGAGGAGGTTAATTAGATTTTGTTTTGCTGGGCATATTTACTGGTGAGGTAGGGCCTGAGGTCAACTTTCTGAGATTGGTTTGAGACTACAGAGTTAACACTTGAAGCTTTGCCGATGAGCTGCCCTCCATGTGTCCTTCAGAACATAGGAGGGGTCAAGGCCAATGTCTAACATACATAGAGGCTGCAGCAACCCCTAAAGAGTGCTTCAGCTATATTCCAGCTCAGCAGCATCCTCAACTTTACAGAGAAGGCAAATGGGTGAAAGGAAAAAAACTAAAGATGATAAAATAATTCAGTTTTCTTACCTCCTATGTATGGGATTACTTTAGTGAATTCCTCAAACACAATCATAATTTAGTTTTTATATAATTAATTAAGAGAAAAACCTGTTTGGTACAGATGGACAGTGTACTTCATGGAATGTAAAAGTAAATGTTAAAAAGAGCTCGGTCAGCCAATAAAGTTGAATTTAGAATGACGATGTGGTCCAGCACGTTTTAGCTGTAAAAAACAGGACATCAAGGGTTTGAGGTACACTGTTGCTTTCTAATAAACTATTCAAACCTACATCAGTTATTTAATCTCTTCCTGCCACATTCCCCTTATGTGTGGTTGTACTTTGTTATTCTTAAAATCTCTTACTGCTTAGAATCCTTATAACTATTCTACTTTGCCCTTAATACAAAGAAATCTCTCTTTTCTTTTGTCCCTCAGTGGAGGTATCTATAAAGCAAAGATGGTAACAATTGTTATCATCTAAATGTCATATGAGCTTATGGATGTGGGGCTGACGCCGTGGCTCACTTGGATAATCCTCCACCTGCGGCGCCAGCATCCCATATAGACGCCGGGTTCTAGTCCCGGTTGCTCCCCTTCCATACCAGCTCTCTGCTGTGGCCAAGGAGGGCAGTGGAGGATAGCCCAAGTGCTTGGGCGCCTTCACCCACATGGGAGACCAGGAAGAGGCCCCTGGCTCCTGGCTTCAGATCAGCGCAGCACCGGCTGTGGCAGCCATTTGGGGGGGGGGAGGTGAACCAACAGAAGAAAGACCTTTCTCTCTCTTTCTCTCTCTCTCTACAACTCTACCTGTCAAATAAAATTTTTAAAAAAGAGAAAGATTATGGTTGCATAAGTGTTCGAAAATGTTCTAAGTGTTCACAAGGTAAGGTAATGCCATCACCTCCATCATTTTAAAACCTTTGTCTTTTTGAAGGGCTAGAATTCAAGACTTGGCATCTGATTTTGTTGTCTTCCAGGAAAAGAACCTGGACTTGACTTGATTCCTCCAGAGAGACATAAAGATTAGTGGTGCAGGGTATTTTTATACCAGCAAAATTAAGGTAACATTTATAATTACCTAAAGCTCTTCAAAGCGCTCTCTCAAACAATGTTTTATTCTGTCTTCATAGCAGTACAGAGTCATACCCAAATGTTAATGGTACAAAGCTAAAGCACTAAAAAGTTAAAGAACTTTCCTAAACTCAGCTCATCAGTGGACCTGAAGTGGAGCCTCACTGCCCTAACACAGAGTCTGAGATTGGTCTTGGAAATGACAGGGCCCCAGCAGTCCACTATTGATGGTCTGTATGCCATCATCTAGGAAGTTGGTCTCTATTCTATGAAGGACACAATCAATGTTTCTGTGGCAGCTGCATGATTCCTACAAATTCTGAAAAAAACATAATTCATATAGTTATTTTATTTTTGTATTTGTCTTTCAGACTAGCCTATTAGCTTCTTAAAACCTAGAAATCAGAGTTAGAATCATTTCTCCTGATGTAGCTAGCATGAACTGGGGTGCACCAAATGGGCATGGAATAAGTTATAAATGAGAGCCCATTGAAAGGTTAGAAGAGTGTGAAAGTCAGCAAGGAAGGAAGGAGAGAAAGGAAAGTCATGAGGAAGGGGGTAGGGAAAGAGGCAGGCTGCCTGGGGCAGTGTCAGACCATGTTCCAAAGCAAAAAAGCACACCGTAAATGTTTGACTGAGTGCCTACTCACATTCTGTTCACCACCACTAATGAGAAGAGTTGAGAGTTGATATATTTGCAAATATATCCACCCAGACACAATAAAAACTGGCAAAAAGGAATTTTCCATGGCTGTCCAGTGAGCACTCCAGTTTTCAGAAATGAGACATGTAATAGACTCTTATCTCCAAGAAGCCCAATAATTTAACTAGAAATGCAGAACATGGGACAACAAAGACAATGGCTGTCACCTTGTCATACACACAAACAAAACTAAAGACAAATGTAGTAGCTGAAATAGTCACACACCTCATGTAAATCATATAGAACATGTTTCAGCACTTTCTCTTCTACAGCCACGGTTTACACATATCTCAGTGCCTGGTGCATAGCAGGCATTCTAAATGCTTCAGTGTCCAAGTTAAAGTGTGTGTGTGAAAGAAAGCAGTCAGTGGGACCTTTAGCTTTGTGGAGCTGAAGTTTTCTTGGTCTAGATGAAAATGCTATGGCTCTGTGCACACATAAACTGAAGCAATATTTCAGTATTTACAAAATGATCAGTTTCTACTTAAAATAGGTCACCAGGTCATGAGAAAAAGATGCAGAATGAAGCAAACATAATTTATTCTGCACATATTCTCACACAGCTAATGAGAGTAAACAAATAATTCAGAAGACCATAATTATCTATATTTTAATTGTGTTCTCAGGATATACTCATTCAACATATATACATATATATGTATATTAATGTTTAAAGTCATATACTGATAGTCTATTATGTTCCAGAGTTTGTGTAGGATTCTAGGGATAAGGTAGTAAGACAAATAGGATCTTTTCTCTTATTTTAGTAGAGAAAATACAAAGAAAACTGACACTGTGACACTAGGACAAGAGAATAAAACTATTAAAAAAAAAAAAACTGAAACATTCCAAATGAATAGCACTCACAAAAAGGGAAAAAAACAGATCTTTCAGTTTCACTACTCCCAACACAGTAATATATCAAAGAAATATTAAACACCCAAAAAGTGACACTGTCTCAAGAAGAAATGGCTAAATTAAATACCAGTAGAAGAATGTGTAACACATTATGAAGAATTTTTATCCTGAACTATTGAACTTAACTTTAACTAAAGAGGGCAAGTTTGTCTACAAAATTCATTGTTTCTAACCCTTTTATTCTTGTTTAAAATACTTTTATGTATTTTGTTTTTTATTTAAAAAGTAGACAGAGAGGCCAGCGCCGCGGCTCAACAGACTAATCCTCTGCCTGCGGCGCCGGCACACCAGGTTCTAGTCCCGGTCGGGGGGCCGGATTCTGTCCCAGTTGCCCCTCTTCCAGGACAGCTCTCTGCTGTGGCCCGGGAGTGCAGTGGAGGATGGCCCAAGTGCTTGGGCCCTGCATCCCATGGGAGACCAGGAGAAGCACCTGGCTCCTGCCTTCAGATCAGTGTGGTGCGCCGGCCACAGCGCGCCGGCCGTGACGGCCATTGGAGGGTGAACCAATGGCAAAAGAAGACCTTTCTCTCTGTCTCTCTCTCTCTCACTGTCCACTCTGTCAAAAAAAAAAAAAGGAGACAGAGAAAAAGAGAGAGAGACAATCTTCCATCTGCTGGTTCACTCTTAATATGCCAGCAACTACCAGAGCTGAGTGGGCCAGACTGAAAGAGCCAGGAACTCAATTCAGAGCTCCCATGCAGATGGCAGGAACCCAAGTACTCAAGCCATGACTTGCCACTTCCCAGGGTGCAAATTAGCAGGTAGCTGTTTCAGGAGCAGAGCTAGGACTCCCATCTAGGATGCAGATGTCTCCAGTGGTGTCTTATCTGCTGTGCCAAGATGCCTGCTCTGACTTTTCCTTTCTTAGTCATGCTTGAAAGAGGAATTTCTTTTTTTTTTTTTTTACAGGCAGAGGGGAGAGGAAGAGAGAGAGAGACAGAGAGAAAGGTCTTCCTTTTGCTGTTGGTTCACCCTCCAATAGCCGCTGAAGCTGGCATGCTGGGGCCAGCGCACTGCACTGATCCAAAGCCAGGAGTCAGGTGCTTCTCCTGGTCTCCCATGCGGGTGCAGGGCCCAAGGACTTGGGCCATCCTCCACTGCACTCCCTGCAGAGAGCTGTCCTGGAAGAGAGGCAACCGGGACAGAATCCGGCGCCCCAACAGGGAGTAGAACCCAGTGTGCTGGCGCCACAGGCAGAGGATTAGCCTATTGAGCCACAGCACTGGCCAGAAAGAGGGATTTCTAAATATCCCCCCAAAATACTTCCTTTCCTCACTGAAAACAAAATATTTCTGAGTTTAATCTCTGCCTTCTGACAATCTCAGGTCAAACATCTTATACTGTACAATTTTTGTAAAATTCCTTGTCCTCTCCAACTCTTCCACTCATCTGTAAAATTAAGACAGAAACAATACATCACTGTCAGGAATGCAGGTAGAATGATATAAAACAGTACATGTCAAGCACCTTGGAGGGGTAACAGGACCCAGCACCTAGGAGGTGATTATCAAGCTTACTTTTGATGATGAATATTACCTTTTTACTAGCATCATTAAAATAAACTTACTCATATTAAAATTTACCCTAAATCAAATACTTTTCCCCTTTGAAAAATAAATTTCAAGTTGAAGAGACAAGATCAACATCCAGCCAAAATGATATGCTTTCATCTATTAAGTATATCCCAAAATAGAATCCTTAGTTAAAAGTCTTTATTCTTTTTTACATTCAAACTATTTATTTTATTTATTTGAAAGGCAGAGAGAGAGACAGAAAGATCCCATTGGCTGGTTCAATCCCAAATGCCAGGGACAGCCAAAGTTTGGCCAGGCAAAAGCCAGAGGCCAGGAACTCTGTCTGGGTCTTTAGAACACCTAATCTAACTACCCCATCTTACAGAAGAGGAAAATGGAGCCAGAAAGGTGACTGAACTTCTCTAAGTCATCAAACCAAGCTAGTGCAAAAGCTAGATATGGATGCCGTTCCTGAAAGTTTCTGGCTATGGAAAGAGCACAGGCCTTTGCAAGGGAGAAAATTCATCTTCCACATGGTAGCTGTGTAACCTCAGGCAATTTTACTTAACATTTCCGAAGCTTGTTATTCTTAGCTGATAAAAATAAGGATTAGAGTTCTTCTTTGTCAAGCTATTCTGAGGATTAAAAGAACAGACCAAGTGCCTGCAGTCACACTCATATACCATGGAGGGGCCTGATGTGCTGCAGCTGCTCAAAAGGAATTTGTCACTGCCTCCAATGCTTCAAATGCACAAATCCTTCCACACATGAGTTCTGCTTCCAGAAATGAATCCTGTGGGCAGACAGGTGTTCCAGGATGTTCACTGCAGCTCTAACACTGCAGCTCTAACTGTACTGACAATAATGAAAATAATTACATCTCCATCAAAAAGAAAATGCTACTTTAAAAAAAAAGAACAAGAAGGATTGTATATGAATTGGCAATGGTAAACCTTTTGAAACATATAGACAAAAAATAATTTTATTGAAAATACGTAGCCTTAAACCCTTCTATGACAAAACAAAATATAAAAATTATAAATGTGTATGTCTATATACAGAAGAAATTGTTAATAGCTACCTATGATGAAGCCAACAATATTTAAGGGGAAAATAAAATAAACATAATTTTCACCCTTGTATCTATATGCTCCCCTACCCTTTAAAATTTTTATCGTAAGAGTATATTCATATATTATTTGTATAATAGGATAAATGTATAGAATGCCTGGCATACAGTGGATGATAACTTTTTCCTTCTGTCTTTATACCTGTATGCTTAGTGTTATGTTTATTATTACATTTACTATTACTATAAATGTAATTATAACCTTAGACAGAATTTTAGAAAACAAATATTGTCTCAGTGACTATTGCACCCCATCGGAGAGCTTTCCCATAGAGCTTCAAAGCTGGTTGTTGGTTTATGACCTGCACTACATCCCACAGCCTGAGCTAAAGCACAAACAAAGGTTCATAAAAGTACATAAAGACAAGGCAGGAGTTGTCTCCCTCACCTCTGTTTGTGGTGCCATTTGTCTCCCTCTTAAAAATGCAATAAAGACAATAAAGCGAAATCAGCTGTGGAAAATGAAAGAGCCCTCTATTCATAAAGGCAATTCAAATGAGAAAAGCCTTTTAATGTGGATGGGACAAGTCTGACGAAAAGTAGTGGGAGAGAGACACATAAAATCCTTAAGACAATTCATTAACCACAGATTATTAGAGGCAACTCAAACCTTTCCCCCCAAATGTGCTTTATGGTCTAACCATCAGATTGATGGATGCCCTTAAGCAAATTCTCAGACTGATGTGTCTGCTGAAAACAAGGTAGCAAAAGCAGTATCTTCAATTATATGGTCTACCTACTGATCCGGGGTCCTTGGAGGAGATGCTGCTCCATATGAAGCATTATACAGCATACAGCACAGTATACATGGAGAGCCAACAGACTCACACTTTTATCTGACTTCTTGCTCCACTTCAACTAACTCATCTTGCTGAATGAACACATTCATGGTCTTTGGAAAGCTAACCACCTCATTTCTGGATCACGCTATCTAAAATGAAGGTATATTTGGATGTTTGCTTAACCTATCTCTCATAGATGGCACAATGGTTAGATGCTTGTAAACAGAAAACAAATCATGTAATGACTCCAAATTGTTCCCATTAAATCATGCCAGCCACCAATTAATTGAGCAGTGTTGTTGCCAGCAATAATTGTGGGCACCTAAGAGCCACAACTTCCTACTATCTCTACTTCCCAGTTTGGGTGACTTCAAAAGCAATAAGTTGAGAAGTTCATCATGTGATGGGAACAAAATATAACTTTATATTTTTATGCCACTACCATTTAATTCCAAGGACTGAAGTCCCAATTTCCAGATGAAAAATTTTGCAGATACCCTTCCATTAGAATTGGCTTGTTATAAACTTGTTCAGTGTCTATTTAGCCCCTTCTTTAGTGATCCACCCTCTGCCTCCCAGGGAGAGGTCTTTACTTTGCCTCGGGATCTAATTGAAGGAAACTTTCACCTGTGAAGTGACAGTGCAAACTCAGTACTGCCCTCTGCTGGTCCTGTCATCAAAGGCATGAGGAAACCAGTCTGACCCACCATTACAGGGAACATCCTTGAAAGCCATCCTAGTCATCCTGTTAGAGCACCAAACATCTCACATTATGCATAAATAGATTCAGCCTAATCTCCTCATGCTTCTTTATTTCCAAACACAATCCATGCTTTGCAGGGTGAATGAGGATTCACTCAGAAATGTGACTGTAAGACTTGGCAAGGATCATAATTGGCAAGAAAAGCTTCAGTCATGTTCACTAGATCAATCTGATTGAGGCCCTACAAGGTTATTAATTTTGGAAGGGTTTTATCACAGAGAATCAAAACCAAAAAGTCCATGTGACTGAGATTCCAAAGGGCTGTTTTAACCTTTTTATTTTTGAGGCAGAAAGATACACACATAAAGAGAATTCCAATTCATTGGTGATAGTTTACTCTCCAGTGCCCACATGACTGGGGGAATAAATCCAGGAGCCAGAAACTCCATGTAGGTAAGTCTCCCACATGGGTGGCAGGAGTGCAATTACTTGAATCATCATCTGTTGCCTCCTAGTGTCTGAATTAGCAAGAAGGAGGAATTCCCAGCTTGAATCCAATCAAACTCAGGCATTCCCATATGGAATACAGGCATCTTAACCGCTAGATCAAATGCACAGCATATCCCCTACACACACACACACACACACACACACACACACAATTCTATGTGAACTCTTCTGCCAGCTATATTCTAATAACAAAAGGAAGACAAATTTCAGGAATATCATTTTCTCTTTAGGTACAGGTTTTACTGAAAGAATTGGGGGGGGGGGATATAAGTTTTCAAAAGTGTGTTTCTTCTCCTGGGGCATGTATGTCCTACCATACCCTGGGGCAGCTATCCTTGAATACGGTCAAATTTCAACAATCTTCCACATCCAAGTTCTTATTCTCCTGCAGCTTTGTTATTGACCATTACGAACTGATATCAAAAACTAAACTGAAAGTGTTTGAATTATACTCTGTGTTAACCCAAACTCCAGGATTTCTGGGATAGCAAAGTAAATTATGTTTTACAAAACAGGAAGTTCTAATCATTAGAATGACTGACATCAAGAATGACTGACAATGCTTCCTGGGGGAAAAACACATAAAAATTAAAACACCAGAAACAGAACAGCGTTGCCCTCAGGATAACTACCTAGCAAATTCAGACAGTTCTAACTAGTTATGGCTCAATCCTTGGTCTACTATGTGTGTCTGTTACCTATTGGTAAAATAATTAGTTTGAATTTGATAATCTCTAAAACTACTTCCAGATTTAAGATGTCATCCCCTATAAGATGTTGACTTATCTTTTAAAATTTATCTTTTGGTAAGATCCAAGATGGCTGAATAGGGAAAAAGACAGCTGATTTGGGCCACAGAAGGATAACAGAAGAAAAGGAGAGGAACTGTGTTCCCAGGGAGAAAATGGGAGAGAAATTTGCAGTGGAAATTTTACAGAAGGAAGAGTGATTTAATGCAATAGTGGGGAAGATACACTCATTCAGTAGCAAGCAGGAAACCATTAGCAGCTCCCACAGCCAGTGGCTGGAGGAGATGCTATCTTCTTGGAGCAAAGTGAGAAAAATCTGTGGCAGCTCATGTCACTGGTAATAATGCCTGACAGAGAACCTCATGACCTTGAGTCCAGCCTGCCTCACTGGCAGGGAGCAGGGTACCCACCTATCCCATGGAGGGAGAGCACACTGCTTCCTTCCCATCCCCCTCAAGGGCACCCATAAGAAAGCATCTAATTTCTTATTAGGATAAAGCACCTAATAGGCAAGTAGAGGCTGTTGCTGATCGCCCCACTGGGGGATTTCATCAGAGGGATAAATCTGTGGTCCCCACTGACTTTGAGTCTGGCCTGGAAGGTTGGTAGGGGCTGGATAACCACTTAGGGCTGTGAAGTGTTCCCCTTTTCTCACTCTATCAAAGTGACTGGATTCGACTTGCCAAGGCAGAGAACTGACCAACTTCTATCAGGTAGGGAGCTGGCTCACACCAAGGCTCTATGCATGGATGGCAGAGGCTCACAGGATTACAAATGGATCCCCTACTCCTTGTGACTGTGAGAGCACTGCTCACTATCAGTGTGAGAATACTGTGACTGCACAACAGGGTGTGGATTGTGGTTTGGTCTTGGTATAATTCTGTGTCTAGATTCAGAGGCTCAGAGTTCCTTGAGTGCCCAAGTTGGGACATCGCAGAAGATTTTGTGCTCACACTAAGGAGCACACAGATCTTTTGTTCATTTCTTGCACCTGCACGGGTGGGGTAAGTAATCACTGAGGACTCAACCATCAATGTTGGCACAACTTGGCAGAAAGGGGGTTAGACTGTGATAGCATCAGCCAACCCAGTAAGACAATAGAGATCTGCCATGCATACCTTGGGTGTCACTCTAGACTCTTGCCCCATTCTCAAGCACTGACAAGAGCTAACCCACCCCACCCAGCAATACCTCTGGAATCTTGCTGAAGGAGCAGACACTCCACTAATCTACAAAGGCATAATTCAAAGATAAAAGCCTCAGAGGAGAAACTAATGTGTGTTTCCACAGATGTCTAAAAAAATAGAAAGATAAAAAAAATGAGCAAGGAATACAACATGACACCCCAAAATAAACATAGTAGTAACACTTCAATATTAGAATACAAAAACAAAGAGATTGATGAACTGCTTGAAAACGAATTCAAAAGAATGATCACAAGATTTATCAAAAACACAGAGAAACAAATACATGAGTTAAAGAAATACATGCATGACATAGAAAAGAAACACTTTTGGGAGATAGACATATCGAGAGAAATCAATCTAGAATATTATAAATTAGTAAGAGGAAAGAAATAATAAAAATTAGAATAAATGAAAATGAAAGAAAAAAGGTTATAAAAGATCAATAAGATGAAGGCCTGTTTTTAAAAATTAAAATAAAATTGATATTCCATTGGCTCAACTAACCAAAAAAAGAGAGAGAAAAAACAAATCAATATAACTGAAGATATAACAATGCATACCAGGGAGGAACCAAGATGGCGGTATAGCAACAAGACATCCTGAGTCAGGGGGGTGGGGTGGGAGATAGATAGTTAATAAGGACTGGGGATACAGGCTGGTGATAGAGGCAGGAGTTTCAAACAGAGAAGCCAGGAGACCAGAAGAAATTGATCAGGACCACACAGAGAGAGCAAAGAATCACTGAACCATAGCAGAGGTGCAGTGGAGAAGCCGAATGGAGTGACTGAGGCCATGCCCTCCCCCCTCCCCGGGCAGACCAGGTGACACAAGGTGGCAAGTCCATGGATCCATGGTTAGCAGAGGGCAGGAGAACCAGGTGAACTGTTTGAAATTCCAAGAGAGAAGAATAGAGGAAAAGATGAAAAACTCGGCATACTAACCCTGGCCATCCACGTCTCCCCATACCCACAATTGGACCTGCAGCTGGCTGGGAGAAGCCATATTATCTGCTTACATCTCCAAATGTAAACACGGTTCTATATTTGCCTTCTGTGTGCATGTTCTTCTGTGTGCACGGTTCTACCATATTTGCATACATGTGTGCAATTGTGGGGCCACTTCACCACATACCACCCACCCGGAAACAAAGATCACAACATTTCAAAGTAATTCCCCACCACCACCACATGAACTGTACGATGGCAGGAAGCTCTAAACATTGAAATCCCTAGCTCATATCACACACCAGAGCCTGGTCCAAGTGCTGGGCTTAGTGCATCAGAGCTCTTCTATCTGCCCCCATCATCATCAAGAAGCAAGCATCCAAGTTCAGGAAATAAACAGAACTCCCAATACACACGCCCAGAAAAGATCCTTACCTAGACACATAGTGGCAAAGCTCTCCTCAGTAACACATAAAGAAAAGATAGTAAAATGTGCCCAAGAGAAAAGCCAAGTTACATTCAGAGGAAACCCGATTAATCTCACCCCAGACTTTTCATCACAAACCCTATAGGCAAGGAGAGGATGCAAGACATACTCCAAATTCTAAGAGAAAAATTGTCAACCCAGACTACTGTACCCTGCAAAACTCATTTATGAATGAAGGAGAAATGAAGATCTTCCACCGCAAACAGAAATTGAAAGAATTTTTAAGTAAACGCCCAGCATTAGGAAACATGAAAAAACACATGCTACATACAAATGTAGAAAAGGAACATCGCTAGAAAACTAGATAATTACCCAGCAAAAGAACAAATGAAATCCAAAATACATAAACAGAACTATTTACAGGAACATGGCAGGGCAAAGTCGTACTTAATAATAGTAATGCTGAATATAAATGGTCTCAACTCCCCAGTTAAAAGACACAGAATGGCTGATTGGATTAAAAAACAAAACTCATCTATTTGCTGCTTACAAGAAACATATCTTACCAACAAAAATGGATGCAGACTGAAAGTGAAAAGATGAAGAAAAGATAATCCATGCCAACAGAAACCAAAAAATAGCTGGTGTGGCCATCCTAATATAAGACAAAATAGACTTTAATAAAAAACCATCAAGAGAGACAAAGAAGGACACAAAATAATGATCAATGAATGCATATGCACCTAACCACAGGACACCTGGCTATTTAAAATAAATGTTAAAGGATTTTAAGGGAGATATAGATCCAAATATAATAATAATGGGGGTTTCAGTACCCCACTCTCAGCAATGCATAGATCAACGAAACAGAAAATCAGTAAGGAAACATCAGAGATAATTGACACAACAGACCAAATAGACCTAGCAGAAATCTCCAGAACTTTTCATCATACAGTTAGAGAATACACATTCTTCTCAGCAGTGCAAGGAACTTTCTCTAGGATGGACCACATAGTAGGCCATAAAGCAAGTCTCAGCAAATTCAAAATAATCAAAATCATACCATGCATATTCTCAGACCACAATGAAGCTGTAAATCAGCAACTCAGGAATCTCTAGAACATATGCAAACACATGGAGACTGAACAACATCCTCCTTAATGAACAGTGGATAATAGATGAAATCAAGAGCAATCAAAAAATTTCTGGAAACAAATGAAGACGACAAGACAAAATACCAAAATTTGTGGAATACAGCAAAAGCAGTGTTAAGAGGAAACCTTATAGTGATTGGTACCTACATCAAGAAATTGGAAAGGCATCAAATAAATGAACTATCTATGCACCTCAAGGACCTAGAAAAAAAAAACAGCAAACTAAACCCATAACTAGTAGAAGAAAGGAAATAATTAAAAATAGAGAAGATCAGCAAAGTTGAAACAAAAAAATATAAAAGATCAGCAAAACAAAGAGCTGTTTTTTTAAAAAATAAACAAAATTGACACACCATTGGCCCAACTAAGCAAAAAAGGAGAGAAGACCCAAATCAATAAAATTAGAGATGAAAAAGGAAGTGTAACAACTGACACCACAGAAATAAAAAGAATCGTCAGAAATTACTACAAAGAGCTGTATGCCAACAAACTGGGAAACCCGGAAGAAATGGATAGATTCCTTGACACACACAACCTACTTAAACTGAGCCATGAAGACATAGAAAACATAAACAGACCCATAACTGAGACAGAAATTGAGTTAGTAATAAAGCCCTTTCCAACAAAGAGAAGCCCAGGACCAGATGGCTTCACTTCTGAATTCTACCAAACATTTAAAGCAGAACTAATTCCAATTCTTCTCAAGCTATTTAAAACAAGTGAAAAAGGGAATCCTCTCAAATTCCTTCATGAAGCCAGCATCAACTTAATCCCCTAAAACTGGAAAAGATGCAACAGAGAAAGAAAACTATAGACCATTTTTCCTGATGAACAGAGACACAAAAATCCTCAACAAAATCCTAGCCAATCGAATTCAACAATACATCAGGAAGATCATTCACCCAGACCAAGTGTAATTTATCCCTGGTATGTAGAGATGGTTCAACATTCGCAAATCAATCAATTTGATACATCACAAAGCAAACTGATGAATAAAAACCACATGATTATCTCAATAGATGCAGAGAAAGCATTTGATAAAATATAACACCCTTTCATGATGAAAATGCTAAGAAAATTTAGTCTAGAAGGTACATTCCTCAACATAATTAAGGCAATTTATGACACACCCATTGTCAGCATCCTACTGAATGGGAGAAAAATTAGAAGTATTCCCACTGAGATCTGGAACCAGACAAGGATGTCCACTCACGCTATTGCTATTCAATATAGTCCTGGAAGTTTTAGCCAGAGCCATCAGGCAAGAAAAATAAATCAAAGGGATCAGATCAGTAAGGATGAAGTCAAACTATCCTTATTTGCAAATCTCAATCCTGGGAATTTACCCAAACCAAAAGAAATCAGCATATGAAAGAAATATATGTACACCTATGTTCCTCATATTATTTTTTGAACATTTTACTTAGTGTAGGGTTAACTTTATGATCATTAAGTAAACTCTAAATAGATATTTTTAAAAATTAAGCATGGGAATAGGAGAGGGAGGGTTGGAGCACATGTGGGAGGGAGTTAGGGTGGGAAGTACCACTATGTTCTTAAATCTGCATAAATGAAATATATGAAACTTGTATAACTTGAAATTTAAAAAAAATGATCGGGGCCAGCACTGTGGTGTATTAAGTAATGCCACCTACTGCAGTGTCAACATCCCATATAGATGTCAGTTTGAGTGCTGGCTGCTCCACTTCTGATCCAGCTCCCTGCTGATGTGCCTGGAATGGCATCAAAGAATGGCCCGAGCCCTTGTCCCCCTGTAGTCATATGGGAGACTTGGAAGAAGCTCCAGCCTCCTGGCTTCAGATGGGCCCAGCTGTGGTGGCCACAGACATTTGGGGAGTGATTCAGTGGATGGAAGACCTCTCTCTCTCTCTGCCTGTGCTTCTCTGTAACTCTGCTTCTTAAATAAATAAATAAATCTTTAAAAATTGATTATCTCCATAGATGCAAAGAAAGCATTAGATAGAATACAATATACCATTTTAAAAGGATTTATTTATTTGTTTAAAAGAGTTACACAAAGAGAGAAGGAGAGTCAGAGAGAGAGAGAGAGAAGTCTTCCACCTGCTGGTTCACTCTCCAATTGGCTACAACGGCCAGAGCTGTGCTGATCCAAAGCCAGGAACCAAGGGCTTCCTCCAGGTCTCCCACGAAGGTGCAGGGGCCCAAGGACCTGGGCCATCTTCCACTGCTTTCCCAGGCCATAGTAGAGCAGAAAGCTGGTCAGAAGTGGAGCAACTAGGACCTAAACTGATGCCAACATGGGATGCTGGCACTGGAGGCGGTGACTCCACTCACTACACCACAGCACCAGCCCCCAATATACTTTCATGATTAAAAAAAAAAAAAACCTCCAGAAAATTGGGCACATAAGGAACATTCCTCAATACAACCAAGGCAATTTATGACAAACCCATGGCTAGCAACCTACTGAATGGGAAAAAGCTGGAAGCATTCCCTCAAAGATCCAGAACAAGACAAGGATACCCACTCTCATCATTGCTATTCAATACACTTCTGGAACTTTTAGCCAGAGCTATTAGGCAAAAAAAAAAAAAGAAAGAAAGAAATCAAAGAGATACAAATTGGAAAAGAGGAAGTCAAATTATATCTGTTTTCAAATGACATGATCCTATATATAGGGAAACAAGACTCACTAAGATGGAGCTGGCGCTGTGGTATATTTGACTATGCTTCCACCTGCAGTGCCAGCATCCTTTATGGGTACCAGTTCATGTCCCAGCTGCTCCTCTTCTGATTCTGCTCTCTGCTTTAGGCCTGAGAAAAGCAGTGGAAGATGGGCTAAGTGTTTGGGCCCATACATCCATGTGGGAAACCTAGAGGAAACTCCTGGTTCCTGGCTTCGGATCAACCCAACTCCAGCCATTTAGGGAGTGAACAAACAGATCTAGATCCTTTCTCTGTCTCTCCCTTTCTCTGTCTGTCACTCTGCCTCTCAAATAACTAAATAAAATGTTTTTAAAAATATTTAAGAAAAAATAAAAAAAATACTCACTAAGAGACTAATGGAACTCACAAGAAATTAGTAAGCATATGGAGGTTGTCTACTTCTGCACTCTATGGTTTGAATGTGGTTTGTCCCTGTCAAAATCACGGAGAGATTGAGTTCACGGGAACAGTATTTGGAGGTAGAAACTTTAAGAGAGACTTTAACCACAAGAGAAATGCACTTATGAGTGACTCGATGCTTTTCTCTTGGGAATAGGTTAGCTATCATTAAGTTTGGCATCGTTTGCTCTTGTTGATAGGCACTTGCTGCTCTTCCAATATGAAGCACTCTCTAGAATTAGAGTGGATACTGGAACTTTCCCTTGGACTCCCAGAAACATGGGCCCAAATCAATTTCTTTCTTTACAAATTATCCAGTCTCATGTATTCTTTCAAACAGCAACAGAAAATGGGCAAAGATGCTTCATATAATTGAAACTTTCACAATGATTCTTAAAGAAAAATATTTTTCAAAAAAAATTTAATCATAAGAGGGGAAATAGAAGTGTTTTTGCTCATGTTTGTTTCTCAGTATTTAGTTTGTTTATATTCTTTTGAGACTGGATAATACACCAGATATATTTTATTTTTTTAAAGATTTATTTATTTATTTGAAAGTCAGATTTACACAGAGAAAGGAGAGGCAGAGAGAGAGAGAGGTCTTCCTTCTGATGGTTCACTCCTCAATTGGTTGCAACGGCCAGAGCTGCGCTAATCCAAAGCCAGGATACAGGAGCTTCTTCAGGTGTCCCACATGGGTGCAGGGGCCCAAGGACTCGGGCCATCTTCTACTGCTTTCCCAGGCCATAGCAGAGAGCTGGGTCAGAAGTGGAGCAGCTGGGATTAGACCCAGGACCCAGATGGGATGCTGGCACTTCAGGCCAGGGCATTAACCTGCTGTACCACAGCACTGGCCATATCAGATATATCTTAAAGTTTTCTGGGCATCTCCCTTTACCACTGACATGTATATAAATGAAAGAGCAATCTTACCATGAGTTACCTTCCTGGAAATGCAGTGTTGTGATAAATCTGTGACACTTTTCATAGTCTCAGGGTGACACCATGTAGCCCTTTCATAAATGAGAAGAAGCTATGAAATAGCCAAAACACCCTATTATATAAATACTTTCGAAAAATCTTTAATATTCTATATTTTAAAAGTACATTATTACATCTGATATAAAGTCAGAATGTAAATTGCATCAGATGTGAGCAGAATTATGGTGTAATAAGAATATACAGCACAATTGGATAGTGAAATAGCTCTCTGAATCTCACTGAAATGTGTTGCATCACCAAGAGCAGATATAAAACAACAGGTTTAAGAATTTGGCAAGGCAGAATACACAGAATACACATAAGGAATATAAAAATACTTATACAAAGCAAAACATACAGCAAAGTGCAAAAATTATTTTTAGTAACTATATTTGTGGTAATGTTGATACTATTATTCTATGTCAGGTAGATGAATATTTTTAGATAACTGCTTTTTGGCCATTGGGCTAAGATCAAGTATAGTATAATGTTAAAGTAAGTATGTAATTATGTTGTATTATTTAAAAACCAAATTTTTTGTAAAGAACAAAAGAGATACATATGTAACACCTGTAATTCTAAATCTGAACTTGTGATATAAACTAAAAATTGTAGCAGGATTTAATCCATGGACTCTACTACAATGACTCAATCCAATGCAATTACCTGTCAAAAGTCCCATCCCCAGACAACATAATTGGATGATGGCTTCATCCACTTAGTTCCATTACATAAGAATTCATGGACTGCACCCTTTAGTTTCACAGGATAAATATTCAAACCTTAGCATTAAGGATATGCATGTACACATGTGAAATGGTAACTGACTTTACCATCTAGACAAAGGTTATGAAATGGTAATTCTGGAAAACCAAGTATAAGGATACATAGGAAAGAGGTAAAAGTTGGGGGTTGGGGGCTGGCACTGTGGTGCACTAGGTTAATCCTCCACCTGTGGCACTGGCATCCCATATGGGTGCCAGTTCTAGTCCCGGTGGCTCCTCTTCCAGCCTACTGTGGCCTGGGAAGGCAGTGGAGGATAGCCCAAGTCCTTAGGCCCCTGCATGTGCGTGGGAGACCAGGAAGAAGCACCTGGCTTCTGGCTTCCAGCTTCTGGCTTCTGGCTTCTGGCTTCTTGCTTCGGATCAGCACAACTCTGGCCATTGTGGTCATATGGGGAGTGAACCAATGGAGGGGAGACCTTTCTCTTTCTCTCTTTCTTTCTCTCTCTCTCTCTCTCTCTCTCTCTCTCTCTCTCTCACTGTCTGTTAACTCTACCTGTCAAATAAATAAAATCTTTAAAAAAAAAAGTTGGGGGTTGGTGCTGTGGCATACCAGGTAAAGACACTATCTGTAGTGCCAGCATCCTATATGGTACTGATTCGAGACCAGGCTGCTACACTCCCAGTGCAGCTCTCTGCTATGGCCTGAGAAAGCAGTAGAATATGGCCAAGTCCTTGGGCCCCTGCACCTGGATGGGAGGCCCAGAAGAAGCTCCTGGCTCCTAGCTCCAGATCAGCCCAGCTCTGGTCATTGCAACCATTTGGGGAGAATGATGGAAGACTTTCTCTCTCTCTCTCTCTCTCTCTCTCTCTCTCTCTCTCTCTGCTTTTACCTCTGCCTTCCCTGTAACTCCATCTTTCAAAAAAATTCATAAATCTTAAAAAAAGAAGTGAAAGTTAGATACAACCAAGCAGAGATGATGTCTTCACCATTATGTATCAATCAGCCTCTCACAGCCATCCAGGGGCTTGCATAATAGGGGTAAGGAATAGGTTTGCCAAAGTCATAGACACAGTCCACAAAATGATTCTACTAAAGCTGACCTAATCACTAACAAATGCCCAGTCTTTCAGCAATAGAGGCCAGTGCTGAACCTCTGGTATGATATCAACTTTCAAGTAGAACAATCAGTGTCTCGGTGGCAAACTGATCATGCACCTTCTACCTTGAAAATGGCAATGCAATGTTTTGTATTGACTGGCATTGCTCATATTCTAGATATCAGTTTATCTGTATATGCTCAATGTCTCAAACAGCACTATTGCCTGTAATTATTTCCTAAAGATGCCAAAACAAACTGACACAAAATCAGGAGATTAAAATAACAAAAATATACCTATTTTTCACAGTTTGGGAAGCAAAAAGTCTGAAATGGTAAAGCTGTTCTCTTCTGAGGATTCTAAAATGAATTCATCCCGTGGACCTGAGGTAGAATCCATCCCATTCCTCTCTTCTAGCTTCAAGTGGCTTCTGGCAATTCTTGGCATCCCTTGGCCTACAGACATCATGACATTCTCTGCTTCCATGATTACACTATCTGCTCCTCTCAGTCTTTACCTCTTCTCTTCTATTAAAAGGACACTTTAAAAAATGTAGGCATACCCTAATTCAAGAAGATGATTTTTGGTTCCTTGTATTTTTTAGGCATATGGTCATGTGATTACCAAAGTCATGAAAAGATATTTGTGATTATTTTGAGTAAGGCATGATGTCAAACACCATAGTTCATTGGCAACTGCCAAGATTCCTCATGACTAGACTGGTCCCCATCGTATCTCTAAAAAATATGGCCACATTTTCTCATTCTGAAGGTCTGTGTCTTCAGTTAATTCTAATTATAGTTTTCATTCATTACTATGCATCTTTTTTAGATGGTGATTAACTTACAATAACAAGCTTAATGCTATGCCACACCAGTTATCTCATACTTATTGAAATATTGAATAAATTAAATAAATGGACAAATTAATAGACAAAAATTTTTATGTCCAGTTAAAAAAGAAGTGAATCATTCTCTGTATAAAAAAGTGATGATGTCAAATCGCTGTCCTACAGAGAATACAGAACATGGATGTATTAAATTGATGTTCTACTTGGATAGAGGCCACTTTCCAAATGAATGGGTCCAAACTCTCATTATGAGTATTTGGATATGGTGGTACCATGCTGTGTTTCCTGTAGAAAGCAATTGTTCTGAAGGCCAAAAAGGAACTGCTGTGAAATCTGATGGGACCTTCATCCTATCCAGTTTCCAGACTGTAAAGTGATTGCTCTGGGTTTCTACTATTTCCCATGCTCATTACATTCTTTGTCACCAGAATGGATTTATGTGGTGTCATATTCTACACACATTACAATGTTTGTCAAGATAATGAATAGTCTGAAAATTTGAATTTCCAATACAGTCGGTGAATTATGAAAGTGTGTCTTAAAATATTTCCTCACTCTGCTCGCTCACCCACCAGGCTCAGCTCTCCCTCCTTTCAAAAGCCCAACAGTCACCAGGAAGCAGTCTGAGAGGTCAGCAAAGCAAAGATTAGAATATTGAAAAGGTCAGTGTGGCAAGGCCACTTCTTTAATTCACACCACATTCCGGACATTAAAATTCTAGGTTCTCACTCTTGTGACAAATGAGAATTTTAAAAAATAGCATAAAATTAATCGGCAACACTTTTTAAAGTGACAAATGGTTATTAATTTCTTTGGTATTCATTACAATAACATTAATCATGAAAAACTCTTTGAATGTGAAAGTAGCTGTTATGTGCAGTTCCATAGGAATGTGGTGGTAATTCAGCATTCATTAACGCCCATTTACTACAAAGTGCTATATTAATCCATATTTTTGTGAAAAAACCTACAATAGGGGGAAGATATAAAGGCTGTTCCCTTAGCAGAATTTCCATTTCAATTATGAAGCCAACTTATGTCTTTAGTTAAAACTAAAATTGTAAGTGATCTCTTGATTCCAGCAGCTAGTCCTCTTGATTCCGAGGTCCAATGAGTATGAAAAATCAAGACGATTCTGGTTACCAAGTAGTATAATAATCTTTAAAATTTTATGTCATTGTATAATGTGAATTTGTATATTAGTGACAGATTAATTTAGTAAACTCAAATATATTGAATGTAGTATTCAGAACTCTACCTTACCCGTGGTTTATTATATTGTTGTACATGGTAAAAATAAATGGATGATAGCCTTTCTGGTGACAAAGAGTGTAATACAAGTGAAAAAATGTAAGAAATCCAAAGCAATGGATAAAGTCTGGTAAAAACAAACAAAAAACTCTCTATTGGAGAAAGTAGTAATATAAGTAACATTACTAACAAAATAGCAATAACAATAATATCACCATCATCTACTACTATTGGACATTCACTACATGCTAACCACTGCAATAAGAAACAAAAATGTTTTAATTTAATCCTCTCAACAACCCTAGGACACAAATAAGACTAGTGTCTGCTAATACTAACTGATAGAATCAAAAAGGGAGAGAACGATCCAACATGGGAAGTGGGAGACACAGCAGACTCGGAGAACGGCAGATATCCTAAACAGCACTCTGGCCTCAGAATCAGCACTTAAGGCATTCAGATCTAGCTCAAGAGCCCATGAGAATATTTTAGGCATGGAAAGCTAAGACACTCTGGGGAAAAAAAAAAAGACCTAAATGAAAGATCTCTGTGAGTGAGATCCCAGTGGAACGAATGGGGCCATCAAAGAAGGAGGTACCTTTCTCTGAAGAGAAAGGTCACTTTGACTATGACCTTGTTGGAATAAGATCGAAGTCAGCGAATCCTAAAGGTTTCCATAGCATCGGCAACTCATGACTAGAGCCTAGGGAGATTCCTGACACCATAAACAAGAGTGTCAAATTGTTAAATCAACATCAGGAGTCACTGTGTACTTACGTCTCATGAGGGATCTGTCCTTAATGTGTTGTCCAATGTGAAGTAATGCTATAACTAGAACTGAAACAACAGTATTTTTACACTTTGTGTTTCTGTGTGGGTGCAAACTGATGAAATCTTTACTTAGTATATACTGAATCGATCTTCTGTATATAAAGATAATTGAAAATGAAAAAAAAACTTGGTGTTAAATTGGAAATTGCATAGAAAATTAATCAATTTTTTAAAAAATATCATGTAGGATCTCTGTCCTTAATGTGCTGTACATTGTGATTTAATACTATAACTAGTACTCCAACAGGATTTTTCACTTTGTATCCCTATGTGAGGGCAAACTGTTGAAATATTTATGTAATATGTACTAAACTGATCTTCTGTATATAAAGAGAATTGAAAAGGAATCTTGATGTGAATGCAAGGGGAGAGGGAGCGGTAAAGGGGAGGATTGCGGGTGGGAGGGAAGTTATTGGGGGGGGGAGACATTGTAATCCATAAGCTGTACTTTGGAAATTTATATCCATTAAATAAAAGCTTTAAAAAATTTTAAAAAATTAAAAAAAGAATATAATAGGACACATGTCTTAATAAAAAAAAAAACCCTAAGAAAACAGCACTATTATTATCTCTATTTTATACAAATGAAGAAAGCAAAAAAAGAGCATGCAATCAGTCTGACTCCAGGGTCCCTCTGAGGAATTAGACTTGCCTCTTGTGTGGCCAGACTGTTTACACTAACATCAAGTAAGATGGTGGAGTAAAAATAACGCACTTTGATCTAGAAATTTTTAAAAGAAAGCTCAATTTCCTAAGGATTTAGAGAGAACAAGGAAGTTGCCATCTAAGCTTTCCAATAAAATGTTTGCTATAACAGGTACCAGGCTATGCTGAAGCCTTCAGCCTCCAGGCATCCAGATGGGGTACAGGTAGCTAAATTCAACAGGTTAGTTTCAACCCCAATCTGGCTGTTCAGAGGGTGCTGGAGAGGGACAGAGTCTGAGGAACTGCACAACTTCAGGGCACTGGCAAGGTAAGTAATACCTGTCAGTGCTGCTTTGTGCCGTCTGGCTGAATGTAAGCGGGAAGGTGCTGTGGTATTTGACAATACACATACTTCATAAGCCAGCTGCAAAGCACAGCACTACTGCTGAAATGGGGGAAAAAGCCAACAAAGCCTCCAGAACCTGTCATATTGAGGGCAGCTGAAGAGCACTTCTGGCCAACTCAATAAATGATCAACTGGGAGTAAGGTGGTTTCCTAGGAGCAATTGACTGGTATGTCCAGCAGCTACAGATTGTGTCTTGAAATCCTGCCTTACTCTGTGCTGAAACTTTGACCAACGTGCAGCTAACATTGCCTTTTGTTAGCAACCCAACTATCTGCAGAGTGACAGCTCCAACAATGCATGCACATTCTTCAAATTAGAACTCCATCATTATTTCTAAATACTTGATATGAAAAAGTTCACTTGCATTTGAATCTTTTCACATTATCACAAGAAATGTCAACATTAGTCCGTGAAAGAAAAAGAAGAGTTGAAAGATTCTTCAATGTAATTTCAACTGTTGTAAATTATAGTGTAATTACAAAAATCATTTTAAGTTTTTTGTAGAACCATTTATGGAATAAAGTTTCTTTGTCGACAGCGACAATTGAGAATTTGAAGACATCAATTCTTGATCAGAAATTCTAGGGAGTCACTTCCAGCATTTAACCCTATTATTGAAGAGTTATGTTAATGGAAGAATGTTCAGATTTCTCAATAAAATAAATGAAAAGAATGTATCTGGAATTTTATAAATATCTAATATTTACTGCATTCTTTCTCATTGTTTCATATGTATTGTTCATACAATAATATAACATGAAGGAAAAGTAATGGCTGTTTTCACCAAGCCCTAGGGAAAAGTCCCTAAATCCTCTTCAGCATAACCATATAAATATTCTCATGTAAAGGTAGGAAGCCATAGCCCTTCTCCAGAGGGAACTTGCAAAAGGAAGAAGACACAGCAGGCATGAAGCTCACCAACCCAAAGCAACAGCATCCTGGGAAGAAAGGAGAGCTTTAAAGTCCCCCTGCCTTTCTAAATGCTTTGAAATATTTATCATGCCCATGAAGAGTTTTTGAAAGTGATCAATTCTCACCAGATTAAAAAGTAAACTCAGCAAAGAATAGGGAATCAGGTTTTGAACTTGACAGGCCAGGGGATGCTGCCTGGAGCCTGACAAAATCCTCTCTTTGAAGATATTTGTGATACCATTCAGCACCTGGCACCTGTACTGGGGCAAGAAGCCTTTGTGTTTGTTCTGATTCCCAAATCCCTGCCTTTCTCAAGGTCTGCAGTGAGTATCCAGGATCACTGCCTTGGTTACCCCTTAGTGACAAAACAAAGGAACACACGTTCTGTGGCTCCACGGTGAACCCTGGGTGTCTTATCTGTATGTGACCTTATGAACAAGGGCTACTCCACGGAGGCAGTGGGGGACAGAGAGGGACTGCCCCTGCCTCCTTCTCTCAACTCCTCTTAAGTAGGCAGAGGGTATGGTAGATGGCAGAGTATTTTGGATTGAGAGCCCCTTGCAGGGAAGGACATTTTGTTCTATAATACTTAAAGCACACATCAGACGGTATATGGGGGCTGGCGCTATGGTGTAGCAGGCAAAATCACCACCCACAGCACCAGAATCCCATATGGTTGCTGGTTCAAGTCCCAGCTGCTCCACTTCCAATCCAGCTCTCTGCTATGGCCTGGGAAAGCAGCAGAAGATGGCCCAAGTCCTTGGGCCCCTTCACTTCTGTGAGAGACGCAGAGGAAGCTCCTGGCTGCTAGCTTTGGATCTGCACAGTGGTGGATGTTGCGGCCATCTGGGGAGTGAACCAGTGGATAGAAGATCTCTCTCTCTCTCTCTCTCTCTCTCTCTCTCTCTCTCTCTCTCTCTCTGCCTCTCTGTAATTCTGCCTTTTTTTAGTTTTTTTCAACTTTTATTTAATAAATATAAATTTCCAAACTACAACTTTTGGATTATAGCTGCTTTTCCCTCAATAACCTCTCTCCCATCTGCAACCATCCCATCTCCCATTCCCTCTCCCATCCCATTCTTCTTCAAGATGCATTTTCAATTATCTTTATATACTTCAACAGACTGTACCCACATAGACACACAAAAAGTAAGCTGGGTGCTCTTTCCAAGCAAGACAGGCTATGTAAAAACTCAATTTCTGCCAGCGCCGTGGCTCACTAAGCTAATCCTCTGCCTGTGGCCCCGGCACCCCAAGTTCTAGTCCAGGTCAGGGAGCCGAGTTCTGTCCTGGTTGCTCCTCTTCTGGTCCAGCTCTCTGCTGTGGCCTGGGAAGGCAGTAGAGGATGGCCCAAGTGCTTAGGCCCTGCACCCGCATGGGAGACCAGGAGGAAGCACCTGGCTCCTGGCTTCGGATCCGGATCGGCACAGCGTGCTGGCTGTAGCAGCCATTTGGGGGTGAACCAACGGAAGGAAGACCTTTCTCCTCTCTCACTAACTCTGCCTGTCCAAAAAAAAATTTCAATATGGTTGCCAAGTGTTACAGTCACAAATAAGATCAAAGTGCTTGGAGCTGCTTTTCTCTGCTGCAAAGGCTGTTTCAGTGATTTCATCTTAAAAGGGGAAACAGAGGGTAAAGTCCATCTTCTAGAGCCCATGGCATCTCCAGGTGTTCTACATTTTCCTGTACAATGAGAATGGAAGACCCAGCACACCGGGGCACTGCAGGAGTTCTCCTGAGCTGTTTGCACAACAGGTCTACAAAAATCAATGATTTGGAGAATTATCTCCTTTCAGAGATATTTTGTGTTTAATTTTAGTGTTGCCAACAGCCTAAGCTGTGACCTAAGCTTTATCGATCATTTCTACCTAGAAATATTTGACAGATAGTTTACTTAATTTTTTAAAAGTATGTAAATTAACAAAGAATACCTGGGAGGTCTGAGGAGATGCTGAAGATAAGGGAAAATATTTCATTTTGCAAGTAATGAAAACAAATATTATATGATAGAATTTTATATCGAGGTTAGCAAAATAATTACAAAAAAATAACATAACTCTCTAGCACCCAATGTTAGGTCAAGTCTACCTTGTTGTAAGTTGGAAACACAATGACTTCGGAATGTAATAAAAATACATGTCAATCAACCTGTATCAATATAATTAAGATTCCTACTTTTTACCTAATAGTTTCTGGAAATTTATATGAAGGAAATATTTTTAAACAATCATTTCAGCATTCTCCACATTTTGTAGAAGCTAATAATTAATCTATTAAAGTTAATAAAATACTACAAGCTTTAAAAAAATGGCAATGAACTCCAATGAACTCCAAGAAAATGTATTTATAACATTGTTAACTAAAAAAATCAGGTCAAAAATGTATAATTCCTATTAGTATAATTACATGAATTGTGGTGTGTACCAACCAAAACTTAAAGACAATAATATGCTAAAATTAAATCAGCTATTCTGTTAGATTTGTAAATTGGCATAATTTGTCTTTTAAAAATACATGTAACTGTTTGTTTATGTTTATGCAATAAAGGTACATTAAATAGACAATTAACTCTTGGGTATTACTGAAAATTCTATAAACAACAAAATATATCTTACTTTACTACACTAAAAAGATAATAAAATCAATGGTATTCTGTTTAAGTTATTAGAAACTATATGATGATGGCCAAGCCACTTAACCTCTCTCAGCCTTTACTTCCTCATTTACAAAATGGATATAATTCTTGTCACTGTCTCACAGATTTTGCACTGCTCAGGAGAGCTAATGCATATCAAAGCACTTATTAATTAAAGGTTTAAAATAGAATTTGATAAAATAGATTTTGAAATAGAATAAAATAGAATTTGATAAGCCTAGATTTTGAAATTTCAGAATTAGAATTCATACAATAATTAGAATATAACAACTACAACTTTATTAACAATTACTAAGTATCAGACAATATTTATACATTTTCACTCATCTTTTGTAACAATTGGAAAAACAAACACAATCAGGAAAACATTGTTCAAAATAATTAGGAAATATGTCAAAGACAGTACAGAAATAAGCAATACCTGGTATAACCAGAGTTTAAGTGAAAATTCCTGGATACGGGCTGGTGTGCAGTATAGTGGTTAGGATGACACTTGAAATGCTAACAACTCTAGTAAGAATACCTGAGTTTGTACAATTTGGGACATGCTCAATCGAACTTGCCCCAAATGATGGAGTTAGAAACGTGCCAGGGGATCCCAATACAATCCCATCAAGATGGCATGTACCAATGCCATCTCACTAGTCCAAGTGATCAATTTAAGTTCACAATTGATCACACTGATAGGTCTAAGAGTCAAAGGGATCACACAAAAAGACTAGTGTCTGCTAATACTAACTGATAGAATCAACATGGGAAGCGGGATACACAGCAGACTCATAGAATTGCAGATGTCCTAAATAGCACTCTGGCCTCAGAATCAGCACTTAAGGCATTCAGATCTGGCTCAAGAGCCCATGAGAATATTTTAGGCATGGAAAGCTAAGACACTCTGGGGAAAAAAAGAAGAAGAAGAAGACCTAAATAAAAGATCTCTGTGAGTGAGATCCCAGTGGAATGAACGGGGCCATCAAAGAAGGAGGTACCTTTCTCTGAAGAGAGGAGAGAACTTCCACTTTGACTATGACCTTGTTGGAATAAGATCGAAGTCGGCAAATCCTAAAGGTTTCCATAGCATCGGCAACTCATGACTAGAGCCTAGGGAGATTCCTGACACCATAAACAAGAGTGTCAAATTGTTAAATCAACATCAGGAGTCACTGTGTACTTATGTCTCATGAATGGTCTGTCCTTAATGTGTTGTCCAATGTGAAGTAATGCTATAACTAGTACTGAAACAGTATTTTTACACTTTGTGTTTCTGTGTGGGTGCAAACTGATGAAATCTTTACTTAGTATATACTGAATCGATCTTCTGTATATAAAGATAATTGAAAATGAAAAAAAAAACTTGGTGTTAAATTGGAAATTGCATAAAAAATTAATCAATTTAAAAAAATATATATCATGTAGTATCTCTGTCCTTAATGTGCTGTACATTGTGATTTAATACTATAACTAGTACTCCAACAGGATTTTTCACTTTGTATCCCTATGTGAGGGCAAACTGTTGAAATATTTATGTAATATGTACTAAACTGATCTTCTGTATATAAAGAGAATTGAAAAGGAATCTTAATGTGAATGCAAGGGGAGAGGGAGCGGGAAAGGGGAGGGTTGCGGGTGGGAGGGAAGTTATTGGGGGGGGGGGGGAGACATTGTAATCCATAAGCTGTACTTTGGAAATTTATATTCTTTAAATAGAAGCTTTAAAAAAAAAAGAATGCCTGAGTTTGAATCTCTGTTCTGTTTCACATCCAGCTTCCTACTGCTCCACACCCTGGGAAGAAGCAGTCATGGCACAAGTACTTAGGTTCCCTACCACTCACATAGGAGATATGAATAGATTTCCTGAATTTTGATTTAATCAGCAGATGTTCATTTTTTTTTCTCTCTTCCTCCCCTCCTCCCTCTCTCTCGTTCTCTCTCTCTCAAAAATAAATAAATAAAACACTAACTTTTTTTCATTAACTGGAAGCCCAATGTTAACCAACTATGTGATGCTGAGATTTTGCCACTTCTGTGATCTTAGCCTCTATTAGTAAAAGTGTGATGTTTTGAAAACAAGTAGGATATCATCACCACTCAGGCACCACACAAGGATACTGGCGTCACACATGTAAGTCATTTTTAAAAAGCCATATTTGTAATAAAACTAGAAAAGCACACAAAATGGGAAGGTCTTTGAAAACCATATAATAGAAACAGCAATTAAAGAAATAAGGGATTGATTGGAAGGAAGGAAATAAAAAAAAAGCTGTAACTACCTGGCTGCCATTTTTAAGCAGACTTCCATTGTGTTTTTTGGGCATAAATAACTATAAGACAATTACTTGAATGGAAGAGCACATCAACTTCTTCCAAACAAGGAAATTTATCCTCCCAGGCAGTAAGCAAAAGTCATTGTTATTGATAAGTGTCTAGCTTGCACTGAACTCTGAAATGTAGAACTGCCAGTATATGCCTGCCTATGTTTGCATTTGAACAGTCAACAGAAGATTCAATATACCAGCCATCAACTTAGAATTTAGGATGTTTTTGTGAAGTGTAATGGGAAAGGAATACAGTGGACTTGACAATATCTTATGAAACGAAAGAGGATGCCCAGCACCTTAAGTGTCCTGTGAGTAAGCCAGCACATTAAATAATAAAAGAAAAAGAAATGAATTGGCATACAGCTGCTAAGAAAAACAAAATATAGAGAAATCTCTAGGCAATCTATGAAATTTTCATTTGGGAAGTCAATTATACTTGTACTAATACTTGCCCTTCCTCTCTCCATCTTTCACTCCCTCTTTGTAATTCTGCTTTAAATAAATAAAATAAAATCTTTTTTAAAAAAATGCTTGCTTCATGGTCTCAGGGTAAGCATCATCAGAATATTGAAGAAAAATATATCATTAGAGGTCTTTCCACAGAAGATGAAAATATTCCTTTACCAGAGAAATTTCCTGCAAAGGACTAGAGTGCTAACACATTATTGAAGAAGGCTTCAAGTTTCAATATACAATGATTTGGTACTTTCAATTATAATTCTCTTCTGACTATAGTCACAGTTATTCCAAGAACCCATAGAAATCATGGGGGTTGCAGCAGGGATTGGTAAAATTAATGTAAAAAGATAGAGAAACTGGGTTATTTTTCATCTAGAGCAGCGTGTTCTCTTGCACTCAACATTTTTATAAGTTTTTACTACCTTCACTAGAGTAAAAAGTACCTCAAATACATTCTTTACTATATGTCTGTATATGTATATATATATATATATACATACTATATATATATAAGATTATATAAAATAAGACCATATATCCTTACAGAACAGATAAGGCAGCTGCTACATATTTTCCATATGTGGAATAAAATATAAATCCATCCTATTCCATAACCTTCATAAATTTTCTTCCTTAAAATGTACCTTGTAAATTAATATTTACTAAATAATCTCATTTTTCATTGATTTATGTAATATATTTCAAACTGCTTTTTGTTTATTTATGAATAATCAATCTCCAATGAAAGATACCATTTAATAGCCCATAACTCTAACTCTGACTCTCTCTTAAAGCCTCAGCATTAAGTTTTAAAAATTAATAAAAACTACCAGGAAAAGATACAAAAAGTTAAAATCATAATCAGCTGCAAACACAATTTCTTATGAGAAGAATTGTAACGAAGCAGGAAAAATAAAAGCTTTCCTTTTGGTTTCTGGTTCACATACCCAGATTTTCTGAATCTCATTTTCCAACCTCAGAGAATAAAAAAGTACCTTTTAGATAGCACTTTTTCGGTATAAGAATTGAAATGTTCTAACAAATAGCCTGACTCACAGTAGATATTCATTAAATGAAGATCCTGTCCTGCCTCAGTAGTATAGGTGTGTGACATATTTGCACAACACTAGTACTCTAGAGATGGTCAGAGGAAGGAAGAGCAGAAGTTATTTCAGATTTCTCACCCTACAGCTCTTAACTCTCAATATTATGGACTCAATTGTGCTCTCCCCTAAACTTCATGTTTACTTCCTAACTCCTAATGTGACTCTATTTGAGGATAGAGCCTGTAGGGATGTAAAAAAAGTTAAGTGAAATCATAAGGATGCGGCTTTATCCTGATAGCATTGCTGAAGAAGAGCAAGAGACACCAGAACTTAGGAGCTCATTTTCCACATGCACACAATTGTACTCACCATGTGAGCACACAGTGAAAAAGGCAGCCAGCTACAAGCCAAGAAGAGAGGCTTCAGCAGAAAACAACATTGACTGTACCATGATGTTGGACTTCCTGCCTCCAGGTCTGTGAGAAAATACAATTATGTTGTTGTACAATCTATAGTATTTAATTACAGTAGCCTGAATAAACTAACACACCCACTCATAAGAGTTCAGTCTTACACACTTCACGATTGAGTTGGCAAGCAAGCACCCCAAACATTATTGCAAAATAAAGTGTCTATCCAACACTTCATGTTCTGACATGAAGACAAGCAAGGGGTTATTTACATTGCATGATGTAAAAATCAGAGATATGACTCCTGTATGGGATTTCAGGGCCATCATGGGGCAGGGGTGGGGGAAGCATGGAATTTACCTGCCTAAGTAGAAACCTGCCTCCTGGCCATTGCTTCATGAGCACCATACTCAGCCACAAAAAGATGTTCTGCCTTACCTTCACCATGTGACATATAAGTATTTACAGCACCTCCTTCCCAGTCTACTGATGCTAACTCCACTGCACATAAAGTTACTAAAGTCAGGCACACTCTCTTGTAACTGTGTGTTTTCCCTTCAAATACATCAAGCCTTAAGCAACAAGAAAGTCTTTATATCCCGCCATAACAGCAGAGACATATGGTTGTCATTGTTTATATGCTATAATTGAGGTTTGACTTTAAGTAGCACATTCACGTATTACCGAGCATGAACTATTCTCTCTAAATTATAGATAGCAGTATTTAGAATGTTTCCAAATTTGCAAATAACTCCATTGTCTGCAGACATGCCATGAAACATATTACATGCAACATTTGCTAAGACTGAAAGTAGATGTCCCTCTCAAGAGCTCTTCTCAGAATTAATGAAATGAAGTTTGTTGAGGTACATAGTTCTCCTTCCTCATACAAAGAGAGGTAAAAAGAAGAAAGATGGCTGTGCCTCTGTCTTCAGGATCACCTTGCTTATTAGAACATTAATTTAGTCTTTGATAACTGACTCACATCAAATGCTTAAAGAGTAATTTTTCCTCCCAGGAATAAGTGAATTCTAAAAGAAGGTTCCAGAGAAGGCACTGCTTAAACCCAACAATGTGCAGGTCTGGCTCAGTTTAGAGTCCATGAGAACAGCATATTGCAATGAAATTTCAAGTGCGAGAATTTATTTGCAAGCCAAACCAAAAAACGCTGACAGAACAGCAGGGAGGTGATATAGGAAATAAAGAGTCCAATAAAGGTTATGTCCTAAAACAAGTTATCACTATGGACAAGGGTTTAATTCACATAGCAAACAAGAAAATGGTTTAGAACATGGACCTTAAAGTTATTCCCCCCATGGAGGAGACAGTGGCTTACTTATTACCCACCTAGAGGTCCATGGGGAATTTATGGCAAATGTGACTGGCGGGATGAACAATCAAAAAATGATCAACAGCCAGATAAGGCATCCAGGAGAGCTGCAGGTATGGGTTGTAGAAGTTTGGAAGTCATGTGTGATGCATTATTGCACCAGATTATGGTTAAGAAAATAATATCTGCTACTTGGTCCTTTGGCTTACTGATTCACTAATGAATTATTACCTCCTTTCAAAAGTGATTTCAATCCCATAAATTTACCTTTAATGAGGAGATGAAATTAAGTTTCATGGCTTTTCATAAGCCTAAGAAGCTCCTATGAGAAAAAAAAATTAAAGTAATCTATAGATTCTTGAAGAGGTTAAAATTCTTTGCATTTTAAGGATCTCTAATATAATCACAGAACAATCTGATTTTAGTCTTTTGGAAAATGACTTTCTAAACCAATCTTTCTAACTACTCTTTGAACAACAAAAATTTGAACTAATCAAGACTGGATATTTAAAGGTTGTTCTGTTTATCAGTTTTGTTTGATTTTTGATATGACAATAACATTTTAAGTGGTCACTAAACAATAGGTTGAAGACATTTAGCTTTACATTTTTCCAGCTAAGAATGCAGCTTCTTAGCATAGTCTCTGCGAAAATTGCAGCTTCCTGTAACCTCACGCTTGGCTCCCTAATAGGATGCGAAGGACTTTCTGTCTGATCTGATCAATCCTGGGAAACAAGTCCCCTTTAAGTGTCAACCAAGGCTTCAGAGTGCCTGAGGCTAAAAGGGCACTTGTCTATGGCCTGACTAAAGATGTTTAAAAATAGGATACTCTTATTTCTTTCCCAGTGGCTTTCTGGGCTTTCATATCACACAGGAGGCAAGGAGAAACTGCTTTAAAGAAAGCCACCAATAATGTATTTCATATGGAGAGTTTCTTAAAGCCTAAAGAAGTCATTTGCTGTTTGAATTCCTAAATGTCTGCTTTGTTAAATTAATCAAACGTTTTCTCCTTTCTGAGTTAAAGAAATATATAGTTTAATCTGAGCAAACTCATAACAAGGCTTTCAAAGTAATTAAGTTTTTCTAATAAAAAGATTCATTATGAAAAGTCTCACATTTTGTAAATATAATTAAATCTTGAGTGCTAGTTGCTCTGTGTGTATAGAAGGGTTCATATTTCATTAAATAACTACTTAAGAGAAGATACAATTACTTTAAAGAACATACAATTATGTCAGGTGTCAAATTTGTTGCATATTGTCTCTTTCTACTTCTCAAAAGAAAGCTCATGAAATTGACATTTTGAGATTTGATTATTGTATATAGCCCTGTCTATACTGTTAAGGAACAGTGGTTTTTTTATTTCTTAATATTTGTTGAATTTTTTCTTCTATTTGTTGAATTTTTTAGTTAATGGGGGGTTAAGCTTATGATTATAAAATAAACTGAAAGTATGTCACTGTAAAAATTAAAATAAAAAATAACAAAGGAAGCAGGAGGAAAAGTGGGAGTGTGGATGGCAGGGAGGCTAGGGTGAGAAGTACCACTATGCCCCTAAATCTGTGTATAAAAAAATACATCAAATTTGAATTTCATAAACAAAATTTTAAAAAATAGCTCATGAGGGGAGAAAGGTACAAAACTACTTTGAAATACATGGAGAGTTTTTACATAATATGCATTTTCTCATGAACTTTTTTTCTATTTTTTTGAGATTTATAAAATGATTTATAAAATCATTGTCTCAATCAAGAAATGGGTACCCCAAAATCATCACCCTTCAATTTTCTTGTAATTATTTGGAATTCTTTTGCCTATCCCTCTCTCCAATTCCAAATGATCAAAGGAGTGCTTTTCTAATGATAAACTGGTTCCAATTTTCTACAACTTCAAATAAACGGAGTTATACAGTATATACTCTTTTTTGGTTCTGACTTATTTCACACAAGATTGTTAAGATTTATTCATCCTGCATGAGAAGTAAGTGCACAATGACTCCTATTGTTAATTTAACAATTAATATTCTAAAGTATGATGTCAGTGATCATTTGAGGCTCTTGACATGAATTGCCAAGGCTATGGAAGCCTTCTGAATCCACAAACTCTGTCAGTATTTAGATAAGGCCATAAGAAAAATAGAAGTTCTTTCCTCCCTTCAGAGAAAAGTACCTCCTTCTTTGATGACCACTTCTTTCCACTGGGTCTCACTCACCAAGATCCTTCATGTAGGACATTTTTTGCCACAGTGCCTTGGCTTTCCATGGCTGAAATGCTCTCATTGGATTTTCAGTCAGATCTGAATGCTTTAAGGGCTTATTCTGAGGTCAGAGTTCTGTTTAGGGCACTTGTCACTCTATCAGTCTGCTGTGTGGACTGCTTCTTATGTTGAAGCATTCACTCCTCTTTAATTCTACCTATTATTACTACCAGACTATTAATTCTATCCATATGATCACTTTAACACTTAAGATGGTATTTTTAACATCCAGCTTAAGTGGATTTGGGGCCCCATGAGATGTTTTTAAACTGTACCCACAGAAATAAATATGTAGGAATGTATGCAGAACTATAAGGCATTACAGTTAAAAACTTCGTACACTTCATAATTACAACTTAAGGAACATAGTGATTCTTCCCACCATGTCTGCCCTTCCATCCATATTCCCACCCCCTTTCTCCTCCTTCTCTTATTCTCTTATTTTTTATGGAGATCTACACTCAATTGACTTTATACACATATGTTTAACTCTACAGTAACTAAAGAGTTCAACAAATAGTACGAAAAAAAACTATTCCACAATAGTCAAGACAGGAGCTGTTCAAGCCATTGCTTCTCGAAGTGTCAATTTAACTACTACGGTTCCCCTTTTAGGTGCTCTACTAGTTATCACAGGTCAGGGAAAACATATGGCATTTTTCCCTTTGGTACTGCTTTATTTAATTAACTATGTTTTCCAGATTCATCCATTTTGTTGCAAATGTTTGGATTTTATTTTTTATGGCTGAGTAGCAATCCATGGTGTACATATGCCATGATTTCTTTATCCAGTCCTAAGTTGACAGGTATTTGCATTGATTCTATGTCTTAGCTATTGTGAATTGAATTTCAATAAACATGGAGGTGTAGATAACCTTTTAAAATGCTGATTTCATTTTCCTTGGGTAAATTCCCAGGAATAGGATGGCTGGGTCATATGGTAAGTCCACATTCAGATTTCTGAGGTATCTCCAAACTGATTTTCATAGTGGTTTTACAAGTTTACATTCCCACCAACAATGGATTAGGGTGCCTTTTTTGCTACATCCTCACCAGCACTTGTTGTTTGTTGATTTCTATATGAAAGCCATTCTAACTGGGGTGAGGTGAAAACTCATTGTGGTTGTTTTTTTATTTATTTGAAAGTCAGCATTACACAGAGAGAGAAGGAGAGGCAGAGAGAGAGAGGTTTTTCATCCACAGGTTCAATCCCCAATTGGCTGCAACGGCTGGAGCTGCTACACCACAGCACCAGCCCCTCACTGTGGTTTTGATTTACATTCCCCTGACAGATAGTGATCCTGAACATTTTTTCATGTGCTTTTTGGCCATTTGAATTTCCTCTTTCGATAAATGTATAAGTCCTTTGCCCAATCCGTAACTGGGTTGCCTGTTTTGTTGTTGTAGAGTTTCTTGATCTCTTTGAATATCTGTTATTAATCCTTTATCAGTTGTATAGATTAAAAATAATTTCTCCCATTCTGTCAGTTGCCACTTCACTTTCCTGACTGCTTCTTTTGCAGTACAGAAGCTTCTCAATTTGATAAAATCCTGTTAGTGAATTTGGCATTGGTTGCTTGTGCCTCTGAGATCTTTTCCAAGAACTCCCACCTGTGCCAATGTCTTGCAGGGTTTCCCCAATGTTCTCTAATACTTTGATGGTACAGGGTCATAGATTTAGGTCCTCAATCAAATTTAATTGATTTCTGTGTAATGTGTAAGGTAGGGGTCTTGGTTAATACTTCTACATGTGTAAATCCAGTTATCCCATTGCCATTTGTTGAAGAGACTGTCCTGGCTCCTGGGATTTGTTTTAACTCCTTGGTCAAATATAAGTTGGTTGTAGATTCTTGGATTGATTTCTGCAGTTTCTATTCTGTTCCATTGGTCTATCAATATGTTTTTCTAACAGTACCAGGCTGCTTTGATTATAACTACCCTGTAGCATGTCTTAAAATCTGGTATTGTGATGTCTCTGGCTTTATTTTTGTTGTATAAGATTGCTTTAACTATTCCAGGTCTCCTGTGTTTCCATGTGAACTTCAGCATCATTGTTCCTATATCTGAGAAGAATGTCCTTGGTATTATGATTGACATCCTATTGAATCTGGAAATTTTTTCAGTAGTATAGACATTTTAATGATATTGAATCTTCTTATCCACGAATATGGATGACTTTTCAATTTTTTGTATGTTTTTCTATTTCTTTCTTCAATGTTTTGTAATTGTCATCATAGAGTACTTTAACATCCCTGGATAAATTTATTTCAAGGTATTTGATTGTTTTGTAGCTATTGTGAATGGGATTGATCTTAGAAGTTCTTACGTCTCATGAGGGATCTGTCCTTAATGTGTTATCCAATGTGAAATAATGCTATAACTAGTACTGAAACAGTATTTTTACACTTTGTGTTTCTGAGTGGGTGCAAACTGATGAAATCTTTACATAGTATATATTGAATCGATCTTCTTTATATAAAGATAATTGCAAATGATTAAAAAATCTTGGTGTTAAACTGGAAATTGCATAGACAATTAATCAATTTTAAAAAAAAAATCATGTAGGATCTCTGTCCTTAATGTGCTGTACATTGTGAATTAATACTATAACTAGCACTCCAACACTATTATCATTTTGTGTCTCTATGCAAGGGCAAACCATTGAAATCTTTACGTAATATGTACTAAATTGATCTTCTGTGTATAAAGAGAATTGAAAATGAATCTTGATGTGAACAGAAGGGGAAAGGGAGCGGGAAAGGGGAGGGTAGGGGGAGGGAGAGAAGTTGTGGGGGGGGAGCCATTGTGATCCATAAGCTGTTCTTTGGAAATTTATATTCTTTAAATAAAAGCTTTATAAAAAAAAAAAAAAAGAAGTTCTTTCTCAGCCATGGCATTGTCTGTGTACACAAAGGCTATTGATTTTTGTGTACTGATTTTATATCCTGCTACTTTACCAAACTCTTTTATGAGTTCCAATAGTCTCTTGGTGGAGTCTTTTGGATCCACTATATAAAGAATCACGCCATCTGAAAATAGGAATAGTTTGACTTACTCTTTCACAATTTGTATCCCTTTGATTTCTTTTTATTGCCTAACGGCTCTGGCCAAAACTTTGAGGACTAGACTAAATAACTGGTGAGAGTGGCCCCCTGTCTGTTTACAGATCTCAGTGGGAATGCTTGCAACTTTTCCCCATTCAATAGGATACTGTCCATAGATTTGTCATAAATTGCCTGGATTGTGTTGAGGAATGTTCCTTCTATACCCAATTTGCTTAGAGTTTGCTTAGAAAGTCTGTTGTATTTTATCAAATGTTTTCTCTGAATCTATTGAGATAAACATGTGGTTTTGTTCGTCAGTTTCTTATGTGATGTATCACATTGGTTGATTTGCGAATCATCCATGCATAGCAGAGAAAAATTCTACTTAGTGAACTCTAATGTGTTGTTGGATTACATTGGCTAGAATTTTGTTGAGGATATGATCATCTATGTTCATCAGGGAAATTGGTCTTTATTCCCCTTGCTTTCAATTGTTTTAAATAACTTGAGAAGAACTGGAGTTAGTTTTCCTTAAATGTCTGGTAGAATTCAGCAATGAAACTAATTGGTCCTGGGCTTTTCTTTGTTGGCAGGGTATTTATTACTGATTTATTACTGATTCAACTTCTGTCTTTTTAAGGGGTCTGCTTAGGTTTCTATGTCTTCATGGCTCAATGTAGGTAGGTTGCATGCATCCAAGAATCTTTCCATTTCTTCTAGGTTTCCTCGTTTGTTGGCATACACCTCTTTGTAGTAGTTTCTTTTTTTTTTTTAGCTTTTATTTAAAGAATATAAATTTCCAAAGTATAGCTTATGGATTCCAATGGCTCCCCCCCTCACAAATTCCCTCCCTACCGCTACCCTCCCCTCTCCCGCTCCCTCTCCCCTTCTGTTCACATCAAGATTCATTTTCAATTCTCTTTATACACAGAAGATCAGTTTAGAACATATTATGTAAAGATTTCAACAGTTTGCCCTCACACAGAGACACAAACTGAAATTATTGTTGGAGTACTAGTTATAGTATTAATTCACAATGTACAGTACATTAAAGACAGAGATCCTACATGATTATTTTTTAAAGAATTGATTAATTATCTATGCAATTTCCAATTTAACACCAAGATTTTTTAATCATTTGCAATTATCTTTATACACAGAAGATCGATTTAATATTATAGTATGTAAAGATTTCATCAGTTTGCACCCACACAGAAACACAAAGTGAAAAAATACTGTTTCATTACTAGTAATAGCATTATTTCACATTGGATAACACATTAAGGACAGATCCCTCATGAGACATAAGTACACAGTGACTCCTGAAGTTGATTTAACAATTTGACACTCTTGTTTATGGCGTCAGTAATCTCCCCAGGCTCTAGTCATGAGTTGCCGAGGCTATGGAAGCGTTTAGGGTTTGCCGACTTCGATCTCAATCTGACAGGGTCATAGTCAAAGTGGAGGTTCTCTCCTCCCTTCAGAGAAAGGTACCTCCTTCTCTGATGGCCCCGTTCTTTCCACTGGGATCTCACTCGCAGAGATCTTTCATTTAGGTCTTCATTTTTTTTTTTTCACAGTGTCTTAGCTTTCCATGCCTAAAATACTCTCATGGGCTCTTCAGCCATATCCAAATGCCTTAAGGGCTGATTCTGAGGCCAGAGTGCTATTTAGGACATCTGCCGTTCTATGAGTCTGCTGTGTATCCTGCTTCCCATGTTGGATCATTCTCTCCCTTTTTCATTCTATCAGTTAGTATTAGCAGACACTAGTCTTGTTTGTGTGAACCATTTTACTCTTAGACCTATCAGTGTGATCAATTGTGAGCTGAAATTGATCACCTGGACTAATGAGATGGCCTTGGTACATGCCACCTTGATGGGAATGTATTGGAATCCCCTGGCACACTTCTAACTCTATCATTTGGGGCAGTTCCGATTGAGCATGTCCCAAATTGTACATCTCCTCTCTCTCTTATTCCCACTCTTATATTTCACAGGGATCACTTTTCATTTAAAATTTAAACACGTACGGCTAATTGTGTGTTAGTTGCCAGATTCAACCCATAGTACTAGAACGAATACAAACAACAAGGGGAGATACTAAAATGGGTAAAGATTTAGATTGTACATCAACAGTTCAGACAGGAGCTGATCATGTCTTATTTTCTCATAGTGTTCATTTCGTTTCAACAGGTTTCCTCTTTGGTGCTCAGTTAATCATCACCAATCAGGGAAAACAAATGATATTTGTCTCTTTGGGACTGGCTTAATTCACTCAGCATGATGTTTTCCAGATCCCTCCATTTTGTTGCAAATGATCGGATTTCATTGTTTTTGACTGCTGTATAGTATTCTGTAGAGTACATGTCCCATAATTTCCTAATCCAGTCTACTGTTGATGGGCATTTGAGTTGGTTCCAGGTCTTAGCTATTGTGAACTGAGCTGCAATAAACATTAGTGTGCAGACGGCTTTTTGGTTTTCCAATTTAATTTCCTTTGGGTAAATTCCAAAGAGTGGGATGGTTGGGTTGTATGGTAGGGTTATATTCAGGTTTCTGAGGAATCTCCAGACTGACTTCCATAGTGGATTCACCAGTTTGCATTCCCACCAACAGTGGATTAGTGTCCCTTTTTCCCCACATCCTCTCCAGCATCTATTGTTGGTAGATTTCTGAATGTGAGCCATTCTGACTGGGGTGAGGTGAAACCTCATTGTGGTCTTGATTTGCATTTCCCTGATGGCCAGTGATCTTGAGCATTTTTTCATGTGTCTGTTGGCAATTTGGATTTCCTCTCTGGAAAAATGTCTATTGAGGTCCTTAGCCCATCTCTTAAGTGGGTTGTTTGATTTAATGTTGTGTCGTTTCTTGATTTCATTGTAGATTCTTGTTATCAGCCCTTTATCTGTTGCATAGTTTGCAAATATTTTTTCCCATTCTGAAGGTTGCCTATTCACTTTCCTGACTGTTTCTTTTGCAGTACAGAAACTTCTCAGTTTGATGCGATCCCAATAGTTAATTTTGGCTTTGAGTGCCTGTGCTTTTGGGGTATTTTCCAAGAAGTCTTTGCCAGTACCTATATCTTGAAGGGTTTCTCCTATGCTCTCCAGTAATTTGATGGTGTCGGGTCGTAGGTTTAAGTTTTTGATCCATGTTGAATGAATTTTTGTGTAAGGTGTAAGGTAGGGGTCTTGCTTCATGATTCTGCAGGTGGAAATCCAGTTTTCCCAGCACCATTTGTTAAATAGACTGTCTTTACTCCAGGGGTTAGTTTTGGGTCCTTGATCAAATATAAGTTGGCTGTAGATGTTTGGATTGATTTCAGGTGTTTCTATTCTGTTCCATTGGTCTATCCATCTGTTTCTGTACCAGTACCATGCTGTTTTGATTACAACTGCCCTGTAGTATGTCCTGAAATCTGGTATTGTGATGCCTCCAGTTTTGTTTTTGTTGTACAAGATTGCTTTAGCTATTCGAGGCCTCTTATTCCTCCATACGAATTTCAGCATCATTTTTTCCAGATCTGAGAAGAAAGCCTTTGATATCTTGAGTGGGATTGCATTGAATCTGTAAATTGCTTTTGGGAGAATGGACATTTTGATGATGTTGATTCTTCCAATCCATGAGCATGGAAGATTTTTCCATTTTTTGGTATCCTCTTCTATTTCTTTCTTTAAGGTTTTATAATTTTCATCATGGAGATCTTTAACATCCTTGGTTAAGTTTATTCCAAGGTATTTTATTGTTTTTGTGGCTATTGTGAATGGGATTGATCTTAGCAGTTCTTCCTCAGCCGTGGCATTGCTTGTGTATATAAAGGCTGTTGATTTTTGTGCATTGATTTTATATCCTGCTACTTTGCCAAACTCTTCTATGAGTTCCAATAGTCTCTTAGTAGAGTTTTTTGGGTCCCCTAAATAAAGAATCATATCATCTGCAAAGAGGGATAGTTTGAGTTCTTCCTTCCCAATTTGTATCCCTTTGATTTCTTTTTCTTGCCTAATAGCTCTGGCTAAAACTTCCAGCACTATATTGAATAGCAGTGGCGAGAGTGGGCATCCCTGTCTGGTACCAGATCTCAGTGGGATTGCTTGCAGCTTTTCCCCGTTCAATAGGATACTGGCCGTGGGTTTTTCATAAATTGCTTTGATTGTATTGAGGAATGTGCCTTCTATACCCAGTTTGCTTAGGGTTTTCATCATGAAAGGGTGTTGTATTTTATCAAATGCTTTCCCCGCGTCTATTGAAATAATCATATGGTTTTTCTTCTGCTATCTGTTAATGTGGTGTATCACGTTGATTGTTTTGCGAACGTTGAACCATCCCTGCATACCAGGGATAAACCCCACTTGGTCTGGGTGGATGATCTTTCTGATGTGTTGTTGTATTCTATTGGCAAGAATTTTATTGAGGATTTTTGCATCTATGTTCATCAGGGATATTGGTCTGTAATTCTCTTTCAATGCTGCATCTTTTCCCGGTTTAGGAATTAAGGTGATGCTGGCTTCGTAGAAAGAATTTGGGAGGATTCCCTCTTTTTCGATTGTTCTGAATAGTTTGAGAAGGATTGGAGTTAGTTCTTCTTTAAATGTCTGGTAGAATTCAGCAGTGAATCCGTCTGGTCCTGGGCTTTTCTTTGTTGGGAGGGCATTTATTACTGTTTCAATTTCCGTCTCAGTTATGGGTCTGTTTAGGTTTTCTATGTCTTCCTGGTTCAGTTTAGGTAGGTTGTATGTGTCCAGGAATCTATCCATTTCTGATAGGTTTTCCTGTTTGCTGGCATACAAGTCCTTGTAGTAATTTCTGATGATTCTTTTGATTTCTGTGGTGTCTGTTGTTACGTTTCCTTTTTCGTCTTTGATATTATTAATTTGGGTCTTTTCTCTTCTTTTTTTAGTTAGTTGGGCCAATGGGGTGTCAATCTTGTTTATTTTTTCGAAAAACCAGCTCCTCGATTGGCTGATTTTTTGTAATGTTTTTTTGGATTCAATCCTGTTAATTTCTTCTCTGATTTTGATTATTTCTCTTCTCCTACTAGCTTTGGGTCTGGTTTGCTGTTGATTTTCTAGATCCTTGAGATGAACTGAAAGCTCATCTATTTGGTGCCTTTCCAATTTCTTGATGTAGGCACCTATTGATATAAATTTTCCTCTTAACACTGCTTTTGCTGTATCCCATAAGTTTTGGTATGTTGTGCTGTTATATTCATTTACTTCCAGGAAATTTTTAATTTCTCTTTTGATTTCTTCTATGACCCAATTTTGATTCAGGAGCATGTTGTTCATTCTCCATGTGTTTGCATATGCTCTAGAGATTCCTGAGTTGCTAATTTCCAACTTCACTCCCTCTTGGTCTGAGAAGTTGCATGGTATGATTCTTATTCTTTTGAATTTTCTAAGGCTTGCTTTATGGCCTAGTATGTGGTCAATCCTGGAGAAGGTTCCATGTACTGCTGAAAAGAATGTAAATTCTTTTTCTGTGGGATAAAAAGTTCTGAAGATATCTGTTAGGTCCATTTGGGCTATAGTGTCGTTTAAATCTACTGTCTCCTTGTTAATCCTCTGTCTTGGTGATCTGTCTATCTCTGAGAGTGGAGTGTTGAAATCTCCCAGTACTATTGTATTGGGGTCTAAATCTCCCTTTAAGTCCCTTAACAGGTCTTTTAAATAGACCGGTGCCCGGTAATTAGGTGCATATACATTGATAATCGTTATATTTTCCTGTTGAATGGATCCCTTAATCATTATATAGTGCCCCTCTTTGTCTCTCTTAATAGTTTTTGTGGTAAAATTTATGTTATCTGATATTAAGATGGCTACGCCCGCTCTTTTTTCATTTCTGCTCGCGTGGTATATCTTTTTCCAACCTTTCACTTTGAGACTGTATGGATCTTTGTCGGAAAGATGTGTTTCTTGTAGGCAGCAAATAGCTGGGTTTTGTTCCCTCATCCAGTCAGTAAATCTTTGCCTTTTAATAGCACAGTTCAAACCATTCACGTTCAATGTGACTATCAATAAGTAGTATCTTTGCCCTACCATTTGCCAATGATTTTCTTATGTATGCTTTGAGTTTCTTATGATCTTTTGCTGTGAGATTTCCTTTCTTTAGCTTCTTTCATGTTGGTGACCATGTTTCTGTGTTTCTGCGTGTAGCACATCTTTAAGGATCTTTTGCAGGGCTGGACGAGTGGCGACAAATTCTTTCAGTTTCTGTTTGCAATGAAAGGTCTTTATCTCACCTTCATTCACAAATGAGAGCTTTGCAGGGTATAATATTCTGGGCTGGCAGTTTTTCTCTCTTAGTACCTGGGCTATATCTCGCCATTCCCTCCTGGCTTTTAGTGTTTCAGATGAGAAATCTGCTGTGAGTCTGATTGGAGATCCTTTGAGGGTAATCTGACGTTTCTCTCTTGCGCATTTTAGGATCTTTTCTTTCTGCTTCACTGTGGTGAGTTTAATTACAATGTGTCGTGGTGAGGATCTCTTTTGGTCATGTTTGTTAGGGGTTCTATGAGCTTCCTGTACTAGGATTTCTCTGTTCTTCTCCAAACCTGGGAAATTTTCTGCTAGTATCTCACTAAAAAGGCCTTCTAGTCCTTTCTCTCTCTCCATGCCTTCAGGAACTCCCAGAATCCGAATGTTAGGTTTTCTAATAGTATCCTGTAGATTCCCGAAAATATTTTTTAGATTTCTAATTTCCTCTTCTTGTCTTTGGTTTGACTGTTTCCTTTCCTGTTCTCTGTCTTCTAAGTCCGATATCCTCTCTTCTGCTTCACCCATCCTGGTTTTAAGGCTCTCTAGTGTGCTTGTCATGTGATCAATTGAATTCTTCACTTCATTAAGATTTTTTTCACTATCGTAGCTTCTTGTTCTACTAGTTGCTTCGTTTCATTCTGATTCTTCCTTCATAATTCATTTTCGCGGGAGAGGTTTTCTATCTTATCCATTAAAGATTTCTGTAGTTCAAGTATTTGTTTTTGTGAACTTCTTAATGTTCGTATCAATTTTTTGAGATCCGCTTCTTGCATCTCTTCTATCTCATCATCTTCATAATCTTGAATTGGGGTATCTTTTTCATTTGGGGTCATCATAGTGTCTTCCTTGCTCTTGTTAGGTCGGTGTCTGTTTTTGTTTGGCATTTGTCCACTCTGTCTCACCGGGTTGTCGATGTAACGGAGCTGTCTACAAGTTGGAATCCCTGGCTGCAGCACCCCCTCAGCTTTATGCAGCTTCACTGCTTTAGAGGCGGGCGGGCTGCTCGCAGGCCTACTTCCGAGGCGACCGGGGGCGGGCGGGTGGGGCGCGTGTGGGCCCGCTTCCGAGGCGACCCGGGTTCGGGCGGGCGGGGCGCGCGTGGGCCCGCTTCCGAGGCGACCGGGTTCCGGCGGGCGGGGCGCACGTGGGCCCGTTTCCGAGGCGACCGGGGGCGGGCGGGCGGGGCGTGCGTGGGCCCGCTTCCGAGGCGACCGGGTTCCGGCGGGCGGGGCGCACGTGGACCTGTTTCTGAGGCGACCGGATGCGGGCGGCGAAGGCCTGCTTCTGTGGCGACCGGATGCGGGCGGGCGCGCGCGCGCCTGCTTTAATGGCGGGTTGGCGCCGTTTCACCCCTCCTTGTCCCACTAGACTTTCCAAGGTAAGCGAAGGGGGAGGCTAGTGACAGTGTTGGTTCCCCCTATTTATTCGTTATTTTGTTTTTTTGTTTTTTTGGGTTTTTTTGATGCACTATTCCCGGTGGGGTCTGTCTCTTCTCGCCAATGTCTCGAGCTACCAAGGGATCTCCTGCTCACCTCCCCCTCCGGCGCTGGCGCGTGGATTCCGCAGCTGCGTTCCCCTTCGCATCTCCTTTCCCGCGGCACGGCGAATCCGTTCTCCTCTGCGTCAGGTCCACTGGATCAGGGAGAGTTTCCCCCGCAATGTTTCTCGAAGTCTTCACCTGGGGCTACCGTAACTCCACTTTTGTGAAACTATTCTTTCCCGGACAGTTTGTGTGCGCCCTCACTATTCCGCCATCTTGGCTCCGCCCTGTAGTAGTTTCTTATGATTCTTTTTATTTTGGTTGTGTTGTTGGTACATTTTCTTTTTCATCTCTAATTTTATTGATTTGGGTCTCCTCCCTCCTTTTTTGGGTTAGTTGATGAAATGGTATGTCAATTTTGTTTATTTTTTCAAAAAAACCAGCTCTGGGGCCAGCACTGTGGCATAGTGGGTAAAGTCACAGCCTGCAGTGCTGGCATACCACATGGGCATCAGTTCGAGTCCCAGCTGCTCCACTTCCAATCCAGCTCTCTACTATGGCCTGGGAAAGCAGTGGAAGACAGCCCAAGTCATTGGGCCCCTGTACCCACGTAGGAGACCTGCAAGTAGCTCCTGCCTCCTGGCTTCAGAATGGTACAACTGTGGCCATTGTAGCCAACTGGGGAGTGAACCAGCAGATGGAGGATCTCTCTCTCTCTCCCCCTCTTTCTCTCTCTATGCCTCTCCTTCTCTCTGTGTGTAACTCTCTTTAAGATTTTATTTATGTATTTAAGAGGCAGAATTACAGACAATAAGAGGGAGAGACAGAGAGAAAGGCCTACACACACACACACACACACACATATAGAGAGATACAAATCTTGTGTTAGATGCAAGTTTTCCTGTACATTTCCCAGAGTAGGCTTCTTCCTTCACCTTTTCATAATAGTTTATTTTAAACAGCAAAAATGTTTAACTTTGTCGAAGTCCAAAACATCCATGTGCTATGTGGTATTTATGAACACTTTGCTAAAATCAAAGTCACTAAAATTTTTTTTCCTATTTCCTCTTTAATATTCTATTGCTTTAGCTCTTAGATTTAGGTATATAACCCATTTCAAGTTAACTTTTATATGTATATAGTGTGAAGTAAAGCTTGAATTTCTCTCTATATATCTCCTCTCCTCTCCTCTCCTCTCCTCTCCTCTCCTCTCCTCTCCTTCTCTCTCTCTCTCTCTCTCTCTCTCTCTCTCTCTCTCTCTCGGCTATCTATTTGTTTTTCCACTATTGGTTGAAAAGTTATCTTGTCCTCTTTGAATTTCATTTGCACTTCTCTCAAAAATAGATTGCCCATATCTGTGTGGATCTACCTCCAAAGACAAACCTTAAGGATCCTTTAAAATTACAGAATATACTGTGAATATATTAGTTTCAGAAATAATTTTTAAATACATTTTAATGCAGAATCAGTTAAGTTATATACTAAGATGGATACTGTGCTTTTGAATCTGCATCACCAATGTCACTAACATTGTCACAAGTGTGGCAGCCAAAAAGTATTCAACAAACAATGTGCTCAGGTCCATCCCTTGAAAAGTTCATAGGCCAGGAGGAATAGGAAACAGTTTTATTCATATTCATGGTAAGCACCACTGCAAACGGACCACATGAGGAGACTGAGGGAGGAGTCATCCCACTGAGGAACATGAGCTAGATCCTGATAGGAGGGTAGATTTGGATCCACAGACATGAACAGAAGTGAATTCCAGCAGGAGTGGAAACACAAGCAGAGGCGTGAACAAGAAAAAACGCAATGCACATAAGATTAAAGTATAAGTTGAAGAAAAATGTAAGGAGTAGTATGTTTATCATTCCAGGATTTTCTGTGCAGATGAGGCTGTTAAAGGGTTACCTTCTCAGGGAGAAAATAATAATCAAAATAAAGAGAATTCCAAATCCCAATACGCTGCCCAATCTACCATACAGATTTAGTTAAAAAAAACTGAAGTAAAAAATTTTAAAATATATTGTTTTAAAACACCTTAACATTTCCGAGAGAAAATATTCAAAATAAGAAACCCAGCTCAAACTATGTTTCTTCACAAACTATTCCCCAGACTTTTCCAAACCTTGACCTTCTCCTCTAAATACTAACCCCATCGTCCTGACTTAGTGAGGTATAACCTGGGACTACCAGCTTGTCTGGGTATTAAGTCTTGTCTCCTTACTAAATGTGTCTCTTCCTATTAGAATATAGATTTCTTGTTTTTTGATTGATTGATACACTCCTCACTATTGTAACGTAAAAAGTTTTATACATGCATGAAATGTTTTCATCCAGAAATATTTTTATTTTTTGATCCATCCAGCAAAGGTTGTGGATGTTGTTAGAATTAAGGTTATTTCTTGGGACTAATCTGTGTGTGGTTTGTTTTGAACCAGCATGCTATCATCCTTTTTATAGCTCTATATCAGGTTTATGTATAATTCAATCAATACCTTGGGGCACACTATTTGATGATTACAATAAAAAAAAGATCTATTTTGTTGTTCTTTGTGAAGGTACTTTCATTATCACATGTCACTCAGTTACAAGAGTTTATGAGACCATTTACACCCAATGGACACTTTAAACATACGGTTTTTATGACAACTAAACTCCAAGATAAATGAAAACATTTTAAAAAGATATTAGGATTCTTTCCTTGGTCTTTGATTGATATGAATTGAGGCAGTAAAAAAAAAGGATTTTCTTTGTACAATCCTGCCTGTTACAAGTCTCTGGAGAAATGGGAGCTGAGATGGAGTGTTTCAATAGCTAATAGCCCAGACTTGCTCACTCATTATCAGCAGCACCCGCAAAGCTAAGAATCAAAATAAAAAGTAAGCAAACAATGTGCAATACAATATTGTACAATACAATATTGAACATGTTCACAAGACTAGGTTCAGACATGGTCAATAGGTAAAACTTCCCTCGCATAGCAACCCCATGATCTATATTGGTCCATAAAAGTATTGTTTTTGAGTCAAGAGGGTATTTTGGTCCTTAAGAATGTTATTTAAAATGCAAGCCCCTACAATGGGAGAAACTTGATTACAAAACTACATACTAGGTAGTACTATTATATCAGTGTTAAGTTTCTTGATTTTGAGAATGCAGTATAAGCATTTTAAACCCATGTTCTTAGGAAATATGCTAAAAGTATCAAGACTTGATCTCGGCAAATTACTTTTGAATAGTTTTGCAAGATGATAATAATTATCTTAATAATTATTATAATATATTATTATATATTATATTATAATTATATTATATATTATATTATATATTATAATATAATATATATTATTATAATATTATAATAATAATACTCCTATTAGGGTTTTTCTTTAATAGAGACAAAAGGGGCTAGCATTGTGGCTCAGTGAATTAAGGCACTGCCTAATGCATCGGCATCCCACATTGGAGCACTAGTTCGAATTCCAATTGCTTCTGATATAGCTCCTTTCCTAAAGGACTGGAAAAGCCAAGGAAGATGACCAAAATACTTGGGCCACTACACCCTCATGTGTGATCCAGATTGAGTTCCTATCCCCAGCACAGCTGTTGCAACTATTTGGAAGAGTGAATCAGCAGATTTAAGTTCTCTCTCTCTCAAATAAATAATTCTAAAAAAATAAAATGTGGCAACACTCACAATGGGTTGCATATGAGTCAAGAATGTATGGGCCGCCACAGTGGCTCAATAGGCTAATCCTCCACCTGCGGCGCTGGCACCCCGGGTTCTAGTCCCAGTCGGGGCACTGGATTCTGTCCCGGTTGCCCCTCTTCCAGGCCAGCTCTCTGCTGTGGCCCGGGAAGGCAGTAGAGGATGGCCCAGGTGTTTGGGCCCTGTGCCCACGTTGGAGGCTGGGGGAGGCACCTGGCTCCTGGCTTCAGATTGGCGCGGTGTGCCAGCTGCAATGTGCCGGCCGCAGCAGCCATCGGGGGGTGGACCAATGGAAAAAGGAGGACCTTTCTCTCTGTCTCTCTCTCACTGTCCACTCTGTCTGTCAACAACAAACAAACACTCTCTCACTGTCCACTCTGTCAACAACAAACAAACAAACAAAAAAGAATGTATGGGAGTAGACAGTATAGAAATTCCTTAGAAATCTGAATATGGGGGCCAGCACTATGGCATAGCGGGTAAAACCATTGCCTGCAGTGTCCACATCCTATATGGGCACCAGTTGGTTTGAATCCCGGCAGTTCTACTTCCGATTCAGCTTTCTGCTATGGCCTGGTAAAGCAGGAGAAGATGGTCCAAATCCTTGGGCCCCTGCACCCATGTAGAAGACCTGGAAGAAGCTCCTGGTTCTTGGCTTCGGATCGGCCCTGCTCTGGCCGTTGCAGGCATTTGGGGAGTGAATCAGCAAATGAAAGACCTCTCTCTATATATAAGCATTTGCTTCTGTGTAAATCTGCCTTTTAAATAAACCTTAAAAAAAGAGATCTGAATATAGACCTACCATATGACCCAGCCATCCCACTCCTGGGAATTTACCGGAAAAAAATGAAATCAGCATATGAAAGAGTGATTTGTAATCCCATGTTTAATGCAGCTCAATTCACAATAGCTAAGATAAGTTCTCTCTGATCTGTGGTAACTAACAGAGTATCTAAAAGGTAATCTATAGAAGTGAAATTGACACTTTGTGATGTGATTTTGAACAGCCTTTTTCTTGACTGTTGAGGAACAATGTCTTTTTTGGTGTTTTATTTGTTTATTTTTTTTCATACTATTTGTTGAACTCTCTACATAGTGTAGGGTTAATTTCTGAGTATCAAGTTAAATGAAAATAGATCTTTGTAAAAATAAGCATGAGAGAGGGAGGAGGAAGAATTGTGGGAGTATGTGCAGGAGGGAGGTATATTCCTAAATTTGCATATATGAATTGCATGGTGTTTGTGTTCTTTAAACAAAACTTTAAAAAAAGTATAGGAGTATATACATTCTTGAAACTTTTCTACAGGGATAATTTTTTAAATAAAAAGTTACTTGAGAAGATTTAGCATCTGCCTGATCAATGAAACACCCACAGAAAATGAGACCCAGGCAGAACCTAAAGGAAAATCTGGTTGGTGATGCCCCTTGCAATTAACTGCTTCATAACATGCCATTGCTGTGCTGCATTTCCTTGATGAACTGCAAACCTCTAGTACATGCCTCAGATCCCTAACTCTATTCATTCCAGTCAATGTCATAACACAACTTGGTGCCACTTCCTTCACCTTTAGGTCAACCTGAAAACCACATCTAAGTATCCTAAATTGCTATCTCAGAAGAAATGGTATTCCCATTCACTAAAATCCTTCTCTGTCACCATACCACTAAGCCAAATTCATTTTTCATCTGCCTCCCCAAATTCTGAGCTATAAATGATACTTGCCCTTTCCCTGATTTCCTTGATTACTTCTTCCTCTCACCCCACTACTGGACCCCTCCTCTCGACCACACCCTACCTCCTAGCATATGAATGATACTCATTCATGACTTTAAAGTCATAAGTCAAGGTGACAATGAGGTACTCCCACCATGAACCCAGAACAAAATAGATGAGAATTAAACTAAGATCTCACATGGACTACGTATTCCAGGTCAAAGTGGAATTCTACTAAGTTATCTTCCAGAGACAGAAGGAGTCTAGGATCATAAAGACGTGGGTAAAATGAGATTTGTAACATTAGCGTACTGACAGAAAAACAGTGGAAATTACTTAGGAGGTAGACTTAGAAACCCAGCAAACAAAAAACAAAGGCAAAACTACAGTGATAGAAAGGAGATCAGTGGTGGCCATGGGATGGAGGGATGGTAGAAATTCCTGACAAAGGGAAAGAGAAACATTTCGAGACGATGGCAATGTTCTACATGTTGATTACAGAGGAGACTATGAAGCTACACATATTTGTCAAACTTTGCACTTTCACAATTGGTGAATTTTACTTTAGATAACTTACAGCAAAAAATTTTAAAAGTTACTTTTAAAAATTATGCAATGCATGGGGCCACACTGTGCTGAAGTGGATAAAGCCACCACCTGAAGTGCCGGCATCCCATATGGATACCAATTTGAGTCCTGGAAGCTCCACTTCTGACCCAGCTCTCTGCTATGGCCTGGGAAAGCAGTAAAAGATGACCCAACTGCTTTGGCACCCAGAGAAAGCTCCTGGCTCCTGGCTCTGGATCGGCCATCCAGGGAGTGAATTAGCAGGTGGAACACCTTTCTCTCTCTCTTTGCTTCTGCCTCTCTATAACTCTGTTCTTCAAAGAAATCAATAAATATTTTTAAAAAAACTATGCAGTGCTTACTAGGAGTTACTAAGAGTACCAGGATTGGGATGATAATACTTACAGATAATCACTATATACTAGTGGGAGCCCAACACAGATGATGCTGTTTATATCTCTGCACAATGAAACTGTGTGCTCTCTCTTCCCCGGAATCAAAGCACCCTTCTCAGTATGTGGTAGTCACTCTGAACCTGCTTCCTTCCCTAGGGGAGCTTCTAGCAGGCACAGATGCATTACTGAATGATGTGCCATAATAAAATTACCCTTTATTAGAATATGCTGAAAATTGCCCTCTTGCTCAAAGTATACTCACATTAAAGTCTTTCCAGAGAGCTAAAAGGACACACATAAACTTCTTTGTTATCAGATATTATCTCAGCCACACACGGCTCAAAATTACCAAGAACAGCAGTAAAGTCTGCCCTTCACATTTCTTTCTCTATTTCTCAGGGGGAGAGAGGAATACAAAGGAAAAATGGTCTAATTGCATACAGAATAGATTTTTTTCTCCTTTTTGAGCCTTCAAATAACAAACCAAAGAAATTCCAAGTCCTGGAAACCCATCTGTCAGCATCTGATTCCCCAGAGACCTAGAGAATGCATTCATTTAGCTAAAGGCTGCTATAGGCAGCCATATACCCACTTGGGAAAACACATCATCCTTCACAAGTGTGAAAATGACTGCTAAGGGGAGTCAGAGCCCTAGTTACATGCCCCATTTTAAAGCCTTCAGCCCCAGCTGCAAGGACCTAATAGGATAGGGATGGCCCTTGGGATTCAGGAATCCAGTTTTTGTCTGACATCCTCAAAAACTCCAGGCTATACTAGGAAGAACTGCCTCTATCACCAGCGAGGAGAACTCATCAATGGCAGCTCCAGCACAGTCACTTATGGCCCCTTGCTGACCCTTCCCAAGCTGTAGTCTTCAGCAAACAGTGAGAGAATGCTGGGATAAAAGGTGGCTCTGATAAACAGCTGCAGGCAAAGCAGTGCCCCTCCTCTTACTTTGACATCCCTCTAAACTGCCCAGTCCAGATGGTCTTGTCCTCAGCTTGATTTAATTCTTGACCCTGCATCCCCAACCTCCATCTGTGTCTCACATCTTAAAACCACAAAGCCTGAACAGGCCCAGGCCCCATCATGCATTTGATATTCATATATATGTTCAGAGGTCTTTGGTTTTCTGTAAGTTTGTGTAAGTTGCAAATAATTCCTGTTCTAGAAAGACCCTATATACAAGAACTGGTCAACAAAGGTGGAAGTTGTCAGGAGACAGAAGAAAGAGGTGGACAAATGTGGTATTGCACAGAGTATATTTTTTAAGAATTTAAGAATGGAAACATGTCTTGGGCATGTCCCTGCAGCAACATGTTAGAAAAATAGGGTTTATATGCTAAGCTAGACAAAAGTGGCCCATGGCCGGCTAGAATGTACCAGGACTTTCTTATGAAATATTAACATTTGTAAGAGACTTCAGCTGTCAGATAAAAGCAACAGATGACTTTAAAGGGTTTGTTTAGCCAATAGTTTTTATTGTCTGTTTGTTTGCTCTTAAGATTTATTTCCTTATGTGAAATTCAGAGTCACAGAGAAAAGAGGAGATAGAAAGGGATCTTCCATCCACTGGTTCACTCCCTGAAGCCAGAAACTTCATCTGGGTTCCAGGGTGGTTGGCATCTTCTGCCACTTTTCCCAGGCCATTAGCAGGGAACTGGATCAGAACTGGAGCAGCTAGGACACAAACTGGCAACCATATGGGATGCCAGCTTCACAGGTGGCAGCTTTACCACTTCGCCACAATGCTGGCCCCCAGCCCATAGGTTTTGGGACAACTGCCTGGTTCGTCTAAAAGGAAAGATGGCAATCATGATCAAAATGGCTGCAGTCATGTCAAGATGGATCTCCACAGTACTTTAGCAGATAATTTCTGACATAAAACACAGTAAATTTTAAAGGGAAAAAAATCAGTGTCCTCTTCATCCTTATAATTGCTACATAAAAGATAGTGATGAGTAAGAAAACAGCTTCCTGAGACCCAAATGCTAGGTGGTCATCCAGGCCCTTTACAGCTACATCTCTTCATGTGCAATCATATTGGTGCTTTAAACTAGGTGCAAGTGGTCAGGAAGCTTGGGAGTTCTTCACAGAGAAGCAGAGATTATTAGATCTCAGAACACTGAGACTACTACACCACTACCAACTGTCTGCTCAGGGGATCCATCTGGCTCCAGCAAGAGAACAGCAGCCTCAGACTACATCAAGAACACGTAGGGGCCGGTGCTGTGGCGCAGGTTACTCTTCCACCTGTGGTATCGACATCCCGTATGGTCACCAGTTCGAGTTCCAGCTGCTCCACTTCCAATCAAGCTCTCTGCTATGGCCTGGAAAAGCAATAGAAGACGGCCCAGGTACTTGGGCCCCTGCACCCACATTGGAGAGCCAGAGGAAGCTCCTGTCTCCTGGCTTTGGATTGGCCCAGCTCTGACTGTTGCAGACAGTTGGGGAGTGAACCAACGAGAGGAAGATCTCTCTCTGTCTCTCTCTCTCTCTGTCTATAACTCTACCTCTCAAATAAAATCTTTAAAAAAAAATCATAGTGACCACCTGCTTCCTGAGCTCACCTGCAAAGGGAGAGAGACAATAGACTCCTTGCTCTTAGGGAGCAGGTTTCACAAAGCTGCAGAGGAATTTCATCAAAACAGAAACATTCTAAGTAGAGATTCCTGCCAGTAGAAAAGTCCCAACATGATCCAATGAACATAGTTTCTCTCTCCTGAAATAAAAGGGTGGAGATTGTAAGTTATCTGAAGCCTTGTCCTTTGATGAAGTCCTACTGGTTTTCATTTACAGTTTTTACTTCCCAATTGTCTCTTCTCTCCATCTCCCCATTATAAGTCAATCCCATCAAGTCACTGCCTGGATTACTTTTCTTTCAATCTTTATTTATTTGAAAGGCAGAGAGACAGAAGGCAGAAACAGAGACAGAGACCTTCCATTTACTTCTACCACTGACCAAATGCCCACAACAGCCAGAAGCGGGCCAAGCTAAAGCCAGAAGCCTAGAACTCAATCTGATTCTTCCATATGAGCAGCAATGACACAAGTACTTGATCAATTACATGCTGCCTCTCAAGGTAAGCATTAGCAGGAATCCGGAAATGAAAGCAGAACCTAGACTTGAACCCAGGAATTCCAACACGGGATATGGACTTCCCAAGCCTCATCTTTTCTGTTGCACCAAATGCCTGCCCCCAGTGTTTGAATTATTATGTTAACCCTTCTTTACCCTTCTTCCCAGTCTCAACTTCATGACCAGGTATATATTAAAAGATCACCTTAATTTTCTTTTTACATTATCTTTGAGAAACCTCAGTGAGTGTCTTTGCCTCTGCCATCCTTGTCCCACCAATTCTCTCTTCTTACCTCCAGGGTGGAAGCCACACCAATTTTTTTTTATGATCCAGCACATGATTTACCTTCTCTATGACGCTTCCCTGCAATTTTTTAAAAATTTTATTTATTTATGTGAGAGGTAGAGTTATAGACAGTGAGAGGGAGAGACAGCGAGAAAGGTCTTCCATTTGCTGGTTCACTCCTCAAATGGCTACAATGGCTGGAGCTAACCTGATCCGAAGTCAGAAGCCAGGAGCTTCTTCCATGTCTCCCACTTGGGTGCAGAGGCCCAAACTAATGCTTTCCCAAGCTATAGCAGAGAGCCGGATCAAAGAGGAGCAGTCGGGACTAGAACCGGCACCCATATGGGATGCCAGTGCCGCAGGCGGAGGATTAACCTACTGTGCCACAGCACCAGACACTGCAATTTTTTTGGTTACCTATGTCTTTTCCCTCCTTTCCTGGTACCCTAAGATATCTGTAATAGACAACCCGTAGGTTAGCACTTCATTATATACAATTTGTTTCGTACGTTTTGGTGTTGTGCCTTTTAGACATATCCTGTATTACTTTAATACCTGGCAGTTATGGGATCCCTAGCAGAAACCTCACAACTGATTTCTGGGATGAAACACTTTGAGAACAATTGTTTGCAGCTACTACTTTGTGTCTAAAATAAATAAATAAAACTAAATAGAATTCACCTAGAATCTCTTTTCTAAATAGATAAACTCTCTCCCTTCCAGCAAAGACTCCAGGCTGGATCTCATTGAGTCAGTCAGTTTTGCTAATTTGTAACCAATTTTTTATTTATTAAATGCCAGCATTCATCTGAAGGACAGATGGAAAAGCCATAGGTAACTACTGTCCTTCTGATTAGAGGAATAGGATAACCATACCCAATTTCATTCTCAGATATCTACAGAGATTGGATGCAAAAGACCCTTCCTAGGGTTAGGGAGAAGAAGGAAAGCATATGGCCCTCAGATGGCATGTGGCAAAAGAATTTGTAAATTAACAGAAGGATTTACTAAAACCTTCAAAGCTAATAAGAAATATGCTGGTGCTGGGCTTTTCTGAAAAGCTGAATACCATTCTTAGGTTAGTTCTTGCAGGAGACAAATATACCATTAGAAATAAAGAATTTTGTTCCTAACAAGAGGTACTGGTGACTCCTATCACTGAAGTATAGTGAAAAGTTGTGGCAGCTCTGATTCAAGGCAAAAATAGGGCAATATAAGGTAACTTTGGTTCAATTCCCTTCTCACTTCCTACTTCTCTGTTCTCTTATGTGTAAATATCTCTCAAATCCCCTTCACATCCGCTCATGCACTTTATACCCATTGCTAACTTCTCCCAGTCCAGTGTGATTTAAACCATTAATGATCAGGAGATGATGTGACAGATTCTTCCCAGGAGTATGTACACTTGAATAGGGAGAAGACTGACATGGCCCATGTCAGTGAGTGAGAGATTGACAGCTGAATTTTAAAGAGCTATTTTGGTCTATAAGAAAATTTATAATGTATAAATCATATATTAATACATAAGTATAATGCATAATTTACAAATCATATTATACATGAGCTGGGTATGTTAGTCTGCTTTTTTGTCACTATATCAAATACCTGAGAGGAAGGAAGGTTTGTTTTGTCTCATAGCTTTGGTGGTACACAGTAAAGATTGAGAAGCCCCACTTATCTACTGTTTATTGATGAGAGTAGTGAAAGGTAGAAAAGGTGCAAGGGCAATTCTCATGGAGAACCAAGAATCAGAGAGATATATAACGTACTTATCTATGAGATCTCTTCATATGAAGCCACCATATCTGCCCTAGCAACCTAATCCAATAAAATCACTTTCCAAAGGTCCCACCTTCAGAAACCATAATTGGATTGAGTTCCCACTCTGTAATCACCATCAACATAAGACTTTCAGGTGCAAACATCTGTATGAATCAAGAAGCCAAACCATGTTTAAACTATAGCACAGATGGAGCCAGTGCTGTGGTGTAGCAGGTAAAGCCGTTACCTGCAATGCTGGCATCCTGTATGGGTGCAGGTTCAAGTCCTGGCTGCTCCACTTCCAATCCTGCTCTCTGCTATGTCCTGAGAAAGCAGTGGAAGATAGCCCAAGTCCTTGGGCCCCTGAAGCCAGGTGGTAGTCCTGGAAAAAGCTCCTGGCTCCTGGCTTTGTACTGGCCCTCCTCCAGCCATTATGGCCATATCAGGAGTGAACCAGCAGATGGAAAACCTCTATTTCTCTCTGCCTCTGCCTCTGTGTAACTCTGCCTTTCAAATAAATAAATAAATCTTAAAAAAAAAAAACTATAGCACAGAATGTTAAGCTCTGAAAATAGTTTGAAGTTGAGTAGCCACTGGCAAGCAGCATAAGAGATGTGGCATAAGAGGAAAAAATGAAACTTCATCTTCAGTCATATTTCATCCTTCCTTTATCTATGAGTATATTCATGTATTCACCAAGGACTAGCAAAATTTCTCCTTCAGAGATTCTTTAGAAAGATTGCCCTGTCATTAGAGGTTTCATGAATAGGCTAATAATTTGGGACAAGTGCAAACATGGGCCCATGCCAAGTGTATCCACAGACAAAAACTCAACAGGTGGCAGAGACTGTCTGAGCTATATTAGAGAGAGGCAAGGCATGAGATTGGAAGAGGCCTTCTGAGTCTGCATACCAAGAGAGTTTATTGGTTGGATAAGGAGGTCAAGTTACAAGGCTAGCCATGCCCTTTCCCCTATTACTTTGTTCAAGTCAAAGGACAACCTCTCAGTCCTGGGGCATCATTTCTCACTTACAGATGTAAAAACTAAAACTCAGAGATATTAAATACCTTGCTCAAGACTAAAGAGCAAGACAATGACAGAGTTAGGATTTCAACTTGCTGCTGCACACTTCAAAGTGCATGCTACTGATCTGTAACACACAACAGTCTGCCCAGCTAGTTTTTTGAACACTGGAGAAACTGAGAGAAGTGACATGGAAATATACAAGGAATTTTTAGTTGGATTGTACAAGACCAAAATCCCCACAGGTATGTTGAAACTTAGAGTTATCTTCTGTCTCAAGGAAAGTTTTATTTTGACATTATCAACAAAAAAAAAAAGTATAAGTATATAATTAAATACCAAACCTTACTGAGAGAAGTGATTCCTACTCCTAAGTACTAATGTTTCATTTTTTTGTTTGTTTTTCTTGCTGTTAGTTTTGTCTTTTCATTAGTCTTACCTGAGCCACTCTAGGTATAAAAAAATTCTTCTTACTTAAATGAATGATAAAACAAACGCTTCCACTGCCATTTTTATTTATGGCACAATTTTCTCAGCTCCCAAGAATGTACCACAGACTCACTGCTTTTTGAAAATATGGACCATCAAAGCTTGTATGTGCACAATAACACTCTAAAGTGTTTATTCAAGCACTCTTCTCCTAATTATTAAACTCTGGTATATTTCAAGGGACATTTAAGCCATCTCTGAGTCATTTACTTTGAGCTCATTCAAATTCTCAAGTAGACTGCAAGAAATATTTGCTTTTTGAGTAGTGTCAGAGCCACCACATACCTTAAATCTCAGTTCACTGGGTTAGCAGAAAATAAAAATGTGTTTTGAAGCAAATTTCTTAAGTTTCAGAATTAATGAATGGGTTCCTAATGAACAGCAATTGCTTCCCAACTTTATGTTCTGTGCTAAAATTTGTCAGACTACCACATATGGAAATGTATGTACAGGAAGCAAAGGAAGGATTTATTTCTGTTGGCTGATAAGTACACGCAGCACTGTCTATTCTGCCTTGTCTTGATATCCCTGGGTCAGTATTCAAGTTTTTGCCCTGAGGCCAAATTGCACTCATTCATTTTCTTCTCATGCAGCACATTTCCACATGAACCTCTTAGGAAAAGTCAGTATTCAATAAAGAAAGTCACATCAAATAAATCATGATAAATCATGATATTAAGTTATGAAGGAGCAAGCCTGAATACCAAACAAGTGGTATACCATCATAACACAATTTAGGGAATCGACAGGTGAAATCCAGGTCAGCATTAGGAAGTTGTACAGAGCATTCCTTGATGAATGGAGAGCAACTATGTAAAAAAAAAAAGATGAAGAATATGTGCAAGATATTTTATCCCATTTGAAGATCACTCAACCTTCCTGAAGTCTCACAAGTGACATTTTTCCCTGTGATCTTGACACTGAGAAATGCAAATTAGTGACCTCCCAACTGGAATGTATCTGCCAAGTTTGTTATTGATATTGAAATAGTAGAAAAGAATCTTAAAAAGTTAGATCATAGGATATTTTACATAGCAGATGTATTGTGGCTGGAATTCCCAATTTTTCCTTCATATAGATGGATGGCTACAAGTTTCTTAAATGGCAATGGTGATCTTGTCATCCTGGATCATATTTTTTCTGCTGGCTATATAAGCATTCATCAAGTCTCAAAATGTTTAGCCAAGTACGGGATGATTTGTTCCCTGTTTACTTCTCAAGCATTTCTCCAGATACTAATTATCACACAGATCAAATTTCCCAGATGGACTATGACCTTTTAGGATTTTATGCCTTGGCATATTCAAGTGATTGTAGTACACCTGTTCCATGATCATGGTAGCAATACCTCTACTCCTCTGAGGAATTGTTTTGTCCTCGTCCATACCCCTACAATATTTTACAAATCTAAACAGTTGATTTAGATAGAGCCCATTGATTGATTATCTTCATACCTCTAATCTCAAGAAAAGGGCCTAGGACCCTCTAGAAACTGCTAGGTGTACAGTTTTAATATGCTGCGTTAAAAGTTCCCAAATATGATCTAATGAGAGTTCTCATAGCATTCTCAGCCAAGAGTAACTCAATATTTCCAAGACTTTAAAAAATAACCTGCCTTGACACTAATTTCTTCATGCATCTGTTTTTACTTGGCACAGTGGGTTAAGCTGCCTTGTGCAGTGCCTGTATCGCCTATAGGTGCCAATTCAATGTACAGCTTCTGATCCAGCTTCCTGGAAAAGCAGCAGAGGATAGCCAAGTCCTTGAGCCCTTGCCACCATGTGAGAGACCCCAAAGAAATTTTTGACTCCTGGCTTCGGCCTGGTCCATCCTGGCCTGCTGCAGCCATTTGGAGAGTGAACCAGCAGATGAAACCTCTCTCTCTGTCTCTCCTTCTCTATCTCTGTAATATTGCCTTTAAAATAAGTAAAATAAATCTTTTTTTAAAAAAAAAGTCTGAAAAAAATTGACATGGTCCTAGATGTGGAGGCTAGATGATGCCATTTAAGTTGACTGCATTTGATGTCAGGTAGAAGTTGGAGCTCCTCCAGTACTTATATATAATTACATAAGTTATATAATTATACTTGTTTCAAAAGTGTATTATGTGAAATATCAAGCTCTAATTGCCATAGAAGCTGTATTAGAATGAAATCATAAGGAATTCTAATATTTTATCTTGGCAACACATCCACAAGTTAGCAAACACAAGAGAACTTTAAAAAGTTCATAGGAAATGAAATTAAAAGATAAGTTTAAGAGCTTCTCTTTGTCTAGATGTTAAGAATCCTACATCCTGGGACCAGCGCTGTGGTGCAGCAGGTTAAAGCCCTGGCCTGAAGTGCCGGCATCCCATATGGGCAATGGTTCTATTTCCAGCTGCTCCTCTTCTGATCCAGCTCTCTGCTATGGCCTGGGAAAGCAATAGAAGATCGCCCAAGTCCTTGGGCCCCTGCACCCATGTGGGAGACCTGGAGGAAGCTCCTGGCTCCTGGCTTCAGATCAGCACAGCTCTGGCCGTTGCGGCCATCTGGGGAGTAAACCAACGGATGGAAGACCCCTCTCTCTGTCTTTACCTCTCTCTGTAACTCTGTTTTTCAAATAAATAAATACAATCTTAAAAAAAAAAAAAAGAATCCTACATTCTGAATCAGAGTGCGTGAGGTTAATGTTTTGTCTCTGGCTCCCAATTCCAGCTTCCTGCCATTATATACTCTGGGAGGCAAGTGATGGCTCTAGTAATTGGGTCTCCATCACCCACATGGGAGACTTGGGTTGAGTTTCCAGCTTCTGGATTCAGCCCAGGCCCAGCCATGACATGACAGCATTTTGGGAATGAACCAGTGGATGGGAGCACTTTGTTTCTTCCTCTCTCTCTCTCTCTCTGCTTCTCTGATTCAATTACAACATTTCTTTTAAATATTTATTTATTTATCTGAAAGGCAGAGTTACAGAGAGGCAGAGCCAGAGAGAGAAAGAGGTCTTCCATCTGCTGGTTCATCCCCAAATGGCCACAATAGGAGCTAGGCCAATCCAAAGCCAGGAGCTAGGAGTTTCTTCTGGGTCTCGCACAAGAATGCAGGGGCCTAAGGGCTTGGGACATCTTCTACTGCCTTCCCAGGCCACAGTAGAAAGCTGTATCAGAAGTAGAGCAACCAAGATTCAAACTGGTGCCCGCCAGCACTCAGACAGAAGCTTTACCCACTATACCACAGTGCCAGCCCCCAATTACAACTTTTTAAAAAGAGCTTATTTTGACAAAAAATAAAATTGAAATCCATGCATACATTTTTCATAATACACACTGTCATGAAAGTTTTGAAGACATACTCACTGGATACTTACTATGTGTTTAGTGCCAAATGAGAGCAAACTTCAATCTTTTTCTTAAATCAACTGCTCCAAACTGCAGAACTGCAATTTTTTAGTAGAAATAGGAAGCAAACTCTTTTCAGAAAACAAAAATTAAGGTAAATAGGCCTATATTTGGAACTTATATATTTTGAAGATATTAGGAAGAATATCCTGTGAAATTTTGAAGCATTTTACAGATTTGTGATATAAGATGCATCAGTGTCCCCATCATTGTCCTCTGTTGAAAGAGGGAAAATCAATTTTCTTCCCTTGTACCTTGTCTTTCTAAATCCTGCTGAATGTACACGATAGCAATCGTCTTTGGGGAAATTTTATCATGGCAGGGGCAGAACATTGCCAATACAGTGGCATTAATAACTATTAAAGAAATGTAAGCTGAGTTCTTGCAAGGAAATCTATTTTGACAGGCATCTCCCGAGAGGAATTATCTTTCACTTAGAGAGTTAAAACTCTCCCTTACCATTCCATCGTACATATGCAGCCTGGTTGTGAGGAATCCCCCACAAAGAACAGTGGATAGACTGATTAGGCCTTTCTCCAAATTAGTGGTGGGTTCTGTGGGCTTTGTCTTTCTGATAAGCAGGGAGGTTGCAACCCAGTTTGTCTTGCAGGAGGAAAATAAAATTGGTTTTCTCAATGATGTGCATCCCCGGGGCCTTTGTGATGAATCAGCTTTCATAGATTCCTTCTTTGACCTTATTAAGGACAGACACAGCAGATAATTTTAATAATGTGGCCTTCAATAGATCATGAGTATTGCTTCCAGAGACTGTATAGCTGAAAACACTAATTAATGCTGTTTCTTTGGGGAAGGAACTGGGAAAGCAATAAGAAGATGGAAAAATTTAACCAGAGCTTAGACAATAAAATATTGGCCTTAATTCTTTTCTGTATTTTGATGCCTCATACTATGGATTGAAATAATCACATTTAGCCTGGCATTTTGGAACCATAACCAGTCCTCGATCAATGGAACCCTAATGAGAATGGCCGACTGAGCAGCTACAATAATCACCTTTTGGACAATCAATATAGAAGGAAATGTGAAAACAGTTTGATATCAGGTATTTCTCTAATCACTCCTAATCACCTCTAATCAGAGGGGTGTGGTGTGTGTTCCACAGACCTTTGATAAGTGGACAATATTGGAATCTTTTCAAATAACTGCATAATTAAGATGAATGAAGTACACAGCCCTGGGATGTTAAATAGCAGGGACCAGGCACCATGTCTAGGTTTGAAGAGAGAAGCTTCTTTCTGTGGTACTAGAATTGACAAATTAGGTACCTAATTTAACTTTTTCACAAATAAAAAAGTATATTTATTAAAATATCAACCCATAAGAGCAAACTGAACCATCACCAACAAAAAATCCACTGCCTCCTTCCCAAGAGCCAGAAAGAAATTTAGTGATTGAGTAGGGCTGGTTTCAGCCAGATACCTATACTCCATATGACAGGAAGCAAACTCCTCCCATAGCTTGCTATAATATTCTGCCATTATTCTGTGTCAGCACATTCAGGATAAAGCAAGAACTCTGGCTTCTTCATAGCATTGAGAAAACAGAAACCAGAGTCTGATGCAGATTTGGTCTGCAGTTACCTAGGCAAAGAGGTGACAGAATTCTTCCATCAACTGTGTGGGATTCAGCAAGTCACCTAACCTCTCTGAGCCTCATCTCCTTGTGGCCAGAATGAGAATATGATAAACACCCATGTTCTTCATGGACTTGAAATTCAGGATCTAAAACAATTTGAGCAGCTTGCCTGTATTCCATTTTCACTCCAATGCTAATTCTATTCATAATGAACTGCAATCAAATGCTTGGCAGGTCTGACCATGCTCTCATTCCAAGGAAATATGAAGTCAGATGAATATTAAATATATATTATATATAATAGATTATATATAGTAAGTAGAACAGCAAACTAGATATATAGATATATATATAGAGAGAGAGAAAAAATAATCAGATAAACAGTGACATGTGAGAAAATGATCAGTTAAATCGTGAAACATGAGAATATTTTGGCTGCTTTCGAATCCCATGTTTATATGCTGGATATTGCATAAACAAAACATTCAGAAAATTTAGTGGATTGTCTTATTTAAGGTGTTTACTTATTTCAGAGGGAGAGAGAAAGAGACAGAGATACCATATACCAATTCATGCCAGCAACAAATGGGGTCTAAAGTCATGAGCTGGGAACTCAATCCAGGTCTCCCACAAGGGAAAGAGGAAACTAATTACTGAACCATCACTGCCTCCTAGGTTCTGCATTAGCCAGAAACTTGAGTCAGGAGCCAGACCTGGAAATAAAACTCAAGCACTTCCATGTGGGAAGTACATCTTAACCAGCACCTTGACTGGTAGGAAAACAAACACATGCCCCCAGTGATCTCATTTTTATCCTTCTGTTATGGTCTTGTGTGAACCAAATTAAACTTCTAGTTCGTATTTTACTTCTGCTCCTAAATGAAAATAAGCACTCTGGTTGCTATAGAAACTTACAGCCAAGTGAAAACTAAGTGCAGCACTGAGTCCTAGAACTGTTCCAGCTATTTCATGTCTGTTTGTCATGCAAGAAACTGGAGCCACACCTTATGCCCTGGAAGTATCAAATATTAGTTAAATATCTAGCCATTTTTTGGTTCAGAAGTCCTTGTAGGTTACATCACGAGAAGCTAGTTTAAGCAGGTGCATGTTGTGTGAGACATCATCTGGGTCCACATTTCATATAAAAAGAATTGGTTCAATTAAGAGAGGTTATTAGATAGCTAAAGGTTAACACTTCTCACTTCCATATCTCCATACGTACAATCACCATAAAATTTGTCTACCAAGTAAAGGCATTTATGAAGACAGAAGCCTGTATCTTTCCCTAGCACTAGAGTTGACAAATTAGGTGTCCTTTTAAGACTAAAAAGGGACTCTATGAATAATCATTCCAAGTCAACAGAAGTCACTGGAGACTGACCCAGGCAAAGAGTACTATAGTGACATAAGCCATGTTTCTGGATCTGAAGACTCTAACTGAAAATGCATCCACTTCTTCAAAACATTTGAAAAGCCCCAACCAGAGGCTCAAGAACTATGGTTACATTGTATTCTCTTCCTCCCTGCCTCCCTTTTTTCCCTTTCTTTCTGTATGCCTGCCTGCCTGCCCTCCACTAATATGTATGTGGTGCTACTCTTTACTACTCTTTGTGCTGAAACTGTGTATAAATCAGAAACAGTCTCTGAAATCATGGTGATCTGAGAGAAAAATATAGACATTGATAAAATAGTCACATGAACATGAGTTGCAAATATTAAAGGGTCATAAGGCAAGTCAGGTGCAGAGTACTTAGTATTTGTGTATGTATCGCAGAGTCCGACTGAAAACCAGTCAATATTCTTGAATGCTCTTAAAATAACATAAAGATTACCTCAGTGAAGACAACACCTTTTTGCCATTTAATGCCATATGGACAACTGAATGCACCATAAGAAAACTTCAACTTTCCAAACCCATCTTCATTACTCTCAAGAGTTGTATTAAAGCTACATCATTCAGTTTAAGATGATGCCTTAATTTCAGTCACTTTCCTCCTCATCTTTGTTGAGTGGCTTGCAGACAAATGAAGCTTTCTATCCCAAGGGCAAGGAAAGCAATCATTCTGTTTATAATGCACTTGGGGAAATAAAAATACTTGGCTTAATCTTAATGTGAATTCTCTTTGGAAAGGCACACACTATAAAAATATGTATGTGTATGCTATTATGTTAATATTGCAAATAGGGATTAACATGGCAAGAACTAAGCACAGCCCTTAAAGACAGAAGAGAGTGTGCCAAGGCATTTCATCTGGGACCTTCTGAGGCTGTCTTTCAGCTTGGCTCCTGCTAGGTTGTCAACCCTAAACAAGCCTTAAAGTTCAGTATTTGGTACTGTATCATTAGAAATCTAATGATTCTGACTCAGGCTGAAATTCTCTTCTAAGTTGTCTAGGAGAGAGGTTTTGCTAAATTAACATAGAAAAGTAATAGTTCGGAAACGAATTAGAGATACTTGATCTTTATAAATTATTTCCACCCATTTTAGCAGCACCTACTGGTTTAAAACAATTTTATGAATTAGAAATTATTATTTCCTCTTATAAAATGTCTCCTCTGGAACACTTAAAAAAACTTTACTTAATAAATTTCCCTTTTAATATTATTTACCTAAAAAAGGAGCAAAATTCTACCATTTGCAGCAAAATGGATGTAACCAAAGGACACCATGTTGAGTGAAATAAGCCACACTCTGAAAGACAAATACCAAATGTTCTTCTTTATATATGGCAGCTAAAATTTTCTGAGAAAAGAAAGAAATGCCTGTATATATCAGTACTGCTGCAAATATAGTTTTGTAAAACTTTGTTTTATACCTTTGTCAAACCAGTGGTTAAGAATGTTATACTACTATAGTATAGTTGTTAAATTTCTTATTTGGTATAGTATCAAGCTTTTTTACTGTATTTCAAATTTAAAATGTGTTAGCTGAAAAACTAAGAAAAAGGAAAGAAAGAAAGGAAGGGAGAAGGAAGGAGGGTGGGAAGGACAAAGGGAGTGGGAGGGAGGGAGGAAGGAAGGGAATATTATGTTATAGAATTGTATCTACCAGGAGATTCCAAGATGGCAGAATAGGAAATGGTATACTGAACTAGGCTAGGGATAAATAGAGGGAAAAAAGTACAAGAAGTGCGTTCTTCAGGGAGAATGAGAGAGAAAACTATACTGGAAAGTCTACAAAAGGAAGAGGAAGACGGTGGGCCTTTGTGGAAGGTGCAGATGTGAAGAACAAACACAAACATAACACACAACTGCAGCAGCCAAGTGCAGGATTGGATGGCAGCTTGGAGATGGAGGTGAGACAAGACACAGAAACTCGTGTAGATATAGCTGGAGGGAGGGTGTGCCATGAGTCCAGACTGGAGCCCTAGAGGCTAGTGGTTACTAATTGCTATCTGTGGACCATTGGAAGTAAAAGGGGCAGGTTGATCTCACCCCAACCTCACCACAACAATGTCTGCTGCCCGGCTGAGACAGGGAGGGCACCATTTTGAGTTTTGGGCAGCAGCTGCAGAAGGAGGACACCATCTTCTGGGCAGTACTGAAGGCAGTGGTGGGGAGACAGCAACATTTGGCCAGTGGCTCTTGTGTAGGCATGTGATCCAGAGATTCTTGTGAAGGGAAAATCCACAGTCTCCACCGACTTTAAGCCTGGCTAGGAGGATGACAGATAGTTAAGCACCCATTTAGGACTAAGAGGTGCCCCCAGCCTCCCAACATATCACAAGCTTCCAGGTTCAAGCCACCTAGGTAGAGCTAGCTCAGGGGAAAATCTGCCTCTCTGATGACTGGAAATGCTGGCAGAGCAGTATGAAAACTCTATATCCTGTGACTGTGGGAGTCTTGTTTGCTGAGACCATGAGGACTCAGTGGCTTCAAAGAAGGTGCAGGGTATAGCTGGGTCTCTGGGCAATCACTGGGTACAGTTCCACATGCTCAGAGCTCATTGGGTTGTCTGGGGCAGGTCTTTGCAGCAGAATCCATGCTCAAGGTGAAGAATGCACAGATCATTTCTGCAGTTCATACAGTGGCACAAATGAGTGTGGAACTCAGTGGCAGCTAGCACCAGGGCATCACTCAGCTAGGAGGAAAGGAGGTGAGGAGGTGGTCAGAGCAACAGAAATGACAATCCCCCACCCCTTCTGTGAACAAGAGACCTACAACACCCAATTTGGTTGCTATCCTGGGTACTCACACAACTCCGGAGCACTGACCAGAGTTCCCCAGCCACACCCAGCACACACCTCTTGGTATTCGCTGAAAGTGAGGAAATCCCTCTAAGCCACAGAGGCATATCTTAAAGATAAAAGCCATCAGAGAAAACATCCAACAAGTAACTCTACAACTACCTAAAAATAAATGCAGAAATTCAAGAAACAAGAATAAGGAAGACGGCCGATGTCGCAGCTCAATAGGCTAATCCTCTACCTGCGGCACCGGCACACGGGGTTATAGAAATGGTTGGAGCACCAGATTCTGTTCCGGTTGCCCTTCTTCCAGGCCAGCTCTCTGCCGTGGCCCGGGAGTGCAGTGGGGGATGGCCCAAGTGTTTGGGTCCTGCACCCCATGGGAGACCAGGAGAAGCACCTGGCTCCTGCCTTCGGATCAGGGCAGTGCGCCAGCTGCAGTGTGCCAGCTGTGGCGGCCATTGGAGGGTAACCAACGGCAAGGGAAGACCTTTCACTCTGTCTCTCTTTCTCTCACTGTCCACTCTGCCTGTCAAAAAAAGAAAAAAGAATAAGGAAGACACCATGACTTCCCCAAAGGAACACAACACTTCAATATTTGAATGTGAAGATGAAGAGATTAATGAAATGCTAGAAATAGAATTTAAAAGATTAATAATAAGATTATTCAAAAGCAATTGGGAACAAATCCACAAACTAAAGAAAGCCATGGATGATAAGAATGAAAATTCTTCCCATGAAATAGAGATTTTAAAGATAAATAAAAATAAAATATTAGAAATGAAGAATTCAATAGATAAAATTAAAAATCTGGTGGAAAGCCTTGACAACAGACTCAGTGAGGCAGAAAAAATAATATCCATGCTAGAAGACAATTTTTTGGAAGTGTTTCACTCAGGCCAAAAAAAAAAAAAAAAAAAGAAGAAGAAATTAGGAAACTTTAAAACAGTGTTGGGGATTTACGGGACATTATCAAAGGACCCAACATATGGGTCTTATGAGTTCCTGAAGCTGTGCAAAGAGAGAACGGACTAGAAGACCTATTTAGGGAAATAATTACAGAAAACTTCCCCTCCTTGCAGAAAGAACAGGAAGAACATAGAATGCCTAATAGACATGGCCAGAAAAGATCATCATGACACATTGTAGTCAAACTTTTAACAGTAAAATATAAAGAAATAATTCTAAAATGTGAGTGAGAGAAACACCAAATTACTTTCAGAGGACCTCCATGTAGACTCACAGCTGACTTCTCATCAGAAACTCTACAGGCTAGGAGAGATTGGTAAGACATAGTCCAAGTTTTAAGAGAAAAAAAAACTGTCAACCCAGAATATATATCCTGCAAAGCTCTCATTTATGAATGAATGTGAGACCTTCCAAAACAAGCAGAAATTGAAAGAATTTGTCATCAATCATCCAGCCTTACAAAATACACTTAAAGATGTGCTACACACAGAAACACAAAGAATTTGAAAGCAGAAAATTCCCCAGTAAAAGTACAAGAGAAATCCAAGGTTAACGATAGGAATATTTATGAAAAAAATGTCAGGGTCACATTACTTATTGATAGTCACCTTGGATGTAAATGCCATCAACTCTCCAGTTAAAAGATACAGACTCTATGGCTGAAATATCATATGTACACCTGTGCATGATTCTAAAATACTGGTAAGATAGCACAATGGTACCAGTTTTGAGGAGGAGAATTTAGCAATACCTAACAATATGGCAAACAGATTTACCATTGTAGCCTGCAATTTCACTTCTATGATACAGCTCTACATATATACATACATAAGGATGAACTGACATTTATATACAATTGTACATTATAATAAGAAAATACTGGGATGCACCCAAGCATCCAGCAATAAGAGACAGGATAAATAGCTATTAAATACTTTCAAGAAGGAACACTCTGCAGAAGTTAAAAATAAATGAGTCTCCCTTCTTTTATCCATTTCCTTCCTTCCTTCCTCCCTACCTTCCTCCCTCCCTCCCTCCCCCTTCCTGCTTGCCTGCTTTCTTTCCTTCCTTCCTTCATTTTCAAAAGCATCGTAACAGAGAAAGAGAAAAAAAAATTCTTCCATAAGCAGATGCATTTCCTAAATGCCTGCAGCAGCTAGGTCTGGGCCAGGCTGAAGTCAGGACCCAGGAATTCCATCTGGGTCTCCCACATGGCTGGCAAGGGCTGATGTACTTGGCCATCTTCCACGGCTTCCCTATGTGCATTTTCAGGAAGCAGAACATCCAGGACTTGAACTAGTGCTCTGATTTAGGATGCTGGCATTGCAAGCAGTGGCTTAACCCACGGTGCCACACACTAGCCCATCGCATTTCTTTAATCCACCAACTGTTCTTGATGCCATGCCACCTGGCAGGCACTCAACACTGGTACTGGGCAAGAAGAGATGAGTGCACTAGCTCAGCTCTCAGCAGCCACCTAGTACTCAGCATACTTCTCTTACTGATTGCAAAATGGGACTGTCTGTTTTTGTACACAAACTAATATAAGCCATCAGCTGGCTATATCCACATAGTTTGGATCATATACTCCCCTAAGTAAAGAAAAAAGAAAATTCCCACTATCTATGAACTACATGCATGTACCACCATGTAATATAATACATACGAGCTTTTCATATTTTCATACAGTAAATTATTTTGTTTGCACAGTCTTTGTAAAATATTGGACAAACATAACCTTCCTTTCGCCCCTTTTTCTCATCCATGTCCTCCTCCCCAAATCCACATGTACCAGTATAAAATCCCCATAAAAAGGAAAGAGGGACATGGTAACTTCCACCACCCCAGGTTAAAGCCAGTTTTCCCAATCTCCTTGTTCGCTCCCTACAACAGGAGTAAATGTTACTTGATGAGTGTATTGTTCAGGTATCTCCCACTCTCACACATACAAAAATTCCCTATACATCTTCAATCTGGAATTTAAATCTGTAATTACAGCTTTGTTACCCACTGCACAAAAAATGCCAGCTTGGTACAGCTTCCAAATAACTCCAGATGTTCTCTCTTCACATTGCCAGAGAGAAAATAATTTTGAGCTAGTGTCAATTCAGCAGAGAGCTAACTCGGTGATTTTCATCTGGATGAAATAAGGAAGAATGAACAGGACCTGTCTATTACCCATGCAGGTGAGACAGGAATAGAAACATCCGCTCTGTCAAATTGAACGGCCTCATGCTTTAGTACTCTTAGACTCTAGTTTAACATCAAGATGTCTCAGACTTTAAATGAAATGTCAAATACAATTTGGCTCTGGATTCCCAAGATATATGATTGCCCTTGGAGAAAACTTGATAACTCAGCGTTCTTGTGTCAAATGTGTATCTACCTGATAGGGCACTCTATAAAGCTGGTCCCCTGCAATCCTTCCACCACATAAAAACCCTCAGTTTGCCTGATGAGCCAGGTATCATTCCTGTATTAATGAATATAAGACTCAAAAAGATCACTTTTTTTAACCCATGAGGCAAAGGCCACTGTTCAGAGATTTCTTAGGCAATCTAACCTGCATAGAGTATGAACCCAGTATTACAATGTGAAGATTTTTAAAGTCTCTGGATCCATCTGGCCAGGCACACAAAGACATAGGGCACATACACTTCCTAGTTTTGAACCCAGTATTACAATGTGAAGATTTTTAAAGTCTCTGGATCCATCTGGCCAGGCACACAAAGACATAGGGCACATACACTTCCTAGTTTTGCAAAGTCCTGTTGTTGAGATGTTCTGCATTGTCATTGCCTCTAGTTTGGCATTCATATTCCTTATTTGTGGGACAGACTCAGTTCAAAAACACAAATGAAAAAATAAAAGTAAAGCCAAAGAAAAAGTAGATAGTATCTTGTTTCTTTTAAGCAAAAGAATCTCGCAACCTAAACTTGGAAGGACAGAGGACATGAGAAATCTGTTAGAAAACAAAGACACAGCAGTTAATGCAATCAAAAGACTCAGTATGGTCCAGTACAATTTTTCCCCAGAAACCTTTTATTTAAGGTATACAAAATTCATGCATTTCATAAAGATAATTTTAGGAAGACAATGATTATTCCCACCCTACCCACCCTCCCAACCACACTCCCACCATACTTCCTACAGGAAACTTCCTGTTTCCTATTCCTAGTCTTATTTTTTATGAAAATCTATTTTCAAGTAACATTATACACATATTATTAACTATATACTAAGTAAAGAATTCAACAAATAGTATAAAAAACTGTTTCTCAACAGTCGAAACAAGGCTATTCAGTCATCACACCACAAAGTGTCAATTTCATTTCTATAGATTACCTTTTAGGTGCTCAATTAAATATACACAGATCAGGGAGAGCATATGGTATTTGTCCATTAGGGACTGACTTAATTCACTAAGTATAATGTTTCCCAGTTGCATCCATTTTGTTGCAAATTACAGGATAACATTTTTTACCACTATGTAGTATTTCATGATGTGCATGCCCCATAATTTCCTTATCCAGTCTTCATTTGACAGACATTTAGGTAAATTCCATGTCTCAGGTACCGTGAATGGAGCTGCAATAAACATGGGGGTACAGAAAACTCTTTCATACGTGGATTTCATTAAATTCCGAGGAATGGGATGGCTGGGTCATATGATAGGTCTATAATCAGATTTCTGAGGTATCTCCATACTGTCTTCCACAGAGGCTTTACCAGTTTACTTTCCCACCAACAGTGGATTAGCATACCTCATCCTTGCAAGCATTTGTTGTTTGTTGATTTCTGTATGAAAGATATTCTAATGGGGCTGAGGTGAAACTTCATTATGGTTTTGATTTGCATTTTCCTAATGGCTAGTGATACTGAGCATTTTTTCATGTGTCTGTTGGCCATTTGTGTTTCTTCTTTTGAAAAATGCCTGTTTAAGTCCTTGCCCATTTCTTAACTGGGTTGTTCATTTTATTGTTGTTGAGTTTCTTCAGCTTTTTAAACATTCTGGGTATTAGTCCTTTATCAGTTGCAAAGTTTGCAATTAATTTCTCCCATTCTGTCAGCTGCTTCTTCACTTTGCTGGGAGTTTTTTTGTGGTACAGAAGCTTCTCAGCTTCATGTAATCCCATTTGCCAATTTTGGCTTTGATTTCCTGTGCTTCTGGCGTCTTTTCTAAGAAGTCTTCCCCTATGCCAATGTCTTGCAGAACAATGTCTATTGTTCTGTAATAGAAACATTGTTTCCCCAACGTTTTCTAATACTTTAATGGTATCAGGTTGTAATGTAGGTCTTTGACCCATTTTGAGGGGATATTTGCATAAGGCAGCGACCTTGTTTCATACTTCTGCATGTGGAGATCCAGTTTTTCCAGCACTATTTGTTAAAAGAGACTATCCTTGCTCCAGGGATTGATTTTTAGATCATTTTTCAAAGATAAGTTGGTTGTAAATATGTGGGTTGAGTTTAATATCTGGAGTTTCTATTGTTTTATTCGTCTATCCATCTGTTTTTGTGCTGGTACCAGACTGTTTGATTAAACCTGCCCTGCAGTAAATCTTGAAATATGGTATTGTGATGCCTCTGGCTTTGTTTTTGTCATATAAAATTCCTTTAGCAATTCAAGGTCTCCTGTGTTTCCAAGTGAATTTCTCTTTTTAAAAAAATATTTATTTGTTTATTTGAAAGTCAGAGTTACACAGAGAGAGGAGAGAGAGAGAGAGAGAAAGAGAGAGAGAGAGGTCTTCCATCCAATGGTTCACTCCCCAATTGGCAACAATGGCTGGAGTTGTGCCAATCCAAAGCCAGGAGCCAGGAGCTTCTTCCAGGTCTCTTACATGGTGCAGGGCTGCTTTCCCAGGCAATAGCAGAGAGCTGGAACAGAAGTGGAGCAGCCAAGTCTTGAACCAGCACCCATATGGGATGCTGGTGCTTCAGGCCAGGGCTTTAACCCACTGCACCACAGCACTGGCTCCTCCATGTGAATTTCAGCATCATTTTTTTCTAAAGCTGAGAAGAATGTCCTTGGTTTTTTCTTTGGTATCACATTGAATCTGTAAATTGCTTCTGGCTGTATGGACATTTTTATTATATTAATTCTACCAATCCATGAACATGGAAGATTTTTCCATTTTTTTTCCTTCTATTTCTTTATTCAATGTTTTGTAATTCTCATCACAGAGATCTTTGATGTCCTCAGTTTAATTTGTTTTAAGGTATTTAATTTTTTGCAGCTTTGTGAATGGGATTGATCTCTTTTTTTTTTCTTCTGTAGTTTTTTTTTCTTCTGTAATTTCCTTATTTATTTCTGCAAATATTTTCCCAGAAAATTTTTATTTAAGGAATACAAACTTCATGCATTTCTTAAGTACAACATTAAGACCATAGCTTCCCAACATATCTGTTTACCCAAACACAGTCCCACTCCTCTTCCTTCTACTTTTCCTATTCCCATTCTCATTTTTTATTAAGATCTATTTTCAATTAACTTCATACACATGCCATTAACTCCAACTTAGAAGTTCTTTCTCAGCCATGGCATTGTCTGTGTACACAAAGGCTACTGATTTTTGTGTGTTGATTTGATGTGCTGCCACTTTACCAAACTCTTTTATAAGTTCTAATAGTCTCTTAGTAGAGTCTTTTGGATCACCTATATATAGAATCATGTCATCTGCAAATAGGATGCTTGACTTCCTCCTTCTCAATTTGTATACCTTTGATTTCTTTTTCTTTCCTAATGGCTCTGGCTAAAACTTCCAGAACTATACTGAATAGCAGTAGTGAGAGCAGGCATCCTTATCTGGATTTTAGTGGGAATGCTTCCAATTTTTCCCCATTAAATAGTTTGTCATAAATTGCCTTGACAGTGTTGAGGAATGTTCCTTCTATACCCAATTTGCTTAGAGTTTTCATCATGAAAGAGTGTTTATATTTTATCAAATGCTTTATCTGCATCTAGTGAGATAATCATCTGGTTTTTATTCATCAGTTTGCTTTGTGATGTAACAAATTGATTGATTTGCAAATGTTTAACCATCCCTGCATACCAGGAATAAATCCCACTTAGTCTGGGTAAAAAATCTTTCTGATGTGTTGTTGGATTTGAGTGACTAGAATTTTGTTGAGGATGTCACAGTGTGTTCATCTGTGCAACTGGTCTGCAGTTAGTCTTTAAATGAGTGGTAGAATTCAGCAGTGAAGCCATGTGTTCCTGGGCTTTTCTTTCATGGAATAGTCTTTAATACTGATCCAATTTCTGTCCTTTTAATTGGTCTGCTTGGGTTTTCTATGTCTTCTTGGCTCAATTTAGGTAAGTTGTATGTGTCCAGAAACCTATCAATTTCTTCTAGGTTTCCAGATTTGTGGCCATACAGCTCTCTGTAGTAATTTCTGATGATTTTTTATTTCTGTGATATCTTATTACATTTCTGTTTTCATTGCTAATTTTCTTGATTTGGGTCTTTTTTTTTGGTTAGTTGGGTCAATAGTGTGGTAATTTTGTTTACTTTGTTTCACTGATCTTTTGTATGTTTCTTTCAATGCAATTTTGTTTATTTCTTCTCTAATTTTAATTATTTCCTTTCTCCTACTAATTTTGAGCTTGATCTGCTGTTATTTTTCTAGGTCCTTCAGATGCACTGATAGCTCATTTATTTGGTACTTCTCCAATTTTTTGATGTAAGCATCAATTGCTATTAACATTTTTATTAACACTGCTTTTGCTGCATCCCATAAATTTTGATATGTTGTATTGCCTTCACTCATTTACAGAATTTCTTGATTTTTCTTTTGATTTCTTCTATGGCACACTGTTCATTCCAGAGCATGTAGTTCAGTCTCCATGTGTTTTCATATTTCTAGAAATTCCTGAGTTGTTGATTTCCAACTTCATTCCATTGTGTTCAGAGAAGGTGCATAGTATGATATCCATTGTTGTGAATTTGCTGAGACTCGCTTTATGGTGTAGCATGTGGTCTATCCTAGAGAGTTTTCAATGTACTAATGATAAGAATGTGTATTCTGCAACTGTGGGGTAAAAGAAAAGTTCTGTAGATATCCTTTAGGTTCATTTGGTATAGTGTTGATTAACTCTGTTGTTTCTTTGCTAATTTTCTGTATGGTTGATCTGTCCATTGCTGAAAGTGGAGTATTAAAGTCCCCCATTACTATTGTATTCCAGTTTTTATCTCCCTTTAGGTCCATTAACATTTCTTTTTAATCACCAAATCCCCTATAATTGGTTCATATATGTTTATTAAAGTCACATATTCTCTTTGAATTGATTCTGCATTCATTACATAGTGCCCTTTATCTCTTTTAATAATGTTTGTGTTGAAGTCATTTGTCTGATATTAGGATGGTTGCACCAGCTCTTTTCTGGTTTGTGCTGCATGGAATACCTTCTTCTATCCTTACACTTTGTCTGAATGTATCATTCTCAGTGAGATATGTTTTTTTGTGGGTCTCACAAAGATGGGTCTTGTTTTTAATCTATTCACTCAGTCCATATCTTTTAGATGGATAGTTGAGGCTATTTACATTCATAGCAACTACTGCTAAGTAACGACTTTGCCCTGCTATTTTTCCATAAATATTCCTATTTTTTACTTTGGATTTCCTTTGTACTTTTACTAAGAGATTTCTACCTGCACCTTCTTTCATGGTGATTGCCACATTTCTGTGCATGGCAATATCCTCAATCATCCTTTGTAAGGCTTGACAAGTGGTAAGAAATCTTTCAATGTGTTTGTTTTGGAAGGCGTTTATTTCACATTCATTCATTAGTGAGAGCTTGCAGCATACATTTTTTTTCTCCTAAGACTTGGAATATATTTCATCATTTTCTTTTGACCTGTAAGGTTTCTGGTGAACACTCAGTTATGAGTCTAATTGAAGACCCTCTGAGAGTACCTGGCATTTCTTTCATGCACATTCTGAATTTTTTTTTTAAGTTTTACAGTTGAAAATTTGACGACAGTGTGTCATGCTAAAGATCTTTTCTGGTCATGTCTATTAGGAGTTCTATGTGCTTCCTATACTTGGACAGCCCTTTCTTCTCCAAATTAGGGATTATTTCACTTAAAAAGTCTTCTGAGACATTCTCTCTTTCCGCTCCTTCAGGAACTGCTAAGACGCATATGTTGGGTCATTTGATAGTATCACATAAATCTCCAACACAGTTTTTTGTTTTTTTAATTTCTTCTTTTTTTGGTCTGATTTATTAAAATTTCCAGAGATTTTTCTTCTAGCTCAGATATTCTTTCTTCTGCTTCACCAAGTTTGTTGTTAATAATTTCTACTGCATATTTTATTTGTTCTATTGAATTCTTCAATTCCAGTATTTCTTTTTATTTACCTTTAAATTCTGTAATTTATGGGAAAAATTTTCATTCATGTCAAGTATGGATTTAGTTAATTCATGGATTTGCTTCTGATTACTTCTAAGTAATCCTATGCTGACTTTTTTGAATTCCATTTCCAGCATTTCTTCAATCTCCTCATCTTCATATTCTAGTGTTGAAGCAGTTGTGTTCCCTTGGGGACATAATGTTTTCTTCCTTTTCTTGTTTCTTGAACTTCTGTGTTTAATTTTAGACATCTGTGTGGATACTTGCAGGTTTGTTTTGCTATTTTTCCTGTCATGGCTTTTATCTTTGGACTATGCCTCTGTGGCTTAGTGGAGGGTCTGCTCTTTCAGTGAATACCCTGAAGTGTGTGCTGGGTATTGCCCTGGGGCTCTTTTCAGTGTTCCAAGATTAGGGGAGTGCCCAAGGTAGGACCCAAGTTGGGTGGGGTAAATCTTTCCTTTTTCTTTTTTCTTTTTTCTTTTCTTTTTTTTTTTTTGTCAGGGAAGAGGGTTTGTTCAGCTCTCTTGGCTTAGTCTCACAGCCACCTTCTCTCCTCCAAGGAGACCAATGCCCAGGAGTAAGCCCCAGTGGGTGCAATATTCATCTACACAGCCACAAAAAACACACAAAGGATACATACAGTCCTAAGTGAGCACAGATCTCACAGTAAGCATGTGGAACTGCCCACAGTGCCCATATGATTTTTTGAAAAAATAACACTAAGCTAAATAAAGAAATATGACAACCTTAGCCTTTGGGTGTACATAAACATCTTGGCGGAACTTAGCCTTCATCTAAGCACCTTTCTATCATTGACACAGTATGAGGCCAGAAATTTCGAATTACAACTGCTATGCAGAGTGTAAATATGACTATGAAATATGTCTCTGGGAGGAGTGATACACTATTCTGCTATGAAAACATTAACAGTTCCTTATCAAGCACTTAAAATGAGCTTAGAATTTCAGATCCATTATCTCTAATACACAAAAGACCAAAGGAAGGTGCTACTGGTTGAACTAATCCCCTCAATATAGAAATATTTTGAAGTCCTAACCCTCATACCCTAGAAGGTGACCTGATTAGGAAACAGGGTATTTACAAAGATAAGAGGATCTATAAAAGCAGTGGGGTGGGATGTAATCCAATTTGAATGATGTCCTTATAAAAAGTGAAAATTTGGGCACAGAGACAGACCGACATAGAGGGAAGACACAAGGAAAACTCAAATGAAGATAGAGAATTAGAGGATTCTTGCTACTAGACAAGAAATGCCTGAAGCTAGCAGAAGCTAGGAAATAAGTGCAGAGCAGATCCTTTCCCAGCATCTTTACAGGGAGCATGGATCTCTGATATCTTAATTTTAATACTTTTGCTTTTAGAATTGTGAGATGATAACTTTCTTTAGCCCTAATTCACTGTTTGTACTACTTTGCTCTGGAATCACTGGGAAACCCAATGCAGATAGAAATTTTACCATTTCTAGGCTATTGACATGTAAACTGAGGCACAGTTCAGGTTCAGTCCTGAACTGACAGTGGAGTTCATGTTCATGAATCCATAGCAGTGTTTCCAAACTGGCTTACATTAGTCTTGAACTTCCTTGCAAGGCATATCCTTGAGCTTCCAAGCATTCAATTAAAAAAAAAATTAGCTATTTGCATTTCCATAATATTTGAAATGTTGTATACACAGAGATTATCTCAATAGCAATTGAATAACCAAACCCCAGCCCATAATTTCCATGATAAGCTCTGCATTGGTACAAATTAGCACTACTTTAATTGTCCCAGATAAATGAGAATATAGTATGTTTATTATATAAATAATGACTTAAAATGGCACAATTTGAATTCTAAATAGCATCATACTAATTGTATACAAATAGGTCACAGGAGCTGGAACAAGAAAAACTGTAGGGGAACTGAATCATTATCACAACTCATATAATAATCCGTGTTGACATCAAAAGGGCCATATCATAGTGTCAGAGGCATGATCAGGTAGGAATAATGATTTTTCTTCAAATTCTGTCTTCATATAAGTAATAGTCTTACTTTCCATTTTATTGGGTTGAAAATGGGTTTGTACTTTTGTACTTACTTAGTAACTGTGTTAACAGCAAGAGGCATTTAAAGATATATGTACTTTTATGTCTGCATATGGGGTAGGAGAATTGATTGAGCTATGAAACTGTATTTTGTGTGCTACATTGCCTGCTATTTCCTTGACTGTAAGTAATCAATTACTTTTATTATGTCACAATAGGAGCACTGGTGGGACCACAATCAAAGCCTCTTAAGGAAGATATCACACAGAGTTTTTTGTGAGCATTTCAATTATTGAGAAACTATACTGAATACACCAGAGAGGGCAGGAAAGAAGCAAAATTGTTGCTCAGGAGTATAGGGTAGAGGAAGTGACTTAAGATTTACCCAAATCTAAAAGAAAATATATACCTGAGGGTCTCTATAGTAGTAGAAATTCAGGTCCTACTACCTCTCAAGGCAAGGATTGGGAGACAGGGCAAGGGACTGCTAAGTATTATTTTGGGAAACTGAATCCTAGGTATCTAGGGTCCAATCTGTGGGCCCAAGCATGCACTAGAGGGAACAGAAAGTGGACTTTAAACTACCTGGAGGCATGGATAGGGCTATTTCACTGAATATTATTCGGCCGATTGTGTACCTACTTTGTGACTGACCAGGATCCCCCTCCACTAAGTCCTTTGCACATCCGTTAGTGGACGCATTAGCTAAGATGCAGGGGGAAAACCTAATAAGTCTAAGAATTAATTTCTTGACAATACAATGAATGCTCAGACTCTCATTAAATCTAAATGGAAGTCTATAAAGTAATGCAACATATCTGGCATACTCAATCTGTACATGTATTTTCATTACTACTATAACTTAAAATTTCTCAGTCAATACTTTGAGTCTGATGTAAATTTTTCTCCAAAAACATGAGTATACTAGGTTGAAAATTCATGGCATTACTTTGAGATTCCTGCTTTAGCAGCAATTAACAGCTTAATCTATTTATTAGCTAGCTGTTCCCTGGAAACCAAGGAACAGAGCCCTGAGGGATGGGTCAAGCAGATCTATAGATTTAAATAACAATTCCAAAATAAATATGTAAATTAGAACTTAAAAAAGTAAAACAGAAAACAAGAGAAGAAATATCAGTTACTTCCTAACTAGTTGACAAATTAGTTGTACAATTACTGCTTAATTATAAGAGTTCCCTACATTTTCTAAGATTAATTTTACAGAAGATTTTAATACGCCTTTTTCATTGTCTTACAGACATATCAAAATAAACTGGCCACATGAACCTCTTCCACCAACACAAAACACACACGTTGCCACTTGTTCATCATTGTTTGTCACCACTCTAGAAAGGTTCATAGAAGGAAGATGTAAAGGATAAAATGTTGAAGTTCAATAGAATTACTTGGAGGATCAGTTCAAGGATTCACTCCTTACCCAAAACCCTGAGTTCCACACAGCCTGGTCTTTACAAGGCTCTTTCTGACAATCTCTCTCCCAAAAGTTCCTCCTTCTGTCCTTCCTGAAAGCCAGCTGTTGTATCTCCATGCAGGCCAGGCAGGAGTCTTTTAACTGTTTTCTCTGCTTCCCTCCCCATACCCCTTCTTACTGGAAGTCATTATCATTGCACTTTCTCCTGTGAGCTCTACAGTGGATTTACTCCGTTCTCTCGCTCCAAGTGGTCTCTATAACCATAGTTTCCTCCTCCTCCATAGACTCAATCGGCCACTGTACTCTGTTTTCAGTTTACCAAACCCTATTTGTTATAAAGTTTGTTCCCATGTCTCTGCCCAGGGAACCTTTCACTTCCTTCCTGATTAAACCCCATTTGTCTTTATTGACCTTGCTCTTCATCATGCCTGGCTGCCTGAGGCCCTCTTTTCTCTTCATCCTGTTGAACTTATTCAACACATGGCTCCATTTAGCAATTACTGACATGATTCAGAATTACACATATTTAATAGAATGACTCCTCTTCTCCTAGAATCAAGGCTAAAACTGAGAACAAGAAAGGACTCAAGTACTTGAGCCATTACCCACTGCCTCCTAGGATGCACATTAACATTAAGTTTGATAAGAAGCGGAGTAGCTAGGACTTAAGCCAGGCACTTCAATATGGGATGCAGACATCAGAGGGGTTGCTTAACCATCTGCAACCACAATGCTCACCCCAGGACTCACACACTCTAAAGATAAGTTAAAGACTTGAATTCCCACAGAGGAAGCCTTCCTGGGAGAGCTTGAGTTTGAGGACATATGGAGACAGAGAGAATGAAACCTACTCACCAACAAGAGGAATCTAGGAGCAAAGGTGTGTCCAGAGAAGTCCAGGATAGCAGGGTAGTAGAAGCAGGCAGAAGCAGAGTAGTGTGTGCTTGACAAGTGCGTGTGAAATTCCTGTACTGCAAATTCAAGGATCAAAGGGCAGAGGATGGCCTAGCAAAGGCAACATGATAGGATGCTGTCCAAGAGGGCTGGATGCCTAGGATTGACCTCAGAAAGGCAGGGGCTTGAATGAGTTTGCAAGGGTCATATGGAGAATGTGGCCCAGCAGAAATCTGTGTTGGGGATGAGATGGTGGTACTATACAGAAATACCCCATGAACAATTTAGCAATAGGCCTAACATAGTATCTTGGCACTCGCTACAGCCCATAGTATATATGCCTGTATCACAAATAGTTATCTAAATCCTTGCCTCCTCTATTCTTCCAATATCTAATCTCTAACATCTCTTCTTTCCCCTCTTCAACACCCAAGGTCTTGGAGGAACATGGAACAGAAGAGGAAAAAAGTAAAGGGAGAATAGAGACCACACCAGTCCTGACTCTGGTCTACAAGGTATAAAGTTAAGCCTTCTCTGAAGGATGGAAAAAAACTGTAACTTGAGTGAGAGCTTGACTTTTTTAAAATGAGAGAATTGGCCTTTTAACACAAGAAAGGGTCTGTATACATTCAAAAATGAATTTAAAAGGATTAGACAGAGGTCAGCATTGCAGTATAGTGGACTAAGCCCATATGCATGCCAGTATGAGACCTGACTGTCCCTCTTCTGATACAGATCTCTGCCTATGGCCTGGGAAAACAGTGGAAGATAGACAAAATGCCTGGGTTCCTCCACCCATGTAGGAGACCGGGAAGAAGCTTCTGGCTCCTGGCTTCAGATCAGTCCAGCTCTGCCCATTGCAGCCATCTGGGGAGTGAACTAGTGGATGGAAGATCTTTCTCTCTCTTTTTCTCCCTCTCTCTGTGATTCTGTCTCTGAAATAAATAAATATTTTTTTTAAAAAGGATTGGACAAATGTAGAGGCTGCCCAAGATACCATCAAGAGGCAAAGACCTGAAATGAAATGAGACAGAATATGTGAAAGAAAATGTTGAGAGTAACTAAAGCTATTTCTTGTTTATAGCCTACAAAGCTCAGCCCAAGAAACAAATTCATTTTATACATATGTAAGTATGTATATATGTATGTTTATACAGAAAAAAATATAATTTGTTTTTTTGAATTTTTATTTAAGGTATAGAAATTTCTTGTATGTCATACACAGAGATCCAGGGTCATAGTGATTCTTCCCACCCTCCCTCCCACCCATGCTCCCACTCTTCTTCCTCATCCCTGTCCTATTCCCATTCTTATTTTTTACAAAGATCTACATTCAGTTAGTTTTATACTGATAAGGATTAACCTTACAGTAAGTAAATACAAGTATGAAGACAAAAAATAGCACTGTTCCTCAACAGCTGAGACAAGGGTTGTTCAAAATTACTGCACCTCAAAATGTCAATTTCACTCCAGTAGATTAAGTTTTAGGTACTCTACTGGTTACCACAGTTCAGGGAGAACATATGGTATGTTTTTTGGGGACTGAATTATTTCACCAAGTATAATGGTTTCCAGTTGAATTGATACTTGTTGCAAATGACAGGATTTCAATTTTTTACTAGTGTATTCTATAGTGTATATATACCACAATTTCATTATCCAGTTATAAACTGATGGACATCTGGGTTGACTCCATATCTTAGTTATTGAGAATGGAGCTGGAATAAACATGGGTATACAGATGACTTTTGAATATGCTGGTTTATTTACATTTGGGTAAATTTCCAGGAGTTAGATGTCTGGGTCATATGATAGGTCTATATTCAGATTTCTAAGGCATCTCCAAACTGTCTTCCACAACAGCTGCACCGTGTACATTCCTGCCAAGAGAAGATTAGGGTACCTTTTCCTCTACATCCTCACATGCATTTCTTATTTGTTGATTTCTGTATGAGAACAAATCTAACTGGGGTAAGGTAAAACCTCACTGTGGCTTTCATTTGCATTTCCCTGATGGCTAGTGATCCTGAGCATTTTTTTTCATGTATCTGTTGACCACATGAATTTCCTCTCATGAAAAATGCTTGTCCAAGTCCTTTGTCCTTTTCTTAATTGGATTTTTCGTTTTGTTGAATTTATTGAGCTCTTTATAGATTCTGGATATTAACCCTATATCAGTTGCAGAGTATAAAAACATTTTCTCTCATTCTGTTAGTTCCCTCTTCACTTTGCTAAGTGTTAATTTTGCAGAGCAGAAGCTTCTCAACTTGGTGTAATCCCATTTGTCAATTTTGGGAAGGATTGCCTGGCTTCTGAGGTCTTTTCCAAGAAGTCTTTGCCTATGTCAATGCGTTGCAGGGTTTCCCCAAAGTTTTCTAGGGTTTTGGTGATATTGGGTCATAGATTTAGGTCTCTAAACCATTTTGAGTGGACTTTTGTATAAGGTGAAATATAGGGATCCTGTTTCATACTACTACATGCAGAGATCCAGTTGTCCAAAGACAATTTGTTGAAGACATTGTCTGTGCTCCAGGGACTGACTTTAGCTTCTCTGTCAAAGATAAGTTGGTTGCAGATGTATGGACTGATTTCTGGAGTCTCTCTTCCTCTCCATTGGTCTACCCAGTGGATAGACCAGTACCAGGCTGTTTTGAATATAACTCCCCAGTAGAATATCTTGAAATCTAGTTTGAGATGCCTCTGGGTTTATTTTTTTTTGTATAAGAATGCTTAAGCTCTTCAGAGTCTCTTGTGTTTCTATATGACTTTTAACACTATTTTTTCTAGACATGAGAATTCCATCAGTATTTTCATTGGGATCACACTGAATCTGTAAATTGCTTTTGGCAATATGAACATTTTGATGATCATCATTCTTCGAGTCCATGAACATGGAATATGTTTCCATTTTTGTATGTCTTCTTCTATTTCTTTCTTCAATGTTTTCAATTTTCATCATAGAGGTCTGTGATATCCTGAGTTAAATTTATACCAAAGTATGTAATTGCTTTTTAAGTAAAATGATAGAATTGATCTTAGAAGTACTTTCTCAGCCATGGCATTGTCTGTGTATACTTTATCTAACATTATGTTTTATCAAACACTTTTATGAGTTTCAATAATCTCTTAGTGGAGTCTTTTGATCTCTTATATACAGAATCATGTCATCTGAAAACAGGGATAATTTTACTTCCTCCTTTTCCAACTGTATCCCTTTAGTTTCTTTTTCTTACTGAATGGCTCTAGCTTAAACTTCTAGGACTATATTGAGTAGCAGTGGTGAGAGTAGGCATACTTTTCTGGTTCCAGATCTTAGTGGGAATGCTTCCAATTTTTACCACTTAATAAGATATTGGCTGTAGGTTTGTCATAAATTACCTTGATTGTCTTGTGGAATAATCCCTCTATATTCAATTTGCTTTAAGTTTTCAACATGAAAGGATGTTGTATTTTATCAAATGTTTTATCTATATCTATTGAAATCATCATATGACGTTTATTCTTCAGTTTGTCAATGTGATTTATCACATTGATTGACTTGAGAATGTTGAACCATCTCCTGCATAGCAAGGATAAATCCTACCTGTCCCAGATGAATGCGCTTTCTGAGGTGGTATTGGATTCAATCAGCCAGTATGTTGCTAAATATTTTACATATACATTTATCAGGGATATTGGTCTATAGTTCTCTTTTTCTGTTGTATCTTTTTATAGTTTAGGAATTAAGGAGATGCTAGCTTCCTAAAAGGAGTCTGGTAAGATTCCTTCCCTTTCAATTATTTTGAATAGCTTGAGAAGAACTGGAATTAGTTCTATTTTAAATGGCTATAGAATTCAGCAGTGAAGCTGTCTGGTCCTGAGCTTTTCTTTGTTGGGAGGTTTTTATTACTGATTCAATTTCTGCCTTGGTTATTGGTCTGTTTAGATTTTCTATGTCTTCATGGCTCAGTTTAGTTAGGTTGTAAGTATCCAGGAATCTATCCATTTCTTCTAGGTTTCTCAGTTTGTTGGCATAAAGCACTTTGTACTAACTCCTGATGATTGTACTATTTCTGTGGTATCAGTTCTTACATTTCCATTTTTCAACTCTCTGATTCTATTGAGTTTGGTCTTTTCTCTCTCTCTCTTTTTTTTTTTTTTTTTTTTTTTTTTTGCTTAGTTGTGCCAACGGAGTGTCATTTTATTTTTTCAAAAAATCAGCTCTTCATTTTAGTGATCTTTTGTATTTTGGGTATTAATTTTCTTGATTTCTTCTCTACTTTTAATTATTTCTGTCCTCCTACTAATTTTGGGTTGGGTTTGTTGTTGTTTATCTACGTTCTTGAGATGCACTGACAGCTCATTTATTCAGTACATTTCCAATTTCCTGAAGTAGGCATCAACTGCTATGCTATTAACTTTCCTTTTTTTTGGATGGGCAGAGTAAGAGAGAAAGAGAGACAGAGAGAAAGGTCTGCCCTTTCCATTGGATCACCCCCAAATGGCTGCTACAGCTGGCACACTGCAGCCAGTGCACTGTGCCAATCTGAAGCCAGGAGCCAGGTGCTTCCTCCTGGTCTCCCATGTGGGTACAGGGCTCAAGCACTTGGGCCATCCTCCACTGCCTTCCTGGGACACAGCAGACAGCAGGACTGGAAGAGGAGCAACCGGGACAGAATCTGGCACCCCAATCGGAACTAGAACCCAGGGTGCCAATGTCACAGGTAGAGGATTAGCCAAATGAGCCATGAGCCTACCTTCCCTCTTAACACTACTTTTTTTAGTATTAAATAGAACAAAAAATACTAAAAGGAATAAAGTAGTAATTTGTTCCATGACAGTCAGGACAAGGGCTGATCAAGTGATTGTTTCTCACAGTGTCCATTTTACTTCAAAAAGTTTCCTTTTAGGTGATCAGTTAGTTGTCACCGATCAGAGACAACATATGATGTTTGTCCCCTTGGGACTGGCTTAATTCACTCAGCATGATGTTTTCCAGATTCCTCCATTTTGTTGCAAATGACCAGATTTCATTTTTTTACTGCTGTATAGTATTCTATAGAGTACATGTCCTATAATTTCTTTATCCAGTCTTAAGTTGATGAAGATTTATGTTGATTCCATGTCTTAGCTATTGTGAATTAAGCTGCAATAAACATTGAGGTGCAGAGCTCTTTTATTTGCCAATTTAATTTCCTTTGGGTAAATTCTCAGTAGTGGGATGGCTTTTTTGGTTATAGGTAGGTTCTATTCAGGTTTCTGAGGACTCTCCAAACTGACTTCCATAGTAGCTTTAGCAATTTGCATTCTCACCAACAGTAGATTAATGTCCCTTTTTCCCTACATCCTCCCCAGCATATGTTGTTGGTAGATTTCTGTATGTAAGCCAGGGTGAGGTGAAACAACATTGTGGTTTTGATTTGCATTCCCCTGATTTCTAGTGATCCTGAACATTTTTTCATGTGTCTGTTGGCCAGCTGGATTTCCTCTTTTGAAAAAATGTCTATTGAGGTCCTTGGCCTCTTAAGTGGGTTGTTCATTTTGTTGTATGGAGTTTCTTGATCTCTTTGTAGATTCTGGTTATTAATCCTTAATTGTTGCATAATTTGCAAATATTTTTTCCCATTTTGTCGGTAGCCTCTTCACTTTCCTGACTGTATATTTTGCAGTACAGAAACTTCTCAATTTGATGTAATCTCAATTGTTAATTTTGGCTTTGACTGCCTGTGCTGTATTTTATCAAATGCTTTCTCTGCGTCTATTGAGAAAATCATATGGTTTTTCTTCTGCAGTCTGCTAATGTGGTGTATCACGTTGATTGATTTGCACATATTGAACCATCCCTGCATACCAGGGATAAATCCCACTTGGTCTGGGTGGATGATCTTTCTGATGTGTTGTTGCATTCTATTGGCCAGAATTTTATTGAGGGTTTTTGCATCTGTGTTCATCAGGGAAATTGGTCTATAATTCACTTTCTCTGCTGCATCTTTTCTGATATTGGCGTCAGAGAAAAAATTTGGGAGGATTCCCTCTCTTTAAATTGTTATGAATAGTTTGAGAAGAATTGGAGTTAGTTCTTCTTTAAATGTCTGGTAGATTTTAGCAGTGAATCCATCCAGTCCTGGGCTTTTCTTTGTTGGGAGGGCCTTCACTCCTGATTCAATTTCTGACTTGGTTATGGGTCTCTTTAGGTTTTCTATGTCTTCATGGTTCAATTTAGGTTGGTTATATATGTCCAGGAATCTATCCATCATTGTAGATTTCCCAGTTTGTTGGCATACAACTCTTTGTAGTAATTTCTGATAACTCTTTATTTCTGTGCTATATGTTGTTACATTGCATTTTTCATCTATGATTTTATGAATTTGTGTCTTTTCTATCTTTTTGGTTAATTGGGCCAATGATGTGTCAATTTTGTTTACTCTTTCAAAATACCAGCTCCTTGTTTGGCTGATTTTTGTAATTTTTTTGGATTCAATTTTGCTAATTTCTTCTATAATTTCTCTAATTTTAATTATTTCTCTTCTCCTACTAGTTTTGGGTCTGGTTTGCTGCAGTTTCTCTAGATCCTTGAGATACATCGATAGCTCATTTATTTGATGCCTTTCCAATTTTTTGATGTAGGCACCTATTGTTATAAACTTTCCTCTTAACACTGTTTTGCTGTATCCCATAAGTTTTGATATGTTGTTCTGCTATCCTCATTTACTTCCAGGAAGTTTCTGATTTCACTTTTGATTTCTTCTATGACCCAGTGTTCATTCAGGAGCACGTTGTTCAGTCTTCATGTGTTTGCATATGCTCTAGGGATTCCTGAGTTGCTAATTTCCAGCTTCATTCCATTGTTGTCTGAGAAGATGCATCGTATGATTTTGATTCTTTTGAATTTCCTGAGACTTGCTTTATGGCCTAGTATGTGGTCAGTCCTAGAGTAGGCCCCATACACTGCTAAGAAGAATGTGTATTCTTCAAGTGCGGGATGAAAATTCTGTAGATATCTGTTAGATCCATTTGGGCTATAGTGTTGATTAAATCTTCTGTTTCCTTGTTGATCTTCTGTCTGGTTGGTCTATTGTTGAAAATGGAGTATTGAAGTCCCCCAATACTATTGTATTGGGGTCTAAGTCTCCCTTTAAGTTCCTTAACATATCTTTTAAATAATCCAGTGCCCTGTAATTAGGTGTGCATACATTAATAATGGTTACATCTTTCTGTTGAATTGATCCCTTAATCATTATATAGTGCCCCTCTGTGTCTCTCTTAACAGTTTTATTGTTAAAGTTTATTTTGTCTGATATTAAGATAGCTACACCAGCTCTTTTTGTTTCTGTTGGCATAGAATATCTTTTCCCAACATTTCACTTTCAGTTGCATGCACCTTTGTTGGAAAGATGTGTTTCTTATAAGCAGCAGATGGGTTTTGTTCCTTAATCCATTCAGCCATTCTGTGTCTTTTAACTGTGGAGTTGATGCCATTTACATTCAGCATTATTATTGATAAGTAATAAGTTGTCCCTGTCATTTTTCCATAAATATTCCTATTATTTACTTTTGATTTCCTTTTTTTTTTTTGACAGGCAGAGTTAGACAGTGAGAAAGAGCAAGACAGAGAGAAAGGTCTTCCTTCCATTGGTTCACCCCCCAAATGTCTTCCAGGGCTGGTGCGCTGCGCCAATCTGAAACCAGGAGCCAGGTGCTTCCTCCTAGTCTCCCATGAGGCTGCAGGGCCCAAGCACTTGGGCCATCCTCCACTGTACTCCCCAGCCACAGCAGAGAGCTGGACGGGAAAAGGAGCAATAGGGATTAGAACCCGGAGTGCCAGCACAGCAGGCGGAGGATTAGTCTAGTGAACCGCAGTGCCGGCCTCCTTTGTTCTTTTACTAGGAGATTTTCTGCCTTCACATTCTTTCATAATGATGACTATTTTTCTGTGTTTTATGTGTAGCACATCCTTAAGCAATTTTTGTAAGGCTGGATGAGTGGTGACAAATTCTTTCAATTTCTGTTACAAACGAATTTTATTTCACCTTCATTCATAAATGAGAGCTTTGCAGGGTACAGTATTCGGGGTTGACAGTTTTGTTGTTTTTTTTTTCCTCTTAAGACTGGGACTATGTCTTCCATTCTCCCCTAGCATCTAAGGTTTCTGAAGAGAAGCCAGCTGTGAGTCTAATTGGAGATCCTCTGAAAGTAATCTGTCATTTCTCTTGTGCACAATTTAGAATTTTTTTTCTTATGTTTCACTGCTGAAAGTTTGACTACAGTGTTGTGGTGAAGATCTTTTTTGGTCATATCTATTAGGAGTTCTATGTGCTTCTGGTACTTGAATGTTCCTTTCTTTCTCCCAATTGGAGAAGTTTTCTGTGATTATTTCACTATATAGACCTTCTAATCCATTCAATGTCTAACCCATTCTGTGTCTCTTCCAGTAGCTGGGTATGCATACAGGACCTGCTGCAGCTCCTACCTACTTACATTCAAATTGACACCCACCCTCTCACAGCTGGTTGCTGGGTGCCATTGTAGTGGGGGATGGGGAGAGAGTGATGGGCACCCTGTTCCCCTCAAGGCTTGGGGCTGTACTCAAAGATAGTATAGTCTTCTAGGCTTCCCCTCCAGCTATATCAGCAGTGGCACAGGCTGCTACAGATTGATTTCACTCTGCTTTCCAAAGCTGGCACCTTCTCTTTCTGCTGGGATCATTTGTTGTGTGTATTCTTGTTGCTGTGTGTCTGCACCATCCTCACAGATCAACAGCATTTCTCCTTCTTCAGAAACTATACTGCAGTTTTCCCTCCATCTCTCCCTTGAGAATGCAGTTTCTCCTCTCTCTCTCTCTCTCTCTCTCTCTCTTCTTTTTTACTATTTTCACCTAGAGCAGACCACCCTGTGACTATTCCACCATCCTGGAATCTCCAAAATATCCTTTTATTCTGTAGCTTTCAAAGGAAAGAGGCATATTTGTTCATTTTTATATCTCCAACCCCTGGTACTTGTTTGCAGAGAGATGAGGATGAAGGGAGAACTTGAACAGAAATGCCCACTGACTGGAGCATATGCAAGTGTCAGGTCATGAGGTACAGCTACCCTGGGATCACACTTCACTCTTTCCTCCCACAAACATCACTTCCAGTCAACACTATGGACCAAGTGGAATAGGTGAAATTCTAAGAGGGCTTGGAGTCATTACAGAGACCGCTTTTATTCTCTCAACTCTATCTTCCAAAGGCCCACAGTGAAATCCTATGGCCAGAGACAGACACTTGTATTTCACGCCCCCTCTTGTCTGAGAGTTTCTACCTGTCAACTAGAAGTCTTAACAGTTGATTCAAGCTGGCAGCCAGCTGAGTTGACAGATTTTCCCTGTGGCTTGGGCCCACACCAGGTGCCAGGTTCCAGAAGCATCCAAAGAACATATATACCAGAAGGCCCAGGCAGTTGTTGGTAAGGCTTCTTATGACTAACCACAGAAATGCCAATACATCCTTTCTGCCACATTCTACTGGTCAAAAAAAATCACTGTGGTTAGAAAACCCATCTCACAATAACACAAATAACAAAGAATCTGTTGTCATTTCTACTTCCTACCAGGAAGGTGAGAAGGATTTCATGTAAAAGGGTGGTGATTCCTCTTCAGTAGCTACTAACTTTACTCATATGCATGCAAATTTGGTCTAGAACGGATTGACAATGAGAAGAAAGCTGCGTCTTCCTTTCTTCAACAAACTCATACCACCTTGAACAAACCATTTAACCACTCTCTGAGTGTTAGAAAAAGTGGAGTATTCTGAGGTTTCAGTAGTTAGAGGTCACAAATGTGCAGCATACAAACCAAACTTAGTCTACATGCTTGCTTGGTGTGAATAATACTTTAATATATTTACACATACATTCACACATATAATAGAGGTCTTAAAAACGTTGTGGTGTAGTGGGTTAAGCCACTGTTTGAGACACCCATACCCCATGAGTATGGGTGAGTCTGGTTCAAGTACTGGCTACTCCACATTTCTGATCCAGGTTTCTGCTAACACACCTGGGAAGCAGCAGATGATGGCTCACATACTGGAGTTTCTGCTACTCACATAGGAAACCTGGATGGAATTCCTGGCTCTTGGTTTAGAGCTGGCTCAGGCCTGCCTATTGTGTGCATGTTGGAAGTTAATTGGTGAATGAAATATCTCATTCTACCTTTAAAATAAATGAATAAATCTTTAAAAAACACATTTGTGTCATCTCTTCACATAATTGTATTTCCTCATTCCCGCAAATTTCTGTATGACTTATTTTCTGCAATTTTCCTTAAACATTTATGTACTCCCTGTTTTCTTATTTAATTTATACTTTCTTCAAACACTGTATGTCAAGAACACAAAAATGAATAATTCTCAGATCCCATGAAAGACAAGCTAATAGATCAGTGTACATGTGTTATAGGGTGCCACATGCAATGACTGTCTTTTATATTCTCATGCATAAAACATATAATGCCATCTTTTATTTCTCACATATGTTATCATCTATTAGGTATTTCCAAAAATCTTACATTGATTGATCCTCAGAAGTACTCTGTGGAATAAACTTTTTTAGAAATGAAGTCTTAGATTTTAGAGATGAGAAAAGTGAGATTTGTGCATTGCCCTTTTCATATCTCTGAACCTTCTCCAAGATATTAGGATAGAGCTGAACCCCAGAACAAATAAAGGTGTATATCAATGAAAGATCTACATCTGTGCCAAGGAGGGACTAGAATAGTTATGGTCAATATTATACCCAATGCTGAGCAGTTCAGTTCAAATACAAAATAGCCTGAAATGTGATGGGATGACAACTAGACATCAAATACTTACCAACAAATATGAAATGGTCACAGGACAATTAAAATGGAAACAGTGTTTAAAAAGTGAATAAGTCAGCACTATTATGCATGCTTATTCCATAATATTCAAAACCAAGGCTTCTCCTTTTGCATCTTTTTGCTATTCCATGCTGAATACACAGCACAACACTGGAAGGATGGAACACAGTCTATGGCAGAAGCCAGCAGACCTAGCACATGATGCATCACAAAGAACACTGAACCTACAAGTCCACATTGTGATTCTTCCGTACTTAGCTCAGTAATTAGGCCTCACACAGTCTCCAAAATCCTTCCTGACATTGCCAGGAGTTTAAGAAGAACTCATGAAAATATTTATTGAATAAAACAATGAAAGAATGCTTAAAACAGATCATAAAGCATATTTTCATTTATATTATATTCCATACAAATAAGTAATTACACCAAAATTACACTTTTACATAACCCGCTAATTGCCTTGGAGTCTTTCCCTGGGTTCCTAAAATCATCCGACTTCCAAAGCAACCATTTATTTCCTCTGAAGATTCTTCCTAGAGCAATGTATGTAGTGCAATAACCTGGAAATTATGATGCAAAGGAAGAAATCAAAATTGTCTATTAAAAAGTCAAAAATATTGACTAAGTCACCCTGAATACAAAGAGCAAAGACTACTCTTGGTCACAGGCTGATCACTTTTGAGTGGACAGCCTGGAACCTGTACTTTTAGAAATATTTTACAAATACAATTGATATTAAAGGTACAAATCCCCTAAAGAATAATTTCACATGTTTCTGAAGATAAACTGCAAATTTAAAGGCTCAAATCCTTGAAAAATATGACACTTGAAAAAGTAGGGAAAATATAATTAAAATATAAATTTACAGGAAAAGATGTTTAACCTAGCTATTACAAAGCCTACATCCCGCATACGAATACCGCAGTTTGATTCCCAGTCCCTTTTGACTCCAGGTTCCCAAGAGTGCAGACCCCTAGGAAGCAGGAGTTATGACTCACTTAGTTGTATTCCTAAAACCCAACAGGAGAACTGGATTGAATTCCTAGCTCCCAGCTTCATCTCTGGTCCAGCCATGGCCATCATGGGAGTTTGGGAAATGAATCAGCAGACGGTGACTATCTCTGTCACTACCTATCTCTTTTATCACCACTGCCTCTAAAATAAATGTTTTAAAAAACTTTAAAAAGTTGTTGATTTTTAGGCCAGCACTGCGGCTCAATAGGCTAATCCTCCACCTTGCAGTGCCGGCACACAGGGTTCTAGTCCCGGTTGGGCCGCTGGATTCTGTCCCAGTTGCCCCTCTTCCAAGCCAGCTCTCTGCTGTGGCCCGGGAGTGCAGTGGAGGATGGCCCAAGTGTTGGGCCCTGCACCCCATGGGAGACCAGGAGAAGCACCTGGCTCCTGCCATCGGATGAGTGCAGTGCGCCGGCCACAGCACACCAGCCGTGGCAGCCATTGGAAGGTGAACCAACAGCAAAAGGAAGACCTTTCTCTCTGTCTCTCTCTCTCACTGTCCACTCTGCCTGTCAAAAAAAAAAAAGTTGTTTATTTCTATGCAAAAATATTTAAACATCTTTACATAGGGAAATTTTGAGTATTCCCCTATAGTACCACTGAGATTTCTCCAAGTCTGCCATAAGTTGTTCAAACCTGATGAAATTCCTATATTTCTCCAGTACTCAACATAGCTGAGATCAATGGTCTACAATTTTCCTCTATAAGTTTGTTACATAAGGCATCAATTGAAGTCACCCTCTAATGAAACTGAATATAAAACATGTGCAAACAGCAAGAAGGTAGACATTAAATCCTGAGTCCCCAAAGTATAAACCAATAAAATAATACAACCTAGAATAGCTAACTCCAGTGGAATATAGCATTAAAGGGCACTTTAGGGCTGTAGAAGTCTTCAAAGAGATGTCTTCAAAATTGAGGAGTGACTCAAGACACCAGAAACAGACCTTTGGAAATTCATTCTCCCATTCCATGAAAGCCACAAATACAATCGGAATTATAAATTGGAAAGACCCCTGTGCTGGTAAATCTAAAGCCTTGGACTTTACCTACTGGTTGTATGAGCCTAATTCACAGCTTTCATTCCTGTGAACCCCAGCAGCTGCATCTATAAAATAAGTGGAAAGGTTAAGATGGTCTCTCGGGATTCCTTTAGCTCTAAGATTCTTTGACTCATTAAAGTTTGTTCTCTCTCCCATGGTGACCAATGCTTCATTCTTAGCACATACTTTTTAGAAACTGCTAGAATAAGGGAACAACAGGGATGGGAGATGATTTGGTTCAGAAAACACTCAATATTTAGGACTTCACAAGGGAGTGTCACTGCTAATTTTGGGGTTCATGAATGGTACTTAGTGACTACATTTAACTTGGCGTTAAAGCTGTGCCCGGTAGGCTGATATCCAGATAAAGAAAAAAAGAGAAAAGATAAATCTACCAGCATTTAAGAATGACTGGAGATAAGAAAGGATGAGTACATCATTAAGATGTATTCAAAGAGTCAAATCATTCATTCATTTATTCATGCTTCTCACAGATATTAATTTACTCATTCTCTGTGCAAATATTGTTAACAATGTTGAAAACACCTTGCTATTTTAATCTGCTTTATAATTTTAAAAACATATTTTATAGCTTCACTGAATTTTTGTAACTCTGTGTAGTTACACATGGCAGGTCAGCATTCTGACTTAAGAGAAATAGCAAGCAAAACTAAGAGAAGTTGAATTTAACACACATTATGGAACTAATCCACCAAACAAAATTAAAATGTAGGCTTTCTTATTCCTGTTTTTTATGTTCCTAGTTTTTACATTCCTCTTATTAAATCACAGACATGAGCAACCTAAAACAACTCCTATAAGTTCCTACTTTGGCTCTATAAATTGGGTGGCTTGGGCTCTATCATATTAATTCCTTGTTTCCTTCACTTGGCTGCTTGAGAATAAAGAACTGAAGATGAAGTGCCATTGAAGTTTATATTTTGCCCAATAGATGTGAGCAACAATATATCTAAAGAGATAATGCACTGTGGCCAGCGCCACAACTCCATATGCTAATCTTCAGCCTGCAACGCCGGCACTCCGGGTTCTAGTCCTGGTTGGGACGCCGGATTCTGTTCTGGTTGCTCCTCTTCCAGGCCAGCTCTCTGCTGTGGCCCAGGAGTGCAGTGGAGGATGGCCCAGGTGCTTGGGCCCTGCACCCGCATGGGAGACCAGGAAAAAGCACCTGGCTCCTGGCTTCGGATCAGCACAGTGCACTGGCCACAGCATGCTGGCCGCAGTGGTCATTGAGGGGTGAACCAACAGAAAAGGAAGACCTCTCTCTCTCTCTCTCTCTCTCTCTCTCTCTCACTGTCCACTCTGCCTGTCAAAAAAAAAAAAAGAGAGAGAGAGGGAAAGAGAGAGAGAGATAATGCACTGGTATTCATGAGCTATACACAGCCTGAAGTTGGGTTCTGACTCTCTGGTGAGTTTTGCGTCAGCTTCTCCAGGTTACAGGCCTAACACCTGCCAAACAAGTAATAATACCTGCCTGAACTAACATAGAGCTTTGTTTCTCATATCAAATCAGGTGGAATAAGTAGAAGCCTCTTGACAAAAACAAGTGACCCTATAAATGTGTGGTATGTTTTCTGATTGTTAAATATGAGGCTGGGAAAACAGAGACCAACCAGTGCTGGCTTGACTTCAGGCTTGGGGGATCAAGCAATTCCACCGGAGAGAGTTTTGGCTAAATTTCCTAAACAAAGGCGCAAAGTCCAGAAGTATCCCAGTGCCTGGAAAATAAGGAACAGTTGGTCTCACAGCTTGGCCAGGCAGAAAAATTGGCAAAGATCCCCAAATCATCATCAAGTGGCCCTTGCCAAGTACTGGACATGAACATCCTTCTGGTTGGAGAGATACAAGGGTGATTGTGACCACCTGTTCTCTCAGGATGTCATGGTAACTTCTGCACATTTTCCTGCAAAGGCAGACAGAGCCCAAGCCAGACCTTTGGCCAAATTACAAAGCAGAAAACCTCTGCTTCATCGTTCCTCATTTTTTCTCCAATCTTTTCATTTCCTCAATGTATGCCCAACCCCCACCCCCTGAGACAACCAGTGGACCGTGATAACTCACAACCCTGACTTAGTGTCCTTCCAGATCAGCCTAAGGAGACATCAACTGCTCTGAGGAACCAGACTTCTTTGTTCCTCAGCCCCAAAGACATGGGAACATTCTTACCCTTTCTAGTCCCACTCCCAGCAAGTTGCTAACTTGAAATTTAAGCTAAGAAGTAGCTCACACTGAAGAGCTTATAAAAGTTGATTAAAGAGTAACTCCCTTCAGGAATGCTAGCATATTAACACTAGGCTCTTCAATAATTTTCCCTTAAGAAAGAAGAAATGAATATGTAATAGATTATCTCAGGAAAAGTGATGAGATCAGAGAATTGGTATCTGAAAGCTAAGACTTAAGAAGTATTAAAAGAATTCTATTTACTCTCTACTAAAAACCTTCTGCTTCTTTTACCACTCATAAGAATAAACAACAACCAAAAAATATAAAGCATTTTTTAAAAAAATTAATTTGAAAGGCAAGAAGACAAAGAGAGTACTCCCATCCACTGGTTCACTCCCCAAGCTCCAAAAAATAAAAATTCAATCCAACCACTTAAGCCATCATCCAAAACATTCTATGGTATACATGAGAAGGAACACAAAATCAGAAATGAAGCTGGTACTTGAACCCAGCACTGCAACCCAAGCACTCCCATATAGAATGAAGGCATCCTAAGGAGCATTATAACTGCTGTACCAAACGCCAATTCTGAAGCATATATTTTGAAAATTAACTAGATATATTCCTTTTTAATAGATTCTTCTACAAGCAAGACTTTATGTCTTTGTTTTGACCATTTGGGGCTTCACTGGGCCATGGAAATATCAGTGTTCCTCTAGAAGACATATAAGGCTTGAAACCTGCCTAGTTTGGCATTTTCTCTTTATTTTCTCTACAGAATAATCCATACATGTATTTTATTCTGAATATCTGACATTTCTTCATGATGTGAGCCAGCTCATTCACATTTCGTTTAGTGTGCATTGGCTCAGATTCTATAGAAAGCAGACATCAAGTCAGGGAAAGAAAGCAAGAGATTGGAGGAAACGCCTGTGGTGGAGAGAGTGTAGAGGGAACAAGAATAACTAGACAAGGAGAAACTTCACTCAGACTTTGAGGCAGATTTGACACCTATAAAAAGTGAAAGAGGAGGAATCATTGGGTAGGAAGGACCTCAGATGTCAAAATAATTATGAGACAGTCTCAGTTGGGTCAATGTGGAGTTCTTGAACTCATTAGCAGTCATTAGAGAAATTTCTCATCAGGCAGGAATGGTTAGGTTAGAGCAACATCTCTATGCTCATTGGGCTGGGTGTGAGTGATGTGGTGGATCCGTAGGTATGGCAGCTGAAGCTGTCAATCAGCTATGCTCCCCCACAGCAGGTTCTGTGAAAGGAAGCTTTGATTGGGACACTTATATGACTACATGTAGTGGAGGTGTCAGTTATATAATCCAGTCACAAAGAGGGAGAAGACAGTCCAAGCAAGGCCAATTACAGCTTATCTCTGAGAGTGACATTAGGATATTAGCAGCAAGCAGCTACTTTTTCTATTGGAGAATCTGACATAGGTGAATCCAGGGCTGCCAACTTTCCATACCACATACAAGAATCCAAAGTGGGTAGGATAATAAAAAGGTCAAAACACAGAAGAAAACAAAGTTCAAATTTCAGAGTAAGGAAGTCCTAAGGTCAGGAGCCAATAAATAGTTTTGTTTTCTTACTCCAGTTTGAGTTGTATTTCTGCTACAAATAAACTAAAGTTTTTCCTAGCACCTAAGAGTGCTTTCACTGTAGTTACCATAATATATCAGAACTTGAGTGGACCTTAGAGGTCATCTAGCTGCACATTAAAATTACCGGATGAACTTTGTTTTCATACCTAATTCTGGACTCAATGAAATAGGATCTCTGTAAGTTCACAAGTAAGTTTTAAAAACTCTCCATGTTATTCAAACGTTCACCAAGGTTTCAGAACCACTGGTCTTCTCAGATTTAGGGTGGAAAATAAGATTCAAACATAAAAAGTGACTTGCCCCAAATCCACAGGATTTTGGAGACAGAGCCAGGAGTTAAACTGAAGTGTCCTTATTTCTAGTCTGATGGCTTTAAAAAAATCATGTCGGGCGGAGCCAAGATGGCGGAATAGTGAGGACGCGCACTAGCAGTCCGCAAAAAGATAGTTTAATAAAAACAGAGTTACTGTAGCCTCAGGAAAAATCTCACGGAAAAAAATGCAGTGGAAATTCTTCCGGACCCAGTGAATGAGACGCAGAGGACCTAGGGGAAAGTAAGTTTGCGAACGGCAAATCGTGCCTTAGTGGCACGGGAGCTGCCGGGAGGGACGGGAACCGGACGGAACACAGTCGCCATTAGAATCGAGCGCTTAAACGGGAGCCGATACAGGGATCCCGAGACACTGGCGGGGGGAAGCAGACGCCACGGGGGAAACAGCACAGTTGAGGCGAGCCCACACGGACACTAGCCTCTTTCGTTGCCCACCCTGCTCACTCGAGCTAGACTGAACACAGTGGGACGGCGAGCGCCCGCCGGCTGAACCGGAACCCGGGCGGAACACAGTCGCCATTGGAACTGAGCGCTTGAACGGGGGCCGATACAGGGATCCCGAGACACTGGCGGGGGGAAGCAGACGCCACGGGGGAAGCAGCACAATTGAGGCGAGCCTGCACGGACACTAGCCTCTCTCGTCACCCACCCTGCTAATTCGAGCTAGATTAAACGCAGTGGGACAAGGCGCGCCTGCCCGCCCGCCCGCCCGCCAATCACTGAGGCAGACGGAACCAAAAACCCGAGGCTGTAGAAACCTGAAGGGGATCCAAAAACTGGGAACACACCGCGCACACAAACTCCGTTACCTTGACAACCCAGAGAAAGAGTGAGGGGAAAAAAAAATGCCAAATAAAAACAGATTCCGAGGGAGCAAGATCAAGGAAGACGCTATGATGACCCCAAACGGAAAAGACACCCCAAGTCAGGATTATGAAGATAAGGAGATAGAAGAAATGCAAGAAGCAGATCTCAAAGAATTGATAAGAACATTAAGAAGTTCTCAAAAACAAATTCTTGAACTACAGAAATCCTTAATGGATAAGATAGAAAATCTCTCTCGCGAGAATGAAGCACTACGCAGAAATCAAAATGAAATGAAACAACTAGTAGAACAAGAAGCTACGAGAGTGACAAAAAATCTTAATGAATTGAAGAATTCAATAGATCAAGTGACAAGCAATCTTGAGGGCCTTAAAACCAGAATGGGTGAAGCAGAAGAGAGAATATCGGACCTAGAAGACAGAGAACAGGAGAGGAAACAGTCAAACCAAAGACAAGAAGAGGAAATTAGAAAACTAAAAGATATCGTCGGGAATTTACAGGATACTATTAAAAAACCCAACATTCGGGTTCTAGGTGTTCCTGAAGGTATGGAGAGGGAGAAAGGATTAGAAGGCCTTTTTAGGGAGATACTAGCAGAAAACTTTCCAGGCTTGGAGAAAGACAGAGAAATCCTAATCCAGGAAGCTCATAGAACCCCTAATAAACATGACCAAAAGAGATCCTCTGCACGACATATTGTAATTAAACTCACCACAGTGAAGCAAAAAGAAAAGATCCTAAAATGTGCAAGAGAGAAACGGCAGATTACTCTCAGAGGATCTCCAATTAGACTTACAGCTGACTTCTCAACTGAAACCCTACAAGCTAGAAGGGAATGGCGAGACATAGCCCAGGTGCTTAGAGAGAAAAACTGCCAGCCCAGAATATTATACCCTGCAAAGCTCTCATTTGTTAATGAAGGTGAAATAAAGACCTTTCATAACAAACAAAAATTGAAAGAATTTGTTGCCACTCGTCCAGCCCTGCAAAAGATACTTAAAGACGTGTTACACACAGAAACACAGAAACACGACCATCAACATGAAAGAAGGTAAACGAAGGGAACCTCACGGCAAAAGATCACAGGGAATTCAAAGCATACATTAGAAAATATCTGGCAAATGGCAGGGCAAACTTACCACTTATCAATAGTCACATTGAACGTTAAAGGTCTAAACTGTCCTGTTAAAAGACAGAGATTGGCTGATTGGGTTAAGGAACAAAAACCATCTATTTGCTGCCTACAAGAAACACATCTTTCCAACGAAGATCCATACAGACTGAAAATAAAAGGATGGAACAAGATATACCACGCCAACAGAAATGAAAAAAGAGCGGGTGTAACCATCTTAATATCGGACTACATAAACTTTAACACAAAAACTGTTAAGAGAGACAAAGAGGGGCACTATATAATGATTAAGGGATCAATACTACAGGAAGATATAACAATTCTCAATGTATATGCACCTAATTACAGGCCACAGGTTTATTTACAAAATTTGTTAAGAAACTTAAAGGGAGACTTAGACCCCAACACAATAGTACTGGGGGACTTCAATACTTCACTCACAGATATTGACAGATCGACAGGACAGAAGATCAACAAGGAGACAGTAGATTTAAACAACACTATAGCCCAAATGGATCTAACAGATATCTACAGAACTTTTCATCCTACACAGAAAGCATTCACATTCTTCTCAGCAGCACATGGAACCTACTCTAGGATTGATCACATATTAGGCCATAAAGCAAGTCTCAGCAAATTCAAAAGAATTAGAATCATACCATGCAACTTCTCAGACCATGAGGGAGTGAAGTTGGAAATTAGCAACTCAGGAATCTCTAGAGCATATGCAAACACATGGAGATTGAACAACATGCTCCTGAATGAACAATGGGTCACTGAAGAAATCAAAAGAGAAATCAAAAATTTTCTGGAAGTAAATGAGGATAACAGCACAACATACCAAAACTTATGGGATACAGCAAAAGCAGTGTTAAGAGGAAAGTTTATATCAATAGGTGCCTACATCAAGAAACTGGAAAGGCACCAAATAGATGAGCTTTCAATGCATCTCAAGGATCTAGAAAATTTGCAGCAAACTAGACCCAAATCTAGTAGAAAAAGAGAAATAATCAAAATCAGAGAAGAAATCAACAGGATTGAATCCAAAAAAACATTACAAAAAATCAGCCAAACGAGGAGCTGGTTTTTTGAAAAAATAAACAAGATTGACACCCCATTGGCCCAACTAACTAAAAAAAGAAGAGAAAAGACCCAAATCAGTAAAATCAGAGATGAAAAAGGAAATATAACAACAGACACCACAGAAATCAAAAGAATCATCAGAAATTACTACAAGGACTTGTATGCCAGCAAACAGGGAAACCTATCAGAAATGGATAGATTCCTGGACACATGCAACCTACCTAAATTGAACCAGGAAGACATAGAAAACCTAAACAGACCCATAAGTGAGTCAGAAATTGAATCAGTAATAAAGGCCCTCCCAACAAAGAAAAGCCCAGGACCAGATGGATTCACTGCTGAATTCTACCAGACATTTAAAGAAGAACTAACCCCAATTCTTCTCAAACTATTCAGAACAATCGAAAAAGAGGGAATTCTCCCAAATTCCTTCTATGAAGCCAGCATCACCTTAATTCCTAAGCCAGAAAAAGATGCAGCATTGAAAGAGAATTACAGACCAATATCCCTCATGAACATAGATGCAAAAATCCTCAACAAAATTCTGGCCAATAGACTGCAACAACACATCAGAAAGATCATCCACCCAGACCAAGTGGGATTCATCCCTGGTATGCAGGGATGGTTCAATATTCGCAAAACAATCAACGTGATACACCACATTAACAGGCTGCAGAAGAAAAACCATATGATTATCTCACTAGACGCAGAGAAAGCATTCGATAAAATTCAACACCCTTTCATGATGAAAACCCTAAGCAAACTGGGTATAGAAGGCACATTCCTCAATACAATCAAAGCAATTTATGAAAAACCCACGGCCAATATCCTATTGAATGGGGAAAAGTTGGAAGCATTTCCACTGAGATCTGGTACCAGACAGGGATGCCCACTCTCACCACTGCTATTCAATATAGTGCTGGAAGTCTTAGCCAGAGCTATTAGACAAGAAAAAGAAATTAAAGGGATACAAGTTGGGAAGGAAGAACTCAAACTATCCCTCTTTGCAGACGACATGATTCTTTATTTAGGGGACCCAAAGAACTCTACTAAGAGACTATTGGAACTCATAGAAGAGTTTGGCAAAGTAGCAGGATATAAAATCAATGCACAAAAATCAACAGCCTTTGTATACACAGACAATGCCACGGCTGAGGAAGAACTGCTAAGATCAATCCCATTCACAATAGCTACAAAAACAATCAAATACCTTGGAATAAATTTAACTAAGGACATTAAAGATCTCTACAATGAAAATTACAAAACCTTAAAGAAAGAAATAGAAGAGGATACCAAAAAATGGAGAAATCTCCCATGCTCATGGATTGGAAGAATCAATATCATCAAAATGTCCATTCTCCCAAAAGCAATTTACAGATTCAACGCAATACCAATCAAGATACCGAGGACATTCTTCTCAGATCTGGAAAAAATGATGGTGAAATTCATATGGAGACACAGGAGACCTCGAATAGCTAAAGCAATCTTGTACAACAAAAACAAAGCCGGAGGCATCACAATACCAGATTTCAGGACATACTACAGGGCAGTTGTTATCAAAACAGCATGGTACTGGTACAGAAACAGATGGATAGACCAATGGAACAGAATAGAAACTCCAGAAATCAATCCAAACACCTACAGCCAACTTATATTTGATCAACGATCCAAAACCAATCCCTGGAGTAAGGTCAGTCTGTTTAATAAATGGTGCTGGGAAAACTGGATTTCCACGTGCAGAACCATGAAGCAAGACCCCTACCTTTCACCTTACACAAAAATTCATTCAACATGGATTAAAAATTTAAACCTACGACCCGACACCATCAAATTACTGGAGAGCATAGGAGAAACCCTGCAAGACATAGGTACTGGCAAAGACTTCTTGGAAAAGACCCCAGAAGCACAGGCACTGAAAACCAAAATTAACTACTGGGATTGCATCAAATTGAAAAGTTTCTGTACTGCAAAAGAAACAGTCAGGAAAGTGAATAGGAAACCGACAGAATGGGAAAATATATTTGCAAACTATGTAACAGATAAAGGGTTGATAACCAGAATCTACAAAGAAATTAAGAAACTCCACAACATCAAAACAAACAACCCACTTAAGAGATGGGCCAAGGACCTCAACAGACATTTTTCCAAAGAGGAAATCCAAATGGCCAACAGACACATGAAAAAATGTTCAAGATCCCTAGCAATTAGGGAAATGCAAATCAAAACCACAATGAGGTTTCACCTCACCCCGGTGAGAATGGCTCACATTCAGAAATCCACCAACAATAGATGCTGGAGAGGATGTGGGGAAAAAGGGACACTAATCCACTGTTGGTGGGAATGCAAACTGGTGAAGCCACTATGGAAGTCAGTCTGGAGATTCCTCAGAAACCTGAATATAACCCTACCATTCAACCCAGCCATCCCACTCCTTGGAATTTACCCAAAGGAAATTAAATTGGCAAACAAAAAAGCCGTCTGCACAGCAATGTTTATTGCGGCTCAATTCACAATAGCTAAGACTTGGAACCAACCCAAATGCCCTTCAACAGTAGACTGGATTAGGAAATTATGGGACATGTACTCTACAGAATACTATACAGCAGTCAAAAACAATGAAATCCGGTCACTTGCAACAAAATGGAGGAATCTAGAAAACATCATGCTGAGTGAATTAAGTCAGTCCCAAAGAGACAAATATCATTTGTTTCCCTTGATTGGCGATGACTAACTGAGCACCAAAGGGGAAACCTGTAGAAGTGAAATGGACACTATGAGAAACAGTGACTCGATCAGCTCTTGTGCTGACTGTTGTTGTACAATGTAATACTTTATCCATGGTAGTATTTTTTTTTTCTCTTTATCCTAGTACTAGTGGTTGAACTCTGTAATTAACACACAATTATACTTAGGTGTTTAAATTTTAACCGAAAAGTGATCTCTGTGAAATATAAGAGTGGGAATAAGAGAGGGAGGAGATGTAAAATTTGGGACATGCTCAATCGGAACGGCCCCAAATGATGGAGTTAGAATTGTGCCAGGGGTTTCCAATACAATCCCATCAAGGTGGCATGTACCAAGGCCATCTCATTAGTCCAAGTGATCAATTTCAGCTCACAATTGATCACACTGATAGGTCTAAGAGTCAAAGGGATCACACAAACAAGACTAGTGTCTGCTAATACTAACTGATAGAATGAAAAAGGGAGAGAATGATCCAACATGGGAAGCAGGATACACAGCAGACTCATAGAATGGCAGATGTCCTAAATAGCACTCTGGCCTCAGAATCAGCCCTTAAGGCATTTGGATCTGGCTGAAGAGCCCATGAGAATATTTTAGGCATGGAAAGCTAAGACACTCTGGAAAAAACAGAAGACCTAAATGAAAGATCTCTGCGAGTGAGATCCCAGTGGAAAGAACGGGGCCATCAAAGAAGGAGGTACCTTTCTCTGAAGGGAGGAGGGAACTTCCACTTTGACTATGGCCCTGTGGGAATAAGATCGAAGTCGGCGAACCCTAAAGGCTTCCATAGCCTCGGCAACTCATGACCAGAGCCTAGGGAGATTACTGACGCCATAAACAAGAGTGTCAAATTGTTAAATCAACATCAGGAGTCACTGTGTACTTACGTCTCATGAGGGATCTGTCCTTAATGTGTTATCCAATGTGAAGTGATGCTATTACTAGTACTGAAACAGTATTTTTACACTTTGTGTTTCTGAGTGGGTGCAAACTGATGAAATCCTTACATAGTATATATTGAATCGATCTTCTTTATATAAAGATAATTGCAAATGATTAAAAAATCTTGGTGTTAAATTGGAAATTGCATAGACAATTAATCAATTTTTTTAAAAAAAAATCATGTAGGATCTCTGTCCTTAATGTGCTGTACATTGTGAATTAATACTATAACTAGTACTCCAACAGTATTATCATTTTGTGTCTCTATGCGAGGGCAAACCGTTGAAATCTTTACGTAATATGTACTAAATTGATCTTCTGTGTATAAAGAGAATTGAAAATGAATCTTGATGTGAACAGAAGGGGAGAGGGAGCGGGAAAGGGGAGGGTGGGGGGAGGGAGGGAAGTTGTGTGGGGGGGAGCCATTGTGGTCCATGAGCTGTTCTTTGGAAATTTATATTCTTTAAATAAAAGCTTTATAAAAAAAAAACAAAAAAAAAAAACAAAACAAAAAAAAAAAAATCATGTCATCTCATCTGAGGAACAAAGGTTGGTTTCATCTCTGAATAAAATTCCTTTGATTACTAAGAAGCCTAAGACTCTTTCTCCTGGTCCCTGGAGTGACTTATGTAATTAACAAAACAAGAAGAAGTTGCCACTTCCTGAAATAAGACTCTATTATAAAAACAGTTCATTATACAACCAGCACAAGTCACTCCACCTGGCCATCTGAAAGGAGTCTATTCTTCCTCTTACAGATGAGCACTGGAAAAAGTGTGGGGAAGGAATCTGGACTGAGCCTTGACATTAGGTTGAGTGCTGTGAATTAGGAAAAAAGATTTTGGTTTTCACTGCAAGCTACTCTATCACATAATGGCCACTAAGTTAAGACTGATATAAAGATGCATCTCCTTTGCCCTTTGGAAAGAATGTTTCCTATAGCCTGCTTTGTTTTATAAAATTAGCATAGATTGCTCAAATTCAGAACTTCTGAAAAGCCATCCTGTTTCTGAGTCTTTTTTTCTACAAATATTTATCACCATCATTAAACATGTTATCACTCTAAATTTTAGTATAAAAAGCAGAACAGAAATTGGCTAGGATGGTATGATCACAAATAAGTAAAATGAATAGATAAAAGTATGTTAATGATGATTATGTCTGGCTTATGGAGCTTGGTAGCTAAAACAACTTGACAGGAGCATGATGAAGGAGGGACCAGAGGTTTAAGCGGGCTATGGGATGAGATGATACTCATGATCTGAGAACAGTTAGATACCAGTTATTCCAAAGCAAAGAGGAACTGGGATAGTGGGGATAGCCAAAAAGGGCTGTGGAGATTAGGAAAAGATCAAATCCCTGGGAAGTCACATTGTAAGGGAGAAATTCATGTAGACTCAAATGGAAAATAGTTTAAGTTGCCAATGAAATGATGACTCTACTAGGATTTTTTGGGAAAGGATGGATATGATGGCATTTTAAAATATGACTCAGGAATGTTCATGCTATTAACAAATTTTATAACTTTACAGAAGATATTTGACCTCTGTGGACTACTGTGGTATGAATCCAAGATGACACGGTTGGACAAGATCAATTATTTACCAATTATTTATTGAATACTTGTGTCAACTTGGCACTGTGCTAGACACTGGACATTCAATGGTGGAAAAAAAAACAGCTTTTTCCTTCTCTTTATAAAGCTTTACATCAAGGGTAGTGGTTCAAATATAAACCCAGAAGTGAGATATTTCAGTCATATGGTGGAATTAGTTTTAGTCTTTTGAGAAACCACCATACAGTTCTCCATAATGGCCATACTAGTTTTCATTCCTGCCAACAGTGTGTAAGGGTTCCATTTTCTCCACATCCTCATCAGTATTTTTTATTATTTGTATTCTTCAAAATATATATTTATTTTTATTTTCATTTGTATTTGAAAGGAAGAGAGAGATAGACAAAGAGAAACAGAAAGAAGGAGGGAGGCTTATAGAAGCTTCCCTTTACTCATTCACCCTCCCAACGCCCCCCCCCCCCCAAAGACAGCCAGCATCCCAGAACTTAATCCAGGTCTCCCGTGTGAGAGGCAGGGACACAAGTATTTGAGCCACCACCTGCTATCTGCTAGAGAACACATTAGTTGGAAACAAGAAATCAGAAGCAGAGCTGGAAACCAAATCCAGACACTCTAATATAGGATACAGGTGTCTCAGGTGGCCTCTTTAACTGCTGAGCCAAAAACTCACCTCTAATATTTTTCTTTCTTATAACAGTCATTATAACTGAAGTGAAATATCCCATCTTGCTTTTGATTTGCATTTCCCAGATGGGTAATGAAATTGAACAGTTTTTTCATGTATTTGTTAGCCAGTTGTATTTAATCTTTTGAGAAATGTCTATTCAGATCTTTTGCCTATTTATTAACCCTTACCTTATTATTGTTGTGTTTTATAATCTTATATATTCTGTGTGTTAATCCTTTGCCAGATGAATAGGTTGCAAACATTTTCTCCCATTACATTCGTTGTCTCTCCAATCATTATTTTTGCTCTGCAGGAACTTTGTAGTTTGACATAATCCTATTTGTCTAATTTTGATTTTGTTGCCTGTGCTTTTGAGGTCTTTTCCAAAAAGTCACCATTGCCTACTGCAAATGTTTTAAAATATTTTGCATTTGTTTTCTTCTAGTAGTTTCATGTCTTACATTTAGATCTATGATTCATTTTGATGAGTTGATATTTGAATAGGGAGACAGAGAAAGAGCAAGTTTTGATCTTCTTCAAGTAGTATCCAGTTTTCCTAGTACCAGTCACTGGTGACACTGTGTTGTCTCTGGTGTATGTTTCTGCCACCTTTGTTAAAATGTCAATTGGCTGTTGGCTATGTTTTTTATTTTTTTATGTCCTTTATTAAAGGACAGTTGGGTGTAAATCTTTATTCTGTTCCTTATATTACCATGCTGGTTTGGCTACAATTTTCCTGTAAAATGTCTTAAAATAAGGAATTACGTACCCTAGATTTTGTTTTCCTTCAAAATTGCTTTGGCTCTGTGGTGTCTTGTGCTTCCATAAATTTTAGGATTATTTCTTATAGTTGAGTGAAAAGTGTCATTAGTATTTTGATGATGATTATACTAAATCTGCATATTCTTCTGGGTAATTAGGGTATTTTAGTAATATTAATTTTTCCAACCTTTGAACATGGGTGGTCTTTCCACTTTTTGTGTCTTCTTCAATTACTTTCAGCAATGTTTTGTAATTTTCTTTGCAAAGGTCTTTCATATCCTTGGTTTAATTTATTCCAATGTATTTTAATTTTAAAGCTACTGTTAATGGGATTACCTTTAATTTATTTCACAATGAATTTATTATTGATATATAAAAGTTCTAATTTTTGTTGATTTTGTATCCTGCAACTTTATAGAATTCATTTTCACTTCTAATATTCCCTTGGTGGAGTCAAGGTTCTTCTCTACACAGTATCATATCTTCAGAGAAGGACACTGAATTCCTCCTTGCATTTTATTTCTATCTCTCGCTTAATGGCTCCGGCTAAATCTTCCAGTATTATATTGAATAAGAGTGGTGAAAGCAGACATCTTTGTTTGATTCCAGATCTTAGATCCAGATCTTAGATCCAATATGATGTGGCTGTAGGTTTTCATAAATAACTTATTATGTAGAGTTATGTTCCTTCTATACATTTGCTATAGCTGATTTGTTCAAGGATTTTTTTGTTTATTTTTTGTTTTTACAGATGGATGTTGAAATTTATTGAATCTTTTCTGTATCTTTTGAGATGATTTTTATTATTCATTCTGCTTTTATAATGTATATTTCTTTGCATATGTTGAACTATATCTATATCTGCATATTAAATCCTACTTGATCATGCTGAATGATCTTTTAATGTGTTGCTGGATTAGATTTGTTTTTTGTTTTTTGTTTTTTGTTTTTTATTTTTTTTTACTTATTTGACAGGTAGAATTAGAGAGTAAGAGAGAGAGAGACAGAGAGAAAGGCCTTCCTTCCGTTGGTTCAACCTCCAAATGGCTGCTACGGCCAGAGCTAGGTGCCAAGGGCCAGGTGCTTCCTCCTGGTCTCCCACGCGGGTGCAAGCGCCCAATCACCTGGGCCATCCTCCACTGCCTTCCTGGGCCACAGTAGAGAGCTGGACTGAAAGAGGAGCAGCTGGGACTAGAACTCGGCACCCAAATGAGATGCCCGTGCCGAAGGCAGAGGATTAGCCAAGTGATCCACGGCATCGGCCCCAGATTTGCTAGGATTTTGTTGAGAATTTTTACAACTATGTTCATTAGGGATATTGGCCTAAAAAAGATGTTGTGGTTGCTCTTGTTATTTTGATCCTTGTCAATTTCAGAATCAAACTAATCCTGGCCTCATAGAATGGGTTTGAAAGGATTCCATCTCTTTCAATTTTTGGAATCATTTGAAAAGAATTACTGTTATTTCTTTCTTAAAAGTTTGGTAGGATTCTGGGGCCAGCTTTGTGGCACAGCAGATAAAACTAACCACTGCCAGTGACAACAGCGTATCATTTGGGTGCCAGTTCTGTCCACGCTGCTCCACCTCCCATCCAGCTCCCTGTTAATGGCCCAGGAAAAGCAACAGAAGATGGCCTAAGTGTTTGGGGCCCTGCCAAATACGTGGGATGTTCAGATGAAACTCCTGGTTCCTGGTTTTTCCTTGGCCCAGCACCGCCATAGTGGCTATCTGGGAAGTAAACCAGAAGATGGAAAATCTCTCTCTCTCTCTCTCTCTCTCTCTCTGTGTGTGTGTGTGTGTATGTGTGTGTGTGTGTATCTCCCTCTCTCCAACTCTGACTTTCAAAATGAATGAGATTTTGATTACTGATTGAATCCCATTGCTTTGTTATTAATCTATTCATGTTCTCCATGTCATTTTGGTTCAATGTTGGTAAGCTTTCTGTATCCATAAATTATCTACTTTTTCTAGTTTTTTAAAATTTTTTACCTGTACTTGTTTATAATAGCTGCTAATGATCCTCTGTATTTCTGTGGTATCAGTTACAATATATCCATTTTCATCTCTGATTTATTTAATCTTCTTTATTTATTAGTTTTGCCGAAGGCTTATTTTAATTTTTTTAAAATAATAATTCTTCCTTTCATTGTCTATCTACATTTTTAAATTTTTTAATTCACTTATATTGCCTCTTATCTCTATTATTTCATTCCAACATTGGGATTGGTTTGTTCTTGATTTTCTAGATCCATGAATGCATTTTCCTCTTGCCTTTTTATTTCAAATGTTAGGCTTTCTTATTTGCTGTTAGAGAAAACCCACTTTCTCCCAATATCTCAACATCATAAAACAAACCACTGCCCAAGGCAGGAGTTATACTTAAGAACAGCATATTGACAGCATATTTCCAGGAGAAAGCGTTTTCTCCCTTGTCATTTCATACTTCGTAGAGTTAGTTTTAGCTAAACACATGATGTTTTCACCAATAGCTATCTTCTTGCAGAGGAAAGTTACTTTTACAAAAGAACTATGCACAGGAATGAAAAAGGTAGCACTTTTAAAGAAGTCATGCTTTTCTGACTTTTTAAAAATATATATTTATTTGTTTACTTAAAAGGCAGAGTTACAGAGAGAGAGAAAGGAGACACAGAGAGAGAGGTCTTCTAGCCACTGGTTCATTCCCCAAATGGCTGCAATGACTCAAAGTGGGCTGTCTGGAAGCCAGGAGCTAGGAGTTTCTTCCAGGTCTCCCATATGGGTGCAGAGGCCCAAACACCCGGGCCATCCTCTGCTGCTTTCTCAAGCACATTAGCAGGGGGTTGGATTGGAAGTGGAGCTGCTGGGATTCAAACCAGCACCCACATGGGATGCTGGCGCCACAGGCATCACTTTTTCTACCACGCCACAGCACCAATTTTGCTTTTCTGATTTTATGAGAGGATATTGATCCTAAGCTTTTCTTCCATTTCTGTATTTCATTGGGTGGTTATTAGTTCCCTAGGAAAAAGGGAGTTTCTAAAGTGTGGAGAGAATTTTTCACATATGTGTCATCAAGAATATGATCCAGTCAAAATGAATTCAAGATCTAAATCTACGGCCCAAAACCATCAAACTGTTAGAGTACAATGGGGAAACCCTACAAGACATTTGCACAGGCAAAGAGTTCTTGAAAAAGATCCCAGAGGCACAGGCAGGCAAAGCCAAAATTAACAAATAGGATTACATCAAATTGAGAAGTTTGTGCACTGTAAAAGAAAAGTGAAAGGAAAGTGAAGAGGCAACCGACAGAATGGGAGAAATTATTTGCAAACTATGCAACTGATAAAGGGTTAATAGCCAGAATATACAAAGAGATGAAGAAACTCTACCACAACAAACAAACAACCCAGTTAACAAATGGGCAAAGGATCTAAATAGACATTTTTATTTTTTTTTCTTTTTTTAAAAATTTTTTTGATAGGCAGAGTGGACAGTGAGAGAGAGAGACAGAAGAGAAAGGTCTTCCTTTGCCGTTGGTTCACCCTCCAATGGCCGCCGCAGTCGGCGCGCTGCGGCGGGCACACCGTGCTCATCCGATGGCAGGAGCTAGGTGCTTTTCCTGGTCTCCCATGGGGTGCAGGGCCCAAGCACTTGGGCCATCCTCCACTGCACTCCCGGGCCACAGCAGAGAGCTGGCCTGGAAGAGGGGCATCCGGGACAGAATCCGGCGCCCCAACCGGGACTAGAACCCGGAGTGCTGGCGCCGCAAGGCAGAGGATTAGCCTGTTGAGCCACGGCGCCGGCCTAAATAGACATTTGTCAAAAGAGAAAATCCAAATGGCCAACAGACACATAAAAAAAATATTTAGGATCATTAGCCATCAGGGAAATGCAAAGCAAAACCACAATGAAGCTTCATCTCACTGCAGTTAGAATGGCTTTCATACAGAAATGAACAAATTCTGACAAGGATGTGGGGGAAAAGGTACCCTAATTCACTGTTAGTGGGACTGTAGAATGGTAAAGCCATTTTTGAGGACAGTATGGAGATAACTCAGAAATCTGAATATAGACCATTTGACCTAGCCATCCCTCTCCTGGGAATTTAGCTAAATGAAATGAAATAAGTAAATGAAAGAGTTATCTGACTCCCCATATTTATTGCAGCTCAACTCACAATAGCTAAGACATAGAAACAACCTAAATGCCCATCAACCAAAGACTGGATAAAGACTGGATATGTACACTAAGGAATACTACAAAGCAGAAAAAAATAAATTTGGTCATTTGCAACAAAATAGATGAATTTGGAAAACATACTTATTGTAATAAGCCAGTCCCAAAGGTTCAAATATCGTATGTTCTCCCTTATCTGTGAGAACAAATAGAGCATTAATAATTAAATTAACAGGAGTCACTGTGCACTAACCCCCCATGCAGGACCTTTGTCCTCAATGAGTTACATTGTGAGAGTTAACTGTGATATTTGTTCTCAAACAGTTTTGTGTGTGTGTGTGTGTGTGTGCAAATTGTTGAAATCTTTACTTAGTATAGAGTTGGCCGTCTGTGTACAAAGTTAACTGAAAACGAATCTTAATGTAGAATATATATATAAAGGCACTTAATGGGTTAATGTCTTATAAAAGAGTTGGAGGCAGCTACCTTAGCCCTGTTTTACCTTTACGTGCCTTTTACCACGGGACGACACAGTTTTTTTTCCCCTCTAGAGGAAACTAAACCAAAGCACATCTTGGAACAACAGACCAGGCCCTTCACCAGACCCTGAGCATGCTGTCGCTGTGATCTTGGATTCCCTAGTCTCCAGGGAACAACGAGAAAGAGAAAATTTTGCTCTCTGTAAATTACCTAATCCCAGGAATTTTCTTAACAGCAGCACCAACAGACCAAGAGAGCAATATTCTGATGCATACACTTCAATATACATTGTAAAACATCAATAAATCCATGAAGCACATAAGCTGAACATCAGATTCAGCTTCAAATTGAATCAATGAAGATACGACAGTCCAGAGAAGAGAGAACTGTCTTTCGGCATCCAGTGCTAGCGGTAAGCCAAGAATAGCTCCATTCTTGTCACTCTGGTATTGCTCTCGTTAGACCAGAATTTTCACCCTAGAAACCATCAATCATCATCCCAGCAGACCAAGTTCAGAGCAAGGATATGCTCTTGCCAAAGACACAAAAGCTATTGGTTTTTGACTCTAGTCTCTCACAGGGAGAGGCACATATTCTTCAACCCTTAGGCAAAGCCCTCACAGATCCCTCGGCTCCTGACACATATTCATTAATCCTCATGAGCACTGGTGCTAGAGGCTATAACACAGGGAAATAAACCCCAGGCCTGAGAAAAATCTAAAATGAGTTTTCATTTAGGTAGGCACCATTTTGCTGAAGAAAACAGCAAATCCTCAAGCTAGACCTAGTGACCAGTGCACACTGGAATTATTTTGGCTATTGTTAGGTCTGGATGTTATCCATGGCACTACTGCCTATACTGTGTATTCACTGGGGTGGAATTGTCTGAAATTCAGTCTCCCCTGGATGATGCTCTTCAAAATCTGTCTTGTTACTTTTCTTCCTGGGAATTGGATAATTTCACCAAATCTTTATCCACTAATTGAGGTCCTGGTTGAAATCAGATAGCCTGCCACGGGTCTGACTTCTAACATCCCCACTGCGCAGTCACTCACGGCCACATTTTATCCCTGTTAGAATCTCTTGAATTCTGCTTGAATTAAATTTCTATATTTATCATACATTGGTGCCCAAGTATTTACACTACACATTGCCTCATTAGGGATTAACTTGGTCAATTCTAGTCCTTAGACTGCCTAGTCTAAGATATTCCCTTTCACATGCTCTCTGCTGCAGTTCCAGTTTGCATTAGAGCAAGATCACCTTGGACAGTACAAAAGCAACAGGTATGAAGGCAGCATTACCCAAGACTCAGGACAGGGAAGGTTCCATTCAGAGTACTGCTTGTTCAGTCAAGCACAGCCCAGATACATGATTGTTTGGACACTGCTTAATTTTACCCAAAGCTTATTTGATCTGGGCCCAGCTGTCCCAGTTAAATTGTTTGGGTCATTTGCATGCAAGTGTGGGCCTGCTTTGATTATTCTCCACCTACTGCCACCAGATTTGTTTGTGTTCCAACCTATTACTGTGGTTCTCATAGCAAGATAAAAAGTATAAAACAGAAATAAACCATCCAGAACCATGAAGGCAGGGCTGCTCCCTCCTCTAATGAGCCACCAGCAGCCAAATAAATGATGTTTTCTGATAATGCACAGATATTACTGTAGCCATGGTAACACACTTAGCAACAAAGAAACCTTGACCTTTCCCCATCTGTTTAGAATCCTCACAATGACACATTAATTTCAACATATGAAAACAAAAGAAGAAGGGCATAAATGTTATATTATATATAATTCCCAGGCATCATCTAGCTCAGTGTGGATAAAATTCATAGGTAAGAAAGGAATAATGCAGTTAGTTTCAGGCCAGTATTCCAAGGGGGAAAGTGGGTGACATTTTATTGGCATTAAGGAAGATGACTCAAACATGCTCTGCTGCTTATAGAGAGATTTTGGAAAGTTGCCAAAATTGGACCCAAGATGGACAGCTACAAAAACAAACAATAGCCAGTGTAAATACTCCTAAGAGACTAGAATGATATCTATAATAACTAATATTTTGTGAGAGCAAAGGCTTTCTTTCCACGCTGCTATTACTAGCAGCCTAAGGCTGAAGACAATGGAGACAGATTCAGCACAACCCTATTAAATCCAATGAACATTAAAAGAGGCTGTCTCCGCTTTCAGAGATAAGAATTGAGTATAGATGAAGTATACAACATATTTATATAAATAAAGAGATATTAAAATGCCTAAATAAATTTAAAATAATTCTGTGAAGGGCAAGGTGAATGTTGCACAAGTACTAAGAATTGCCATTTGAACTAAACTTGAAGGTATCAGAACTTTCAGAAATTGACTTTCATACAAATTGAAAGTTAAGTCTTTAATTAAGGAACCAGGAATATGGACAGGAGTATGGCAAAGGTCATTTAAAGGAAGAATTCAGAAACTATGATATGTCACTGGAAAGAAAGAATAAGATGGCAAACTTGATTGAAAACTGGTAGGCTGGCGCCATGGCTCACTAGGCTAATCCTCCGCCTGCAGCGCCGGGTTCTAAACCCCAGGTTCTAGTCCTGGATGGGGTGCCAGATTCTGTCCCGGTTGCTCCTCTTCAATTCCAGCTCTCTGCTGTGGCCTGGCAGGGCAGTGGAGGATGGCCTAGGTCCTTGGGCCCTGCCCCTGCATGGGAGACCAGGAGGAAGCACCTGGCTCCTGGCTTCGGACCAGCGCAGCGCACCAGCTGTGGCGGCCATTTGGGGGGTGAACCAACAGAAGGCAGACCTTTCTTTCTGTTTCTCTCTCTCACTGTCTAACTATGCCTGTCAAAAAAAAAAAAAAAAAGAAAAAAAGAAAACTGGTTAATGTCCTACAGGGCAATAAAACCATAGCCATTGGAAGTATCTATTCTAACTACTAAAAATCATTTATAATATATCAAGCTTTAAAAGTTTATATCCCACTTTGCGGAGTCTGAGCCCTAATTCAATAATCAGTAATAAACCAAAGTTACCTTCCTCCAGAGCATAAGATGGCCTGTAGATGGATTTGTTATTAAACATTCTAGTATGACCTGAAAGGCCATGCAAGATTGTTCTTATTTCCAAGTTTTAAACAATGGCAGGATATAAGTAGAAAACAGAACAAACCTCATTGAAACTAAAGGGAAGAGCCGGGTTGACAAGGTCATAATTTCATCCCTCCATTCACGTGTATTATTCTAACAAAAACAACACGTCAGCTATGGACTGAGTAAGAGAAAATAGGATTCAGTTTCAATCTGGACAATTTAGGATTGAATGTATAATCTTTTACAGGGTCTCAAATATGTTAAGAATTGATTTTTGGGCTCTTTTTCTTACTAAAAACCTTGTGAGTTACAAATAGATTAATAATGAGGTAGGAAGGCAAAGGGAAATCACTTTTGAGAATTACTGACCCCACAGGAAAAAAAAATCATGAACCACATTCAAAAATAATTTGGTGTTATTTCCTTGAAAGAAATATAAAGTAAGAAAGACTTTTTATTATTCAATTGAGGATTAATATATTCAATACAATTGATATTAATTGAAAGTAAGTATTACTCTTCATTTTCACGCTTACACCAAGTTGGAATGGAGAAGAAGGAATGTAAGAAAAGGAAAAGAAGTGAAGGAAAGAGTAGAAAGGAACATAAAAGTAAATAAAAGTGCACTTCCAGACAGGAATAAAAGACAAAAATGAAAGGCAGGAGGGTCAAAGGAAGGGGATAGTTGAGAAAGGAGGAGTCAGAAAATGCCAGGAACTACCAGGAAAGATACACAAAAGCAGCAACAGAGAGAAGACACGTTAAAGTAAAATGGACCAACAATGAGATCTATTTTATGACTGTCAGAATGGCCAAAACCCAGATACTAACAACATCAAGTGCTGGTAAAGATGTGAAACAACAGGAACTGTCACCTGTTGATGGTAGAAATGAAAAATGGTAGTCACCTTGGAATACGGTTTGGATGTTCCCTACAAAACCAACCTTGCCTTATGTCTTAATTAGCTCAGACTGCCATAACAGAACACTATAGAACTGGTGGCTCAAATAACAAGCATTTCTCTCACAGAGGCTATAAGTTCAGGATCATGGTGCCAGCATGTTGGGTTCTTAGTGAGAGTCTTCTGATTCTCAGACCATTGCCTTCTTACTGTACCCTCACAGGGCCCCACTTACAAATACTATCAAATTGGGATTAGTGCTCTAATGTTTAAATGTTGAAGGAATACAAATTTTCAGTCTATGGTCCCACATGATCTGTCAAGTATGCTCCTTAGTATTCTTCCAAAGGAGTCAAATCATGTGTCCACACAAACACCTCGACAAGGATATTTATAGCAATTTATTCATAATTGTCAAAACTTTCAAGTGGCAAGATGCTCCTTCAGTAGTGAGTTGGTCTTTGCCACTTCTTCAGGTCTTCATTTTCCTATAGGGATTCCCATGTGTATGTAAAAATCTATATGTCTTTTTCTTGTTATTCCACCTATTGTTCATTCAATTCTCAAGGCCAGCCAGAGATCATAAAAGGTAGAGTTACTTTCACCTACCTATAGCTCAAGTAAAAATGAACCATAATGCAAACTATGGATTTTGGATGGCAAAGATTTATCAATGTGGCTCTATCAATTATAACAAATACAGCACCAGGGTGAAGGATACTGATGGAGGAGAGGGCTGTGCAGGTATCAGCACAGGAGATATACAGGAAATCTCTTTACCTCCTGCTTAGTTCTGCTGGGAGCCTGAAGCTTCTCTAGAAAATAAAGTTTGTTAAAATAGAAACAGCAAGCGAAAGATGAAGTTTAAAAAGTAGGGAGGCTGGGGCCAGCACCATGGAGCAGTAGGTTAATCCTCTGCCTGCCGTGCTGGCATCCTATATGGGTGCCGGTTCGAGTCCCAGCTGCTCCTCTCCCACCCAGCTCTCTACTATAGCCTGGGAAAGCAGCAGAGGATGGCCCAAGTCCTTGGGCCCCTGTACCCACATGGGATACTGGAAGGAGGCACATGGCTCCTGGTTTCGGATTGGCACAGCTCCAGCCATTGCGGCCATTTAGGGAGTGAACCAATGGAAGGAAGACCTTTCTCTCTGTCTCTCCCTCTCACTGTCTGTAACTCTACCTCTCAAATAAAAATAAATAAAATCTTTTTTAAAAAATTAAAATAAAATAAAAGTAGGGAGGTACAATAGTGTCTCCTTATCTGCAGGGGATACAATCCAAGACCATCAGTGGATGCCTGAAACTGCAGATACCATCTATTATAGTTTGGATATGGTTAGGGTACCCACAAGTGTCCACTGTGATTGGAGGTTTGATTTGCAGAGTAGTGCTATTGGGAGACAATGAGATCTTTAGGACATGGTGCCCAGTGGAGGTCCATAGGTCACTGAGGGTATGCTCTCAGATGGTAGTTTTTCCTGTGATCTTTTCAGATCTTAAAAGTTAGAAAAGTAGCAAGCCTGTTCCATCCCACTTTCTGTCTACTCCTGATTTGGGATGT